>CP139506.1:295083917-295698148 GCA_021014915.2 Artemisia tridentata subsp. tridentata
TGAATCTCATTAATACAATTATCATTTTCCCTTTGATTTCTACAACACTCACCACTTACTGAAACTAAGAACTTTGATGGGTAATTAAAAGTCACCTGCATTATAAACTTCCAATAGTTAGAAACCTTTGAGTTCATAATACTTATATCTTTTAATAATGGTCATATTATTTTCTCGAACACAAACGGGGACGAACGAGCAAACGTACAAAGCGTGAAAAGTTAGCTATGTATACACTTACAATATTGAAATTCAGACCATTGGGGTTTCCATAAATTTCAGAATGATGCACATTCTGTTTTTCAACATATACGAACTGGATTGATTTGATAACATCTTCTTCATGTTAAATTAGAATTTGCACTACTTCAGACTTGCCACCTTCGTCCCATATCTTTCCTCTCATTTTCTTTGGACCGATTCCAACATTTTTTCCATTTTAACAGGGAAATAGAGATGGTTCAAGTTTGGAATTTATAATCCTAAAATTTAGCAAACGTTCCCATTGTTAAGCTGGTATTTCGATCAAACTATATATAGATATGTAGATGCATATGTCATCTGTTAAAGAGGATAGAAGGTTAAAATATGGGCAAACCCTTTAAAAATGTATGCAACTTGTCGTGAAAAATGGTTTTGCGTGACGAACAAAAAATGGGTAAAAAGTGACAAATTATCTCCCAAAAACACACTTATTTACGCAATTTTTTACTCCCTAATCCGGTTGCAAGTTTATAACAAAAAAACCAATTTCATAATTTTTCACCGTGTATTTACAACTCATCCTCCTTCCCTCCTACCACACGCCTTCCTAAAACCTGCCCATGCCGAGTATAATGGTACGAGGTTTCCATACAAGTAACATCTTTTCCTTAATTTAACCACACAATCATCTTCATACATCACTCTCAAACTGCACGTGTACGAAACCCTAATTCCTAAACCACATTAAATATTCCGAATTGATTGTCTTATTCCTTAATTAGGGCAGACAAAATGTATATTCCATCTTTATTTTAATGTGTTCTTGCCCCACTTGTATTAATTTAAAAAAAAATTATGTTTTTTTTTAGGGTTGCTGAAATTATTAGGGTTTATTAGTTAATTTTTTTATTTTATTTGTACAGGTCTGTTATGATGGACATACCACTTGATGTGGTTTTCAAAATACACTACAACGGTGTCTTTATGTTTGACCCCTTAAGGTATGATTATGGTAGGGAGATACTAATGGAGGCCTCCTCATCTGATAGGATTATGTTTAGTCCACTGTTAGACCTGTTAGTTGCTAAGGTAAGGCAAAATATATGGGCATTATATTTTTGCATTCCTGAGTTAGATATTGATAGTGGTGGGTTAAAAATAATAGAAAGGGATGTAGATGTCCATGCTTTGTATGATCAAGCTAAACGCCATAAGACTGTTGAATTGTATGTTGCTCATTCACCCCAAAACTTAGCACCCTATTACCACCACAACTTGTGTTTAGAGAGTTCTGACTCTGAAGTTACATCGAAAAAGAGGCAACATGATAAGCTGAAAAAGGATGCAGGAAATATGTCTGTTGACGAGTTGATTGCTTGGGCTGAGGAAGAATCACAGTCTCCATACTTAAGGTCTTCTCCTCCGTTTAAGGATAGACCACTTAGAAAGGATTTTCAGGGCAAGGTTACATTCACTAGAGTGTGGAATCATGAAGATGAGTTTACATATGATTACCCATTCCTGACTGAAGATGAGGTTTATAAGGAGGACAATGTTGTAGCCGATAAGCTTGCGGATAATGTAGTGGCTGATGAGGTTATGGAGGATAGGCGGGAAGACAATGAGGTACAAGATGAGGGTATTCAGGAAAGGCCTGCAAGTGTTGAGGTTGTAGAGAATAGGCTTGAAAATGATATTCATCATGAGGGTGGTTCAGATGACAATATTGATGATGTTGTGCTAGCAAGGCAGAAGAAACTTGATAAGGGCAAATCTGTTATGACAGCAAAAGACAAGTTCTACTAGGATTAGTAAGGCTAGGAAAAAGAGGGTCAGGGAAACCCATAAACCAAGTTCTACTAGGATTAGTAAGGCTGGTGTTGTAATGACCTGTAAAACCTGTGGTCAACTTGGTCATAACAGAAAGGGATGTCACAAGCAACCAACACCTTCAGTCCCTAGAGAAAAAGGAAAACCAGGAAGGCCGGAAAAGAAACAGAACGTTGAGCGTGGTTTAGTTGATGAGCATGATATTCCAACCTTTATAAACAATGACATTAATGAGTTTGAGATGGGAGAAACAAATATGAGGGGGAGGTTTAGTGATGGAAGAGTTTTTTATACTGGAAGAATGAAGAATAAGACACGTGGGGGTCGTAAGATAGGTCACGTGAAGATGAGAGGAGGCAAAACAAAATCTGGTAGACTTCTTCCAGCTGAGAGGGTTACTAGGATGGGAACATGGTTGGCAATGGATGGTGCAGCCTCAGATACAATTGAGGACCATGAAAATTTTAATTCATCTATGCCCCGCAGAACAGAAATAGATAGTAATGGTCAAAACATAGCAGGTGCACCTAAGTTACAATACAATTACAAAGTTTATGTATTTTTCCTAAAAAATGAATTAACATACTCAATATGTTAATAGGTACACAACAATCTCAAGTTGATGGACCAGTTGTGGTGGCGAGGAATATTGTAACAAGATCTAAGAAAGCGGCGCAAAGTAAAATTGTTGAAACAAGAAGAATGAAGGCTGCCAAAGGAACCACATCATTGAAGACTGGTGGAAGAGGAACAACATCCATAAGGGGTGGAAGCAGTGGTTTGCCAAGAAGATTGACAAGAAACACAGACATTCCAAGAGCAACAAGATCAGCTGCACCACAACAACCAACCCATACACCAAGAAAGACAGCCATTGCAAGAGAAACAAGATCAGGTGCACCTCAAATGATACCACCAAGGATGAAGAGTCAAAGAATACTACAAAAGAAATTGTCTGCACCTGTAATTGGACTAGGTTCAAGTGTGGACAATGAAATAGTCCTTGAGTAGTAAAATAAACATCCAGTAAGACTCCATATATTTTGGGAACATGTTGTATGTGCATTAAAAAACTAGCTAGTATCAAGTGTATGTGTAATTATGTTGCCCTATTTTGTCCATGGAAGGGCCTAATGTAGTTAGGATAGGAAAGTAATATAGTGCTGCAATTATTGCCACTATTGTGATATGTAAAATATGTAAAGTAGTGCTGCATTTCATGCCACTACTCAGCCCTATTTTGTCCACTGAAGGGCAATGTAGATTAAGTAGGAAGGTTGTGTTCTTCTTGTAACATTGTAAGGTGCTTTGCACAAACTGTTGATGTTATGAAAGAACACAATTGGATATAAGTTTATGTCATTTTCTTAATTTGGTCAGGTTTGAATTAAGTTTGGTCAGCTTTGAATGAAGTTGGTGTTGTTCATTAAGTTTGGTCAGGTTTGATTTAAGTTTGCTCAGGTTTCAATGTAGTTGAAAATTTATATATATACCATGTATGTTCATTTGGTCATATTGGATGTTCATTTGGTCAGGTTTGGTCAGCTATGAATGAAGTTGGTGTTGTTATATTGTATACAAATATGGTGCAAAACTTGTAAACATCTGGAACATATGCTGCAAACATCTTGGTATGTGCATTTGGTCTTTGTTCAGGTTTGGAAAAATCTGGGGAAGTAAAAGATCACCAAAGTAGGCTGATAACCTATTGTAAACATCATGTTTCAATATTGTCTGCTGGCAACTTCATGTTTCATCAAGTTTGAATATTGTATGCTCCAAAAGTTTCAATTATAACAAGTAACTGAGAATTGAGATAACATAAGTTAAGTTAACATTCATAAACTAGAAACAAAAAGATTGTGCATTACATTGCTTCATAAAATGTAACATCACATCAGTATCTTACGGACACAAGATTACATAACATTAACTACTTAGCAACTTGAAAATCAGTAGTTGATACTAGATAACACCAAGCACTAGTTTCTAATGGACACAACAATAACAGATGCAATCAACACCATCAGCACAATCATCAAAGCAGCGGAACCAAGCAAGACCATGTCATAGACTTTTCCCTTGACCTTTAACTCATTCAAATCTTTGTAATCAGTTCCATGGGTAGTTCACATGTTGAGTTGTTTGCAACTAGGTTTTCAGCATCATCTTGGTGGGTAAGGCTGTCTAGCTTGCACTCCAAAATCTGGTTGTCCTTATACATTTTGTACACAAGGTCTTTGTAGTATTGTGAAGGTAACTGTAACACCCCCAAAATCTGGCTTTACGGAAGCTTTCGGGTCCTAGGGTGCTACGAAATCAATATACATCGCAAAAGAGATATAGTACAATGCCATAATTAAATTTAAGGAAAAACCATACATTAGTACAACATTGTCTTGGCCGACATCGGCAAATAAAATAAGTTTAAACTCTTGATAAATATTTTCTTGACAACTAAATGAAAAACATGACGACTCCTTTATGCTACTGTCTTCATAAAAATGCCTACTAGCGATCACCCGAAATGCATGAGAAAACGGGTCAACTATGAAAATAGTTGGTGAGTATACAGGTTTTTAGACAAAGAAAGTCCAAAGTCTTTAAAAAAGGTCCAAATGTCAAATCATTCAGTTACATGTCTTGCTGATAGCCGGCTAAAACGCGTATCACAAGCCAAAACCTCTCACGAAGAAAAGTCAACTCGCGACGGTTCAACGCGACAATCGATTGTAATAACCGGATAAGCGTGTACCCGGGTCGAGGTCCCAGCGAGGCGTGAAATTGAGGATATCGTTTTTGGTTTGGTATTAAAATGCTTGAAAAGACGAGGGTTGATTGGGTTTCTAAAATCTACTAAAACGAAAAACAAATAACGTAAAACGGAAACTACGAACGAGTAAAAACGTCAAATCTATTAAAAACTAATCCTACGGATATCAAAATAATTTTTCTACGTCCTAAATGACAAAAGAAAATTTAGGAAAAAAGAAAAATATTTTTTTGACTTTTTAATAATTTTTTTATAATTTCAAAACTATTTAAAAGAAAATAATTGATTAAAAATATTAAATGGAAAAAGAAAATTCTGAAATTTTTTTCTAAAATTCTTTGTATTAAACTGAAGTTATGAAAAATATAAAACTGTCCCAGCTTATTTCAATAAGCTGGAAAAAAGCAAATAAGGGTCGAATAAGCTTAAAAGAAAAATAAGGGCTAAAAAGAGGTTTTGAAATAAATATTGCAAAGGTAAACTAAGAAAAACAAAGGGTGCAGTGGTAAGGTTGTTGGTGTTGTGTGCTAACTGACCTGGGTTCGAACCCCAGGCTTGTCAGTTTTTTGCAACATTTTATTTTTTTGATTTTCTTTTTGAAATCTCAAATAATGAGTGATCATGGACAAATTTTGAAACTGGAAACTTTTTCAAAACCAAAAATAAGCTCAATTAAGCTTATTTTTAACTGATCAGATGGCTAAAAAAACTAATTAGACTTAGACATGACCAATAAGCTAAACGGCTATTCTAATAAGCTACTGAAGGAATAGAACTGACAACATAATCATGAAAAGCATACTTAAGCTCAAAATAAGCAAAAAACTCAGGAAAGTCTGCTGCTAATCTGGTCTGTGCACTAGGGCAATATAAGGGCTGTGGGCTGCTGATCTAGGGCATAAATAAGCTGGAAAATAAGCTTCTAAGGCCAACATAAGCTTAAACAGATGAACTATACCCTACATGCTACATGTAAAACAAACATCAAAATCTAAATCCTACAATAACTTATCTAAATCAGAGATAAAAAAGGGCGATTAGGCAAAAAGTAAAATGTGCAGACTGAAACCTATCCTATTGTAACAAAACTTAACAAACTCAAACTATCAAAGTAAGTTTAGAACATCTATATCGAATCTAAATAGGCATAAGTTCAAAGAACACAATAAGCAGTACATAAACAGTAGACTTTTTGTTAACTAGAAAATAAAAACAAGAACACTTAAAACTTCATTAACTGAATTACATTACTGGAAAAATAAACAACAATAACGAAAAGAAAAAAATACCTAAAGTTAAGCTAAAAATAAACCTCCAGAAAAAATGGCTACTGCTACTATCTATTTATAATAAAATTCTAGGGTTTCCTGATCCTCATGTGTTTCTTCTCTGAGAGAGTTCCTCTTTGCTTCTTGCTTCAATCACGACCCTTGGATGCTTTCTTGCTCTCCACAACTTTTCTTGATAGCCGTTGGATGATACTCTTGCCACGGATTGCTGAGGTGGAGGGGGGGACCAGAGGCATGCCCATGTGAATCTTTTGGACTGGTGTGGTGAGGAAAGGGATGGATTGGTGATTAGGGTTTAATGGTGGGATTAGGTTAAAAAGAAGAAGATATACAGGGAATGAATTGGGGGTTTGACTAATCATTTGACCCCGGTATAATTATATAAACGGGTATGGGCTTTTGGGGATAGTGGGCTATGGGTTAAATGGGTTTGTTGGGTTATCCGGATGGTGAAGGGTTTGATGGGTTTAATCTTGATCCGATGGTAGTGTTTTTAGGATAAATTTGATTTTAATCACAAGGACCATAGTTCTAATTGTGAATATTTGCGGGGACCAAATCTGCATATTTCCAAAGTTGAGCATAGGACTAATATTGCCAAACAAAAATAATCCAAGGGCCAATTAGGATTTTCGAGCTTGAATTTTATCCAAATAAACAAATGTCTTTTCCGGCTTCGATTTTCGACTCTTTTCCATATCACGCTCGGTTTTGTCCATATTTGCCCCGTTTTCAATCCTTTTGTACCTGAAACACATAAAACACAATCCAAGGATATTTGTAACAATATATGGTCCATTTGGGTGTTTCTGGTCATTTTTGTGGGGTTTTTCGGGTATAAAATGATGAGTAAAAGGCCACTCATCAATCCCCCACACTAAACAATTGCTAGTCCCTAGCAATCCGATCATATAAAGTAATGAAAGGATCAAAAAATGTACAGGTACCAAAAATATATCACCCCGTTTTGACTTTATTATAAAATGCAAGTAAATTAAAACGAGATAAAACATAAATGACATGCTTGATTTTCAAAAATGGCATCATGGAACGGGAATCACACAAAATGGGTGACTCCGGGGAATTGTAATCGTCATCCTCTATTTATACTCCCCAACTAAGTCTAAAATCCTTGTGCAAACGTTTTTGTAAAATGCTAACACTACTTATATTAGTAACCTATGTAAGCCGAGACTTAACTTTTCACTCCCACAATTATTCATAAGTTATGTGTGTGTGCTTGTTTTCAAAGTTTTGATCGTAAAAATCGACATTTATTAGGGTTAAAAACCGACAATGATTTAGAAATTAGAGATTTAAAGGTGAGATCACTCCATGTAGCGACTTTCTTCTCAGCTTTTCCTTAGTAAACTTAGGAGGCTAGGTTTTTACACCCTCGAGAATAGTATCGGAGCTCACGGGATCTTTGAAGTCAACAATTTCTAAATCACCGTCCAACTTTTAGACAATTTTGACGAATACTAGTTCAACTTTCGATTTAAATTTAAGAAGAAGCAAGTTTCTCACATTTATTCATAAGCAACAAACATAAACATCTTTTTCATTTTTTTTTTCACTTTTTCACATTTTTTTTTCACTAACTTTTTACTTGCGTACTCTAAACGACGGACCTTCACGGTTTAGTTCCAAGACCTTACACCTTTCGGAATAAAGGATCCAAGGGCCGTTACAACGGAGTGTTCCAAGACTCTAGACATTCCTGAAATGAGGATCCAAGGTGGTTAGACCAAGACCTCACACATTCCTGAACTAGAGGTCCAAGGGCCGGTGCAAGAGGGTAGCCAAGACCTAAACGCCTTCCGGAAATAAGGATCCAAGGCCCGATCTCGAAACCGTAGCTTAGAGCACTTATTTATTCATACTCAAAACTTTAATCTTTGCAACTTTCAAGCAATTGCTCACTTTCATTTTGCATTCTTATTATGTTGGTAAGAAAGTATGCTTGTTCCAAAATTTAAATAAAACTTTGAACTAGTATTCTAAATCAAGATTGTATAAAAATTTATTTGCTTAACAAAAACGGTTTTTGCGTTCAAAAGTTTGAAAATAACACTAATTTAGTCAGGTTAGGATCTCCTGGGAGGAAAAGCCATAGATTACTTATATAAGCTCTAAAGAGAACCAACTACTCCACGCTTAGCATTTTCATTTGCACAATTCGTAAAAACTTAGCCTAAAAGTTAAGGGTAGCAGCTAGATCAACACTCTAGCAGAGTCGGGATTCCCCTTGTTCTAGCCTAATCAAGTCTAAACTTCCACTAATACCGAAGCATTAATGTATAGCAAATTATTTTTAATGTGCAAAGCACTTCTTTTAGAAGAAAAATACGATAAAAATTTTAAAATTTTTGGTCAAAACGGGGGTGCTAGGGGACTAGAAGGTACAAAATGTGAAAAAATTTAAAATTTTGTCAAATTGGTCAAATGAGAATTCCCCCCACACTTATAATTGAATATTGCCCTCAATATTCAAAGTACCGGCCTGAGCCGACACTATAGAACGTAAAAAGGTAATACTACTAGCTAAGTGTGGAAACGAAATCTTTTTTTTTTCTTTTTTTTTCACAAAAAGGATTAATAAGATATCCCTGGATAAACATAAACACAAAGATAGGATATTGGGCGGCTGGATTGAAAACAGGCGCGTCAATCATCACAATCTACAGGAATCCTGAAAACAAAGGCAAACACACAACCACAAAGCAACAAGTAGAGGAACTCCCCCACACTTAGTGTTAGAAATAAGAAAGAAGATAGAAGGATAAACATGGGTTGCCACCCACGAAGCGCTTGTTTTTGATCGAGTCGTATAGCTTAGACTCGCCCCGAATTTAATTGTTCTTGGGGAAGCAGGTGGAAGAGAAAATCTCCATCGAACTTTCATTCAAGATGTTTGGATAGACATTGAAGTGCTTGAAAGTTCCACTCCGATGAGATATACCTGGCTTAAAAGAATGAGAGATGCCGGGGTCAAAAATGGTGTCTTCACTCCCGAGCGAGTGAATGGAAGGACAATCTACCTTATAGGAGAAGAAAGGTAGAAAAACTCGAACGACATATGTGAAGTCAATATAAGGGCGATCCCCAAAAGGCAATGTCACATATGTCGGAGAAAGAATATTTTTTTGAATCTCGGGATTAACAATTGAGGTCATATTTTCAAAAACATTAGAGTCTTTGACCTCATCGTTCTCTAACACTTCAACAAAAAGAGGATTAACGTTGCTAGAAAAGCAATCGTCATCAAATTCAAAAAGAGTGTTAGAGAAAATCCCGGAAGTAACCTCAGAGATGTCAAGAGATTCTCCAAAAATTGGAGAATCACATTCTCTGTCGAATATCTCCTCAGACTCACTTGGGGTTGGGACAAGGTTCTCAGCACTAGACTTTATGAATTCGTCCGATTCCTTTTCAGGAATAGTGCTAAGATGCTCATCCCCCATAATGAGAGAGTCCTCGGGTCTAGATTGAGAGGGAAAGATGTTTGTGATTGCAATAGACTGAGGGAGCTGAGAAATGATATCACTCAAAGGAATCGTACTCTCCTCGTCTTCTTCCTCATCATCATCATCGTCATCAAGAAGGGCAGCCCTGAGAAATATGGAACGCATTTTTGCTCCTCGTTCTTCGGCTAGAAGTTCTGCACAAGATTTCTCATGACGATCTTCTTGGGGACGTTCTTTAATCGAATCCTTAATTTCTTTTAGAACATCAAGCATATCAATGAGAAGTTGTTGTTGTTCTTCATTGAATAATTCTTGAGGAGATGACTGAGGTTGTGGTTGAATCATTTGGTACTGTGGAGGTTGGTCATGATAAGAATAGTCATAATTGTCACAAGGGCGATGCTCATAGACAAGCGGGTTCCTTGTTTGACAATCAGAGCTATAGTGAGGACCTCCACAGTACTCACAACAATAATATTGTTGTGATTGATTCAGTGACGTATATGGATATTGGTCATACCCGAAATTTTGATTACATGGAACTTGTTCATAGACAAACGTGTTCCCTGTTTGACAATCAAAACCCAGGTGAGGACCTCCACAATACTCACAAAGATCATTTGGCATATTTTGAAATGATGTATCATTGAAGTTTTGATAACATGGTTCTTGCCAAAATGAATCTTGAGGAAGGTTGAAATCGTTTTGAAAATATGGATTTGTATTTTCGATTTCAGAATTGCAACACATGCAAAGTCCATGGGTAAACCCACATCCTTTGCAAAAACATCGTTCACATTGTGAATCATCCCCCAACGGATCTCCACATACAAAGCAATTATGCTGAAATGAAGATAGCTGGGGTTGTGGAGAGTGGTCGGAAAAATTTGAAAAGTCGTTGAACGAATTCGGATTTGGATCATAAGCGAATGAATTCCTCGAACCACAAAACAAACAACTTCCGTCCCGAATATCATTACCACACCGTTCGCACGTACACCAACGACACGGTAAACCGAAAAGCGGCTCTCCACAACCGACGCAAGGGATAAACGATTCCATCACAATTAAACATATAGAGGATTAAGAAAACAGAATTAAACTTTTAAGAGGAATGAGAGATAAAGAATTAAACGGATAAGAGGAATAAGAAGAGTATTTTTGGGTTTTTAAAATTTTGAAACATTTGAAAGAAAAAGGAAAATAATTTTTGAAAAGAAAATCTTTTTGGGTTTTGGGTTTTTCATTTTTTTTTTTTTTTTTGGATTTTTGGACAAAAAATATTCACAAGATAAAAACGTAACTTCACGAAGAAGGATCTCCAAGTCACTAATCGTCAAACCGTAACGATATTGTCGCAACACACCTCCCCGGCAGCGGCGCCAAAATTGATAGCAGGTCAAAACGCGGATCACAAGTCAAACCTCTCACGAAGAAAAGTCAACTCGCGACGGTTCAACGCGACAATCGATTGTAATAACTGGATAAGCGTGTACCCGGGTCGAGGTCCCAGCGAGGCGTGAAATTGAGGATATCGTTTTCGGTTTGGTATTAAAATGCTTGAAAAGACGAGGGTTGATTGGGTTTCTAAAATCTACTAAAACGAAAAACAAATAACGTAAAACGGAAACTACGAACGAGTAAAAACGTCAAATCTATTAAAAACTAATCCTACGGATATCAAAATAATTTTTCTAAGTCCTAAATGACAAAAGAAAATTTAGGAAAAAAGAAAAATATTTTTTGACTTTTTAATAATTTTTTTATAATTTAAAAACTATTTAAAAGAAAATAATTGATTAAAAATATTAAATGGAAAAAGAAAATTCTGAAAATTTTTTCTAAAATTCTTTGTATTAAACTGAAGTTATGAAAAATATAAAAATGTCCCAGCTTATTTCAATAAGCTGGGAAAAAGCAAATAAGGGTCGAATAAGCTTAAAAGAAAAATAAGGGCTAAAAAGAGGTTTTGAAATAAATATTGCAAAGGTAAACTAAGAAAAACAAAGGGTGCAGTGGTAAGGTTGTTGGTGTTGTGTGCTAACTGACCAGGGTTCGAACCCCAGGCTTGTCAGTTTTTTGCAACATTTTATTTTTTTGATTTTCTTTTTAAAATCTCAAATAATGAGTGATCATGGACAAATTTTGAAACTGGAAACTTTTTCAAAACCAAAAATAAGCTCAATTAAGCTTATTTTTAACTGATCAGATGGCTAAAAAAAAACTAATTAGACTTAGACATGACCAATAAGCTAAGCGGCTATTCTAATAAGCTACTGAAGGAATAGAACTGACAACATAATCATGAAAAGCAGACTTAAGCTCAAAATAAGCAAAAAACTCAGGAAAGTCTGCTGCTAATCTGGTCTATGCACTAGGGCAAATTAAGGGTTGTGGGCTGCTGATCTAGGGCATAAATAAGCTGGAAAATAAGCTTCTAAGGCCAACATAAGCTTAAACAGATGAACTATACCCTACATGCTACATGTAAAACAAACATCAAAATCTAAATCCTACTATAACTTATCTAAATCAGAGATCAAAAAGGGCGATTAGGCAAAAAGGAAAATGTGCAGACTGCAACCTATCCTATTGTAACAAAACTTAACAAACTCAAACTATCAAAGTAAGTTCAGAACATCTATATCGAATCTAAATAGGCATAAGTTCAAAGAACATAATAAGCAGTACATAAACTGTAGACTTTTTGTTAACTAGAAAATAAAAACAAGAACACTTAAAACTTCATTAACTGAATTACATTACTGGAAAAATAAACAACAATAACGAAAAGAAAAAAGTACCTAAAGTTAAGCTAAAAATAAACCTCCAGAAAAAATGGCTACTGCTACTATCTATTTATAATAAAATTCTAGGGTTTCCTGATCCTCTTGTGTTTCTTCTCTGAGAGAGTTCCTCTTTGCTTCTTGCTTCAATCACGACCCTTGGATGCTTTCTTGCTCTCCACAACTTTTCTTGATAGCCGTTGGATGATACTCTTGCCACGGATTGCTGAGGTGGAGGGGGGGACCAGAGGCATGCCCATGTGAATCTTTTGGACTGGTGTGGTGAGGAAAGGGATGGATTGGTGATTAGGGTTTAATGGTGGGATTAGGTTAAAAAGAAGAAGATATACAGGGAATGAATTGGGGGTTTGACTAATCATTTGACCCCGGTATAATTATATAAACGGGTATGGGCTTTTGGGGATAGTGGGCTATGGGTTAAATGGGTTTGTTGGGTTATCCGGATGGTGAAGGGTTTGATGGGCTTAATCTTGATCCGATGGTAGTGTTTTTAGGATAAATTTGATTTTAATCACAAGGACCATAGTTCTAATTGTGAATATTTGTGGGGACCAAATCTGCATATTTCCAAAGTTGAGCAAGGGACTAATATTGCCAAACAAAAATAATCCAAGGACCAATTAGGATTTTTGAGCTTGAATTTTATCCGAATAAACAAATGTCTTTTCCGGCTTCGATTTTCGACTCTTTTCCATATCACGCTCGGTTTTGTCCATATTTGCCCTTCAAAAGTTTGGCTGAAGATGGTCCGGTTGCTTACCGACTCAAACTTATACCATAACTCAGTAGAGTACACAACACGTTTCACGATTCGAACTCGAAGAGGTGCTTATCAGAAGAAACCATCGACATTTCACTAGAGGAGATTCAACTTGACGACAAACTTCATTTTTGTGGAAGAACCTGTAGAAACCATGGACCGAGTAGTCAAGCGGCGGAAGTAGTGCCATATCCCTATTGTCAAGATTCGTTGGAACTCTCGACGAGGACCAGAAAATACTTGGGAAAGAGAAGACCAGATGCGTTGAAATATCCACATCTCTTCGCCAACAAATCATCGACATCTAACAAGAACCGAATCCCGGGACGGGATTCCCTTTAAGGAATAGGTACTGTAACAATTCACAATTTTGAGATTATTATTTAACTATTTAATTTACTTATTATTTTTATTTTAAGTAAATTTAGTTTTGCGGGTAACTGGATAAGTTATCCCGTGTATGTTGTTAAACGTACATTTAACTCAAACCGACACCTAACAATACTCAGTATAACTATTTTTATGCATTTTTATTTCTTACAATCTTAATATAAATATCCCATTTTTACTTTTGCATTTTTAGTTAAACTTTGCACATTTTGCATTTTTCGCGTTTTCAGTATACGGTTTCAATTTTTAAACAACAAGTAATCACCCAACAAGTTCAAGGATCATCTAAAATATCACAATCGAGTATATTGATAAATTTTGATATTTTTATAAGTTTTATATTCATACAATACCCAGTTTTAGTTTTCGCGTCTTAAAAACTTTACGTTTGCAATTACCGGGATCAAACTACCCCTATAATCCTATACAAGGTAAACATACAAAGATATATTTAATGCTTATCATTCAATATGTATACCCACGTGCCCTTTATTAAAACCAACATTCCAACACGTATTTATTATGTATGAATGAGAACTTCACACACGATAGCATGCAAATTTCAAAATATATGAGACGTGGAGACCATGCAACGTTTACTTGATGCAATATACCACACATATCATATACTGTATATTTGAGAGAGGAGGCGATGTCATGCAGCCATAATATTTCTCTATTACCCATAATATATTGTGATTAATAAAGCAATAATATTTCTCCATTCATGCAAAAGATGACACAAATTAATCAAGTTCTAAATTAACGTACGGCACTACTACACAAACTGGTTTTACCCACAAACTTTTCCCACGGAAAAAATTTTGTGGGAAATTTCACATGGAATACACACAAATTCCACACTAAATTGTTGACCAAATTTCCGTGGGAAATATGTCGTAGTTTTCCCACAGATTTCCCACTATTTACACACTAAATTGTTGACCAAGTTTTTGTGGCAAATCCGTCGCAAATTTCCCACAGATTTGCAACAATATTCACACTGTTTGTGTTGATTAAACTTCAGTGGGAAACTTGTCGCAAATTTCACACGTATTAGCCACGGCCAAAAGTCCGTGGCAAATTTTAGCTACATTACTCACGGATTTCACACGGTCTATGTGTGTAAATACCAATGTGATAAATCCGTGGGAAATATTCGTGTAAATACCTACGGATTTCCCACAAAATATCATTTTTATGTTTGTGTGCACTTACACATTCTCACATTAGTTAGTATGTATTCATATGTATTTGTAGTTTCATATTATATGTGTCTATTTATTAATGTAACTATTTATGCGAGTATCACTTATTTATGTAACAAACCATTGCATATGTATGAATATCTACACATGTATGTTTCGTATGTCCGTTTACGACCTTCATTATATCTTTAGATGTTTTGTATGTAAGTATATGTGTATACGTGTATCTATATTAAAAAGTAAAAGAAAATGATTATGCCCGTGGGAAAGTTGTCGGTAATTTCCCACCGATTATCCACAAATGTGTTAAATCCGTGGGAAATATGTGTGTAAATACCCACGAATTTCCCACAAAAATACCGTTTTGATGTTTGTGTATGCTTACACACTCCCACATTACTTAGTATGGCTTCATATGTGTTTGTAGTTTAATATTTTATGTGATTGTTTATTAATGTAACTATTTATGCTAGTATCACAAGTGTATGTCTAAGTTGGAACTTTGTTGTTAACCATTGGCCTATACTTAGGAATTGCATCTTTCAAACTAGAACAAGATAAGCTGGAACTTTGTTGTTGAGCGCGAGTTCCATAATTGCTTGGCTCATTCGTTTAACATCTCGTGTAGAACCATGTCATCTCGTCTCATTCAATTCGTTAAACATCCCGTGTAGAACCATATCATCTCGGATCATTCGTTAAACATCTCGTGTAGAATCATATCATCTCGGATATCATTCGTTAAACATCTCGTGTAGAACCATACCATCTCGGATCATTCGCTAAACATCTCGTGTAGAATCATACCATCTCGGCTCATTCGTTTAACATCTCGTGTAGAACCATATCATCTCGGATCATTCGCTTAACATCTCATGTTGAACCATATCATCTCAGATCATTCGCTAATCGAAACAGGCGAGTTAATAAACTGCTTTACGCCTGGTGAGACATTGTTGTTAACCCTTGGCCCATAGTTAGGAATTACATCTTTCAAACTAGAACAAGATAAGCTGGAACTTTGTTGTTGAGCGCGAGTTCCATAATTGCTTGGCTCATTCGTTTAATATCTCGTGTAGAACCATGTCCTCTCGTCTCATTCGTTAAACATCTCGTGTAGAACCATATAATCTCGGATCATTCGTTAAACATCTCGTGTAGAACCATATCATCTCGGATTATTCGTTAAACATCTCGTGTAGAACCATACCATCTCGGCTCATTCGCTAAACATCTCGTGTAGAACCATACCATCTCGGATCATTCGCTTAACATCTCATGTAGAACCATGTCAACTCGGCTCATTCGTTTAACATCTCGTTGATCAAGACATCTCTTTGAGTATCTTCTAATGTTTCTTTACGTAATTTCAAAAAGAATTCTTTTGGGACACCTCAAATGCTTAAAAGTGCTATCAAAGTGTTTGTTAAACATATCGAGTAGAACCATATCATCTCGGCTCATTCGTTAAACATATCGTGTAGAACCATATCATCTCGGCTCATTCGTTAAACATCTCGTGTAGAACCATATCATCTCGGATAATTCGTTAAACATCTCGTGTAGAACCATACCATCTCGGATCATTCGCTAAACATCTCGTGTAGAACCATATCATCTCGGATCATTCGTTAAACATCTCGTGTAGAACCATACCATCTCGGCTCATTCGCTAAACATCTCGTGTAGAACCATATCATCTCGGATAATTCGTTAAACATCTCGTGTAGAACCATACCATCTCGGATCATTCGCTAAACATCTCGTGTAGAACCATATCATCTCGGATCATTCGTTAAACATCTCGTGTAGAACCATACCATCTCGGCTCATTCGCTAAACATCTCGTGTAGAACCATACCATCTCGGATCATTCGTTTAACATCTCGTGTAGAACCATACCATCTCGGATCATTCGTTTAACATCTCTTGATCAAGACATACTCTTTGAGTATCTTATAATGTTTCTTTTCGTAATTTCAAAAAGAATTCTTTTGGGACACCTCAAATTCTTAAAAGTGCTATCAAAGTCTTTGTTAAACATATTGTGTAGAACCATATCATCTCGGCTCATTCGTTAAACATATCGTGTAGAACCATATCATCTCGGCTCATTCGTTAAACATCTCGTGTAGAACCATATCATCTCGGATAATTCGTTAAACATCTCGTGTAGAACCATACCATCTCGGATCATTCGCTAAACATCCCGTGTAGAACCATATCATCTCGGATCATTCGTTAAACATCTCGTGTAGAACCATACCATATCGGCTCATTCGCTAAACATCTCGTGTAGAACCATACCATCTCGGATCATTCGCTTAACATCTCATGTAGAACCATGTCAACTCGGCTCATTCGTTTAACATCTCTTGATCAAGACATACTCCTTGAGTATCTTATAATGTTTCTTTTCGTAATTTCAAAATGAATTCTTTTGGGACACCTCAAATTCTTAAAAGTGCTATCAAAGTCTTTGTTAAACATATTGTGTAGAACCATATCATCTCGGCTCATTCGTTAAACATATCGTGTAGAACCATATCATCTCGGCTCATTTGTTAAACATCTCGTGTAGAACCATATCATCTCGGATAATTCGTTAAACATCTCGTGCAGAACCATACCATCTCGGATCATTCGCTAAACATCTCGTGTAGAACCATATCATCTCGGATTATTCGTTAAACATCTCGTGTAGAACCATACCATCTCAGCTCATTCGCTAAACATCTCGTGTAGAACCATATCATCTCGGCCCATTCGTTAAATTAGTTAATTTTTTAAAACTATTTAATTTTAATTTTAATTATATATTAAATAAAATATTAATATTAAATTAAATTAATTAATTTTATACAAATATTTAATTTTAATGATATATTATATAAAAGTATTTATATTAAATTAAATTAGTTAATTTTTTAAAAGTATTTAATTTTAATTTTAATTATATATTAAATAAAAGTATTTATATTAAATCCTCCACAAATTTTTCACTTTGCCAAAAATTTCACCAAAAGTTAAATAAGCCCGCCATTTATTTGGCTTTCCTTACCAAAACCAAGATCTACACTTAACACTTTATCTCATTTATCTTCCTCTCATTTAATCTGCTACCAAAAACCACCACACCACCGCCGCTGCTCCATCCCGTCTCACACCACCGCCGGCTGCCCCACCACACTAGCACCACCTTCTCTTCCTCTATTTCAATTTTTCTCTCTTTCTTTCTTTCTTTCGATCTTCCCCTTTCTTTCATCTTTATAAAAGGTATGCATTTAATTTTTTTTTATGTATTTTTTGTTAATTTTTATTAGTTTATTTTTGTATTTTGTTAATTTTTGTTTATTTATTGTTGTGTTTAAGTGTCGTCCCCGACCACCACAGTGCCACTGCCGTCGCCGACCTAGCCACCACCACCAGCTGCTAAAAGCTATTTTTTGCTAACAATCTGCTTTTGTATGTTTACTAGTGCTGTAGCTTGTTCATTGATTACTTTTGTGTATAAAGTGTCTTTCATGACTAACATTATGGCGAAAGTAACTGTTGATATATTGAGTATAATTGATTGGTGAAAGTATCGGCTAATGGCATTTAGGTTTGTGTTTGTGTTTTGGTTTGATGATGTACATTATTGATTCATGATTAATCATATTTGTAGCGCAATATGTATAAAATGATGAAGATATGTTTTGGTTTTTTATTACTGTATAATGTGTATATGTGTTAATGTTTAAATGAGTTAATGATAGTTCAAAGTCGTACACGCACTTAGGAACCAAACACACCCAATCAAACACCCCCGCGGCTGCAAGAGTGTTTGGTTACTGATACAACAACAACCAAACACCCCTGTTGCAGCAGCAGGAGTGTTTGGTTACTGCTGCAACAGCATCCAAACAACCCTGTTCTTCCATAATGAGACCATGTTTACTTGCACAATTAAAACTGCGGTAATTATGAGGTGCAGCTTTTTTGGTTCATACAAAAGTTACAATATGATATATAACATTTTGCAGAATACGGATGAAGTTGAAGAAAAGTCAAAGGCGAAAAGACCTGATCTTAAGTCGTTGTCATTGGTAAGTCATTCCTTTTTATCACATATACTGAAGTACTATAAAATTCATAATGTTTCACTCTACTTTATTGACGAGATCCATGTCAATGTAAGATAAGAAAAGAAATTGCGTCATCAGCATATAAATCAATACCAGAAATGATTTGCGAGTATATGTGAAAGTGTGTAACAGTACCAACCTCTATTATTGTATTTTGTCAGCTTTGCAAAGAACTTGAATACGAGCTTATGATCACATTGTTTTAACAATTTGAATGTGCAGATGCAAAACTCCAACCTTACATATGTTCCCAAAAACAGGATAGGATCAATTCCAGGTTGGTACCACTCTGCTATATTTTGTTCATTTACATATTTATACCTTAGAGTTTACCGAAATAAGACTCTTTAGCCCTAGCATATTTACATTTTATACCAGTCATTTCAATTATAGTGTTAATATCAAGATTCAGCTTAGATGTCTGTATCTGTCAAATTGTGGGCTATTGCTAAAAGTTTAAATGACATAATTATTGCAGGCGTTGATGTTGGACATCAGTTCTTTTCGCGTTGTGAGATGGTTACAGTAGGTTTTCATAACCATTGGCTCAATGGAATCGATTATATTGGTGCTAGTAAACAACAGGTAATATTTTTAACTAGGATATACCAATACTAATGTGCATTGCTGTTGTTAATAGTCAGATGTTGATTTTGCGGACTGCAACTTAGGGGGTGTTTGTATGTTCTATTTAGTGGATATCCTTGCACTGCTTGTATGTTCTAAGTCTCTATTTAGTGGATCTGCCCAAGTTCGCCAACTCGTCAAGTAACACTATTTAGTGGATATCCTTGCACTGCTGTTCTAAGTCTCTATATATCCACAAATCTTCTCAACATTTTGTAGTATTTTAGAATTATGGAATATATGATGATTTCATAAAATTATATGTCAATATTATCAGGGTTTAATATGACAAGCATGTCTGAAGATGCCTGTGATGATTTGGAGGGCTTGGACGCTTCAGCAACACATGTTGCAAATCTGTTGACTGGTGAGCCTGATAATTGTATGTCTTCGAGTTACTATACGTCTAAATCATTAGGGTTTCTAGATACAATGCACATTTCAACAATAATCCACGGGTTAAAATTGTATGCCATTGTTCTTTCTTCAAACTGAAACATTCAGTTGTCACGTTTCCAAAACTATTGAAACGTGGTGACACTTATGCCACAGGTCAAAGAGCACAAAGTTATGGGGCGTTGGAATCTAAAATTTTAAACTTACACCTTTTGTTTCTGCTACTAAATAGAAAATGATGTAAACAAAAATAGTAAATAATTTTTCTTACTGTTTACTTTTCCAGTAAAACTAGGCGTTGCAGGATTCAGCATGGGTGCATCTGTCGCTCTCCACTCTGCAACTTGTCGAGCTCTTGGGAAATATGGTAATGGAAATCGATACCCCATCAACCTCAGTGATGTTGTAGCTCTTAGTGGTTGGCTTCCGTGTTCCAGGTTTGAACTTTTGTTCTTTGAAAATTTACTATTTTCACCTCCATTTAACGGGTCCTGTTTATGATACCATTATGCAAGCAAACAATCTTTTTTTTTAGGAATTTAAGGAATAGAGTGGGAGCATCACAAGAAGCTGCAAGACGAGCAGCGTCATTACCTATGTTGCTTTGTCATGGACAAGGTATTTGCTTATAGACACACAGCATACTACAGTATTATTTTGATAAAATTGTAAAAAGATAAATTAACTAATTAAGTGCCTTTCGGTGTGTAGTTTATGTACTGGTTTTCTTTACTGCAGATGATGATGTGACAGAGTACAAACTTGGAGAGAAATCTGCACAAAGCATGTATTCTGCTGGAAATTATCCTCCCGAACTGAGCGACCTACTGAATCGGATCCTGGACCTAGCTAGTTTGATTTAGCATTAGGCTTTAGTTTTTGTGTTCGAACTATTAGGTTGTAGTAGGTCGGAAACAATTTCGATGGTGCATCGTCCGATAACACGTTACTAACTTATGTCTTTTGGATTACAAATTTATGTGCATTGGGCGACACATTAATGCATTTTGGGTAATGGATTTGTTTATTTTGGTAATTTGTCAATTGCTTTTATTGTTTCAGATATTGGTTTTTCGTATTTCCAGGTTCTAAAAATCCGAAATACCACGGAATTTAGCCACATATTTCCCACTAATTAATCACAAAATTCCCACAGAATTATTCGAGGAAATTTATTTTTCCGTGGGAAATCTGTGATAAAACCGTCGTAGGTTGTAGTGAGAAATCAGTGGGAAAATGTTTGTTGGAAATCTGTGGCAAAAAAACCACTGATATATATGAAAAAATGGATGCAGAAACTGTGGGAAATCAGTGGGAAATGTTTGTGAGAAAGTTGTGGGAAATTAAAACCACGGATTATCCACAGTAATATCCGTGGGAAAAAAGTCAACGCTCGGTGGGAAAATCAGTGGGAAAATATTTACCCACAAGGGTTTTACACACGGAATGATTCCGTGTGAAATCCGTGGAAAAGGGCCCTTACCCACGGGGTTTCCCACGGATTCTACCGTGGGAAAAACCAGTTTGTGTAGTAGTGCGGGAATTCGAGTGTGAGTTTTAGGCTTACGTTCGCCGATGCTCAGGAGTGTTCGGGTTAACTCGTATTCGAGTCCAGATCTCGTAGGACCCTTCTTGTTCGTGTTCGATCTTAGTTCTCAACTATCTTTGTTTAACCGGAGGTATATCGTAATCCACATTATAACATGATAGTTATATTATCCACAAGTATTATGTCGTTGTATTAGTTTGTTTATGCAAGATTATATACGGTTAATTCATCATAGAAAATTTGGGCTATGCCTAGTTATTAATAATACCAAGTGTTTCAAGTTCTTGGATCATCTTAAATTAATAAAGTTAAAATGAAATTTTGCAATCTAGACATAATAAAACGTTAGGATTTATGAGTCCAATTTAAATTATGAGTTAGGCTTTACTTTAGTTTAGCAAGTCCTTAACTAAAATAATATATGTAGAATGTAATATTTGAGTACAAGAATAATGACTAAAACACGTTTCAAATCAGCCCCTAACATCTCTAAACGTTGGTGTGTTTTAAAGATGAGAAAGAAAGGAATTTGTGGGCTGTTCCTTGTTGATGGATGGAATATTTAATCACGTTTATTCTATAATCAACCTTATAAATTATATAAGGAATTTGAATATGATATTAAATAAATAAGCCGTAATATTTTGAAATAAAAATTGTTTGAACCGTACGTATATGTATGCAACTATTTTTTGCTAATAATTATTTCAAAATAATATATATACGACCACTATTTTGCTATAAGAGACGAAACTAATATTTTGATTTATTTATCTCGTCGTCGAGTCCGAGCATATCGTTAAGAGTCTAATAAGTGTCATATTACTTATTGTAACACCCCAACCCGACAAGGGCAAAGGTGTCACAAATACGGATTCTTATCAGAACAAACACAAGCATATGACATACATAATACAATAGGATTCCAAGGGTTACAACTGAAAATCTGATATTACAAGGCTACACATGAGATATACAGTAATCACTAAGTCTGAAAATAACTCTTCTAATCATCTCTAATCCAATTTAGCTAGTAAAGTCTTCTAAGTCTAAGGTCCTCTCTATTAATAACCCAGCTTCCAACTAAAACCTGCCGCACACGAAAAGAAAACGTGCGGCTGAGCTTAAAAAGCCCAGTGAACAGATATATAATAAACGGAAACGAAAGCAAACGGAAATAAACAGGCATATCATAATGAAAGAGATATATGAAAAGGTATAGAGGGTAAGGTTTAGGACAGTAATCCACCACGAGCCCAGAAACAGAAATATCATACCATGTAACCATATCAGAAATCCAGAGGGGATGCCTCTCAAGTAACCAGATAATATGAGGGGTGACCTCATGTATCAAACAGATATATATGGAGTGATCAGCTCCCAGAAATGTGAAAGACGTGGATTGCACCCATCATCAGTCACCAGAAATCAGATATATCAAATCATGTTAAATCCACTAAACAGAACAAATCTAGGATGCATCCATACGCCCCCCAGAACAAATCATATTGGCCATAACAGATATAATATAAGGCGCGCATAACAGAATCAGAATGGGGACGGTGTGACCAAATCACTAGGGCCACACACTAGTCATGCCAGTGGTGCATCACAGACACGGCCATGTTACCTTCATGGCTAGGGAACATATTTTGGCTCGGGTATCAAACTGAGAGTCAAAGGTCAAAGGTCAAAGGTTCATATCATAATCAGGGTGTCATCTCAGAAGGTTCAATATCAGAAGGTCAATATCAGAAGGTCAATAATCCAAGTTCCATAGCAACAGTTCATTTAAAAGGGTTTCTAATTAAGAGTTCATTTAAAAACAATCTTTTAAAAACGGTTTTCATAAAAATAATCCTTCAGAGTAGTTTTCATAAAATGATCTTTCAAACGGTTTTTCATAAATATAGTCTTTTAAAACAGTTTTCATCAAAGTCAGTAAGATCCCAATTAAAGAGTATTGTATCATATTTGTAAACATCATTTTAAAATAGCTTTTTCTCAAATCATTTCCAGGTCAGAATTAAAAAGGTCTCACAGTTTAGGTTCATATCAGAGATCAAAGGTTCAAAGCAACGGAATCATAGCAAGGTATCAAATCAGAGGCTAAACAGATCAGAACATGAAGAGATCATAGGAAACCTTACAGAGAAGGTCAGAATATCCGTACCTTATTACGAATGCAAATACGAGTCACAGAAATAGAAGCACAGAACGGATCAAAGTCTCTCCTTCTTCACACCTAGGGAATAGCAGACGGAATTACAAGGGATTCTAACTCAGATTACTATTTAGTTTACCTCTCCATTTTAAGTACTTCAAGGTTCATAAGGTTATTTACACATGATTAAGGTTATTATGGTAGTGTTGTACATTTAAAGATTTATAAAGTATTTAGGATAAGTTTAAGGACCAATTATGCAATTATCATAAGGTTAGGGTATAAGGTGTAATTATTGTAAAGTTACAGGTTTCTACAAGTTAAGTCCTTTAGTATTATCAAAATAACCATATAGACCCTCTAATGTTTGAATATAAACACTTAACACTTTTTAAATATCAAAATACATTTTTTTCAGGTTCTAAGTAAGATCTGGACTCGTTTAATTTAATTTAAGAATCATAGTAGAACTCTGAAATAAAATCTACAAAAATTCACAGAGCTTCCTCAATATTCCTAGTATTTAACCTAATTTTTCCAGATTTTATTAATTAGTTTTGGTACGAAAGAAAAATCCACTTTTACAACCTGTCCCAGAAACGTGTCTGATGGAACACCCGATAAGTTATCACTTGGTTATCCCTTCAGAAAAATTCAAAAAAATCCATAAAAATTCCAGCTACTAGAATACATCCCAAATATTACCCAGTTCAAAGGGCTCTTTCTAATTCGACACGGTTTGGAAATTAAAATTCAAAAACCCGGACTGATTTTCCAGACTTAAAAATACGACCAGACATATAATCTCCCAAAAATCAAAAGGTAGCCTTAAAAGCCTCCAAAAATTACAAACTAAATTTCTCCAGGTAGCTATTTCACTAAACTACAATCTAGACTCTAGAAACATCAAAATATACGTTCACATCATTAATCTACAGCCGCTTAAAGTCGAATCAAATCTTAGATCAGTAGCAGTTTTTATATAATACGTACATACTTAGGGTTTTATTCATCCCGTTCATTTATTCTTTACACCAAACGATTTTGGGTGAGTCCATAGCACATTTAGATCAGTTCATATCAGTATAGAACACATTCAAATCGAATATTTACCACAGAAATTTTCAGTCGATCCATATATTAGGGTTTTAGGGTTTTATGATTTTATGAGACATGTTTTCAATCTATGATTCAAATAGAACATCTAAATGAGAACAAGGATCGCGTAAAGGAATACAATACCCTCGTAGACCACGAAGAACACGGTAACAAGAGATCAACACCACACGGAAAACTTTTCTCCCCTCCTTCTTCCTTTGATTCGTACGGCAGCAGTAAAACAAGAGCAAAACACGTTTTTTGATTAGTTTTTGATTCATACAATCGTATATTGATAGAGTATTACATGTATACCTTAGAACAAGATCAAGATGGGGACTCCTTGGTGGTTTTCTGGATCGATCACAGCAGCAAGAACAAGAGGGCGGCAGAATTTTTTGTGTAGGGGGCTTTTTAGGGTTTTCTTTGAGTTTTATGAAGATCGGTAATTGTTGTGGAGAACAAAAAGGGATTGGGCCATCTTATGATGGACTTGGCCGAACTTCAGGAGGGGGGGGGGGAGAAACATGGATCGGCCCATGAGAGACTCCATCAAATCACAAATCAATCTTGTATCATTTCCTTAATTCTTTTGATAATTATCTCCATTTAGTCACTTTTAAAAATACAAATGCGTACATACTTATTGTTTTCGGTTCAAGTAACATTGTAATGTGTCATAGACATTATTGATGGCTTGTACAAATATTTTATGATGCCTCAAGATTATCTCATATCACATATGATTCATTTTCATAGGTTTTGTGATTTATTTATAAGTTATATAAGTTTTAATTAAAATTTTAAATTATGAGGGCATTTTAGTCTTTTTACATGTTTTAGATTTTCGGGTTTTACACTTATTTTAGGTCATTGGTAGAGACACGCGTTTGTTGGGTTCCTAGGTCGTGTTTGGTCATTTTCGTTCTCGAGCTCGTTAACTATCCTGTTAAAGTGAGTTCATAGCCCCACTTTAACTTTTAAACTGTTTATAAACCTATTGGGGGAGATACATTCTATTTTACAATCTGGACACAAGTTCTTTAAATTGTATGCTTATCAGAACATATTATTGCTAAAGTACCGATATTGCCAAAATAAGTCCCTAACGAATCATGAACCATTAATCACTTGCGAGTGAACGCGAATATTGTGAATATGCCTATTGGGATTGACGAATCCCGTTTGTGCGGTCAGATAAGATGCCACAAACGCACTATATTTGAATTTTAGGTAAAATGGCAATTTACCTTTCAGGGCATTGGTTCATTTTATGAACCTTCAGTCAATTTGCGTGTCATGAGCTTAAAGAAATAATAATTATTTACCCATAATTGTATTCATTGCAATTATTATGTTAACTCTGAAGTCTTGTGGTCCATTATTTAACTAAAAACCTGTGAATTTCACTCAACCTTTGTGTTGACTTTTTAGCATGTTTTATCTCAGGTCCTTAAGGTATTTGACAAGCACGAAGTCGCACGGAGAATGTTTTGATGGCCTACATTGTGTTATCATTCGATAAACTCTTGAAAACTTTTATGTTAATACATTATGTTTTCTAAAACTATTTGGGACCTCTTGTAACTCTGATGTTTTATTTTGATCGAATGATAAACTTTTAAAACGTCTCGTTTAGAGTCGTTTTCTTTGATTATGACTGTTGTACTAATAAGTAGCACCCTAATGATATTACATTCCGCTGTGATATTTTGGGGGTGTTACAACAGTAGATCACAGCATGAAAACATTCGAAAGCATTGAGTACCATTTCCACCCCAAGGTAAAACACGTTAAAAAGTGGGGCTACGAGAACTCACCTTAATCAAGCAATGCACAACACAACAACTCAAGGGTAGTATAGTATACAGCAACTAGGATGTCACAGCACAACGGACTCGGCACGACCTAATAATATAAAGACTCGTCTCAACATATATCTCATATGATAATTAAAGACGTAAAAGTTTCCAAAGGTCAACTATTCCCATTCCCAAAATTATTCCAATTTCCATTTCCAAAATAATTTCGTTTTATCCGTTTATTAGAGTTTGGTATTATCGTGGGTGAAGTGGTGACATGACGTTGACTCAAGTGTACACACGCCAAAACAAAAGACCAAGACAAACATGACTCGTGTAACAATATCCCAATAACGAATACACCAAGTAGTTGAAAGGACTGGTAGTCATCGGGTATAATCCCATTATGTTTCATAAACATATTCGTTTTATTTAACAAAACTCATCATGACTTATTTGTTCGTAGAACGTTCCAAGTCACGTGATTTGATTAGTTTCCATTAAAATATATATATTAAGTTTGGTGTTGCAAATTTTCCGAAAGTAATTCGACTGTCAATCAATCACCAAGTAAATAAATAATCTAACACATAACCAAATAAATCCACATACGGTACCCTACGGTCAATGTGCCTCGAAACGTCCAATAACTTTCGTATTTCCTATTTAAAAATATTATTAACTCGTATACTTCAAAAATCACTTTAGTGTATTTGTGACACCCCCAAAATCTGCCTTTGCGGAAGCATTCGGGTCATGAGGTGCTACTGAAAGGGAAATCATAACGCGAGATGTTGTGGGAAGGCATAGTCTGTGACAAAACGGTATATATGTGTAAGTATATAGAAGATGCTTGTGATAATTTGTGTAAATTAAGTATATATAAATATAAATATATATATATATATATATATATATATATATATATATATATATATATATATATATATATATATATATATATATATATATATATATATATATATATAGTACATGCAGTTGAGTAAAAATCAACAATTAGTAACATATAATTAAGACAAGTAAACAACAAGTATGGTGGCAAGCAAGGCAAGTGGCGATCATAGGGACTTGTTTTTGAAGAATGGTTATAGTTTAGGGTTTATATGTACCTAGTTCTCTATAACCTAGGCTCTGATGCCAATTTGTGACACCCCCAAAATCTGGCTTTGCGGAAGCATTCGGGTCATTGGGTGCTACTGAAAGGGAAATCATAACGCGAGGTAACAAAGAACCGAATACACACTTCGTAAAAATATTTTCAATTTTTTAAATCAACTTTTATATAAGATATTTATTTTATAAATGTGTCCAAAGGTTTAATGGTCCCTCAAAAACAAGTCTTGAATATTTGTGGAAACACTTTGGTAAATAGTTTAAGTCTGTCGCCTTGCCATGCATTGCCAATATTGAGTTGCCTAGATACCTGAGAAAAACATGCTAAAAGTCAGCAAAAAGCTGGTGAGTTCATAGGTTTAAGTTTATAGTAGTAACAATTAATTTGGACCAATAGTTTTGTACATGAACATTATGCTGTATATAATGTCACATAAATATTCTATTACGCTAGCACTAAGTTCATGCAACCGAAACTATAACAGGTCTGCATGCTCTAGAAGCATGATAAATAAAAAGGCCCGGCAAGTGTTTATCCCAGACACTTGTATTTTGATATGGTATACGTTCGTTTGCCTATCCGGTCAAACCAAATGAGGAAGTTACTCCCAATAGATCTATTTATAACATTCACGCTTCCTGTCGAGAATTAACGATTCATGAAATTTGGGCAGTAGGGGACATAGCAGGGCTTAGGCTAACTACGCAATAGTTTTGATAAAATAGTAATAACGGTCCATAAAAATGGTTTTGCATGTTTCTCACCCCATTGATATAAAAATAAGTATAAGTAAAGAGGGGCTATAAACTCACCTTAATAGTGGGTGTAGTGGATGAAAGAATGTATGGCATCAACATGTAACCTAGATTAATAATGTATGTTTAGCTTACAGTCTATGATAATTTAACTCAAAAGTTTTGAAGTGTTTATGTTGTTCATAAAATGTTTGTTTGTCTCCTTTAATATAATAAGTACATTTACTTGATAAAATTCGAGTATGTCCCGTACATAAGTGTTGATTTCCTTGTTGATTACCATTTTTACAAGTTTTAAGAAATGGTCGCTCTAAATTGTTATACGTCTTGCGCATGTTTTCCTAAAATTTCGTTTACATGTCCACAATTCGTTAAGCTATATAATTAAGTTGATTGTCCACTTGTTTAATTTAAAGCGAAGGTTTTTGTGTATCGAATGTGTATGTGTTTAAAATGGCGGGGTATATATATATATATATGGGTGTATATATGCATTTTGTGTCGAGTTTTAATGTTTGTCAACAAAATTTATGGTTAGCTTATGGTGAGATTTCGTGAAGATTATAAACCGAGATCAAGTCATGACATAATTTATTTACGAGATAATGACACTTCATTTCTTAAACGACGGCTATAATATAAACCTTTGATTTGTCGATTGTAGACAAGTAAAAGGTACAGCTTGGATAGGAACTTTTGTTGTGTCGACTTTTTCATTATGTATACGTATATATATACGGTTACATGTACATGATCCCACCTTCTTGTTGGGCTGCGGCCCAACTGATTCAAAGGAGGGGGAAAAGTTTTAGCATTGGGCCAAACTAGAGATTAACCACCGAATGCCACATTGGGCTTGGTGGGCTAGGAACGGTCGAGATTCTAGCACCCTACACGGACTAAATGTGAAGGGTAAGTTGGGTTGGGCTTTTGGATGGGATGAGTTAGGTTCATTGTGCTATACAAATGCACGCACAAGTCCAAGTGGACTTGGTGTGGTTACTGGGGGTTTGAAATGCATATATTCGACCTTCAAGAATTTGAAATGCCAAGTTATACATCATATCAAGGTTGAGTACTACTCGGCTTCTCAACTTGAGAGTCTCAAGAGTCATGTGAAGGCTTTTGGTTTGACAACGAAACATTCTTATACTCGACATAGTTGGCTGAACATGGGTGTGAGAATTCGGCATTAGGACAAGTGAAAATATATCTAACACATTCCCGTGGTTTGGCCGAGACTAGACAACCCGGGACACTCTAATTGGTGTTCTTGGAGAGGTCGAACTTGACACCCATTGCAAGTTTAAGCTCGAACCGAGCAGGACCTCACCAAGGCCTTACTAGACTTAACCAAGGGCAATCGGCTACATCTTTAAGTAAATTCTTGGACTATTACTTAAGATTGGAAAAGGGGTGGGTTTTTCGAGAGCTGTTTTGGCTAGGTTTCAATGTGGTTAACCAAGGCACGTACACCCTCATGAGTGGCTGCTTGGTGGGGGTTCTACCGAGCCAAACCACACCCTTTTGGGTGGTTTTTCCTTGGCCAAAATCACCACAGCGCACCCTATTTGGGTGGTTGTTGGGTGAGTGTTGTCTGGACTAATTACACGACCTCACAATAACCACAATCCCCTCAACCGAGACCAAGTTCCTAACGCTTAACACACCAACTCGAGAGAAGTGTTGACACTAGATTATACGCAACCATAACATCCCTGCTTTCAACTTGAGGCCTTCCAATTAAGATCCTAAGAATTACTAACGAGTCAATGACTTAGATTTCCAATGACAACAACACCATTCGAATAGGAGCTAGATTTCTAACGACAACTAGCAAGAATAGATTCTTAAGCTAATGAGTCAATATTTTCGTTTTTCTTAGACCTTGGAAGCCACACAACAAACAATCCTCAACAACAATTAAGAGCAGATCGTATAACAACACGACACTATGTCGACTTATATTACCAACAAGATCAAAATATAACTTTCAAGAGTATATTTAAATTAATAACAACAATGTATTCTGGGAAACCTTACAATAGATATAGATTGATTGACAACGGAAGATCAAAGGAATGGATCGAACACCGCAAGAATACAAGCCGACCTCAAGCAGGAACCACCACAGCAACTCCTTGATTATTGTTTAAAACTTGAGGGTGTGGTGTTTCCTGAAGATCGATCGTTGGTTAAAAAAGGAGAAAAATAGCCATGTTTGACTCCACCTTTTCTTGCTTCGATCCATGTGGTGATTAAAACGAGTATCCCTCGTTGTCTCTTGATACCTTTGAGGCTTCCCCGTGACTTCTGATAGGGAGGAGGGAAAGGGGAAAATGACAGTTCTAAATCGGATTTGTTTTCTTGTGCTTGGACTGGGGGAGAATCGATGGAGTTTCTGGGATTTTGGGGTCGCAGACAAAGGGGGTGGGAGAGATAAGGGTAATGTGTGAGTGTCGTGTGAGTGGTATAGGGAAGGAGGAAGTTTTTATCAATTGTTGGTTTATTTTTATTAAAAGGGTGGGTTGTGTATACCCCGTGTCCCACTGAGTTGAGTTGGGATTGGTCATTCCTGGTTTTGTTATAAATGGGAAAATAAATTTCGGGAACGTTTTTATAAGGCTTATATGAATGTAGAGTTTGTTGACTAAAAATTCAATCCTGAGATTAATTTGTTATTGATGTGGTGTCGGTACGCGTATGGTGTTGTTTTTCAGGAGAAATGAGATGACCTCTTGTTTATGTTATGTTATTAGTTTATAAATGGGACAAATTTACTCTTTCTGGTGAGATCGAATAGTTTTGGGTGAGTTAATGTATGCTAAAATTTGCGGGTTTGTTTTCCCGAAATAGTTATGTAGGCTCATGTATGCCTAATTTTATTGGTCTGGTAATAATAAATTAACATTTATTATTTAAATAATGGTGGAAAATTTCCGTTTGTCAAAGTATTAGTATATATTAAATAATAAATTAAAACTTGTTAGTTACTATTCCCTAATGGAAAATTTATTATCTCTTTCTTTGGGTCAATACATAATTAAAGTCACTAAGTATTATCCGTTTCGAGTCACATTTCATTATCAACACCCTCGGGTCAACTTATAATCCCAAACCCAATTAATACCAAATAAACCCTCGGTCACGTGAGTCGGGTCAATAGTCAAGATAAAAGTCATTAGTCCAATATAGGCTCACAATTCTTCCCGAGACCACGAGGTCTCGGCAAATATTTGTTATGGCCGAGAACATCACAGTTCATAAACAAATTCTAAATCCATCACCAAAAATTAATAAACCAAAACCAAATTAAATCAAATCTACCTAAGTCTACTAAAGTCTAATAAGCATTGTTTCGGCTTGTCGAGGCCATGTCGAGACTAAGAAGTTTCGGTGACACTCGACTTGGCTCAATAACATCACAGGTATGTCCAAGCTCACAATATAATTTTTTTTTTGTTCCATAATCTCAACGATATAGTTATCGGCCCTAACCTACGGCTCGATAACTAATTAAACCAATTCAACATCCAGGTTTCAAATCTCAAGTTCTCACATCAATAATAACCAAGGTTGCAAAAATCGCGAATCGGTAGTCGAGCGGTCGATCACCTTGTAGCTTGTAATCGGTCCAGGCGAAATTAATCGGTGATTAATCGGATTTGCATTTCTGGCAAATTTTGGGTATTTCCTGCAAGTTTTGTGTATTTCTGGCGAGTTTTAGGTATTTTCGGTAATGTTTTTTTCTTAAAAACAACTTGTAATAGATTAAAACAGTTACTATAAGTGATCAAAATAAATTTACGATGAGTTTTGTGTACTTCCAAAAAGTTTGCAGGTTTTCGGCAAGTTTGACCACCATTGAGCGCCGTTGATTTCCGTTGACCACGGTTGACCTCTTTGTTTGACACAGATACATAAATCGGCAAGGTTGGTGGCCCTGTAGTGCCTAGGCGGTGATTAATCAGCCTTGTAGACCTTTTTTTGCAACACTGATAATAACAACAACAAAAAGAATATCACCATGCCGAGACCATTACGGTCTCGGTACATCACAAACAAACCAAACGGACCCTTAGGTCCTCTCGGCCTCAATCCCAACGAAACCACAACACTATTCTAAACTAATATCAATCAACTCCTAAATCCTAAATCGACCACAGTTCATCAACAATCCCTTCGATCCAAAAAAAATATATAAAAAACAAACATAACAACTAAATGAAGATAACAAAACCACAATAACCACAAGCTCAATTCAACCTCAAAACAGATTCAATAAGTTACGGCCGTGAGCTAGGCTCACGGCTTCACCACGGCTCGACCATAAAAAAAAGAACCCAAACAAATGATGATACCAACATTTTGAAATCTTTAAAATTCGTGTAACTCGTATCCCACCCAAAACCCACTCGTATTAATTATTACAACTCGATATACACAAGTTTGAACCCACACCGTGTCACACGAAGGTGAACCATGGCGTGGCTTACCTTCTTTCTCTCAGATCTATGTAAATCTTGGCCAAAAAGTGGTGGTGGTGGCACGTATAGGGTGGTGGTGGAGGTTTTGGGCATGTGTGGTTGTCAATCGAAGTAAGGGGGTCACAAGGGAGAGTTTGGTGGTGGCGGTGTGGGATGGCAGTGGGTGGTGACGTGGTGGTGGACTAGGCCGGCGACGGCTAGGGTTAGAGGAGAGGAGGAGTGAGTTTTTTAGGGTTTGATGAAAGAAAAATGAAGAGAGAGAGAGAGAGGCAGATGTGGGGTTATATCCTCACAGGGACCAATTTTGTAATTTCACCTATCTTTAGGACGCGGCCAAGTATAAACTCCAGGGACTATTTATGTAATTTCGCTAATCTTTTGATAAAAACGCTCTCGGGCTCGTTTAGCATACCAAAAATGCTCGTATGACTTTCTAAATTGCGCCAATATTTTTAAAATTGTTTTTTCGTTAAAAATGATTATAAATACGTCCATGTTCATGTTATCTCGTTAAAATCAATATTTTACGTGTTATTAGGTTTATTTGTGCCGACTCGCATTGTGTGGTCTAGCTCACAAACACACACAATAGTGAACACATAAACTAAATAAACATATCATCTCGAGCTTAAGGTTGAGTAAGGACCTGGAAAATTCGCGGTTGTTATAGTCTACCCCCGTTAATTAGAATTTTGTCCTCAAAATTCAGCTAGTACTACGGTCAAACAGATGTGGGTACTTGAGTATCATCTGATCCTCTTGTTCCCAAGTAAACTCTGGTCCACGCTTTGAGTCCCAATGGACTTTAACTATTGGTATCTTGCTACGCTTCAGCTTCCTGATCTCACGCTCTAAAATCTCAACCGGTTTCTCTACAAAGTGTAACTTATGATCTACCTGAATCTCTTCCAAGGGTATGTGTAAGGTCTAATCAGCAAGACACTTCTTAAGGTTCGACACGTGAAACGTATCATGAACACCACTCAGCTCTTGTGGTAGTCTTAGTCGGTAAGCTACTGGACCGATTCTCTCGGTGATCTCAAAAGGTCCTACATATCTAGGTGCTAACTTGCCATTCTTTCCAAATCGTACAACACCTTTCCAAGGTGACACCTTGAGTAGTATGTGATCACCAACACTAAATTCTTGGGGCCTCCGTCGGTTGTCGGCATAGCTCTTCTGACGGTCTCGAGCAACCTTGAGTCTATCCTTGATTTGAATGATCTTCTCAATGGTCTCTAACACTATTTCAGGTCCTATCATTTGACTCTCTCCAGATTTCGCCCAACCAATAGGTGAATGACATTTTTTTCCATAAAGTGCTTTGAATGAGGCCATATCTATGCTGGTATGGTAGCTGTTGTTATAGGAGAACTCGGCTAATGGAAGATGGGTATCCCAACTACCACCGAAGTCTATGGCACACGCCCTGAGCATGTCCTCTAAGGTCTGTATGGTACGCTCGCTTTGACCATCGGTCTGTGGGTGATAAGCCGTACTCATCTCTAAGTTCGTTCCCAGGGACCTTTGCAATAATTGCCAAAAGTTTGACGTGAAACGGCTATCACGATCAGATATGATCGATATAGGCACACCATGTCTCGCCACTATCTCCTTGATGTAAAGTCTAGCTAATTTGTCCATCGTATAATCTTCTCGGATTGGTAAGAAATGTGCATACTTAGTCAACCTATCTACGATAACCCAAATCGTATCATGTCCACTACTAGTCCTAGGAAACTTTGTAATGAAGTCCATGGTTATCCTTTCCCACTTCCACTCGGGAATCTCCGGTTGTTGTAACAAACCAGATGGTCTCTGATGTTCAGCCTTCACTTTAGAGCAAGTCAGACACTTGCTAACGTAGACAGCTATGTCCTTCTTCATCCCAGGCCACCAATACAAGTCTCAAAGATCGTAGTACATCTTATCCGCTCCTGGATGCACGGAGTACCTTGTCATATGTGCTTTGTCCATGATTAGGGTTCTCACATCACCGGTTAATGGTACCCAAATTCGGTCTATAAAATACAGTCCACCGTCGTCCTTTTTCTCCAGTTGCTTATCTAAGCCTCGCATTTTCTCTGTGGGTGCATTCATGTCCATAGTTGCTTCTCTCTGAGCCTCTAGTATCTTATCCTTGATACCCATCTTTATAGTTATACTCATGGCTTTCACTTTCCTAGGCTTGAGTCTTTCCTTCCTACTTAAAGCATCAGCCACTACGTTCGCCTTTCCTGAGTGGTAGCGAATCTCGCAGTCATAGTCGCTGAAGAGCTCAATCCATCTCCTCTGACGCATATTCAACTTTTTTTATCGAAGATGTGTTGGAGACTCTTGTGATCAGTATAGATAATACTTTTCGTCCCATACAAGTAATGTCTCCATATCTTGAGAGCGAATACTACAGCGCCTAACTCCAGATCATGGGTGGTATAGTTCTTCTCATGAACTTTCAGTTGTCGAGAGGCATAGGCAATCACCTTACCTCTTTGCAATAACACACACCCAAGGCCTTGACATGCCGCGTCACAGTATACTATGAAATCATCGGGTCCAACGGGGAGGGCTAGGATTAGTGCATTACATAGATTATCTTTCAACGTCTGAAAGGCACTCTCCTATGCTTCGCCCCAATCGTATTTCTTATTCTTTTGAGTAAGTGAGGTAAGAGGTTTGGCAATCTTGGAAAAGTTCGCGATGAATCGTCGATAGTAACCTGCCAGTCCTAGGAATGAGCGGACTTCTAATGGTGTTTTGGGAGCTTCCCAATTCTTCACTGCTTCGATATTGCTAGGGTCCACATGAATGCCATCTTTGTTAACCACGTGTCCAAGGAATTGGACTTCTTGTAGCCAGAATTCACACTTCGAGAACTTAGCGTACAGTTTTTCCTTCTTGAGAAACTCTTGGATTAACTTCAAATGCATTTCATGTTCCTCTTTTGTCTTGGAATAGATCATAATGTTATCGATAAACACGATAACAAATTTATCCAGGTATGGCCTGCATACTCGGTTCATCAAGTCCATGAAGACCGCAGGCGCATTTGTTAGTCTAAAAGGCATAACCATGAACTCGAAATGACCGTATCGAGTCCTGAACGCGGTTTTTGGAATGTCATCTTCGTGCACTCGTAACTGATGGTAACCGGAATGAAGATCTATTTTGGAGAAGTATCGTGAGCCTTGCAATTGATCGAATAAGTCATCGATTCTCGGGAGAGGGTAGCGGTTCTTAATGGTTAGTTTGTTCAGCTCTCGATAGTCGATGCACATCCTGAATGAACCATCCTTCTTCTTGACGAACAATACCGGTGCTCCCCATGGCGAAGAACTAGGTCGTATGAAACCTTTGTCTTGGAGTTCCTTGAGTTGATTAGACAACTCCTCCATTTCAGTAGGTGCCAAGCGTTAGGGAGACTTTGCAACCGGCATTGCTCCAGGAATTAGGTCTATGCGAAACTCGACCTCTCGCGTAGGGGGTAATCCGGATAAGTCGTCGAGAAATACCTCTGGGAAGTTTCGAACGACTGGATATCTTCTAGTTTCTGCTCGTCTACTTTCATGCTCACGAGGTGCTTCACTTTTTCTTCAAGTCGCTCTCCATAGACCTTAAGTAACTCTCCGTTTGGTAGTGGTATTCGGACCATTTTCTCATGCACACTATTTCAGCCTTATGTTTGGACAACCAGTCCATTCCCACAATCACGTCGAAGCTTCTGTGTCCGAATGGTAATAAGTCGATGCTAAAGGTATAGCCTTCTAACTCTAGTTTGCATCCGCGAACGATCTTATTTGTTTCTACCCTTTGACCATTTGCTATTTCAATTTCGTAACTAAAGCCTAGTCTACTGGGTTCCACATTTAACAGAGGCATGAATTTGGTGGACACAAAGCTATAATCGACACCAGAATCAAACAGCATAGTAGCATAGTGGTTGTTTAAAGAGAACGTACCCGTCACAATGTTCGGGTCCTGGCGTCCTTCTTCTGCGTTCATCACAAATACCCGGCCACGAGCTGGGTTGCCATTGTTCCCACGGTTTGCATTGTTTACATGGTTAGCATTGTTTCCACCAATTGCTACAGCCTGATTCTGGTTGTTATGCACTGGCGCCTGTGTCCTACCCAACCTAGGGCACATACTACGAAGATGGTTCGGGCTTCCACACTCATAACAAGTCTTCGGGTTAACATCATTCACTGGTGTCACTTGTTTAGTTACCGCCCTACAATCTTTTTCCATTTGGCCAGGTCGCTTACAGTTAAAACATACTACTTGACATGGCCTAGTCTCTGGATGGTGGTAATTGCACTTGGCACAATTTGGGAAAGAACCATGATACTCCTTTTTTACGGCACCAGATGCCGCAAATCCTTTTCCCCACTTAGCTTTCTTATTGTCACCATTTGCACCTCCTTCCTTACTTGGCTCACTCACGGCCTTCCTCTAATCACCACTCTTGGACAACGTCCCATTCCTGACCATTTCGTCTATTAAGGTTGCAGCTTTCAGTATCGCACTTTGAATCGTAGGAGGCTCGGTCGCTCTCACCATCCTGTGAATCTTAGGGACCAAACCATAGATGTACCTATCAATTCTCTTGGATTCAAGAGTGACCATGTGAGGTACCAGTCTAGCAAGCTCATGGAATCGATCTGTATAAGCCGCATGACCAGCACCTACCATAGCATGGTTGTAGAACTCATGCTCTAGTTTCTGCATCTCGTTGTTTGGGCAATACTCCTCCTTTAGTAATGCCTTAAGGTCATCCCAACTCATTCCCATGGCGGATTCTCTTCCTCTGGCCTGGATTTGCGTGTTCCACCAAGTCAAAGCCTTTCTTGTGAACGAGCTTGCAGCGTACTTCACCCTCTGGTGAGCTGCACACTCGCTTATGTCCATTATTGCCTCCATTTTCTCAATCCATCTTGTGTACACTAACGCTCCTCCATTACCATCAAAGTCCACTGGTTTGCATGCCGTAAATTCCTTGTACGAACATCCTTTTCCACTATTGTTGTTGTTGCCATTATCGTTGTAGTCACTACCAATGTCATTGTCTGCATGGTCATTCCCGCTTCCATTGTTTCCTAGGTTACTGATGTGATCGCCAACTTGGGTGACGATAGTGGGTAGTAATGCTTGTAGTTGCTCGGCGATTATGGTGGAAAGGTCAGGGTTCGCATTGTCATTATCGTTGTTCTCAATGCCGCGACCACCTGCTCTACCTCCTCGCCCACCAGTCCTTCCACCCCTCTGTGGTGGAATGCCTTGGTTAACTCGAGTCGACCTTCTTGGAGGCATGATTCTACAAAGTAGGACATTGGTAACCGTTAGATAGGAGATAGGTAGGATAGGTCGGTATACGTGTCGTGCTACTACACTTTCCTATCTGACAATCCATGAATTTGATAAGTCCATGCCGCATCATGTTATCGTAAAAACGTTGGCCAGGCGTTTTTAAGATAGCATCATGCTGCATTTACTTATCATCATCACTTCGTGTCATACTATACACATAATCGCATACGTAGCTCCTATAATGCAAACTATATGAGGATTCTTAGGTTATAGTCTAGGTTAAACCACCTAATTCTCTATAACCTGGCTCTGATACCAATCTGTCACACCCCAAAATGGCGCAACGGAATGGCACATACGGGGTATGACCTCATAGTCAATAACACAAGGTGTCACAATAGAGAAATACTAAATGTATAACATAAGACAGATAATAGTCGCAAACTACCACAACTGGGATAAGTACAAATGTCCAAAACAAACATAAGTCTCAAGGTTAAACAACATCACTAAGCAATATCAGAATGCAACTCCACGAGATATAACCCGGGAAGATCTTGTCTTAGGTCTTGCTAAGCCAGGCCAATACTCAACCTTCTAGTACAACTTCAGTCTTAGCACCTGAAAATGGATACTCGAAAATGTCAACATAAAGTTGGTGAGCTCGTAGGTTTAGATGTTAAACCACGAAGCTGTGAATAATAACGTAGGACAATAGTGAGCAAGATATACAAATATGAGCACATAGTAAAGATCGCAAACTATCACAGACTGCAACACGCATAATTGATCCACACATAGACTGGGTGCCACTTCCCAAATGATATATTGAGTGCCACTTCCCAAAATGATATACTGGGTGCCACTTCCCAAAATGATATACTGGGTGCCACTTCCCAAAATTATACTAACAATGCATCACAAAACAGTTGCGCACGTTCAAGCTAAGTCACACAATCTGAATTCACACAGTAAGGCACATATTGCAATCAAAACACACATATTGTCCAAAACCATGAAAACAGTAGATCACAACATGAAAACATTCAAAAGCATTGAGTACCATTTCCACCCCAAGGTGAAACACGTTAAAAAGTGGGGATACGAGAACTCACCTTAATCAAGCAATGCACAACACAACAACTCAAGGGTAGTATAGCACACAACAACTAGGACGTCACAGCAAAACGGACTCGACACGACCTAATAATATAAAGACTCGTCTCAACATATATCTCATATGATAATTAAAGACGTAAAACTTTCCAAAGGTCAACTATTCCCATTCAAAAATGATTCCAATTTCCATTTCCAAAATAATTTCGTTTTATCCGTTTATTAGAGTTTGGTATCATCGTAGGTGGAGTGGTGACATAACGTTGACTCAAGTGTACACACGCCAAAATAAAAGACCAAAACGAACATGACTCATGTAACAATATCCCAATAACGAATACACCAAGTAGTTGAAAGGACTGGTAGTCGTCGGGTATAATCCCATTATGTTTCATAAACATATTCGTTTTATTTAACAAAACTCATCATGACTTATTCGTTCATAGAACGTTCAAAGTCACGTGATTTGATTAGTTTCCATGAAAATATATATATTAAGTTTGGTGTTATAAATTTTCCCAAAGTAATTCGACTATCAATCAATCACCAAGTAACTAAATAATCTAACACATAACCAAATAAATCCACATACGGTACCCTACGGTCAATGCGCCTCGAAACGTCCAATAACTTTCGTATTTCCCATTTAAAAATATTATTAACTCGTATACTTCAAAAATCGCTTTTGTGTTTTAGTATATATTAAATAACAAATTAAAACTTGTTAGTTGCTATTCCCTAATGGAAAATTTATTGTCTCTTTCTTTGGGTCAATACATAAGTAAAGTCACTAAGTATTATCCATTTCGAGTCACATTTCATTATCAACACCCTCAGGTCAACTTATAATCCCAAACCCAATTAATACAAATAAACCCTCGGTCACGTGAGTCGGGTCAATAGTCAAGATAAAAGTCATTAGTCCAATATAGGCTCACAATTCTTCCCGAGACCACGAGGTCTCGGCAAATCCTTGTTATGGCCGAGAACATCACAGTTCATAAACAAATTCTAAATCCATCACCAAAAATCAATAAACCAAAACCAAATTAAATCAAATCTACCTAAGTCTACTAAAGTCTAATAAGCATTGTTTCGGCTTGTCGAGGCCACGCCGAGACTAAAAAGTTTCGGTGACACTCGACTTGGCTCAATAACATCACAGGTATGTCCAAGCTTACAATATAAGGTTCTTTTTTTTTTCTTTTTTTTTTTAATCTCAACGATATAGTTATCGGCCCTAACCTACGGCTCGATAACTAATTAAACCAATTCAACATCCAGGTTTCAAATCTCAAGTTCTCACATCAATAATAACAACAACAAAAAGAATATCACCATGCCGAGACCATTACGGTCTCGGCTTCGAGTCTCGGTACACCACAAACAGACCAAACGGACCCTTAGGTCCTCTCGGCCTCAATCCCAACGAAACCACAACACTATTCTAAACTAATATCAATCAACTCCTAAATCCTAAATCGACCACAGTTCATCAACAATCCCTTCGATCCAAAAAAAATATATAAAAAACAAACATAACAACTAAATGAAAATAACAAAACCACAATAACCACAAGCTCGATTCAATCTCAAAACAGATTCAATAAGTTATGGCCGTGAGCTAGGCTCACGACTTCACCACGACTCGACCATAAAAAAAAAGAACCCAAACAAATGATGATACCAACATTTTGAAATCTTTAAAATTCTTGTAACTCGTATCCCACCCAAAACCTACTCGTATTAATTATTACAACTCGATATACACGAGTTTGAACCCACACCGTGTCACACGAGGGTGAACCACGGCGTGGCTTACCTTCTTTCTCTCGGATCAATGCAAATCTTGGCCAAAAAGTGGTGGTGGTGGCGCGTATAGGGTGGTGGTGGAGGTTTTGGGCGCGTGTGGTTGTTAATCGAAGTAAGGGGGTCACAAGGGAGAGTTTGGTGGTGGCGGTGTGGGATGGCAGTGGGTGGTGACGTGGTGGTGGACTAGGCCGGCGACGGCTAGGGTTAGAGGAGAGGAGGAGTAAGTCTTTTAGGGTTTGATGTAAGAAAAATGAAGAGAGGGAGAGGCAGATGTGGGGTTATATCCTCACAGGGACCAATTTTGTAATTTCACCTAACTTTAGGACGCGGCCAAGTATAAACTCTCGGGACTATTTATTTAATTTCGCTAATCTTTTGATAAAAACGCTATCGGGCTCGTTTAGCATACCAAAAATGCTCGTATGACTTTCTAAATTGCGCCAATATTTTTAAAATTGTTTTTCCGTTAAAAATGATTATAAATACGTCCATGTTCCTGTTATCTCGTTAAAATCAATATTTTACGTGTTATTAGGTTTATTTGTGCCGACTCGCATTGTGTGGTCTAGCTCACAAACACACACAATAGTGAACACATAAACTAAATAAACATATCATCTCGAGCTTAAGGTGGAGTAAGGACCTGGAAAACTCGCGGTTGTTAACTGTTCAATAAATACAATTAATACAGTTATTAAAACACCACTTACATAAGAAATCCAAATTATCAAACATATTGTACAACCAACTTAAACACAATTCCTGCATTAAATGTCACTAATACAAATGATAAAGCACATTATACAAATATTCAAGCCCAAACGGGCAAGGGGCCAAATGGGCTCGAGCCCGAACGGGCACGGGCTAAACGAAATTCTTGATATCCGTAAATTTATTGTCAAAAAGAACATAATAAATTAAAGGGCCAAATATACAAGTAGCCCGGTCTATTAAAGTGTTGGGCTTTTTTAGCCCCAAAAAAATCGCTTTCTCAAAATATCCCAAGAAAAAAGCGATTTTTTTGTCAATTAAGCGACTTACTATTTGTGTCTTTTTGCAGCCAAAAAGTTACTTTTTTAAGCGACTTTTGCTAGATTTTAAGCGACTTTTTGACTTTTTAAGCGACTTTTCGCTAGGGGCCAAAAATTACACAACACATGTCGCTCCCACATTTGGTCGCTTATTTCTTGGGCTATTTTGAGAAAGCGACTTTTTTGGGGCTAAAAAAGCCCAACACCTTAAAAGACCGGGCTATTTGTAGAATTGGCCCTAAATTAAAATACATGATTCACCGGAAATTTTTATTTCAGGGTATCCGCCTCAATGCACGGGAACACTGCTAGTAATTGAATAAAGAGTACCCTAAACTTTGTGAAAATTGCGAAAGATGTCCTCGAAAAAAAATTTGCGAAAAATGTCCTTAAACTTTCAATTTTCTGCGAGTTATGTCATTTCCACTTTACTGCAGTTGCAAAAAATGTTTTTGGACTGACACTCATTAACTTTTTCACGTTAGTCAAAATCAAAGGCCTGTGAAATGACTAATCTACCCTTGTCTTCATCCTCACTTTTATTTTCTTTTGCACCACCACACAACCGACACCACCACCGCCACCCTCTACCACCACCACCACACAACCACCCTTTACCCTTCATCTTCATCTTCTCCGGTGACCAAACCCAGATTCCTGTGACAAAACTACTCTGAATATTTATTACTCGTAAAGAACAGTAAAAGCATAAATGCATTTCCATATCACGTGTAAATCCTGAATACGTCAGAATGTTGAAAATCGAACACTAAAAAAATACGGACCATTTATCTATTTTCTTCACTTTTACTACTTTATCTTTTGCCAAGATCCTAAAAAATCCATACTTTTGGTCATCAACTCTGATTCTGTCAAGATACTTGTGTTTGGTTTAACTGCTTCAACACAAACACGAACACAGATCAAGATTTCACCAGACAGACACAAAGACAGACCAACAACCTTGTCAAACATCCTATCAAAAACCAAACAAGAACATTTTCTTTAAGGTTGTTGTTACTATAATATCCTGCTCGAAACTGGCAAAATTTATTCATACCCATGATAAAATCAATGATCGATGCCATGATAACATTTTCTGGGTATCATTTCTGGTGAAGGTCGGTGAGACGGTGATCGACACAAAACACCATGATAACATTGGTTCTAAAATCAATGATCGATGCCAAGAAAACTACTGTTGATATATGTTTGATCACATTTTATTAATTCACCCAAAACTAATGTTTCTGGGTATCATTTCTTTAATATAAAAATCATTAAGCCGCATAGTTTGATGGGTTACTTTCCATTTTTGTTAAAAAAAAAAACATGAAAAGGTCGATTATTAATTACCTTTTTACAACATTATTAGCTCATACTTTTAGTTATAACATTATGGTGACTGTTGAGCATTTATTGATTTTGTTTCGTTGGAATAGAGTCTGGATTGAATAAGAAGCTAAATGTTAGTATTCGTGAAAGACGAAAGTTGTAAAAAAAGTTATCTATTTTACCGTTTATTAGCTGAAAATTTGTTATGTTAGTATTGTCCATGTGGTGGTGGCGGTAGAGGGTGGTGGTGGTGGTGGTAAAAGGTGGTGGTGCAAACGAAAATAAAAGTGGGGAAGAATACAAGGGTAGATTAGTCATTTCACATGCCTTTGACTTTGACTAATGTGAAAAAGTTAACGAGTGTCGGTCCAAAAATATTTTTTACGACTACAGTAACGCGGAAAGGACATAACTCGCAGAAAATTGAAAGTTTAGAGACATTTTTCGCAATTTTTTTTTTCGAGGACATCTTTCGCAAAATTTAGGGACATTTTTCGCACTTTACTCTTGAATAAAAGACTAGCGTGTTGCTGGAGAAAGCAAATTACAAAAGGGAGGATCGAGTGTTTCATGGGTTACCAAACCACTTTATCCAATTTAGAGAAACTTTCCTATTCCTACTCGAAATCCTAATGAAAGACGAAAAGGTTTTGTTCTGTTTCTGATTAAAACCTGGATATAAAAGACACAGAGGGTATTCTACTATTCTAGTATTAATCCTAGATTATAACCGTGACCAAATATTGATGTTACAGTTACCAATTCACTTGCGAAGGGGGCATGGAATAAATAACCAGGCCCTAAGGAAAAAAGTTTGTGTAGTTGTGGTTTTTATTCATGCACTATCAATGAAATGTAGAAACGATTAGTCTGAAATTAAACGACCATAAAGTTCATTCAAATATAAGGAAAAACAAACTGAGAAACAAACTTACTAAATTAAACCATTACAGCTTTCACTTATCCGAAATTAGAAAAGCATAGCATTCTCTATTACATTTCAGCAAAACTAATCATTTAGCTTCCCGAATTGAAAGCAAACTTAGATTAATAACCATAGAAATCTTCGTGCCCGTCAAACTCATAAGGTTTAACATAAACTCCAATAGCATACACAGATCCGTTGTAAACACTTCCATGAAATCCTCCAAACAAGTTCCTTGGTCCAAATTCAAAGTTAAAAGGCTCGTAAGGCAAGTTACTACTACGACCTGTCCTCCCAAACGGTCCGTGTCTTTTTTTGTTGGTAACAAAAACGATTGAAGCCAATTTACCGTTGAGGTATTCACCACTTACAGAAACCAAATACTCTATTAGATGATCGATTACAACCTGTAAATTTTTTTACAAAACTTTAGAGATATAACTGTGTTCAGAATATAAAAATTAACTTAACACAACAAAATCGATTGACAAGTAAATATATGTAATCCACATTATATACTATTCCTTGATTAATATAACCTAATAACTCACACGCGTCTCAACTTACGACTCTGTGACTTGATAGCACAAACGCTTGACTACAATATCATATGCAGCGTACATATGCATCTAAAGATAGTTAAAAAGATTGACTTTTAGTGACATAAATTAAATGTTGTCACTAAAGATAGTTAAAAAGTATGGGTATAATGTTGATAAAGATCCTCTCAGGTTATTTAGCAACATGATAGATCATGTTCTGAGTAATGTGAGAGGTGAAATATAAGTGGGTCCTTAATTTCAACTAAAAGAAAAACATTTATCCATTTTACTTGTTCATGATTGGTCAACATAATCTATCATGTTAAATCTAACTTTAGAGGATCTCAATCCTATAAATATACCTTTAGCAACACTTTTATGTGCAAGAGAAAGACTTTAAAGTTGAAGTGACATTTATTGTCCCATACTAACATTTATTGGGCTAAGTTAGCCAATTGCTACTGCCACACTCTCTTATAACTTACATTAGGGTAGGGGTGGCAATTCGGGTCGGGTTCGGGTTCACGGGTTCGGGTTATCGGGTTCGCGGGTCAGAAACCTTCAACCCGAACCTGACCCGTTTAATAAACGGGTCAATCAGGTCGACCCAAAACCGACCTGAAACCTATTTAGTCTCAACCCTAACCTGCTAATTTTCGGGTCGATCTCAGGTCGGGTTCGGGTTAGCTGGTTCGCGGGTCAGAAACCTTCAACCCGAACCTGACCCGTTTAATAAACGGGTCAATCAGGTCAACCCAAAACAGACCTGAAACCTATTTAGTCTCAACCCTAACCTCACACACACCCCTTCAACCCGAACCTGACCCGTTTAATAATTGTGTTTACTTCAGGCGTCTTTCGTTTTGATCGATACTATCCGTTAACAGGAAATAGAGACGAATGACACGTGACAGCTATATGGAAGATTGGTGGGCGGTTTTTATAAACGTACCTTACTTCTCATACTAACCTAAGTCTATTACTACTGTCTTTTAATTATATGGATTTGTATTTGTTACTGTAGACAGTGGAGTTACAACGGGTTATATTGGTTCATGACGAGATTTGATGACTAAAGAATGACATGATAATCTTACCTCCATTGACCACAATCGCAGCAGGAAAGTAACGCATTTTATAGTTTTTTCATTAAAACTACTCTTTTCTTTTCGTAGTTGCAACTTATCGTTCTTATATATTTGTCGAGCGGCTCACATCACTTAAGGCATCAGACGTGTGCAACAATTTGGTACGCTAGATAGGTGAAGAAGCTGGACGATCAACTTCTTTCAATTATATTTTTGTTTTGAACAGGCAAACTCCGACACACATTCTCTTATAGCGGTTACTATTCAGCTCGGTAGAAAGCCAAAATCATTGATAAAGTATACTTATTTAAAGAAAGACGCGCTAATAGAGGATGTCGTAGAAGAAATTTTATGCAAATTCTTTTGCCATCTCCTCTTTTCTCTCCCGTTTCTCTTTTACATAAGTTCATTTTCTGACTAATTTTAGCTTTCTGTTGATCCGAATATGAACTATTATTAGAAAATCGAATAGGTATGAGCTACATAATTATAATCGTATGTTTAGTTGACTGCGTGTTCCAGCGCTAAAATGAAATGCTTACATGTATGTTTAAAAACTTCTTTTGTCTTAAAATTTGTTTACAAAACTCTAATTTTAGCGACAATTGTATCCGCAGGCACAACTACTTTTCGGATTTTTGCTCATCTGATATTAATACAGATTCACTTCCTTAGTCAGCTGTTATATTGTTCGAACATCGGCTGCTACTGTTTTCTCTATTGTAAGAATGGGTTTTCTTATTCGCTGTAGTCCAAACGAAAAGAAAAAAGACATTACTGCCGGAAGTCGTCTTCTTGATCAGAAAAAGGTATTTGTTATGAGATATTTTGTTTTACTTCTTTTAGGCTATGAATCTCGAAGAACATTAATGAAAGCCTTGACCAAGAACAACAATTTCGATGGTAAAAATGAATCGATGAATTAATCAGTTTGTGATTCTTTACTGGAAAACTTTATTACCCATTTGATTTTATGTATATTGAGTTTATTGTTTTTGAATTTTGTACTCTGATCAAAGAAGAAAGGTAAAGTTGTTTATTTTGGCTTTTATAATATGGGTTTTGTTTAGTTGTTAATTTAATGGTGTAAAATAGTATAAAATGATGTTGTATGATTGTGTTAGTGAAAGTTTATTAAGTTAGTTTTGAATGATTTGATGTTGTAGGGATCTGGAGAAGTTGATTTTTTCACTGAATATGGTGAAGGAAGTAGATATAAGATAGAGGAAGTAATTGGTAAAGGAAGGTATGGTGTTGTATGTTCGGCTTACGACACACATTTAGGTGAAAAAGTAGCGATTAAAAAGATAAATGATATATTTGAACATGTATCTGATGCCACGCGTATTCTTCGCGAGATTAAGCTTCTTAGGCTTCTTCGTCATCCCGACATTGTGGAGATCAAGCATATTTTGTTGCCACCTTCAAGGAGAGAGTTTAGAGATATATATGTGGTGTTTGAGCTTATGGAATCTAATCTACATCAGGTTATTAAAGCGAATGATGATTGAACACCGGAACATTATCAGTTTTTTCTTTATCAACTTCTTCGAGGATTGAAATACATACATACAGGTGTATTTCATTTTTCAAGTGTTTAATGTTTTGTTATGTACTTATGTATATAAATGTTCTGATTTTGTTTTCCTATAATTGCAGCAAATGTCTTTCACAGAGATCTAAAACCCAAAAATATTTTGGCGAATGCCGACTGCAAACTTAAGATCTGCGACTTTGTTCTCGCAAGAGTTGCATTTAATGATACACCTACTGCAATATTCTGGACAATATGTCTCTATATCCAAACTTTGCTATATAAAATATAGTATTTAATTGAAGTACATATGCTTATCGGATTCAATCATAGGATTATGTTGCAACGCGATGGTACAGAGCTCCAGAATTGTGCGGATCGTTTTTCTCAAAGGTAAAACAGACAGTTAATTGATTTAGCGCCATTTTAGTTTAATTGATTTAGCGCCATTTTAGTTCAATTGAAGCAAGTTTTTTAGCTATTTAATGAAAACCATTTTCGGTCTATATTGACTTTACTCTTTTTTCTGCAGTACACTCCGGCTATAGATGCATGGAGTATTGGTTGTATTTTTGCTGAACTTATGACCGATCTTTTGGGGACACCATCAGCTGAAGCTATAGCCAGGGTTTGTTTAACTAACTGTTGATTAATCATATGGACGGTGTTTGGATATGTTTATTAGCTCTGATATTGTTGCAGCATGAAGCTGCATCTAATTTTTTTGAAAGTTAAAAGTTTAGATATTTCAGTTCTGTTTCTCAGTATCTCTATCTCAAAAAGAACGTTTTTTACAACCATATTATCATCTTATTATTTTAAATGGATCAGATTTGCCGAATTTTCCAACATGTTATATTACAGCATCAAAGTACAGGACATACAGACATTTTATCTACCCACTTTGTTATAGATAATTATCTTAGTATTACTACTATATATATGACATAATTGCTATCATAATCCAAACACCTCCAAAAGCTATATGCCTTTTTCTTTTCTTTTTCCTTTTTTTTTTTTCTTTTTTTCGTTTCTTTTTTTATGTATTAACATTAATTTAACATAATCAGATAAGAAATGAGAAGGCGAGGAGATACTTAAGCAGCATGAGGAAGAAAAAACCTATCCCTTTTTCGCAGAAGTTTCCAAATGCAGATCCTCTCCCTCTTCGTTTATTAGAAAGAATGCTTGCATTCGAGCCTAAAGATCAAAAACACAATTTCGACGACTTTTTAGGGTTTCACCTGTTACTTTAAAGTCATTTTTTTACCTGTTTGAAAAACATAACCCAAATTGGCGAAATCTCACGATTTCATATATGTTTTCAAAATATAGATTTACACATAAAACTATCATGTTGTAGTTTCGAAACCAATAGCTGTTTTGTATGGCATTTGATGGTTCTTGCATGCTCAGACTCGCATGTTTACCCATCACATGTGCTTGATTTCCAACCTGGTGAGGCATTTGTAGTCCGTAATGTTGCCAACATGCTCCCACCCTTTGACAAGGTTTGTTTAAATTTATTTCATGCATTTGAGTATTCTGTGCTTTCGAATAGTTCTGACATGTATTTGTGATTTTCCGTTCAAGTACCACAGAGGATGATAAAGATGTTGATACGCTGGCCGCACCTTCGGCTGAAATTGCTAAACAGGAAGTGTCTTCTGTAAGTGAGGAGTCTGATGTGTTAGATGCCATGCTAATCAGAACTTCAAATACAACAACACCACCCAATCCCACTGCAGCGGGGTATCCGGTTAGAACTTCTAATGCGGGGTATCCGGTTAGAACTTCAAATCAAAACACGAAGCAAAAAGTATGATTTTCTTTTTTATAATGATACTTATTTGTACTAAGTATTTACCATTCTAATTAGTGTAACTGCATTTTGTAGGTTTATTTGGAACTAGAAAACAAAAGAGTAAAAATTCTTTAAAAAACCACGTGCACCATAATTCTGCTCTCAGAGACGATTGATTACTTGCGGGTTTAGGTGATGAAATGGGGAGTGGCATGGTTGCATTTGCGGGCTAATGGGCTACAATGGATACGGGATTGGGGGCTGAAATGGGGGTTAAAATGGGTCATTTTTGGGGCTTAAATGGAGGTGGGATTGAAGGATGAAATGGAGGCCGATATGTGTGTATTTTGGGTACTAAAATCAGATGTACAAACTTCTGAAGAGATATAGTTTTGTTCTATCTCTCTTTACCAATATAATTTCATTTTTGATATATACAAACCTTTATGTACTGCTAATCATTTCATCTAAATAAACATTACCACAATTGTTCTATACTACACATACCCTATATACATAATGCACAATGGATATCTTACTTCACTCGACAAGGATAATACAAAGGATATCTTACTTTCTTTTTTTATTCTCTAGAAATAAAAAGATATATGGTATACCACACTTTCTGTTACTATCATGTATTTGAGCACTAGCTCCAGTGGACTGTGTGGGGTGCAAAGGAAATTTTGTAACACATGGTAACACTTGAGCGCAAAATCGTAACTTTTAACCCATTTTTTTACGACTACCTTACATATACAAACACCTCGCGGCAACGCGCGGGTACTCAACCTCGTTTCTAACATTGTTGACACCTTTTATAGTATTGACGATTTTTTGACTTTTGGTGTCACCTTTTCTGCGTGTGTGTATATATATATAATAACTAAATATAATGTATATAAAAAACAACTAGTAAAAAAAATTGTGTTATGTTCCTTACAGTGCTAAAGTTCATGCCATCGGTATTTCCATAGATTTTTTGAGCATATACAGCCGTGAAATCTTCATCTGCAAGGCCAGCAACAGAAATCTGGAACGAGTTGATGCAGTTGTTTTGATGTGAAATATTAATTTGCACAATTTCAGACTTGCCTTTTTGGTCCCATATCTCTCCTTTCATTTCTTTTTTTTGGGACCCAATTTCATCATATCACCCATTTGATCAAGTAACAAATACAAGTATATATAAAAGTTGAACTAAGAAGATCTCAAATGAAGCTATTATATATATATACTAGACTATAGACCCGCGGGTTTCGCGGGTGGCAATAAAACAAAGTCATATTAACACATTTCAGATTTTTGATACCTAAAAATCACAAATTCCATAAACTAAATTAATCATAAGTCTTTGAGTTCAATAAACAGATACATAAAACCTACAAGAACTCTATTACATTGTACTATTAATTGGTGCCTCATGAGTTACTCTAGCAGCTACAATTCTACAAACATAGCCTTCACCCCTGTTATGGAACCTGCAAACACAGCTATAACCTGTTAAAAAAACAATTAAATGAAGCACAAGGACAATTTAACTTGAGCTTAAACTTGGACAAATGACTTTTATATATTTTTATAAGCAATAAGTCCCTTTCTTTGTCAAGAGAGACCACTACAACACCTTAAAACCAAAATGTCAAACGACGTTGATTATACAAAAGCAAGTACATGAATTTGGCAATAGCTGCAGTATAATAGAATATTCAATGGACACGAGGTAACTAAAATATGCAGGACTGGATTTCTATTCCCTTAATAACAAAGACAAACTTATTTGCACAAAATGAATTAGATACATAAAACAGATAAAATCATCGTTGAACATTTAACACTGGTAGGCAGTTGCTTCAATTTGACTTGATGGTACAAAAGTAAAGAGCATTTTAGAGAACAAATTTTGCCGCTATCTTTTTCTTTAAAAGCATTGTACTTACTTTTAATTCCACATAGAAAGGATACACGAAAGCCATAGCTTGCTAAAGTTTAACATCAGTTGTATGCTTTTTCTTGCAAAACTAATTTCATAAATTAGTTCCTTATTATTAATTTTGAAAAGAAGAATGGCAAAAAAGATTAATTACCAATATAAAGCAATATAAAGAAATAAAATGTTTCCAAGTGATGTTGATATAGATATCATAACGTGTTTTAAAAATACTTTGACATACAAGGTGTTTGGATATGAGTTTTATAAGTGACTACTGAGACTTGCCAAAAGAATGTAAAGACTGATCAAACAATGTATAATGTACCTGTTGTCTGCAAAGAGAATGGCGCAAATTAGAGAAACAGCCATCACACACAATTGTGAGAGGTGCAAACGCTTTTACTACTTCACCAGATTTGGTTTTATGTTGAACACCTCCTATAGTTCCTTCGTCTTCAACCAAGGATGTCACAGTGTCTTGCTCCAGTTTTGCACTAAAAATAAATTGAACTTTGTTAATAGAAAGAAAATGATATGTTTTAAAACACTGAATAGCAACTTCGCGAAACACAAATGTCTAGTACTAACTTGGGTAGAGTAACACCTTTCTCTCGCATCCTCTGTATTAAACTCCCATTGTGAAAGCTTCGACCCGATACATCTGATAATTACTTTGTAACCTTACTTTCAGACAATCTGAGCAAGATATGATAGTTTAACTTTATCTTGACGTAAATGAATGCTAGCAAGAACATATACCTTTGAGACCCAACTCGATCAGCTTAACGTATCTACCTGGTTGTAGTAAGTCACCTACAATCCTATCTGGCTCAGTTAGATCTATCTCAATCACACGAACTTTATAGCCTTCCTGTTGTAATCAGTTCAAGCAGAAACCTTTGGCATCCATCATCTGGATCCTTGTACACTTTTTTGGGTCTGAAACATTATCAAGGTCAGAAACATGATCGTATACTCTAACTTAACTCAAATGCTAATATATGAACTCCACGAAAACAAATAAAACAAATAGCAAGCATAACTAATAACACATAAGAAGAACACCCATGTATGCAAATCGTCACTGTTTCAGATATATTAGCAAGTGTGGATTTTTTACCCTTAAGAAATATATTTTATAACTTATAACCAAATCGATCCAAAATGAGCCTAACGCCCACCGTACTGAATTTTAGACACCTAGCAAACCGTGATCCCGAATCACGGCCCCGTGCAGGAGTTCCTGGTGACAATGGTCTGATCTTTAGCTTCTTAAGTCCTAGAGTAAATACCCGTATTGTATTTGAACAAAAGACCATTTTTAATGATGCTCTATCATATTTTATGAGACAGCATGCTTCACAAACCAAATATCAAAAACTTAAGTTTAGTTCAGATTTGGAACCTTGTATAACGTTCTTATCTTCATCAAATTTTTCTAGAGCAGGAATGCAAAAGGCAGCTGTTTTTCCCTATCCCATTTTTAGCTCTTTCTAGAATATCGTTTCCCATATCGAAACCTTTGTCATATATCCCCATAAGCAACTCACGCTTGAGAAAATAGTCTTCACATTCATTTCCTTTTTGTTGGTGTCACATCCTAATAAAACAAATAGCAAGCATAACTAATAACGCATAAGAAGAACACCCATGTATGCAAATCGTCACTGTTTCAGATATATTAGCAAGTGTGGATTTTTTACCCTTAAGAAATATATTTTATAACTTATAACCAAATAGATCCAAAATGAGCCTAACGCCCACCGTACTGAATTTTAGACACCTAGCAAACCGTGATCCCGAATCACGGCCCCGTGCAGGAGTTCCTGGTGACAATGGTCTGATCTTTAGCTTCTTAAGTCCTAGAGTAAATACCCGTATTGTATTTGAACAAAAGACCATTTTTAATGATGCTCTATCATATTTTATGAGACAGCATGCTTCACAAACCAAATATCAAAAACTTAAGTTTAGTTCAGATTTGGAACCTTGTATAACGTTCTTATCTTCATCAAATTTTTCTAGAGCGGGAATGCAAAAGGCAGCTGTTTTTCCCTATCCCATTTTTAGCTCTTGCTAGAATATCGTTTCCCGTATCGAAACCTTTGTCATATATCCCCATAAGCAACTCACGCTTGAGAAAATAGTCTTCACATTCATTTCCTTTTTGTTGGTGTCACATCCTAATAAAACAAATAGCAAGCATAACTAATAACACATAAGAAGAACACCCATGTATGCAAATCGTCACTGTTTCAGATATATTAGCAAGTGTGGATTTTTTACCCTTAAGAAATATATTTTATAACTTATAACCAAATAGATCCAAAATGAGCCTAACGCCCACCGTACTGAATTTTAGACACCTAGCAAACCGTGATCCCGAATCACGGCCCCGTGCAGGAGTTCCTGGTGACAATGGTCTGATCTTTAGCTTCTTAAATCCTAGAGTAAATACCCGTATTGTATTTGAACAAAAGACCATTTTTAATGATGCTCTATCATATTTTATGAGACAGCATGCTTCACAAACCAAATATCAAAATCTTAAGTTTAGTTCAGATTTGGAACCTTGTATAACGTTCTTATCTTCATCAAATTTTTCTAGAGCAGGAATGCAAAAGGCAGCTGTTTTTCCCTATCCCATTTTTAGCTCTTGCTAGAATATCGTTTCCCGTATCGAAACCTTTGTCATATATCCCCATAAGCAACTCACGCTTGAGAAAATAGTCTTCACATTCATTTCCTTTTTGTTGGTGTCACATCCTAATAAAACAAATAGCAAGCATAACTAATAACACATAAGAAGAACACCCATGTATGCAAATCGTCACTGTTTCAGATATATTAGCAAGTGTGGATCTTTTACCCTTAAGAAATATATTTTATAACTTATAACCAAATAGATCCAAAATGAGCCTAACGCCCACCGTACTGAATTTTAGACACCTAGCAAACCGTGATCCCGAATCACGGCCCCGTGCAGGAGTTCCTGGTGACAATGGTCTGATCTTTAGCTTCTTAAGTCCTAGAGTAAATACCCGTATTGTATTTGAACAAAAGACCATTTTTAATGATGCTCTATCATATTTTATGAGACAGCATGCTTTACAAACCAAATATCAAAATCTTAAGTTTAGTTCAGATTTGGAACCTTGTATGACGTTCTTATCTTCATCAAATTCTTTAGAGCAGGAATGCAAAAGGCAGCTGTTTTTCCCTATCCCATTTTTAGCTCTTGCTAGAATATCGTTTCCCGTAAGAGCAATGGGTATGATTTGCTCCTGAATTGGAGACGGCTTCTCGAAACCTTTGTCATATATCCCCATAAGCAACTCACGCTTGAGAAAATAGTCTTCACATTCATTTCCTTTTTGTTGGTGTCACATCCTAAAAAAAATAGAAAATTAGAGGTAAATTCGGTTTGTACTCCCCAAAACAGAATACTGTGCAAGGTAAATCACCATTTAATTGGAAAAGTAGAAGTTTATCATATGAGACGCAAGCTGTTAATGGTATAAAACAGTAAAAAATTAATTGGACACAAAAGAAAATCAGAAGCACAGAGATGACATCAGTAAGCATACCTCGGTCCCGTTTTTAGTGTCAGCAGGTGGAAGTCTCAATTGCGCCTTCCAAACTTGGGAACTACAATGAGAAATGAAGATTATACCTAGCTAAACCAAACAAAAGAGCTATATTGTTTCATGATGTTTGCATCTTTAAATTTGAATACTGATGATATACATTGATAAACATAAGCTAATTGGGAAGGTTCTTGATTTTTGAACAACATATTTGAAAGTACAGAAGGTTTGATTCATTATTGTATAAATAAAATAAAATCTTACGGAGTATCAAGAAACATGAGAGTAGGAAAACAAATACGCAATCCCAAACACCCCCATAGGAAAATAAAATAGAAGGTTTGATTCACTTTGCTAGATGATGCACCTGTGGTTTCAAAAGAATCAGTGTCATTCCGAGGCCGGCCTGGCTCGGATAAACAAATATGCAATCCCAAACACCCCCATATGATCATGTAAATTACTTTACAAAACATATAAAATGACATAGGAGGTATTTAGCAAAAGTGACGATTTCTCTTGGCTACAATGGTGTTTTGACCTGATCAGATAAATTCGTTAAATCTTAAACAGTGGCGGGCTCAATTTTCTAATCACATAAAGTATATTGAAGATGTAAATTATGAACAGATTAATTCCTAATTTCACTAACAGTTAATAATCAAAACAAAATCAGCCATATCAAGCGTCTTAGGCAAAACCCCCCAATTTGATTAGGGTTTATAAAAACTGAAATTAAAAAAATACAAACTATACATACTCGTAATATGAAGCTTCAAATAAACAAAACACCTAATATGAATAATTATGATAAAACCCCACTGATATGAATCGGGTATAAAAAAAATAGTACAAATAAATTAATTACCTTAGTGTTTGAAGAATGTTGTTTGATGTTGTTGCTACAAATAAAAAAATAGTACAAACAAATTGAATCACAGCGATGTGAATTTTGAAATTAGATGATAGAAAAACACAGGAGATGAGATAGCAGGTTTTGAGAGAGGATAGAAAAGTGGCAGCAGAGAGGATAGAAAAGTGTCAGGTGTATATATGACGTCATATTATGACGTCAGAATAGGGGCTATTGGCATTCAAAAAAGTTTTTATTTATTATATATAAAGATTGAAGGTTAGGTGTGTGAGAACTTGAAGAGGCTGACGTTCAAAAACTAATGGGAACATGCATGTGAGGGTATTGAACCGGTGAGAATTGATGGCAATCGGGAGTCACGTTTTGAAAAAGTGAAAACGAAAAATTGGGAAAAAGAAATACAGGTGGTAATTAATTAGATTTGTGCTTAAAAAAAAAAAAAAAAAAAAAAAAAAAAAAAAAAAAAAAAATCACAAATCAAGTAACTTTATCTTAAAAAAGAATATTTACATGATATATCTAACTTGCTTAAACTAAATAAGCAGTGAAATTTAGCTATTCGAGAATGTGAATAATCGCAATCTTTCCCAACATGAACTTGACCGATGAGAAAGACTTTTGAGTCGTTGCAAAGGAAAATGAAACCAATTAACCACCAATGTTATTTTTTTTTGCGCAAAAGGTTAAAGATATATTATTAACACAAAATGATACATCACTGTATTACAAAGAGTAGACATGCCTACTCTTTAACCACCAATGTTATTATTATTCATTTAAGAATATGAAAATGTGTTATTTTATGGATCACAATAAACGATTAACTAAGTAACTAACAAATCTACTAGATATTTTGATAGGGGTAATCATCTCCAAAAGGAACGACTGGGTTTGTATTCATTGTTGACCTCTGACCTCTGACTTATTAATAAAGTCTAGAACATAAAAAAAAAACATCGGTGCAACTAAGGGGGTGTTTGGGATTGGTTATTTAAAATAGATTATACAATTTGAAAATAAATAATCAGATAATCAGAGGTTACCAAACGTGATATTAAAAAATAGTATTTGGATTTGGTTATGTTATTTAAAATCGCAATAATCAAATAATCAGTTTTTTAGTGTTTGACAAATCAAGTTATTTGTTTAGTTAATAGGTAAAATAACTAAAATATACATTTTTGTATTTGTTGACTTAAATAGACATTACAACATTAATGTGTAAAATATACTCTTTTGTAAAATGGCCCCACATATGCAAAAACCCACTACACACATCTTTCATTACCTCACAAGCAACTGCATCCCTGAAAGTCAATGACTTATGTGCATATTCTTTTATCACTGCAACAACTCCTAAAGCAGTTAAAAATTAACTAGACATTTTAATTAAGTGTTTTATTTAAATCTAAAGTAAATAAAAATTAAGTACTTTGTACCCAAGTAATTCTAGAAACATTTAATTTAAAAATGATTTTAATACAAAACATAATAAAGATCAAAGGTTAATAAACTGTCCAGATACGCTCCGCAGATCCACATTTTATAACGGGCGGATCCACAAATTGTGGATCCGTGGATCCGCCGAATGTCGGTTCTGAGACAGAATTGAGTAGTATAAATAAGGCCTTAGTCCAAACTTTCCAACTAATGAATCAACTAATGAATCTCAGCTATTCTAAGCTTACTACTACTATTTCCTTCATCATATAACATCTTAATAACACTATTTGATCATTCCACTTGACCTATAACACATTCACAATGATCCAACGATTCTACTTTGAATTCAAGTGAAGAACACAAGAAGCTTTCCAAGCCTTCAAGTGTTATAGTTAGTAGTATCTAGTCATATACTTTGTTGTATAACATAGTATATTATTTGTGTGTCTTTGTGTCTCACCATCTACTACCAACTTGGGTAATGATCATCATACAACAACTTAGAGAGTCCGGTTAGTATTTTAGTCCTTAAAATACGTTGAGTGATAAGGTTGGTCTTGCCTTGTGAAAGACTCGATATCTAGCTTAGTATCGGTAAAGAAGTGAAGCGACGTTGTAAGGTTTTCTCCGCCATAAGGGAGCTTGTTCAAATAGTGCTTGCAAACTCTCGAGTTGGGTACTCGGGAGTGGAGTAGGGCGAGGAAGAGAGCTTCGTGCCGAACCACTGTAAACGACCATGTCTATTGGTTTGATCTTTCCTTTATATTTCCGCATTTACTTATTGCATATTGTTTATATTCATATATTGTATATTGTGTTGATTTCACATCAAGTCACCGAATATAAAGATTTTGTAAACAATCTAAAAACGGTAAAAACTATTCAACCCCCTTTCTAGTTTTCCACAATTGGTACCAGAGCCACGTTAACCAAGATTTTTAAAATTTATTTGATTTTAAAACTTGAATCGATCTATGGATTTCGAAAACTACAAAGAGGGTCAATCTATGCAACGACCACCACTTTTTGAAAGCGATGGTTTTATATAGTGGAAAAATAGATTCGAGACCCATGTGAAATCAAAAGATCTTGATCTTTGGCATGTTATTACCATGGGTGATTTTCAACCTACCATAAGAAACGAAACTACTAACAAACAGGAAGTTGTACCTTTTGATAAACAATCGGATGATCTTAAAAGGAAACTTGACAAAAACAATGAAGCTAAAATGTTTCTTTACAACGCTTTACCTAGGAAAGAATACGAAAGAATTTTTATGTGTGAAACAGAAAAAGAAATTTCGCAAACTTTGTTAATCACTCACCAAGGTAATAGCCAAGTCAAAGATAACAAGATTGATTTACTTGTGCAACAATATGAGAAATTCTCGATTGCCGAGGATGAATCTATTGATAGTGGATTTGCTAGGTTTAATACTATTATTACTAGTTTAAAAGCTCTTGACCAAAGTTTTTCGAGCAAAAACTATGTTGGTAAGTTTCTTAGGGCACTTCATCCAAAGTGGAGACCGAAAGTCACCGCTATTGAAGAATCAAAAGACTTGACAACACTTTCACTAGATGAGCTCATTGGTAACTTGAAAGTCTATGAGTTGATCATTGAGAAAGATTTGGAAGTGATTAGAGGTAAAAGAGACAAGGTAAGATCTATTGACTTGAAAGCAAAGAAAGAGTCAAGTGATGAAGAAGTGTCGTCATCGGATAGCGATGATGATGAGGATTATGCAATGGCCATGAGGGACTTCAAGAAGTTCTTCAAGAGAAGAGGTAGATTTGTTAGACAACCTCGAGACGAAAATAAGTCAATCCAGAAAAGCCGGGATGACAAGAAAAGCAAGAACGATCGGAAATGTTATAGATGCGGAGATCCGAATCATCTCATTGGTGATTGTCCAAAAAAACCTAGAAACAACGACCAAAAGGCTTTTGTCGGAGGTTCTTGGAGTGATAGTGGTGAAAAGGACGATGAAAAGACCAAGGAGGAAACGGCTCTCATGGCTCAATCATCTAACGAGGTATGTTCCGATCTATCTTACTATAGTGATGAAGCGTCTTATATAGATGATGATGTTATGCAAAAACAATACGATAAAATGTGTGAAACTAGTCTACAAATCATACTTAAAAACAAAGGTACGAAAATAATTAGAAAATGACTAGAAAACGAAATAGTTAGGCTTAAAGAAAAAATCAAAACACTCGAAAGAAACAAAGCCTTAGAATGTGAGTCATGTCTAGCTTTAAAACTAGAGAACACAAAACTAAAAGAGTCACAATCTAAGTTAGAAAAGAACGCGTCAAAGTTTGTACAATTTGAAAAGAGTACGCACACACTAAAGAATATAATAGCCGAAGGTAAAAATCCCAATGATAAAGTTGGTTTCAGATTTAACCTAAATGAAGCTTCAACAAGTGCAATCAAAGAGGTAAAATTTGTAAAGGGTAGTCCTGATGATTTGACACCCCGCGGATCCACAAATATAGTGGACGGATCCGTGGATCCGCCGAAGTGCAAAAACACGACAGAACTATTTAAAATGCGTCGTGAAGCCTTGAAACCTAAATGTGAGATTAGTTATGATCTAATAGAGTCTAAGGCTAGTGAGGAAAAGGAAATTCCAAAACCGAGCACTTCATCTAGAACCGATTTTGTTGTAGTTAGTAAGAAAACTTCAACTAACGAAAACAAAGAAACACAACCATTGAAACCTTCACTTAAACATGGTTTAGGTTATGTTAAGAATGAGTCTTGGAACACTAGTCACCAACAACCATTCATGCCTTGGGGAGTTTATTCACCATTTGCATTCATGCAACCAACTCCTCAAATGGCTAGAATGTTTGACACTAACATGTACGGACCCATGAGACAATGGGGACCAAACGTTTGAGTTTTTGTGTCGTTAAACTAGGTATGCTTAAAGGTTGATTTGGAGCCAAACGAATGGGTAAAGGATAGTGGTTGCTCCAAACACATGACGGGAAACAAAAGTCTCTTCTCAACCTACAAAGCATACGACGGAGGTAACGTTACTTTTGCTAGCAACCTTAAAGGAAAAATCATTGGCAAAGGTACGGTTTCTAACGACTTACTTACTATAAATGATGTGGTACATGTTGATAACTTAGCTTTTAATTTGCTTAGCATAGGACAAATATGTGATACTAAGTGCAAAGTTGTTTTCTTGGAGCATAAGAGTGAAATCATTGAGGATGGTAGAATTATAGGTGAAGGAACTAGGAAAAATGGGTTATATGTGATGAAACTAGGAAATAGCCCTAAGGATCAAATTTGCCTAGCCTCAATGGATGATAGTTCAACTTTATGGCATAGGAGATTAGGACATGCAAACATGCGTTTGATTCAATCACTCGCATCTAAGGAACTAGTTAGAAACCTTCCCAAACTTAAGTATGACCAAAACTTTTGCGATGCTTGTAAAATCGGAAAACAAACACATGCCAGCCATAAGGCTAAAAATATGGTTTCTACTAATAGGTGTCTAGAACTCTTGCACACGGATTTATTTGGCCCATCGGCTATTCGAAGTTATGGAGGAAACTTCTACACTTTAGTAATAGTCGATGACTACTCAAGATATACATGGACAAGATTCTTGAAAACTAAAAATGAAGCTTTTGAACAATTTGAAATCTTAAGTAAGAAAATTCAAAATCAACAAGGTTGTTCAATCATTTCTATTAGAATGGATCATGGTCGGGAATTTGATAATGTGGCGCAATTTGGAGCTTATTGTGATGCACATGGGATAAGTCACAACTTCTCGGCTTCAAGAACTCCTCAATCAAATGGTGTAGTAGAAAGGAAAAACCGAACTTTACAAGAAATGAGTAGAACACTATTGAATGAACAATCAATACCTCAAAAGTTTTGGTGTAATGTCGTGGACACTTCAACATATATTTTAAATAGAATTCTCATTAGACCGTTTCTAGGCAAAACACCATATGAACTATATAGAGGTAAGAAATCCACACTAGAATACTTCAAGGTGTTTGGAAGCAAGTGCTTCATTCTCAACACCAAAGACTACCTTACCAAGTTCGACCAAAGTCTTACGAAGGTATATTTCTAGGATATTCACAAAATAGTAAGGCTTACATAGTCCTAAATAAGGATACTATGAAAGTCGAAGAATCATTGAACGTTACGTTTGATGAGTCTCCTCCCCCACCTAAAACATCACCCTTGGTGGATGATGATTTAGATGAAGAATCAACAATTAAGAAGAAAACCAACTTAGACCTAGAAAACCAAGTCGAACAAGACAAAGATGATGAGAATGAACCCTTAGAAGAACAAACAATGGTAAACATCAAAGAGTCTAAGAATCATCCTTTAGATCACGTGATAGGTAGGTTAAATGAACTAACACTTAGATCCCAAGCGCAAAACAAAAGTAACTTCTTTTGTTTCATTTCAACCTTAGAACCTAAGAATGTTAACGAAGCTCTTAAGGGTGAAAGTTGGATAGTGGCAATGCAAGAGGAACTGAACCAATTCGTTGCTAACGACGTTTGGGAACTAGTACCTCAGCCTAGAAATGCAACTATCATAGGAACTAAATGGGTGTTTAGAAATAAGCTTGAAGAAAATGGAATAGTGTCTAGAAATAAGGCTAGATTAGTAGCGCAAGGATATAGTCAACAAAAAGGAATAGATTATGATGAAACTTATGCTCCGGTAGCTAGATTAGAATCTATTCGTATATTACTTGCTTATGCGTGTGCCTTAGATTCTTAGTTGTACCAAATGGACGTGAAGAGTGCGTTTTTGAATGGTTTTATCAATGAGGAAGTGTATGTAGCACAATCTCCGGGATTCATTGATTTCGAAAAGCCAAATCATGTTTACAAGCTCAAGAAAGCTTTATATGGTCTTAAGCAAGCTCCTAAAGCTTGGTATGATAGACTCAAGGCATTCTTGATTGAACATGAGTATACCATGGGGATGGTAGATAACACACTCTTCACCAAGAAAAGAAACTCACACCTTATCATCGTACAAATATATGTCGACGACATTATATTTGGTTCAACTTGTCAAGAGTTATGCGATGACTTTTCCATGATCATGCATGACGAGTTTGAAATGAGCATGATGGGTGAATTGAATTTCTTGTTAGGATTACAAATAAAACAAATGAAATATGGTATCTTCTTTAATCGATCTAAATATATTAAAGAGATGCTTAAGAAATTTGGATTAGAAGATTGTAAACCTACTAAGACTCCCATGTCCACTGAAATCAAGCTAATCAAAGACGAGAAGAATCCGTGGATAGCACTAAATATAGGGGTATGATCGGTAGTTTACTTTACCTAACGGCTAGTAGACCTGACATTATGTTTAGTGTTTGTCTTTGTGCTCGATTTTAAGAGAATCCTAAAATTTCCCATCTAGAAGCCGTAAAACAAATCTTTAGATATATTAAGGGAACAATACACTTAGGATTATGGTATCTAAAAGATACGGGTGTTGAAACGATCATCTACGCCGATTACGATCACGCGGGAGATTACGTAGATAGAAAAAGCACTAGTGGCGTTTGTACGTTCCTTGGATGTTGTTTGACATCATGGTTCTCTAAGAAACAAACCGCTCTTGTTATCTCCACAACCGAAGCCGAGTATGTATCCGCAGGCAAGCGTGCCAGCAAGCACTATGGATGAAACAAGCTCTAATCGACTACGACGTACATCTTAACGAAATCACCATAATGTGCGACAACAAAAGCTCCATAGATTTAAGTAAAACTCCCGTACAACACTCTAGGACAAAACACATAGAAATTCGTCACCATTTCCTACGCGACAACATTCAAAAAGGAAATATTTCTATAGAGAAAGTTTCCTCGGAACACAACATCGCCGACATTCTAACGAAACCGCTCAAGCGTGAACCTTTCAACTTTCTTTGTTTAGGTCTAGAAATGATGGAACATATAACATAAATCCAAATCTCATCAGGATTGAGGTGTTGCGATTTTTCATCTGAAAAGTCATATACAACTCATTGTTGAAGTTCAATGAAGAAACGTCACAACCTAAAAATTCATCACAAGACTCCTTACAACATATGTAAGAGTCTCATGATAAGTCTTAGTCAAAATCTAGGATCCAAAACTCACAAATCAATTTCTGTCTCATTTTCACAATTTCACGGATCCACAAAATACGGATCTGTCCGCTTAATTTGTGGATCCGCAGGTCCGTAGTCTACACAAAATCCCCTTTTGTGAAAACATAGTTTCATAATATTAAAAACATAAACCACGACCCACTCACACCAATTAATCTCTTCAACAAAATTAGGAGCTTTTAGTCGTCAAAACAAGTATATTTCATCAATCTGAACAACTATTGTAAGTAATTACTACTTCATTATCTTTAATCTGAGTCTAGGATTCTAATTTTATGCATCAAAACCTAATTTGAGGGATTTGCTATATAATTAGTTATAATTCATGAATCAAGTGTTAATTAGACTAGATTAGTACAATTTATAACTATTATGCCTTCCCAATTATAAATTATGCATAAACCTAATCAACATTGTAAGAAATTGATTTTTAGAAAACCCTCAAATTGTTTTTCATAAAATTTCTCACGATTAGGAAAATCATGAAATCATCTTCATTGCATTATTAATACAAACTAAAAACGTTTTCATTCATGCACGATGATCTTACTAATGTCGTAGAATGTACATAATTAATATGTATGTTCGTCACATTTAAGTAAGCAATATCAAACCTAGAAGATGAACTTTGGATTATCTCAAAATTTATTTAACAAAACTTTATTTTCAAAAATTGTGTCGAGATAATCGCATCTTCACATAGTTTGCATATAGGGACATACTAGAATTGAATTGTGCAATAAAACATCTATATACTTACTTTGAATTATATATTTTAAGTGTCAAACATGCCAAAGGATTTCCAAAATGACTACAAACTCACCAAAAGCTACTCACCTAGGATTCATCGTTTCAAAAACATGCCTCCAACTGTCAAAAATGAATATGAACAACTAGACCGACGTCTTATTCATGAAGGACGATTCTTGGACCCTTCATACATCTGAGACTCAAATACATCCCATATCTTTTCAAGAATCAGCTTAAACTCTGTTCTCACCCTAGATGAACCCATATGTCCTAGATTCGTAGTTGAGTTCTATCGTCACTTTGAAATCCTGACAGATGATGACGATGGTGAAATCTCTGTACGTCTCAATGTAGGAAATTTCACAAACACTCTCAAGTTAAATGAATTCGCAAAAATTCTTCAAATTCCGCATAAAGGGAGTTGTGTGTTTTCGAACAAATGGTCACTTGATGAGATTGAAGATCCTCAAAAGGAGGGCATCATGTACGAAGCACACATTCCTGACTTCGAGGACCTCATTAACACCATTACAACTAGGAAAACCCATGCGTCAAGGATGTCTAGTTCAAACATCTATCGAGTCTTCACATATGAGTTACGTTTAGAAATGAAAAAGTGGGAAATAATTCTTAGAGAGAATGTCATCTGTGTCTTAGGAAATCGTGATCATGTTCCTGGATGTCTAAGTCTCATACTCTACTATCTTGTCAAAGGCATTCGTTTTAATCTTGCATACTTCATGATACGAAAAATGTTACACCCCGTGCCCGCTTAGACCAAAATTTAAAACTTTTTACACGGAAACGACTCACTTTTACGGACACCTGCTTACTCTTTTGACCACTGACAAAAATATATATAAACTTTCAGACCTTGAAACTATTTTTAGATGAAAGTAGACTCAATTACCTTCAAAACGATAGGTGGCACGACCTATTTCGACTTACGGATTAAAAGATATGATTTTTCGAAAACTGCCAAAAATCTGCACAGTCGGCTCTGACAGCGTCAAGCCCAAGCCTGACAGCGTCAAGCCTTGATAGGCCAGACATATTTTTAGAGTTTAAAGGGTGACGGCATCAAGAAGGCCATCAAGAACAAAACTCAGAGCCTTGATAGGCCAGAGAATTTTTGGAGTTTAAAGGGTGACGGCGTCAAGAAGGCCATCAAGAACAAAACTGCAATTTCACCACTAAAACCCATTTTGACCCATTTCATGACAAAACCACTTATACCACTTCCGAATTACATCAAAATTTCCAGAAATCAATATATTAACATAATAAACATGTTCCAAGATCACTTGACCCGTTAACTACCCAAAATGGGTACGAACACGCTTAAACCAAACACCCCATTATCATTACTCAAAAACACTTAAAACACACTTTGACCCATCGATAGACTCCCAAATCGTTATGACCTTTCTAACATACAAATTGACACTCGACTACACTTTAAAAATCAATAAAAGACTCTCGGGGGTACAACCTTGTCACTTGAGCTCGGTATTCTACCTAGCTCCTAATGCTTGCTATCTTCCAAATCCATTTCCAATCCTCATGCTACAATCCAATCCTTCCATTCCGCCGCACTTAAGCCTACAAAAACATTAACAACTAAAAGAATAAGCTTACGCTTAGTAAGTAACCCATCGTAAAACATATATCATACACATACTTTCACATAAGCATCATAATCATATAAAAGCCGCTAAACTACTACATACCACTCATATCATACACAACTTCATATCATAACCACATTCATTCATCACAACCATAATTAACAACATACCTTAACTAGTCCAAGTCCATCAAGCTAACTTACTCTTAGCCAAAGTCACTAGCCACCTATTTCCAACCCATAACCATTCCAAATCCAAGTCTCCTATTCTTACACAAGCATAACACATATATGATAATACATACATAACACATGTTTTAGGGAGAGTTACTTACCTTAGTCCAAGCTAACAACATCAAAGTCATCATCATCACCACTATCATCCATCATCATCATCATTCTTCTACAACATATCAAACCCTAATAACATAACAATCAATAACATAACAAGGGTTAACATAACCCATCAAACATACTCATCTACCATCCTACATCATCATATGATCATATCTTGATCATATGGTGAAATCCCACTTAACTCATAATCTATCACTTCATTAACATAAGAACATACATACTTACTTGATAATGATCATAGAAAAGGGTGGTCATAAATACTAAGACTTGATCATCTTCATCTTCTTGGATCATCACCTCACTTTTTCCCTCTCTTTTTCTCCTATAGAACCGGCCTTCATCACCTCTCAATAATTGTGGATATCTCTAGAATTAGCTAGTTATAACTAGTTAGGTGGATCTTTGGTTAATTGGCAAGAATGGTCCCTCAAGTCCCTTTCTTCTTATTTTAGCCACAACTAACTTATAACACATAATTAACACTTGGCAACTTAGGTCCTTCTAGTTTATACCTCACATTTCATATTACTACATTAGTCATACTTTGACTATTAATTTGACTACCGGGTTTGACTTTCCACATAACTTCGTTGACCAACCAATCGCATCCAACCTTAGCATATTTCATCTAGGGTGGGGCCTACTTAACACCGGGATACGGGTCTAACAATTCTACCCCCTTATTTAGATTTCGTCCCCGAAATCTGTCTTTCTATTTCTAACCAAAACTTAGTCTCATAACTCATCTCTTTCCCAACACCTTAATTCCTAGTTTGCTTATGGCAACGATCTAAGCGATCTTGCAACCCTATGCACACTATAACATATCATACATCCTTAATCCCTACTACTTCCCATTTACTTCTATGCCATACAACTCTTGCTTAGATCTTACATACTACAAGACATGCTTATTACAACTAATCATCATTCTAATCCGCCCTATTACCGCACATCATTATTTCACTCGCTTTATCCTCTACCCTCATTCTTGACTACTCAATACTTAAGAAACTCGTACTAGTTGACTTTACATGATCACACCCGGCTAATACGTTCACATTCTATTTCTTTCATTCATTATATTTTGTACCACACCGCAAGGCACATTATGCCACCATTACAATTTCTCTATCCCATCAAGGTTCTCCTAAGTCTCAACTAAAGCCATGGTCAAATTCTAATCCTCCTATCTTAGTCCTTACAATTTCTACGAATTCTAAACTCTCGCTTTCTACTTCTCTAACCCTACTCGTGCCGTGTCGGCAACACATAGCCCACTCGTTTATAATTCCTCATTTACATGGAGAGGCGTCCCAATCGATGTAAATCAAGAAATATAAACTCATGGTTATGCACTCCCGACATAACACTACGACTCCTAATTCCCAATCTAACCTTTATTATTTTATCATTTTTCTTTTTATTACATTATTTTTACTCTTCTTAGACTTGGATCCTTCACATTATCACATTCATCATGGGGATACTTTTATATGCCATGGATGTAGGCAACCCCTTGCCGGTGAAAGCAACACTTTTCATCCCGAAGGATCTTTAACATTCATCCCGAAGGATTCCTTAACATTCCTTTACTTGGTCATCCCGATGGATACCACATTTAACATTCATCCCGAAGGATCATTACATTCATCACTTTACCACTTTCACATTTTAACATCGGATCCAAGCCATAAGCACCACAAACACACATTATTACATTCGTTTATTATAGTAATTACCGCTAATCGCCTTAGTAGTAATATGATAATTTTAGAACAACGCCTTTATCTCATACACACTCCTTACATTTTTAATCCGCTTTAGTTATTTTCACATCTTTACTTTACCTCTTGCATTCTTAGCCTTCGTTAATCATTTTCACATTCTTACTTCACATTTTAGTCCACTCGACTGATTTACATCTAGACTTCTCACATTTTACCAACTGTAACTCATGCATTCATTATAGTGATTACAGCGCCGTAATATGATAATTTCAAGACAACGTCTTTATTCTCACACATACTCCTCTCATTCTTTCTTACGTTTTTAATCCATCACATTTTTATTTCCATATCTTATCTCTCTTCTTTTAGTCTCACTCGCTTCCTTTACATATAGATCTTACATAGATCGTCAACTACAACACGTTCATTATTTATTAATAATTACAGCTAATCGCCTTAGCCGTAATATAATTATTTCATAACAACACCTTAGCTTCACACATATTCATCTCATTTTAGCTATTATTACTTAAGAAGTTTCGCTCTATTTCATCATTTTCTCAACCCCTATGCCTTTCCTCATCTTGTAACTAAGTTCATCACAAACTTATTATGCCTATATTTTTATTTCATTTCTTCACCACACACATTCAACGTCACCACATGTTCATACTTATACTCCTAATACTTGACTCTCTACTAACCCATCTCTAATACCTCATTAAGGATCATCACACTAAGTATAACTACACATAAGACCATACTTTGGTCATCACTATCACATAAATCACGCACTTTCTTTTTTTTCTTTCACATCTCCTATAAACCACCACATAACTTATTACATCCATTCGCCCTCGCTAAACCACCATAGCACACAATCACATAATCATATAACGATCACCGACAATATCCAAGTGTACGGTAATTTATCATTTAAGCACGTCTAGTCCACCATGGACTTACATTACATTCACATCAATACTATAAACATAAACAACTCCTAACACTTTATGCTCACACAACATATCACGCATTCCACTTCATAAACAATCAAAGACTCAAGTTCAACTTATTAATTCTACCATTAGTAAATCCACATTCTCAATATTCACATTATATCCAATCAAAGCCTAATCCCCCTATTGCTCTAAGCTCTTTCACATCGCACCACTAAGGCATTTATTTTTCTCGTCTAAATCATTACTTCTATACTTCACTACGTTCACATAATCATATAGTAATTACCGATACAACCCGAGGTGCACGGTCATCCTATCACTCCACATCAAGTCTCCCATCAATACACTCATATAGCAATCACATAATACGTTTCAAAACTCAACATTCACATCCTATGTCTCACAAACTATTAGCCCTCCTATCCCAAACTTAACTTAACGCGTCTACGAGTGGTTTAAGTCTAGGCAACCTAAAGTGGAAACCTAATTCACTTAAACCGAAGCTCTGATACCAAGTTGTTACACCCCGTGCCCGCTTAGACCAAAATTTAAAACTTTTTACACGGAAACGACTCACTTTTACGGACACCTGCTTACTCTTTTGACCACTGACAAAAATATATATAAACTTTCAGACCTTGAAACTATTTTTAGATGAAAGTAGACTCAATTACCTTCAAAACGATAGGTGGCACGACCTATTTCGACTTACGGATTAAAAGATATGATTTTTCGAAAACTGCCAAAAATCTGCACAGTCGGCTCTGACAGCGTCAAGCCCAAGCCTGACAGCGTCAAGCCTTGATAGGCCAGACATATTTTTAGAGTTTAAAGGGTGACGGCGTCAAGAAGGCCATCAAGAACAAAACTCAGAGCCTTGATAGGCCAGAGAATTTTTGGAGTTTAAAGGGTGACGGCGTCAAGAAGGCCATCAAGAACAAAACTGCAATTTCACCACTAAAACCCATTTTGACCCATTTCATGACAAAACCACTTATACCACTTCCGAATTACATCAAAATTTCCAGAAATCAATATATTAACATAATAAACATGTTCCAAGATCACTTGACCCGTTAACTACCCAAAATGGGTACGAACACGCTTAAACCAAACACCCCATTATCATTACTCAAAAACACTTAAAACACACTTTGACCCATCGATAGACTCCCAAATCGTTATGACCTTTCTAACATACAAATTGACACTCGACTACACTTTAAAAATCAATAAAAGACTCTCGGGGGTACAACCTTGTCACTTGAGCTCGGTATTCTACCTAGCTCCTAATGCTTGCTATCTTCCAAATCCATTTCCAATCCTCATGCTACAATCCAATCCTTCCATTCCGCCGCACTTAAGCCTACAAAAACATTAACAACTAAAAGAATAAGCTTACGCTTAGTAAGTAACCCATCGTAAAACATATATCATACGCATACTTTCACATAAGCATCATAATCATATAAAAGCCGCTAAACTACTACATACCACTCATATCATACACAACTTCATATCATAACCACATTCATTCATCACAACCATAATTAACAACATACCTTAACTAGTCCAAGTCCATCAAGCTAACTTACTCTTAGCCAAAGTCACTAGCCACCTATTTCCAACCCATAACCATTCCAAATCCAAGTCTCCTATTCTTACACAAGCATAACACATATATGATAATACATACATAACACATGTTTTAGGGAGAGTTACTTACCTTAGTCCAAGCTAACAACATCAAAGTCATCATCATCACCACTATCATCCATCATCATCATCATTCTTCTACAACATATCAAACCCTAATAACATAACAATCAATAACATAACAAGGGTTAACATAACCCATCAAACATACTCATCTACCATCCTACATCATCATATGATCATATCTTGATCATATGGTGAAATCCCACTTAACTCATAATCTATCACTTCATTAACATAAGAACATACATACTTACTTGATAATGATCATAGAAAAGGGTGGTCATAAATACTAAGACTTGATCATCTTCATCTTCTTGGATCATCACCTCACTTTTTCCCTCTCTTTTTCTCCTATAGAACCGGCCTTCATCACCTCTCAATAATTGTGGATATCTCTAGAATTAGCTAGTTATAACTAGTTAGGTGGATCTTTGGTTAATTGGCAAGAATGGTCCCTCAAGTCCCTTTCTTCTTATTTTAGCCACAACTAACTTATAACACATAATTAACACTTGGCAACTTAGGTCCTTCTAGTTTATACCTCACATTTCATATTACTACATTAGTCATACTTTGACTATTAATTTGACTACCGGGTTTGACTTTCCACATAACTTCGTTGACCAACCAATCGCATCCAACCTTAGCATATTTCATCTAGGGTGGGGCCTACTTAACACCGGGATACGGGTCTAACAAAAAATGCAAGAGGTAAAAAATCAACAAGTCGGTCCTTTACCCTATGGGATGATCCTCACTAGACTGTTTAGGTATGTGATATCCTTAAACCCAAATCCATCACATCTTTGCCCTTACACCCGTAATCCTTCCCTAGATGTCTTTACTCTCCATAACCGTGTCATGTATCCAATTGACATCACAAACGTCAAAAACAAAGGAAAGGTTGAGGAGGTTGAAGAGGAGGAAGAGGAAGAAGAGGAAGAAGAAGAGGAAACATCCGATGAGATGTCAGAGGATGAGGAGGGAGATCCCTTAGCTTTCTTTAGGACTTTGCCACAAAATTATCAGTTAACAATTGAGTAGAAAGAGAAGCATAGCATATTTAAAGTGTCTCAGCCGAGCACTCTCAAAGATTTCTAAACAAGTTGATTGATTGGATGACACGATGACATCCTTATCTTGTGTGCTTTATTAATAAACTACGTGCGTATGTTCTTGATGTGCCCGGTTCGGTGCAAGTTTTAAATTTATAATGGGGTGAATTACCGAATCTAATAACAACACATACGAGCAAGTATACTCGTCCGTTGTAGCAAGATTTTGATGGTAAGTCGGGATCGTTCGCAGGGATTTGTGTAGTGAATCGAATTGTAAGTTAAAAGCAACTATCTCAATAAGTAGTAATGATATGATGAAAATTCAAATGATTAAAAACTACACTTGCTTAGACTAGTGTACTACAATTGACTAATATGATTGTGATAACTTTGGAAAACATGTTGGTTGTGATAATTAGTTTTGACACTAATCTATTATTTCTACAAATTAAACCTTCGTCAAGATTTTGGTTTATAAAAATAAGCATTAAGTTTAACCAATCAATTCAAGATCAATTCAAGGTTCATGAGTTGGTGTTCCCCAAACACAAAAACAATCTTTTGTCTAATCAAACAAGCTTAGGAAATGGTCAATACAAAAGGTAACCGATTATAGACAAAAGGTCACAATTGAAAGAAAACTATTAATCTCTCGACCTTTAAAGTGGTTTACAATCAATCCGTTTTGATAGACAAAAGCATTTTCATTACAATCACAATTAAGTTCCTTTGGTTAATCAAGAATAGTGAAAACAACAATCATTCATAGACAAATGATTATAACTAGTGGAATAACAATAGTTCTTTCAACCCTCAAGATTACTAGCACTAGTTAAACTTGATTACCCAAATGTCACTATGAAACTTTATCACAATTGGTTCTTAGAATTGACTTGAAATTGAATTAAAACATGTTATCACAATCATATGCCAATCAACGAATAATACACATCATCTAAGCAAGTGCACAAAGGCACTAGCCACTCATAGCAAACATAAATGTAAACTCAATAATTTGAACATTAGAAACCATGATTGAAAGTCTTACAATGATTTGGAAATAAGATTACAAGTGAAAGACAATGATTCCACAAGCAATGAAAATGGTATAATCGACTTTCTCCCTTCTCCTGGACTTATGGACGAATTTCTAAGTATATTTCTCTGTATATTCTCTCCTAGCACTTGTTTAGCATCTCTATATCTCTCTAGATTGATTGGTATATAAATACCCAACAAATGGTTCCATAAATTTGCTCTAACCAAAGGTCTAAGTGCATAAATGCTTCTCTTGCTCTCCAAGTAGTATTGAATGGTTAGAATACTGAAAAGAAGGACCTAGAACCGGAGTTATAAAGTCACAATCCTTAATAAAGAAGTATTGGGTCAAACAGCGACTTCCAACCGATCGGATAGAATGGTCTACCGATCGGTTGGTCTTCTCGGTAAATCCAAATTTACTCCATCCGAATCGGTTGCGGGCGGCGACCGATCGGATGGCTATGGCTGATGAACCAATTTCTTGAACTTTTGCATACGACTTGTCTCTCGGTTGTAGCTCTTGATTCTTTGATCTTTCTCTTCATCCTTAGGCTTATGAACTCGACTACTCGGACTTTAACTCATTGAAGTACCTTACGGAGCGGACTTGACACAAGATTCACATGAAATCTCAAATACTCCCTTTTTCCTCATTTTTGCATCTTTTCCATCCATTTTCCTGTCTTTGGCTACAAATGCTTTTCAAACACACTTTGGTACGATTTAGTAACAAAAGCATATAAATATAACCACAAAACGTATATAAAACTACCAATAACGCTATCAAAAACATGTTAGATTTAGGCGTTATCAGTTCTCATGGTAGGATCACTTGACTTTATCTCTTAATGCTTGGTTGCAAGACTTGATACTTGTGTTCGTATTATTATGTTTTATGGTAGGATTGCTTGACTTTCTTATGCTTTCATATTCTCTATGTGCTTTTTGCTTGATTTGATTTGTTCTTGAGATTACCAATAGCATTAGAATGCACTGTTGGGATTCTTGATTTAATGAGACAAAATAAATAAAAGAATGAAACAAAAGGACTTAAGAGCAAAAGATGGAAGAATTTGAAGATATTCCTTAATGTTTAAAAATTTTACTTTATCGTTTACTTCCTTTGTAAGTCTTGGACTCCTTATGTTATAAAAGGAGGACCAGACGTATTGTTTATGCGTGCACAGAAAAAGAAAAACGTGAGGAGCACACGTTTTTCACAATGTAGACGTCTAGGTGTTTGTAGCCCCAAGGTAATCAAGGTTTACCTTGATCCCTATTAGATTGTAACCGTTCTAGAATTGATCATCTGGAATTGGGGCTTGGAGGAAAACGTATGAATGAAAAACCTTGTTGATTATCTTTGTTCTTATTCCGCTTTGTTTCTATAACTTACGAACATTGATATTATCCTAGATAACACTAGTACAGATATGGGATTTCGTCACACATGTGGTATTTTGAACGGCCACACAGTAACATATTTATGTGACTAAATGTACCAGAATAAAATAAATAGCCACACTTGATCCGACTTGTGTGACCATTTCGGAATTTCGTTGTCACACATTTGAATATTTTTGTGACTAGAGGTATCTGGTAAATTTTTTTTTTTTTTTTGATTATTTAGTCACTTATAATTTGGGATGTGTGACAGATACAAATAAGTTTGAAACATTAGTCACACTATATATATACATATGTGACAAATATATGTCACATAATTGAACAGTGTGACCAAAATCCATATATGGTCACATGAATTAATTGTGTATGTGGCTAAATCATATAGTCAAGTTTGTCACAAATTATTTAAAAGTGACTGCTATTTTTTGCAGAATATTTAGCCACATATGAATTTGAAATGTGTGACAGCTGAAAAGTAAGTTTGAAGCATTAGTCACGATATGCATTTAAAAGTGACAAATATATGTCACACACTTGAACAGTGTGACCAATTGTCATATATGGTCACACTAAACCATAGGCATACATGATTAAGTGTAACCAAGATTTGATACATATGGTCACGTAAGTTAATATGTGTGTCTAAAGTTTAGTGTGTGTTTGCCTGCCAAATCCTAATGTGTATAGTCACATTTAATTGTAGCACGATCATGTGACTATAGGCTTTACAATAGTCACACCATATCACAAATGTGTATCTAAATTATGTTTATGGCCACATTATAAGGGTATTATATGTGACCAATATATTCAAAATAGTCACATTGTGAAATATTCATGTGACTATTATTTATAGCAAAATGTGAACTCAGTTATAATTAACCTTGATATTAGTCACATTGAGTGTTTGTGTGACTAAATTCAAGATGTTATATATGGTCACATGACGTATTTATTTAGGTTTCTAAATCATAGTGTCATATTTTGTCACACATTATTTAAGTGTAGTCACAATTCGATACATATGGTCACACATTTCTGATAACTTATGTAATTTTGAGGGGTTAGATATGGGATTTTATAGTCTATCTAGTTTGAGTCTAATTTGATATTCACTGAATTGAGTTTAGACAATTAGTCATGACTCTTCATTTGCCCCATTACAATGCTGGGATTTTATAGTTTATCTAGTTTAATGCAGTAGTATGTTACTTGCCCCTAGGAACTATGTTACTTGACTTTCTAAAGTTAATTTTCAACTTTAATGAGGTAACATGTTACTAAAGTGCCTGCAAGTGCATATACATGATAAATGGAAACTGCAAATACAATAAAGCTTGACTGCAAGTGGATATACTAGTGAAAACTGCCAATTTTTTCATTGCCATAGAAAAGCTTGACTTTTTGGAGTCAAAATCCATTACAACAGGCTAAATTACACAAACAACTATTTAATACTAAAACATATTTATTTTATAAGCAGTACTAACTATACACTCTAGCAGTCTTAACTAAACTTTAGCAGTATAAACTCTTCAGCAGTTGTAATGTTGAACTAGCAGTTGTAATAATGTGTACTAGCAGCAACAATGTCTTTGAGCAAATTCCATCAGCAGTCTTAACTAAACAAACAGCAGCAGCTCTAAAACCCAACAATCATCCCCTAAACTTGATATTTTCTCCCAAAATCATCAAGTTTCTCTTTAAGCTTGAACAAACACTTAGAGGATGATCCCAAACAATTAATTATGTGACATATTCTTAGGTCCTAGATCCTTTTTCATCTTCTTGAGCAATTTATAAGCCGTCTCATCATAAGTAAACTGAAGCTGGAGTCTTTTCTTCCCAAACAACATCTGATGTAAAATGTCTTTGTAAAACTTTAAAGGGTAATCCTTTTCTACAAGCATGTAGATCACCAACTCATGTACAGTTAAAGCATGTACTCCACATCCCTGAAAAAGTCTCCATTCTATAACTGTGTTGTGCCTTAGCTTTCTCCAACATTCATCCTCATGACTTGGTTCAAACATTACCATCAAGTAATTCCAGACGACTCTATCATAGATTAGTTCTAGTGTTTTATAACCAAATCTTTCTTTGAGTAACTTCCATAGAGCCACCATATCTTCTCTGTCAAAATTATGAACCATCTGATGAAAGCTTACAAACCTTTGAGATGAACCATCATGCCTCTTAATATCATAATAAACTGTTTTCCCATGAAATCCAGACTTAAAAGCAACAATGGGTTGTTTAACACTTAAAGGTTCTGCATCCATGGCTTTTCCTTCAGGCTCTCCAACAGATATAACTGCAAGTTCAGTGTGAGCTTGCATTTGTTCTATATCAGCATCAGCTTGCTCAGTTTGCTCTTGGTCTTTGCTCTGCTTTTTCTCTGCTTTGTGCTCACTCTTCTTCTTTTTACTGCTTTTTCTTTCCAACTGTTCACCTGCTCTTTTTGAACTTGTTTTCTCTTCTTTTTTTTCTTCACTGCCCTTCACCACCCCAGCATTCAAGAAGTTTTCAACCTTTTTCTTGGCAATTTTATATAATTCTTCAATTCTTTTGTCATTCACATGTTTCAAATCCTTTAGTTTCCAATTGTCCATATTCTTCAAATAGGTACACATGAAAGCTCTTCTTTGTGCTGGAGTGGGTGGCTTGTTCTTCTTAGCTGCATATCTTTGTGCTGCATAGAACTTCTTTCTTGTATCAATGAGTTCTTTCAGCATCCTGGCTCTTTCATCTATTGAGTACTGATCTTGCTCTTCTTGTTGTAGTTTCTTAGCAAGCTCACAATCAGCATCAACCTGAGCCCTTTCCTCATCCCATGCAGCCATTAACTCTGCATTTCTAGCTTCTTTTTCTTCTTATATTTTCTTTTGTTCCAAAATTTTCTGATTTTCTGCTTCAAACTCTTGTTGGAGTTTTTCAGCAACTTCAGCATCAAGTTGTAATTGCTTTTCTTTTGATAGTGGTTTCTCCACAGGCTCTTCATTAAGAATACCTTTGCCTTTGCCTTGTACCTGTGGAGTTGATTGTATAGCTTTTGGCTTTGAAGATGGCTCATGTATCACAACACCTTTGGCTATTGGCTTTGATGTTTTTAGCTCAGCAAGTACACTAGCAGCAGTTGTAACCTCTGGTGTAGCAGCACTAACTTGTGTACTGGCAGCTGTAACTGGCTCACTAGCAGCAATAACTTCTGGTCCACTAGCAGCACTAACACCTTGATCAGCAGTAGTACCCTTGGCCAAATAGCTATCAATCACCACTTGATTCCCTTGGTTATCAGCAACTACAAAATCCATTGGATCACTCTCTGCAACATTATCAGCAGTAGTACCCTTGGCCAAATAGCTATCAATCACCACTTAATTCCCTTGGTTATCAGCAACTACAAAATCCATTGGATCACACTCTGCACCAATACTTTCACCCTCTTTAGCCTCCCCTGAAACTTTGCCTTCATTCCCCCCCTGTTTGGGAGCATCCTTAGAAGCTTCAGAAGATTTAACCTTGTGTTTGGGAATTCTCGATCCTTTGACTCCTTCTAAATACCTAACCCTTCTCTTCAAAGCCTTTATCTCCCCACCTTGAGCTTTGATGACTCCATCTTGAGAAGCAGCTAGTGTTTGCAGATCAAGAATTTGTGCAGACAGCTTGGTACAGGTATCCATCAATTTATTCAAAAGTTGCATACTATCCTCACCACTTCGGCTTGTGTCACCTAGCCCGAGAAGTGGATCATTGGAAAAGTTAAGTTCAGTCTCACCCCTAGGATGAACATCTGAACCCCCCATTGTTTCCATGTGACTGGGTCTTTCACCTGAATCAGTTCCATGTGGATCGGACTCATTATAAGTTGTCTTGGTTCGGGTCTTAATGATGTTACCACTGTCTTGTGCTGCTGCTAAGCTAGACACAGTAGTGGCAGCCCTTGCCAACATGTCACTCTCCCTACCAGTGACAGCCTCATCTGCAACAGTTGGTATAGAACCACTAGCCTGAGGTAGCTCAGTGTTCTTGGTGTGTGTCCTACGTTTATAGGGCTTTTGTTTTTGTTGAGATGATGTAGCCAAAAGTGTGGGTGTGTGATGGGTACCAGCTGGGATTGTTGAACCTTCACCCATTTGGGTTTGGGCTAGTGCCACCATTGTTGGAAACAAAGGTGTCACTTTCTCTGAAAAATCTTTTCTATCCCTCCTCATATTAGTAAAAACCTTTTTGGTAAGGCAGGGAGTGGAATAAACTCTTTTGTGACTTTTATTATATTCAAATTGGTTGTCCAAAAAGAGTTGCAAAAACCTTGGATATAGAAAATATTTACCCGAAGAACTATCCAAGTTCTTAACCATACTATCAAAAATTAATTTTGAAAAATTAAATCTTTGAGTATTTTCAACCAAATAAATTATAGCAGAAGCTAAATTACTGCTAAATTCATTCCACGCAGTGGTCTTTGGACTTAGACACACTAAGACAATTTGGATTAAGAATTTCCACTGATGAGAAAAATTACCTTTATAAAACTTTAAAGCATTTGATTTTCTGTCATAGCCCATCAGTGAAAGTTTTTCAAAGATTGTAGTATTTGAAAGATTCTCAACTCTGTTAGCATCATCTAGGAGAAAGAGTCATGGTGAAATTTTGACTTGGAAACGTTCGATAAATGAAAGAGTCATCGCGAAATTTTGTTATTTCCAAAGATTAATTTTGTCGTAAGTCCAAACTTGTTTTAAATCATAAAACGAGTATACCTTGTACTAATAAATGGGATTATGGAAAAATACCGACGATTACCAATCGACTCATCTTATTTGATATGTTTGTTGTTAGTTATCTCTTTGACTTCTTTTCGTCATCTCATCTCGACTCGAGTTATCATCAATACTCTTCTCGACTATTCGGTTATTCATTTTTTTGGAGTGAGTACTCGTGAGTCCGTGTTCTCTACCGTTACATGAATGATGATACTAAACCCTTTTAAAAAGCTAAAATGATATTATTTTTGGAAATGAGAATGATTAACTTTTGAAAACACTAGCGCATTTGATTTTTTTGGTGAATATCGTGCCGAGTACGTTGCGTTGTGATACGTTGCGTTAAATAGTTTGATACGATATTCATTTTCTTTAACTTTAAAAAAAATTGAATATATTAGAGTATTTTCTTTTGTTTTGTCGGTGGATTTTAGTGTGACTTAATCTTAATACCGCCAATTTTGTCTATATAATATTCAATTACGGATAACCGATACCCGCGGGAAAACCCGAAAAACCGATGGATAATATTAATCGGGTATCCGGTGGGATATGGGGCGGGTATGGGTATATTATAAATGGGTTCGGGTACGGGTACACTAAAACCCGTCCCGAACCTGAACCATTACCATCCCTAGTTACCAGCTATAGCCGGTTTTTCACCGCCACGTCAGCACCATTAGCCTTTTTTTTTCTTTCTTTCTTTTCTTTTCTTTTACAACTCTTGCCACGTCAGTTATAGTTAAACCAAACCACAACTTCAATAGTCAACCGGCAATTAATCCCGCATTTAATCCCTTTACCCGATCATTTGTAAACACACACAATAATCAATAAACCCTAATCAAAACACACATTCTTCTGGCAAACACAAACACGCAAACAATGAATCCAAATAACAACAAAGGTATGTTTTTTTAATGTTTTCACATATCAGTTGATGATTCATTGTACAATAATTAGTAACAGGCTTTTGATCTATAAATGGTGATGTTTGGGGTTGTTACCGATTCTAATGTAAAATGGGGTTGTTTTGTATTTTATAATGGTTGTTATGCTATGTCTAATGTATGCTCTGTTTTTTTGTTTTCCATACTCTGATTTTCGTATACATAATGATTCTTGTGTCTTTAACCCAAATGTTTATAAAGTAGTTGGAATGTGCCTAGTAATGTGCCTAGAACCATTGTTTCAAGCCAAATTAAGTGTTTTGTGTTTGAGTATTTTTTGTTGCCTATTTGTGAGTACACTGAGAGGTCTAAATCAATGAGAGCATTAGAATGTGCCTAGTTTGTGATTGGCCAGTAATGAGAGTACCTAGCAGACTTGTTTGTGCTTGGCCACCAATGAGAGGTCCAAATGCAGCCTATTAGAGTACACTGAGATGTCCATTGAGACTACAAATACAGGCTTTTGAACTGTTTGTGAGTACCCTGAGAGGTCCAATGTTTGTGAGTACACTGAGAGGTCCAATTGAGACTTCAATTGCAGCCTAGTTGGCCACCAATGAGACTTGAAATGCAGCCTAGTTTGTGCAACATTGCTTCATTGTTTGGGATACCACAAAAGAGGACCAAATACGAGAACACAATGGATTCTTCTGCAATGGTAAACCATCAAAAGGTTTTTCTTTGATTGTGATATAGTTTAACATTTGAATCAATAAAACTGATCTAACAGTTGTTATTTGTAGATGTCATACCAATTTCTTCTGATTCAAGCAGTTCAGAATCAAATGATGGTGCTCTCAACATCCTTCCTGGCCTCCTTGCTTGGTATTATCCAGAGCAATATTCTGATGCAAGTACTGATACTTGGGAAGTGGAACCTATCCAAGCCATTGAACCTCCAGATGAACTCCCATCTCAAGCTCCTATCCTGGCTCTCCATGTGCAAGTTCAAATACCAGTTGAAAAGGCACACAAAAAGAAATTTACTCAGGATATTGTCTTGGGACTGCCGTGTAAGAAGAATCCTATAGGTTTTGGAGCACCTTCTAGCAGCCATGGGAAAGGCAAGAGGAAGATGGTTTAGGGGTTTAGGATATCCATTAACAGCTTTTGTGTTTTGTAAATGGTATTTGGTACTTTAATATGGTAGTAGTAGTTCTGACATTTAATTTGGATAAATGTAATTATTAATGGTACAATAACTGGTAATTAGTAGTTTAACTGTATCTATTTTATAATTGTAATGATAGTATTTTGGTTTGTTAAATGGCAGCAAATTGTGTTCTTGATGTGATGATTGCACAGTTCGATTTAATGGTAGTAGTTTCTGTTGTTGATTTGATGATTGCACATATTTATTTAATGGTAGCAGTTTGTGTTCTTGATTTCATGTTGGTTTATGATTTAATGGTAGCAGTTTGTGTTAAATGGTATCAGTTTGTGTTCATGATCTTGGTGTAATTGTGTAAATTTGAATTCTTGATTTGATATGCAGTTTGTGTTCATGATCTTGGTTCAAGATCTTGGTTCATGATTTGCGATTAAGATAATGATATATAACATTTTGAAATGGGCTGCATTTGTGTCCATGATCTGTGTAAACTTGAAGTTTATTGTTGAATGTAAAGTTGTGTGAATTTTTAATTTATTCAAGTTTATGCTTTAATTAACAGGTTCTAAGGCAAAAAATTTAGATAATTAAATTGTTAATTTAAAATTAGAACTTGGAGCCAAAATTTTGATCCAAAATTTTTAAATCACCTAATTAAAAGCAGTTACCAAGATAAACGATTCATATTCATCATAAACCCTATTTTCTTTCCTAAAAAAAAGACTTCAATGAAAACACAAAAATCAAATCTTCTATCACCATTACTCTCCAAGCCATGATCATTTTCTTTTACCCATTGTTGCTCAAGAGTCATGGAAATTCAACCCATTGTTGATCATCATCTTTTGTTTCCTTCTGATAATGAGCATGATGATAACAACTTAGAATATGAATCCGAGAAGTATTCTGATGATGAAGATGCGCCTGGAACCAACCAATCAGATTGGAAACTAGCTAAGAGGGGCATAATCAGGCTATATAAGTTTCGCATGGAATATGGCAAACCTGGTGGAATAAAGATCAAGGTAACCTTCGATGCGTTGAATAGGGTATCAGGGTTACACAGAGCACTGTTTTTGAGTTTTTTAGGAGATCTGGTTCGTGAGCACATAGGTTTGAAGATTCTATCCTGGAAGAAGGTGGATAAAGAATCAAGAGATAAACTATGGGATGAAATCACGGTACATATATACTATTTTTTAACCCAGTACTACATAAGTTTATCTATGCAGTTACATTATGTGCAACTAATTAACAACATTGTGTTAATCTTTGCAGCGATATTTTGATGTTGACTTGACATTCAGAAAATTGGTAATGACTCGTCTTGGTCAACTGCTAAGGAATTTCAGAATGAAACTCAGAGAAAAATACATATTGCCCAACCTAAATACACCTTCGAAACTGAATGAAGTCCCGGCCAAGTATAGTGCAATTGTGAAATCAGAACAATGGGTCGAGTTTGTAAACTACACGACCACCGATGCATACAAGGTTTTAATTAGTCATCTTTATTTAAGTCTATATGTCATTTCATAATTTTCAGTTTGCAGCATTACCGCATCTAAACGCCTTATGATTTTGTGTTTTTAGGAGATATCAGATAAAGCTAAAATGGTGCATTCAAAAAATATTTATCAGCATAAAATGGGACGAGGTGGATATGTTTACGTCAAAGAGAAAATGGTAAGATTACATAATGTTTGTTTTACAAATTGAGAGACGATCAGTTTGAGAAATGAATCTGTTTACATTGCACAATTTGCACATTTTCATTTAATACCCTCATATTTTCGATTATCTTGGTTTAACTTTACACGTGTATGCATCCTCATATTTTCGTTTATCTTGGTTTAACTTTACATGTGTATGCATTTTATGTTTATTAGATCGAAAACAAAGAAATTGAAGCAGATGAAGAACCCCCGCGTGGTATAATGTGGTTGAAAGGAAGGGTAAACAAAGACGGAGATTATCCAGATGATGAGATTAGATCAGTCGGAGATAAACTTGTAAGTTTGACTGCAAATTCTATTATTATGCTTATATACCAGCAGCATTAACTGTGTACTAGCAGTAGTAACTTGTATACCAGCAGTATTAATTGTGTACTAGCAGTAGTAACTGTGTATTAGCAGTAGTAAACACTTGGCATATTTTTCATTGAAGTTCATGAGCAGCACTAACTCCAGCTGAGTAGCATTAACATAAATATGAGCAGCAGTTACTCTAACAGCATCAAGAAGACTTTTAATCCCAACATTTCCCATATTTTTTTTGCAGAAAGAAGCTGATGACAAGATCAAGGAAGGAACCTTGAATCTTGATAATGGCACTGATGCCATGACAGTTGTGTTTGGTAAGGAAAAGGGAGGTTATGCAAGAGGAGTGGGAAGTGGAGTTACATACAAGAGGTATTTTGGTCTTCCTCGAAGCAAACAAGAAACTAATGAAAGAATTGAGTTACCTCAAACTTAACTTGATAATGAGAGACGCGAGCGTCAACAAAAAGATTTATTGGTCAAAAAATTGTCCACCGAGATGACAGAAAAAGATGTATTGGCCAAGAAATTGTCCAATGAGATGAGAGAAACAAAGGGAATACTTAGTCAACTGATGGAACAGTTGAGTAAACAAGGGGTGTAGTTAAATTTGTCATCTCAATTGCCAGTAGCCTCAGATGTAAGCCATTTTTTATGTTGTTAACAATTTTATTTTCTAATGCTAATACCACTGATGCTAATGATAGCAGGCATTGAACATAAACTGATGAGTCAATGTATTTCTTAATTTATATTGCAGGTGACTCCAATGGCCATTGATAATATAGATAGCAGCTGATCCAAGCCGGATACACCTATGAATAAATGCAGACAGCGGATACACGTGAATAAATACAAATTACCCCTTTGTGAAAAAGGATACTTGCAAAAACTCACGTTCGTGTGTAGTGTGAAGCCAGGTAAGTGATTACCCGGATCGTTTTCCAACGAGGTGTGAATGGGCAAACTGTGAAAAGTTAGGATTAGAGTGACTGATGATTAGATATGAGATTTTGCTTTTTTAATAATTCTAAATAACAAATGATAAACAAATATGCACAAGAAAATTAAACGCGAATAAAAATAAACTAAAACGCGTAACGGGAAAGCTAAAATGGGACTAAAACTGAAATTTATGAAATTTAAAACCTAAAAATGTAAAATGACTTAAAACTTATTTAAAAACTTAAATTATATTTTTTTAACTTTTTATCTAATTATTATTAATTATTTATTATTTAATAATTATTTAAAACTAATTTAAATTATAATAAATACTAAATAAACAAAGAAAATTCTAAGACTTTTTCTATAAATATTATAAAGTAAATAGAAGCTAATAAAATTATAAAAATGAAAATTACTTAATTAAAAATTTAAAAAGATAAAATCTATTAAATAGAAGCTATCACTTATTTTCTATTTTTGTTTTTCTTAAGGTCTAAAAATATGATTATATTTTTCATGGATTATAATTAATAAAAGAAAATTATGAAAATTAAAATTATATTTTTCTGATTATTATTCTATTTATTATGATTTAATTACTATTAGAAACTAATTAAAAAGATTAAAAATATCAAATGACTTAGGAAAAATCTGAAAAATTCAGGATAAGTCAAAATTAATATTTAAAAGCTATGAAAAATAAAATCAAAAGTCTAATAAGCCCTAATAAGCAATTTGGCCAATAAGCAGTTTGGCAAATAAGCCAAAAATAAGCTAAAAAGCTAGAAAAGGTACCAAAAGCTTAGGACAGGTTTAAACAACTATAATAAGTATAAAACAACTTAAAACTACAAATAAGCACAAGTAATGATCAAGATAAGCACTTAGAGCAGTAGCAAGATCAATGCAAAAAAAGTAGGCAAACAGCCAACTAGCAGAGCAACTTAAGCAATTCTAATAAGCTGATTTGTAGAATATTATGGGGGAAAAAGCTACCCTATACTACTGGCTACAAAAAAATCTAAAAATCCCCATCCCAAACAATCAATTGCTATCTTAATTGGAGGCTAGTTCAGATGTTATAAAACAAATGAAAAGTTGTGCAGGGGAAGCAAATGGTACTGAGGTAATTTGCCGACCGAATTAAAGCACTTAAATAAGCTATAATGTGAGATACCAGATGACAGACCTAAAGCCTCTACTACTAGCTATAAAAAGAATAAAAAATCAGACAATAAGCTAAGGTGAATAATCAGAAGAGCAGCTATGAAAATGGAGGTGAACTCTTATGCAAACTGCTACTTGCAGGTTTTTACCAAACCTACTCTAGGCTTAAGGCTATATAACAAGGGACTACAGGTAACCTAGATAGACTAAATGGGATCTAAGAACACCACAACAAGTGCTCAAAAGAGCTTAATTCAATGGAGAGCTTATTTGACTGATTTAAGTACTATAACTGTTCTAGTAGACCAAGATCTTACAAATCCTTAAAATCAGGCAAACTACTTATCCTAACAACTCCTAAATGCTGAGTAATCTAAGATTAAACTTGAGCAAAGTGCAATGGAACAGTGACAAGCCAAATTGACCCGTTTGACTAACTAAGCCAAACACTACCTTATTCTAACTGATATGAGATTCACAATAGAAACCACCAAATAAACCTAAGATTCTGACTTATAAGTGATGCACTAGTTAAATGAAGATGAAATAGACAGTAATCAAATTAAAATAAGCATTAAATAAGCAAAAGTCTAGGTTAAGCTTATGTGACTGTTTTTTTTTTAGGTTTTAAGTTAAAATGAGATTAAACTATGACCTACTGTCAAACTAATTTAACTTTACTCCAAATGATATAAATAAGCCAGAAAAACCAAAAAGCAGTTAATAATAAGCACTTGAACAGTAAACAAGAAAATAATGCAAAATATTGAGAAAACTTACAACTGAATGGTATAAGAAACAGAGGAGAACTAGATCAGAACTGAGCTTGGAATGTCACTTACCAAGTTTAGACCCCAATCAGCTTAATCACAACTGCTTAACTCTTCCAATTGCTTATTTGACATAACTTTGACTTTTCTTGACTTTCTTGAACTAGAACTGATAAGCACCATATAAATTTACAAAAAGCTAAGAAAAGCTTTCATAAGCTTATAGCAAGGGTTGGGAACTTGTGATTAATTTTCTAATAACTATGGATCATAATACGAATTAACAGAGAAACATGAAAATTGGAATTTTCATTATAACTGAAATTGATTACAATACAAAAGTAAATTAGTACAAAGAACTTGAAACAAACTGGAATTGATCATTAAAACCTAAATTGGAACTGAAACTAAACATTAGCTACTTTCTACACTACTTGTGGTCTTAAACTACTGACATTTATTCCTCTGGCCTTCCATCTCTTTAAATAGGTATCTCAGAAGCTTCCCTCGTCCAAACCGAACAAATCCCACCATTAAAATAGTTGTAATTCAATCTTGGTCGTTGAAGTCAATTTTGGCGGGAAATGGTGCAAGTGGGTTTTTAACTTCTACTGAGCACGTGGAAGGGTTAACTTGTGGAGGACTCACATTGGAGGAGGGGGAAGGTGATGGGATAAAGATTGATGGTGGTATTGGCGAGAAATACTGTGGGTTGAGGGGTGGTATTTGGCGGCAAGTTGGGGAAGAAGACGGGTCAAACTTTAGTTTGACCCTGGGATATTTAGTAAAGAAAATTGGGTCGGGTTTGGGTTTTATTTGGGCTTGGGTTTATTAATTTAGTGTGTGGGTTGGTTTAAGGGTTGGATTGGGTTAGGATTAGGATAATGGTTTGGGTTTATTTTTAGATAGGGTCCGGTTTGTATTTATTAAACACAAGGACCATTCTTGTAATTTCCGAATTGTTGAAGGGTGTGAGTTGTCAACTTTCCAAAGGTTATCCAAGGGGTATAATTTGTAAATTGTGAATAGTACAAGGGCCATAGATGTAATTTTCCATTTTTGAATGCCCAGGGACTATTTTTGCCATTTGTCAAACTTGAGGGACCAATCTTGTAATTTTCTCAATCTTTTCACCCAAGGACCAATTGTGACAACTTGTGAACTCCAAGGACCTTTGTTGACTTTTTCTTTCAAAATAAACCTTCAGGGACTAATTCTGCCAATTTATGAAACTTCAGGGACTGAAAATGACAATTATGCAAACTTTGTTCGTTTTTCACTTGTTTTCAATCTTTTTGTTCCTGAATCATATAAAAACACATTTTATGATATTTTCTGTATTATTTGACTTTTCAAAGTGTTTTTGGCTGTTTTTGTGGGTTTAAATAATGTAAAATATATGTGTATTTAGACACATATCAGCAGCGCTTATGAGGTGGACGGAACTCAGTCAAGTGATGTTGTACGTGATAAAGATGTGAGAATTCAGGAGAAGTCTAATGGGCTTGTAACTTCGGAAAAGGTAATGGAAACAATGGTAAGTAATAAAATACCCCCCTTTGATTTTTGAATTTTACATACATGACTAATGTACTGATGAGTGTCTAAATACTCATCATTTCTGTCACATTTTATCTGCAAAAACATTTAAATACATGCAGATATGCTTCAAAATACTGAAAATATCATAAAATGTGTTTTTATGTGACTCAGGAACAAAAAGATTGAAAACAAGTGAAAAACGAACAAAGTTTGCATAATTGTCATTTTCAGTCCCTGAAGTTTCACAAATTGGCAGAACTAGTCCCTGGTTATTCAAAACATGTTAAATATCATCAAAGGTCCTTGGGGATTCATAAGTTGTCAAGATTAGTCCTTTAAGGTTCAAGTTTGCAAAATTACAACTTTGGTTCCCCAAGTTTGGAAAATGTCATAAAAGGTCCCTGGAGGTTTAAAAAGTGGAAAATTACATTTATGGTCCTTGGGTTATTCACATATGGCAAGAATGGTCCTTGTAATACTTTGGGAAAGTTGCATGTTCAGCCCCTTCACAAATCAGAAATTACAATAATGGTCCTTGTGATTTAACTACAAACCAAACCGGACCCTTATTATAATAAACCCATTACCCTTTATAATTAAACCCAACCCATCCCTTATTACTAAACCCAGCCCAAAAGCCCAATCAAAAAAACCTGACCCAATCCCTTTTATTTAAACCGAAGGTTTGACTCAGTCAAACCTTCTTCCCCAATACCACCCCCTCCAATACCACCATCTTCACCGCCCTTCAGACACACCCACCCCCTCTTCCTTCCTCTATACTTCACCTAACATGCCAAACTCAATTAATGCTTCTTCCCCACTCGCCTCTGACCCATTTCCCACTCACTCAATTTTTGCGCCAAAATGGAGAATCAAAGGCTCAGATCGATTGAAGATTATTCAAAGGTCAAGATGTGTTCAGAGGAAGTTAAGAAGGCATTCCCACTTTATCTTAGTATTTATAGGACAATGTAATAGATAAAAAAGTAGTAGCTAATGTTAGTGTAATCGTATTTTTATTTTCAATAGTGTACTCTTGTAATTTTCAATCTCAGTTCTTAATAAAAGTTAAATTCAGTGATATTTGTCTTATTTCAAGTTATATTGTTCTCATTATCAGTAATAATAAGTTTCAACTTATTTTGTAATTCGAATTAAGCTTAAATATTACTAAGTAACCATCACAAGCTCCAAATTACCTTGTAATAAGCTTATATAAGCTTTATATAGCTTCCTGTAAGCTTATTTAGTGTACCTCAGTTCTCAATCTCAAATCATCAAGAAAGTCAACATAAGTCAACACAAGCTCTCATTAAGCTCTTCTGAAGATAAAAGCTGATTTGGAAGGATTTTCTGGGTTTTCTAGCTTGTTTCTGACAAGCTAGATTGGTTCTGGTCCTTGTTTCTATGTTCCATAAAGTTCAATCAGTTGTAAGCTTTTTAGTTTTTTAGCATTAAATTCCATATTACTGTATAACTGCTTAATAGTAGCTTATTATTGTTGATTAATTCTTTTTATTAGTTTCTAAGAGTATTTCATTAGTATAATCAGTAGTTCAATAACTTTGTTTTCATTTTACTTTGGAACTCATAAAAAGCCAAAAATTAGCCAATTAGAGCGTAGCTTATTGTAGTGCTTAAATTCTTATTAAAAGTTGCTTAATAGAGTCATATTAAGTTAGTAACTAAGTAAAAACCAGAAATCATTAATCAAATTAGGGTGTGCTAGTTGAAATCCACCACAGACACCTTGAAAGGGGTGTTTGGTTTGAGCAGTCAAACCAGTCAAACAAGCTTGTTACTGTTCAATTGTTTTTTGTCCAACTTTGATCAGCTTTTTATAGTCCATATAGGCTAGTCTTAAGTCCTAATTAGCAGCATAAGTAGAAAAATCATATTTGAGTGCCCTGTGCACTTTTCAGAAATCAAAAAGCTCAAATAAGCCATTTATAGCCATAAGCTTATTTGGCCCTTTTTCTTTGCTTCTCTGAGTTAATTTGAGTCCATTTGAAGTATACACAAGAGTTGGTTTGCAGTCCTTTGGCTTGTGCTACTCTGCACAACCCTGCACATCAGCACTCAGTATATACTGAGTGCTTTTGGCTGCTGATCTCATCTACTTTGTGGCTTATTTAGATAAGCTTAGGTCCTGCTTTTTGTGTTTTTCAATAGCCAATACTACTAGCTCACTTTTGCCCCCTTAAAATTCAACTTGTGAGCTTATTTCAACTGCTTAATTTGCCTTGCAAGTTTGCATATTTCTGAGTTTTCTGTTTGAGATTTGCAACTGCTAATCTTCTTATCAGCTTAATCTCTTGTGCTTATTTGTACTTTTCAGTTGTTTTGTGCTTCTTATAGTTTATTAAACTTATCCTGAGCTTTTGGTAGAGTTTTGTGCTTATTAGCTTATTATTAGCTTATTAGCCCAACTGCTTATCTACCCAACTGCTTATTTAGGTTCAGTAGACTTTTGCTTTTATTTTTCATAGCTTTTAAATATTATTTTAGACTTATCCTGAATTTTTTAGATTTTTCTAAAGTCATTTGATATTTTTAATCTTTTTTATTAGTTTCTATTAGTAATTAAATCATAATAAATAGAATATTAATTAGAAAAATATAAATCTAATTTTCATAATTTTCTTTTGTCATTTTTAATCCAGGAAAAATATAATCACATTTTTAGACCTTAAGAAAACCAAAAATAGAAAAATAGTGATAGCTTCTATTTAATAGAATTTATCTTTTTAAATTTTAATTAAGCATTTTTCATTTTTATAATTTTCTTAGCTTCTTTTCACTTAATAATATTTATAGAAAAATTTTCAGATTTTTCTTTGATCATTTAGTATTTATTATAATTTAAAATAGTTTAAATAATAATTAATTAGTAATTAATTAATAATAATTAGATAAAAAGTGTAATAAATATATTTTCAGTTTTAAAATAAGTTTTATAATATTTTAGATTTATCTAAGTCATAATTTCATTTTTCTAAGTTTATTTCTTATTTTCTTACTTTTTAGGTAATTATTTAATAGTTAAAAATAGTTTTTAATTAATAATAATTAATTAAATAGTTAAATAAATAATTTTCTTTTTCTAATAATTTTCTTTTATCTTTAGGTTTATAAAAAAGTTATTTTCATATTTTTAGGGGTAATATTTCTTCATTTTCACTTTTTATTTTGTACGTTTACGTTTATTTAAATTTAAACGTACGTTTTTAGATTTTAGACGTTTTTAAGTAATTTGGTTTCCTGAATTTATTTCCATAGCTTGTTTAAAGCTATTCTCTTTTATTTTCTTAGTTCAATAATTCCAAAAACCCTTTTCCATTCAATAGCACTTGATCACAATTCGTCTTTAAACACAATTTCACGCTTCGCTGGGATATAACGACCCGGGAAAACACTATACTCCTTGGTTAATTGTCTTCAAGTAGTTTGACTTTATTTGACCACATCCGTGGTTGATTTAAGTTGACTGTTTGAGGCCAATCAAATTTTGGCGCCGCTGCCGGGGAGGTGTGTTGCGTGTTTTAAACGTTTTGCAGTATCGTGCTTTTGAAACCCAATCTGTGTATATCTTCTATCTCTTGTATATTCATCATATATAAAGCAAAACGCTCGTGAAGTTAATTCATTTAACGGATCGAGTACCAAAAATATCGTATTTCAAATTCCCATAAACCATATAAAAAACAAAAATATTTTTCTTTTCTTTTCTATATATATTATCATATAAAAAATAAAAACACCAAAAATATTTTCCGTTTTCTTTGTTTAATAAATAACAATAATAAAATTTACCATCGAGAACCAAGACAGAGTACTACCTAACTGGGGGTACGACCATAATAAGTTCCCAAACATCAGATTTAAAACTTGCCTTTGTATCACTTGCGAATATCGGCTCACCTTTGATTGATAAACAAACTATAACGGAGGTTTAAGGATAGTTTGACATTAAATTGTCGGACTGAAAGAAGCGGGTTTTTAAGGAGCATTAATTGCCCACCTTTGCTTCTCCGCCACTCTGTGCGTTTATCTTTTAGAGAGCTACCGTACGCTTGTTGATTATTGGTTTAAGTTCACTTGTTTTTTGCTTCGTTCTTGATTTAATTAAAATATTTTACTTAGTGCATGCGCACTCGTTCTTCCACGTCATCAAGCCCTTTACGTGAACTCATAGATATTCCGAGAAGACGTAATCGTAGACGTGCTGCCCAAATAGTCGAACCCGAGATTCGTACTGTTCTCACTGATAATATGGCAGACGAACGCACAATGGCTGAAATGCTCCAGGCACCCACCGAGGGTTACGGAGATGCCATCGTTTTACCAGCCATCGATTCTGATCATTTTGAACTGAAAACACATTTGATTCAGCTCGTGTCCACAAACCAATTTCACGGGTTTGAACGAGAGGATCCATATGCACACATTCGTTGGTTCAATAAGTTGACCTCTACAATCAATTACAAGAATGTGCCGCAAACAGTTATCAAATTGATGCTATTTCCATTCTCACTTGAGGGGGCAGCCCGGATTTGGTTGGATAAAGAACCCCCTAGATCCATTGAAACCTGGGAAGATCTCGTAAAGAAATTTGTAAATTATTTCTTCCCTCCATCAAAGACGACTAATCTAAAAAATGAAATTGCTGGATTTCGTCAAGGTTTTGATGAAAATTTCGGAGAGGCATGAGACAGATTTAAAGATCTCCTAAGAAAATGCCCACATCACGATTTCACGGTGTTACAACAGATAAATACGTTTTATATTGGGTTGACCCAAAATGATCAAGATGCACTTAACGCAGCCGCCGGTGGCAATATCTTGAATCGTAAACCTAGAGAGGTGGTTGAAATTTGTGAAAATAAATCAAAAGTTCCTATTTCTCGAAACAAAGTGAATGTTCCTGTCACTCCTCCTACTTCTTCATCCGGTAACTCATCAGAGTTAGCCTTCCTTACGGATTCAATGCGTTGCATGATGAAGGAAATGAAAGAACTGAAGAGTGAAATTCATAAACCGGAACAAATCAAAGCAATAAACAAAGTGTGTGAAACTTGTGGTGGCCCACATGCGTATTATGATTGTCAAGCAACCGATGCTTCTCTTTACCCAGCTCCCGTCGCTGCAGTAAACCAAAATCAATACCGTCCGCATGCTGAGACTCAGTACCGAGCACCGAATGCTATGGTACCACCTGGTTTTCCACCCGTGCCAAATCAGAATAATCAAAATCGCTTTGTTCAAAACCAGGGACAAAATTTTAACAATTCTCACAATTTCAATCAAAACCGAGGTCAGAATCAGGGTAATCATAACCAAAAACCATGGAATGTCCAAAGTCAAAATCAGACATCCTCAGATGAGTTGCTTAGGCAATTCATAAAATCTCAAGAGGAGACAAATAGAACTCAATATCAGAAAAACCAGTTATTGGTTACCCAAATAAATGACATAAAAAAATCATTAACTGATCTACCTACTACCTCGGGAGGTCTTCCAAGCAACACTGTTGTCAACCCTAGGGGTGAACTCAAAGCTGTCACTACACGTAGTGGTAAAACTCATGTTGGATTCAAGGTGATAAAGGACCCGGTACTTCCCACTAACAATGGAAGTGCTAAACACGTCCAACCTTCGGTCATCCAACCTTCGGTCATCCAAAATTCTACACCCACAATTGCTCCTCAACCGTCAAGAATAGATCCTACTCTATCACGATTTACGGTTAAAAGTTTGTCAAGCAAACGTAGTGAGCAAAGAACAGCCAGATATTATTCCGATATGCTCAATGTTGTTCCTGTCAGTGTACTTGATGACAGTGATGATGATGAAGATACCACTTTCGTCAAAGCTATCACCACTCGGAGTGGTGCTGCTTATGAGGGACCATCTGGTCCTATTCCTCCTCCGTTGTTTGAAATGGAAAAAGAGACGGAGGATACCACGGACAAAGTGCAAATTCCAAGCCCACAAAGTACAGCACAAGTCCATCCTCCGGTTGTCCCGAAAAAATCCAAACCAGGAGTTGTCTTTGAATCTGTTGAGACTCCTGAAGTTGTAGCCCCTAAATCCAAACCTCATATTCCTTACCCATCGCGCTTAAATGAGCAAAAGCTCCGTGAGAAGGCTAGTCAACAAATGGACAAATTCTTTCAAATCTTTAAAGAATTACATTTTGACATAAGTTTTGCGGATGCTATCATTCTGATGCCCAAATTTGCATCAACAATCAAACACTTGTTAAGCAACAAGGAAAAACTGATTGAAATGGCTAAAACTCCATTAAATGAGAACTGCTCAGCGGTTATCTTAAAAAAGCTTCCGGAGAAGCTTAGAGATCCTGGAAAGTTTCTACTACCTTGTGTATTTCCGGGAATGGTTGAATGCTATGCCTTGGCCGATCTTGGTGCAAGCATCAACCTGATGCCTCATTCAGTATGGAAGAAACTTTCTCTTCCAGCTCTTACTACTACATGCATGACTCTTGAGCTTGCAGATCGAACCATATCTCATCCATGCGGCATTGCCGAAGATGTGTTTGTGAAAGTAGGTAAGTTCCATTTTCCAGCTGACTTTGTGGTTATTGAATTCGACGCAGATCAAAAGGTTCCTCTCATTCTTGGAAGAGGATTCCTAAAAATGGGCCATGCTCTTATTGATGTATTTAAGCATGAGATCACACTGCGTGTGGGTAATGAAGTTGTTACCTTTAACCATGATCAAACATCGAAGTACTCCTCAAATTATGACTCTAAATCGGTTAACCGAATCGATGTCATTGATATTGCTTCAAAGGAGTACTCTCAAGAAATTGTTGGTTATTTTCATAATTCTGTGAGTGGTAATCCACCCACATCTTCTCTACCTGTCATTTCCGACTCTTCCCCTTCTCTCACTCCGTTTGAGGGAAGTAATTTCAATTTGGAAGAGATCGAGGCTTTTCTCAAGTGTGATTCATTTCTGGAAGGAATTGATGACGCTGAGATTGATCTAGAGGGAGATATTCGTCTTCTTGAGAAATTGTTGAATCAGGACAATTCTCCTCCACTCCCTCCCGTTAAACTTCATAATGAGGAAATCAAATCGGTTGAGAAAAACGATGAATTTCCTGAGGTCGAACTCAAAGACTTACCACCTCATCTTGAGTACGCATTTTTGGAGGGTGATGATAAATTACCCGTCATTATTGCTAAAGACTTAAGTGATGAGGAAAAGATTGCTCTAATAAAGGTCTTGAAGTCACACAAGCAAGCCATTGCTTGGAAACTCTCCGACATAAAGGGTATCGACCCTGAATTTTGTACTCACAAGATTTTAATGGAGGATGACTTTAAACCAGCAGTCCAACACCAGCGAAGGGTGAATCCTAAAATCCACGATGTTATCAAACAAGAGGTTCTCAAACTTCTTGATGCCGGATTGATTTATCCCATCTCTGATAGTCCTTGGGTTAGTCCCATTCACTGTGTTCCAAAAAAGGGTGGCATAACTGTTGTCACAAATGAGGATAATGAGTTGATCCCAACTCGATTGGTTACGGGGTGGCGTGTTTGCATTGACTATCGTAAGTTAAATGATGCCACCCATAAAGACCATTTTCCTCTACCCTTCATGGATCAGATGCTTGAGAGATTAGCGGGAAACGAGTACTATTGTTTCCTTGATGGTTTCTCGGGTTACTTTCAAATCCCCATTGATCCACAAGATCAAGAAAAGACGACCTTTACATGCCCTTATGGAACCTTTGCTTATAAACGTATGCCTTTCGGCTTATGTAATGCTCCAGGCACGTTCCAGAGGTGTATGATGGCCATATTTACCGATATGATCGGGAAAACGATGGAGGTCTTTATGGATGACTTCTCGGTCATTGGGGATTCATTCGAAACATGTCTCTCCCATTTAGAAAAAATGTTGAAGCGGTGTGAAGACACCAATCTTTGTCTAAATTGGGAGAAGAGTCACTTTATGGTCAAAGAGGGCATTGTCCTCGGCCATAAGATATCAAAGAACGGGATTGAGGTTGACAGATCTAAAGTGGATGTCATTGCTAAATTACCTCATCCCACTACCGTCAAAGGTATTAGGAGTTTTTTGGGTCATGCCGGTTTCTATCGTAGATTCATACAAGATTTTTCTAAAATCGCCCGGCCTATGACTCATCTTCTTGAAAAGGATGCTCCTTTTATCTTCTCACCCGAGTGCATTAAAGCTTTTGAAATATTAAAGAAAAAGCTTACTGAAGCACCCATTCTAGTTGTCCCCGACTGGGATTTTCCCTTTGAACTCATGTGCGATGCAAGTGATTTTGCTATCGGTGCAGTCCTGGGGCAACGAAAAGCTAAACATTTTCAGCCTATCCACTACGCAAGTAAAACAATGACTGAAGCTCAAACTCATTACACCACTACAGAAAAAGAATTATTGGCTGTGGTGTATGCCTTTGAGAAGTTTCGGCCATATTTAATCTTGACTAAATGTGTAGTGTATACGGATCACTCGGCTCTCAAATATCTCTTTGCAAAACAAGATGCAAAGCCGAGATTGCTCCGTTGGGTTCTCCTCCTACAAGAATTTGATATCACCATACGTGATAAAAAAGGAGCTGAGAACCTAGCTGCTGATCATCTATCCCGATTAGAGAACCCACACCAAGATGTTTTCGAGAAAAAGGAAATAAATGAAACATTTCCTCTCGAGACACTCAATGCGGTTGCTTTTCGTGGAAATTCTACTACCCCGTGGTTTGCTGATTTCGCAAATTACCATGCGGGTAACTTCATAGTGAAAGGGATGTCAACCCAACAGAAGAATAAATTCTTCAAGGATGTTAAACATTACTTCTGGGACGACCCCTACTTATTCAAAATCTGTGCGGATCAAGTCATCCGACGGTGTGTTTACGGACAGGAAGCTATTGACATTCTCAAAGCTTGCCATGCTGGACCCACTGGGGGCCATCATAGTCCAAACTACACCGCCAAAAAGGTGTTTGATTCCGGGTTTTATTGGCCCACAATCTATAAGGATGCCCAAGATCTCATCAAAACTTGTGAAGCTTGTCAGCGTCACGGAAATATTTCACAACGAAATGAAATGCCACAAAATGCTATTCAAGTTTGTGAAATCTTTGATGTCTGGGGCATTGACTTTATGGGGCCATTTCCATCATCTCGAGGAAATAAATACATTCTCGTGGCTGTTGACTATTTGTCAAAATGGGTTGAAGCAAAAGCTTTACCCACCAATGATGCCCGAGTGGTTGTAAAATTCCTGAAAGCTCTGTTTGCCCGTTTTGGAACTCCACGTGCTATAATCAGTGATCGTGGTACGCATTTCTGCAATGACAAATTTGATAAAGTCATGCAAAAGTATGGTGTAACTCACCGTCTTTCTACTGCGTATCACCCACAAACAAGTGGACAAGTAGAAGTTTCAAATCGGGGTATTAAAAGAATCTTGGAAAGGACTGTAGGAGAAAATCGTGCATCCTGGTCGGATAAATTGGATGATGCATTATGGGCCTTTCGTACAGCTTACAAAACACCCATCAGGTGTACGCCTTACAAACTTGTGTACGGAAAGGCATGTCATCTACCGATCGAATTAGAGCACAAAGCCTACTGGGCCTTGAAACATGCTAACTTTGACCTCCAAACTGCGGGTGATCACCGTAAAGTTCAAATGAATGAATTAAATGAATTCCGTGATCAGGCCTACGAGAACTCTTTGATCTATAAAGAAAAGACAAAGAAGATTCATGACTCTAAAATCAAGAACCGCGTTTTTAACGTTGGTGATCGAGTCCTTCTTTTCAATTCAAGATTAAAGATCCTCTCAGGCAAACTCAAATCCCGTTGGTCTGGTCCATTCACTATTACAAAGGTTTATCCATACGGTACCGTTGAGTTATCTCAAGCTGACGGGCCTAATTTCAAAGTGAATGGTCATCGTTTAAAACACTACTTTGGAGAGGACATACCACCCATGGTTGTCCCGGATCTCCAAACTTTTCCCATGAACCAATGAATGCGGGGTCGAGTCAAGCTAGTGACTCGGTGAACAAAAACATTAGCATAACATGGGTTTTCACCTGTGTCTCTGTTTTCTTTCTCTGTTCTACCACCTAGTGTGGGGGAGATGCCCCACATGTTGTATATATGTAAATTTCAAAAAAAAAAAAAAATAATAAAAAAATAAAAAAAATGGCTATTAGTATTTCCCTTTCACGTTCTAAGTGTTGGTTTAACAGCCGGTTCTTTGAATATTGAGGGCAATATTCAGTTCTAAGTGTGGGGGGGAATTCTTGCGAATTTGATCAAATGTACCATCTAGTACCCCCATTTTAGCCAAAATTTTAAAATTTTTTCTCACTTAGAACGCAATAAATGGTTATCAGTCCGCCATGTTTAACCCACATAAGGATTGGCTAATCCGAGAGCAAACGGCTCTTGGTAAAGATGTCTCAAATCCGTTGATGGCTTACAATTTGCCGAAAATTGTATGGTATTCGACTCACCATATCTTTATAAGTGAAGAGTTGGCTAGCCCGCAAGGTTATGGCTTGTGGTAAAGGCAGTGAAAAACCATGATTGGTAATCAGCTCACCAAAGATAATAACTGTATTTTATCTAAGAGTTGGCAAGTCCAGAAGCAAACGGCTTCTGGTAAAGACAAATCAAAACCGTTGACAGCTGATGGTTTGCTCAAAATCATTTGGTTATCATTGTACCAAAGTATCACATACTAAAACATTGGCTACTCCAGAAGTAATGGCTTTTGATAAAGAGAAAAATCCATTAAAACATCATAAAAGATTGCTAGGGACTAGCAATAGTTTAGTGTGGGGGATTGATGAGTGTCTAAATACTCATCATTTCTGTCACATTTTATCTGCAAAAACATTTAAAAACATGCAGATATGCTTCAAAATACTGAAAATATCATAAAATGTGTTTTTATGTGACTCAGGAACAAAAAGATTGAAAACAAGTGAAAAACGAACAAAGTTTGCATAATTGTCATTTTCAGTCCCTGAAGTTTCACAAATTGGCAGAACTAGTCCCTGGTTATTCAAAACATGTTAAATATCATCAAAGGTCCTTGGGGATTCATAAGTTGTCAAGATTAGTCCTTTAAGGTTCAAGTTTGCAAAATTACAACTTTGGTCCCCCAAGTTTGGAAAATGTCATAAAAGGTCCCTGGAGGTTTAAAAAGTGGAAAATTACATTTATGGTCCTTGGGTTATTCACATATGGCAAGAATGGTCCTTGTAATACTTTGGGAAAGTTGCATGTTCAGCCCCTTCACAAATCAGAAATTACAATAATGGTCCTTGTGATTTAACTACAAACCAAACCGGACCCTAATTATAATAAACTCAATACCCTTTATAATTAAACCCAACCCATCCCTTATTACTAAACCCAGCCCACAAGCCCAATCAAAAAAAACCCGACCCAATCCCTTTTATTTAAACCGAAGGTTTGACTCAGTCAAACCTTCTTCCCCAATACCACCCCCGCCAAAAACCACCCTCCAATACCACCATCTCCACCGCCCTTCTGACACACCCACCCCCCTCTTCCTTCCTCTATACTTCACCTAACATGCCAAACTCAATTAATGCTTCTTCCCCACTCGCCTCTGACCCATTTCCCACTCACTCAATTTTGGCGCCAAAATGGAGAATCAAAGGCTCAGATCGATTGAAGATTATTCGAAGGTCAAGATGTGTTCAGAGGAAGTTAAGAAGGCATTCCCACTTTATCTTAGTATTTATATGACAATGTAATAGATAAAAAAAAGTAGTAGCTAATGTTAGTGTAATCGTATTTTTATTTTCAATAGTGTACTCTTGTAATTTTCAATCTCAGTTCTTAATAAAAGTTAAATTCAGTGATATTTGTCTTATTTCAAGTTATATTGTTCTCATTATCAGTAATAATAAGTTTCAACTTATTTTGTAATTCGAATTAAGCTTAAATATTACTAAGTAACCATCACAAGCTCCAAATTACCTTGTAATAAGCTTATATAAGCTTTATATAGCTTCCTGTAAGCTTATTTAGTGTACCTCAGTTCTCAATCTCAAATCATCAAGAAAGTCAACATAAGTCAACACAAGCTCTCATTAAGCTCTTCTGAAGATAAAAGCTGATTTGGAAGGATTTTCTGGGTTTTCTAGCTTGTTTCTGACAAGCTAGATTGGTTCTGGTCCTTGTTTCTATGTTCCATAAAGTTCAATCAGTTGTAAGCTTTTTAGATTTTTAGCATTAAATTCCATATTACTGTATAACTGCTTAATAGTAGCTTATTATTGTTGATTAGTGCTTTTTATTAGTTTCTAAGAGTATCTCATTAGTATAATCAGTAGTTCAATAACTTTGTTTTCATTTTACTTGAAAACTCATAAAAAGCCAAAAATTAGCCAATTGGAGTGTAGCTTATTGTAGTGCTTAAATTCTTATTAAAAGTTGCTTAATAGAGTCATATTAAGTTAGTAACTAAGTAAAAACCAGAAATCATTAATCAAATTAGGGTGTGCTAGTTGAAATCCACCACAGACACCTTGAAAGGGGTGTTTGGTTTGAGCATTCAAACAAGCTTGTTACTGTTCAATTGTTTTTTGTCCAACTTTGATCAGCTTTTTATAGTCCATATAAGCTAGTCTTAAGTCCTAATTAGCAGCATAAGTAGAAAAATCATATTTGAGTGCCCTGTGCACTTTTCAGAAATAAAAAAGCTCAAATAAGCCATTTATAGCCATAAGCTTATTTGGCCCTTTTTCTTTGCTTCTCTGAGTTAATTTGAGTCCATTTGAAGTATACACAAGAGTTGGTTTGCAGTCCTTTGGCTTGTGCTACTCTGCACAACCCTGCACATCAGCACTCAGTATATACTGAGTGCTTTTGGCTGCTGATCTCATCTACTTTGTGGCTTATTTAGATAAGCTTAGGTCCTGCTTTTTGTGTTTTTCAATAGCCAATACTACTAGCTCACTTTTGCCCCCTTAAAATTCAACTTGTGAGCTTATTTCAACTGCTTAATTTGCCTTGCAAGTTTGCATATTTCTGAGTTTTCTGTTTGAGATTTGCAACTGCTAATCTTCTTATCAGCTTAATCTCTTGTGCTTATTTGTACTTTTCAGTTGTTTTGTGCTTCTTATAGTTTATTAAACTTATCCTGAGCTTTTGGTAGAGTTTTGTGCTTATTAGCTTATTATTAGCTTATTAGCCCAACTACTTATCTACCCAACTGCTTATTTAGGTTCAGTAGACTTCTGCTTTTATTTTTCATAGCTTTTAAATATTATTTTAGACTTATCCTGAATTTTTCAGATTTTTCTAAAGTCATTTGATATTTTTAATCTTTTTTATTAGTTTCTATTAGTAATTAAATCATAATAAATAGAATATTAATCAGAAAAATATAAATCTAATTTTCATAATTTTCTTTTGTCATTTTTAATCCAGGAAAAATATAATCACATTTTTAGACCTTAAGAAAACCAAAAATAGAAAAATAGTGATAGCTTCTATTTAATAGAATTTATCTTTTTAAAATTTAATTAAGCATTTTTCATTTTTATAATTTTCTTAGCTTCTTTTCACTTAATAATATTTATAGAAAAATTTTCAGATTTTTATTTGATCATTTAGTATTTATTATAATTTAAAATAGTTTAAATAATAATTAATTAGTAATTAATTAATAATAATTAGATAAAAAGTGTAATAAATATATTTTCAGTTTTAAAATAAGTTTTATAATATTTTAGATTTATCTAAGTCATAATTTCATTTTTCTAAGTTTATTTCTTATTTTCTTACTTTTTAGGTAATTATTTAATAGTTAAAAATAGTTTTTAATTAATAATAGTTAATTAAATAGTTAAATAAATAATTTTCTTTTTCTAATAATTTTCTTTTATCTTTAGGTTTATAAAAAAGTTATTTTCATATTTTTAGGGGTAATATTTCTTCATTTTCACTTTTTATTTTGTACGTTTACGTTTATTTAAATTTAAACGTACGTTTTTAGATTTTAGACGTTTTTAAGTAATTTGGTTTCCTGTATTTATTTCCATAGCTTGTTTAAAGCTATTATCTTTTATTTCCTTAGTTCAATAATTCCAAAAACCCTTTTCCATTCAATAGCACTTGATCACAATTCGTCTTTAAACACAATTTCACGCTTCGCTGGGATATAACGACCCGGGAAAACACTATACTCCTTGGTTAATTGTCTTCAAGTAGTTTGACTTTATTTGACCACATCCGTGGTTGATTTAAGTTGACTGTTTGAGGCTAATCAGTACCATGTTTTATATACACATATAGGAACCTGTTAAAACTGTCAGACCTAAGAAAACGCCTAAGTCACGACGAAACGGGTCTACAGATTCCCAATCGCAAGGAAATGTGTCTCCAACACAAGGACTACCAACAGTATGTATTTCAACATGTTTCTTGTTATTATTTTGTTTAAATAATGTAACATGTTATGTATATATATATATATATATATATATATATATATATATATATATATATATATATATATATATATATATATATAGGAACCTGTTAAAACTGTCGGACCTAAGAAAACGCCTAAGTCACGACAAAACGGGTCTCCAGATTCCCAATCACAAGAAAATGTGTCTCCAACACAAGCACCACCAACAGTATGTATTTCAACATGTTTCTTGTTATTCTTTTGTTTAAATAATTTCTGATATATACATGCAAAAATTCTTTTTTTTTAGCCATTTAAGTGAAAACTGTGGCACTTAAAGAAATCAAATATTGTTGCTTTGGGTACCGTATACAAGTCTCATGAAAAAACAAATGCTGCATAACCAAGCACTCCCAAATGATTGCTACAGAGTGTGAATTGATTCATCGTTAGTGGATGCAGCATGCATACCGAACGTAGGAAATAATGGGTTAAAAACAGTTAAGGATGGCGTAGGTGGTTTCTTTGCATGGCCAAAGGATCAAGTTATTCTTGAAGAGGAGGTATATACATGTGTTTTTTCAACCTACATATATATAAGTCTTCATATTTAATTCAATGTTTGATACAAGCGTCTTTTGTTTACTACAGTTTACACCACCAACTACGATGCAAAAGATTAGTGACAACAATTGTGGACCAAAAGTACCATCGAAGCGCAAAAATTATGTCTCTATTGAAGCCATGCAAAGGCAATTGCAAGCTACGAAGGCGAAGAGTCAAAAGGCTTTAAATTATGGTACTTGAGAATTTGATTATGTACGACATTACAATTGTATATTTGGTTCAGTTATATACATTCGAGTTTTATTCAATTTGAAATTTCTTTTTGTTTTTAATTTTGTTTTATATATATACTCATTCCAGCAGCACTAACATAGTACTAGCAGTAGTAACTCTGCTCCAGCAGTACTAACTTAGTACTAGCAGTAGTAACCCTGTGACTAAAAGATGCACTCACATAATATGGTCACGCTTATCAACATTATTGGTCACTCTTTGTTTAATTCGATGTGTGACTAAATATTACAAAATGCCACACAAACTAAAAATTCATGTGACCATTGGATGAACAATAGTCACGCAAAATACACATTTCTTCACTTTAAACAGCATATTGTCACACTTATTAACACTTTTGGCCACTTTCTGCTTTTTTTTATGTGACTAAATATCCAAAACAAACATGTTTTGTGTGACTAAATATTACAAAAGGCCACACAAACATAACATTCATGTGGCCATTGGATGATCAATAGTCACACAAAATACACATTTCTTCACTTCAAACAGCATATGGTCACACTTATTAACACTTTTGGCCACTTTATGCTTAATTGTATGTGACTAAATACTCAAAACAAACATGCTTTGTGTGACTAAATATTACAAAAGTCCACACAAACATAAAATTCAAGTGGCCATTGGATGATCAATAGTCACACAAAATACACATTTCTTCACTTTAAATAGCATATGGTCACACTTATTAACACTTTTGGTCACTTTTTGCTTAATTGTTTGTGACTAAATACCCAAAAGAAACATGCTTTGTGTGACTAAATATTACAAAAGGTCACACAAACATAAAATTCAAGTGGCCATTGGATGAACAATAGTCACACAAAATACACATTTCTTCACTTTAAACAGCATATGGTCACACTTATTAACAATTTTGGCCACTTTATGCTTAATTGTATGTGACTAAATACCCAAAACAAACATGCTTTGTGTGACTAAATATTACAAAAGGCCACACAAACATAAAATTCAAGTGACCATTGGATGATCAATAGTCACACAAAATACACATTTCTTCACTTTAAACATCATATGGTCACACTTATTAACACTTTTGGCAACTTTTTGCTTAATTGTTTGGGACTAAATACCCGAAACAAACATGCTTTGTGTGACTAAATATTACAAAAGGCCACACAAACATAAAATTCAAGTGGTCATTGGATGAACAATAGTCATACAAAATACACATTTCTTCACTTTAAACAGCATATGGTCACACTTATGAACACTTTTGGCCACTTTCTGCTTTTTTGTATGTGACTAAATACCTAAAACAAACATGCTTTGTGTGACTAAATATTACAAAAGGCCACACAAACATAACATTCATGTGGTCATTGGATGATCAATAGTCACACAAAATACACATTTTTTCACTTTAAACAGCATATGGTCACACTTATTAACTGTTTTGGCCACTTTTTGCTTAATTGTATGTGACTAAATACCCAAAACAAACGTGCTTTGTGTGACTAAATATTACAAAAGGACACACAAACATAAAATTCAAGTGGCCATTGGATGAACAATAGTCACACAAAATACATATTTTTTCACTTTAAACAGCATATGGTCACACTTTTGGCCACTGTTTTTTAAATTGTATGTGACTAACTCCAAAAAAATAACACACGTTGTGTGACTAAATCATCACAAACGTCACATTTATTATATATTCATGTGGCCACAGGACGGGAAATAGTCACACAAAATACACATTTTCTTGAATAAATCATCTCAAATGTCACATATATTATATATTTATGTGGCAAAGGACGAACAATTGTTACTCTCAAAAAATATTTGTGTGACTATAAAGTGTTTACGGTCACTGATACTGATTAATCCAACAAAACTTGTGCCTAATTTGTCACACATATTCGGGTTTTGGTCACTCTTTTTCAATGAAAACGGCCACAAACTAAACAATGTCACCATATGCCACCTACGGTGGCGCGACCTTTGGTGACACACACAAAAAAAAAACGTGTGTGACTATATGCATATCGTCACACATTTTTGGAGTGACCAATACCACTTTTTGTACCAGTGTAAAGTTCTAAACAACCTTAGCTTAAACGACCTAATGATTATTTTAGATTTAACAATTGGTATCAGAGCCTCGTGGCTCTTGATCTAGGGTTTGTTCAAGGTTTTGAAGTCGTTCTATGAAGCACAAGTGGTCGAATTGAATGTTTTTGAAGTTAGTGTTAACAGGAAGATTAGATTGACGACATCAAGATGGTTTATTGGTAGCAGCAAGGAGATGCAAGAAGAAGCCGAATGAAAACCCTAATTTGTCTAGGATTTGACCAGTTCTTGTTTGAAGTAGAAGCAGTAGGTATGTTTGGTGATTTGTTTCAGCAGGATGTATATATGAGGCACGAAGAGCACACCAAGGTTCATGATCGTTTCAAAGAAGGTATAGAAGCAGGTGATTAAATTGTATGAAGACGTGGCTAATTTGGTTAGAATAGGGTTTTGCTCAAACTCTAAATTGGTATAATCCTTTAGTATTGCTCATCACAATATTAATACTGCCATGCGTATCTGGTTAATATTGCTACTACTATTTGTGCTGCCAAGAGATTAAAGAGTACAGTAGTAACTACTTTGTTGGTTGAATATTACTTACTACTGCTACTCATGGTTTGATAACAAGTTCGTACTGTTTGGGCATAGAGGAAGTTTGTATTGCTCAGTTTGTTATTAGTACTGCTTGTTTAAGGGGAAGGTTTAATCTTCTTGGATTCGAGGTCATATGCAGCAGGTTAGCAGTTGGTACTGATTTTGGGCTCAAAAGAAGCTTAGTATTGTTCGTATATTATTAGTACTGCCAATGGTGTTGAAGGTTAGTACTGGTCATGTTTATTAGTACTGCTCGATTAGCACTGCTAGCTTTGGAAAGTTTGTACTGCTGCGTGACTCATTAGTACTGCTAGGCTTGTTCGATATCGGACAGTACATATTTTTGGCACGTTTGTTGGATCTCGGACAGAACTGAATTTCCTTCAGTTTATTTTTATTGATTTATGGCTAGTTATGGGATTATTTGAAGATGTGATTACGAAGACAATTGAATATTGCTTATTGAATGTTGTAGTTGAGTTTCACAAGTGCGTGTTCTTATCATATCTTAAAGTGGGTGTTACACTTTAAAGATAACTTGTTTGTGCGTTCAAGTTGGTAATACTTCATTTTCTTCGTCAGTAATCATTACATAGAGCTTACAGAATTGAAGATTCAACAAATGGTTAACATATGGGTTTCAGGGGAAGCTTAATGTTAAAATGTTTAACCATTTATATGCTACATCGAGGTGAAGGTTTTTGCTACTACTAGTCATTGTTACTACTGCTAGTGTAAGTTTCTACTGCTCAAATTCATTTTTCTTATGGTGCGTAATGGTGGGCAATTTGGGTCATTGGAATACTTGGATTAGGAGTGTGATATTGGTTCGTGGTTGTGAAGATCAAGGTTGCATACTTTAGTTCCCAATTTGATGAGGACAAAAAGGGGAAGAAGATTTGATGATTTGCAACTTGAAGATCCTTGGTGGTATAGCATGATACAAAGGAAGTCTGAATTAAGGGGAAGATTTGTTTCATTCAGGCAGATGTTTACATCTCAACTTCTCTACTTCGTCTAGGGAAGTTTGTACACGACTTTGTTTGTTTTGTCATCATCAAATAGGGGAAGATTGTTGGGATTCTTGATTTGATGAGACAAAATAAATAAAAGAATGAAACAAAAGGACTTAAAAGCAAAAGCTGGAATTGTTCAAAAGATGGAAGATTTTGAAGATATTCCTTAATGTTTAAAAGATTTACTTTATTGTTTACTTCCTTTGTAAGTCTTGGACTCCTTATGTTATAAAAGGAGGACCAGACGTATTGTTTATGTGTGCACAGAAAAAGAAAAACGTGAGTAGCACACGTTTTTCACAATGTAGACGTCTAGGTGTTTGTAGCCCCAAGGTAATCAAGGTTTACCTTGATCCCTGTTAGATTGTAACCGTTCTAGAATTGATCATCTAGAATTGGAGCTTGGAGGAAAACGTATGAATGAAAAACCTTGTTGAATATCTTTTTTCTTATTCCGCTTTGTTTCTATAACTTATGAACATTGATATTATCTTAGATAAAGGTCTAAACAATCTTAGCTTAAATGATCTAATGATTATTTTAGCTTTCACATGCACCTAGGAAAAGTAGGATAGAAATCATGGACTATCCCAAACTGCACAATAGTTCTGTCCAGATTAATGAGTTTGGCGGATCTGCGGATCCACAAAATGTTGATCCGCCCGTATAAAATACGGATATGCGGATCCACAATTTGCAGATCCGCCCGTATAAAAAGAAGATCCGTGACTTTTCGAGATTTCAAATTTTCTATTTCAACTTTTAGCACTTTCCCACAATTTTCCATAAATCCTACATAGATAACTATAGAAAAAAACACTAAACTTATATAATCCAAGAACCTTAAGATAATTCATTTTATCTTATTCCCTTTAAATCCAACACTTCCATTCCAAGTTTCTTGCACATTTGCAAGATCTAGTTTACCCTCTTCATCAACACCATGACTTGCTCATCCAATTCTTCATCCACCTCCATCAAGAAAAGACAAACCGCTAGGATTAGAGTAGGAAAACCAATGATTATCAATCTTGAAAGCTCCTCAAGTGATAATTTCTCAACTCCATCACAAAAATCACCAAGTCCACCCAAGGCTCCATCCAAGAGTACTTCATCAAGAACCACCTCAAACTCACACTTGTACTCAACCAAGGAAACTCCATCCTTGCACTCTCCAACACCACTCAACCTTGGAGCACTCAAGACTCCTTCCACCAACAATTTGTCACCCTTGGAGAAAAACCTTGACAACACTCAACCTTCAAACCCTTATCTTGATGACAAGGAAAATGTCCCACTAAGACCTTCACATCCACCACCACAACCATCACTTGTCATCGGTAGGAATCTTCTACCCTCATTCAACAACACACAAGACTTCCCACCGGGATTTTCTGAGTGGTTGAATCCACCACCTCATGAACCCTCCTATCCATCATCACCAAGAGGTCCATTTGATCTCCAAACCCAAACCTACAACTACCAAAGACAACTACATGACTATCATTGCATGTGTTGTCACCACAACCGTGAGCACATCGCCACTCTTACGGAAAGAGTTAATGTGATGTTTGCCTACATCCAACACCACCTCCAAGCTCCACCCGCATTCCCACCAACATAAGTGTCGGCTTATTGTCAAGCCATAGTATGTCTTAGGCAAATCCTATATTTTTCTTTCTTAGTTATTTTTTATAACTTTGTAGGATGTATGACCTAAGAGTCAAATTTTACCTTGTTTTCTTATAATAAAACGAGGTTACTTAGTTGGTGCGCTCTTATGCTTTGCGGTGATCTCATTTGTTGCTTGCTATGTGTGGTTGTGATTTATAATTACTTGTGGTTGTGATAAATTCGTTATTGCCATATTCGTGCTTGTACCTTAACTTTGTTTTGTAGCACGACTCCATAGCTCGATTCCTTGGTGCCCCGAACAAGGGGGAGTATACACCGAGGGGGAGTATTTGCATGGCTTCTTAGCTTCCGCCACGCCACTCTACACTTTTTGTTTCGGCAAAAAGGGGGAGAAATGTGTAAACTCACACTTAAAACCTTGTGAATGTAAGCTTTTACTAAAGATGAGTTTATGTTTTGCCATCATAAAAAATGGGGAGATTGTTAATACAAATATCGCGTAAAAACGTTATTTACATTTTACGGTCTCTTAAGGTTTTGATAATGGCAATTATAAACTAATACGAAGTAAACGCCTACGTAACCAAGTTTTAAGTTACAAGTTTACATTCCGACGTATATCACTTCAGGTATGAATAATGTGATTATACCTCATGTCGAATGATCAAAGAGCCAAACTAATAAATATTTTCTAACACACTCTAAATATTTATTAAACACATTTTTAACAAATAAACACACAAAGTTTACTTAATTAAATTCACTAGACATTTTAATTAAGTGTTTTATTTAAATCAAAAGTAAATAAAAATTAACTACTTTGTGCCCAAGTAATTCTAGAAACATTTAATTTAAAAATGATTTTAGTACAAAACATATTAAAGATTGAAGGTTAATAAACTGTCCAGATACGCTCCGCGGATCCACATTTTATAACGGGCGGATCCACAAATTGTGGATCCGTGGATCCGCCGAAGGTCGGTTCTGAGACAGAATTGAGTAGTATAAATAGGACCTTAGTCCAAACTTTCCAACTAATGAATCTCAACCATTCTAAGCTTACTACTACTATTTCCCTCATAATATAACATCTTATTAACACTCTTTGATCATTCCACTTGACCTATAACACATTCAAAGTGATCCAACGATTCTACTTTGAATTCAAGTGAAGAACACAAGAAGCTTTCCAAGCCTTCAAGTGTTGTAGTTAGTTGTGTCTTATCATATACTTTGTTGTATAACATAGTATATCATTTGTGTGTCTTTGTGTCTCACCATCTACTACCAACTTGGGTAGTGATCATCATACAACAACTTAGAGAGTCCGGTTAGTATTTTAGTCCTTAAAATACGTTGAGTGATAAGGTTGGTCTTGCCTTGTGAAAGACTCGATATCTAGCTTAGTATCGGTAAAGAAATGAAGCGACGTTGTAAGGTTTTATCCGCCATAAGGGAGCTTGTTGATATAGTGCTTGCAAACTCTCGAGTTGGGTACTCGAGGAGTGGAGTAGGGTGAGGAAGAGAGCTTCGTGTCGAACCACTATAAACGACCGTGTCTATTGGTTTGATATTTCCTTTATATTTTCGCATTTACTTATTGCATATTGTTTATATTCATATGTTGTGTATTGTGTTGATTTCACATCAAGTCACCGAATCTAAAGATTTTGTAAACAATCTAAAAACGGTAAAAACTATTCAACCCCCCTTCTAGTTTTCCACACATCCCTTGTAGGAAACCCTAACAAGAAATCAACTAACCTGAGAGCTACCTCGAAAAACCATTTGAAGTAAATCTTTTGTTGATTAACCCCTGACAAACCTGAAACTTGAAACCCAAGTAAAAAATAATTCGACAAACCCTTCATGATAGAAGAACCCTAATATAAAAACCTTGAACAAAATCAGTCAAAGCAAACCCTTTGATGACACCGTTGCTCAACTCGATCAAACTTCACCATCAAGTGACCTTCTTTAAACAGAAACCTTGAAGTTGAAACTTTTTGCAAAACCTTGTCACATTTGAAACTCAAAACTGAAACTCCAAGAACATTGTGACAAAAGAAAATGATTTCATATATCCTTAGGAAAATTGATCCACCTCCTTGCAAGACAACTTCAAGAACCTTGTTGCCAAAGTAATGTTGACTTGTAAACTTAGAAACCTTGAAACTTGTAATCTACACAACGATAGCCAAACAATAACCGAAAAAATGACAAAGAACACAACCACCAAATCATAAACTTCAACAATGAATATCTCCATCCTGGAAGCTCCGATGCAAGATCCCTCCAGTGAGATCCTACATCTATGTGTTTTCAACCTACGATTGGAATTTCGTAGAAATCCAACAGGTAACGAACCCGCAGCGCCAATTCTCCCACAACTGCGCAGTAACCGACGAAACAAACCCGGTTCACTCGTATCTCTTGTTTCCCCTCTCCACGTTGTGTGATTTGTTCTTCTCGAACAAGGCTCTAATACCAATTGTTGGAAGAAATCCAACAAACCATTTTATCTTCCTCGTTTTCAACCGATAATCATTTGGGAGCAAGATTACGTGTCATGTGTTTGTGTGTGTGTGTCGATTATATGTCACAAGGTTGTTTCCGCATTCTAGATTCTAGGTTTTTTGAGTTTTTCCAGCAGCCAGAGACACAATGGGCCTGACATAGACTCCAATATCTTGCACACACGATTTGTTAACGCTACCATGAAGACCCCCAAAGAATATTTTGGTCCAACATTATAGTTGAATTTATCAACAGCATAAGTTTTATCATTAGAGCAAGGGCTTCCAAAGGGTCCATATTTGCGCTTGTTGGAGCCAAATGAAATGGAGACCAATCCATCATAGTTACACTCCCCACTTAGTGAAACTAAGAACTCTGATTGGTAATTAAACGTCGCCTGCATTTTAAACTTCCAATTAGAAAACTTATACTTATATCTTTTAATAATGGTCATATTATTTTCTCGAACACAAAAGGGGGCGAACGAACAAAATTACAAAGCGTGAAAAGTTAGCTATGTATACACTTACAATATTGAAATTCAGACCATTGTGGTTTCCATAAATTTCAGAATGATGCACATTCTGCTTTTCAACATAACGAATTGGATTGCTTCGATAACATCTTCTTCATGTGAAATTAGAATTTGCACTACTTCAGACTTGCCACCTTCATCCCATATCTTTCCTCTCATTTTCTTGGACCCAATTCCAACCTTTTTTTCATTTTGACAGGGAAATAAAGATAGTTCAAGTTTGGAATTTATAATCCTAAAAATTAGTAAACGTTCCCATTGTTTAGGTGGAATTTCGATCAAACCATATATATATGCATATGTTATCCGTTAAAACGGATGGAAAGTTAAAAGATTATATTAACTCCTGGTTAAATTGTAATCAAGTACTGGTTTAATCATTAATGGGTAATTAAGTCCTAATGGGAATATTAATCCACAAATAAGATGATGGCATTTAAGACTCAAGGGCTTCTGCACCAAAATATGATCTTTTCAAAGCCTTGGCAGTTGCCCCTTCACACACAGATACTAAAATTTGTACCAACAAAAGACATACATTGAGCGTATAAAGTCACACTCAGCTCGAGGTAAGAGAGAACGCTAAGAAATGTACGTGCTACACACTCTAGTAGCGATTAAAACGGAAATATAATTGAATTAAAGACTAGCGTGTTGCTTGAGAAAGCAATTTACAAAAGGGGGGATAGAGTGTTTCATGGATTACTAAACGACTTTATCAAATTTATAGAAACTCTATTCCTGCTCGAAATCCTAATGAAAGACGAAAATGTTTTCTGGATATAAAAGACTCAAAAGGGGTATTCTAGTATTAATCCTGGATTATAACCGCGACCAAATATATATTGATGTTACAGTTACCCTTACGTACATTAATAAACTAATCACTAACATAAAGCAATCAATTCACTTGCGAAGGGGGCAAGGAATAGATAACCAGGCCCCAAGGGATGGCTTATAAGTTGTTAAGTTGGTGGATCCTGTTTACAATTATATATGTTCAATTCTTTTTGTATCTGAAAGCAAGCAGCATAAGTGTTCTTCAAGTTATATTAGTTTATCTCTTATTTTTGGTTTAAATATATGTGAAAAGGGCAATGTTATGCAATCTTGATAGTCCATTTAATAAATAATTAGCACTTACATTATACATATATATCATATATGTGATGACAATGTCTATATGACGTGTGTGTACAATCTTGTTGTCAAATATCTAGCAAGTAGAGAAAGTTCAGTCAGGTCTATATAGCATTTCTATTGCATAAAATTTAATGAAACCTGTATTTTTATATCTATTTTTGGGTAATCATGATTTCTGATTTATTTTCCGACTAATTTAGGGGCTTTGAGCCTACCACCGTAAAAACACAAATTGGGTAAAGACCTTCCTTTTTGGGAAGGTTCGCATGGCCACGTCACGTTGTTTGCATCAAGCAGAAATTGAACGTTAGAACTCTCAGATTTTAGTGATGATAATAATCACAAGTCTTTAACCACCAAGTCACCCCCGAGTGGTTAGGAAAATTGAATTTCACGATTATTAATCTATTGTTAAGCAATGTTAGAGAATATTATTACTATTAGATGGGCACATTTAAAAATTAAAACTAGCGCGACCTCTCTTTTGCTTGAAAACCTTGTCAGATCTAAGTTACATATAATAGTCTTGACAATAATAACATTGAACTTAAATAAACGGGGTCTAGGGTCTACTACCCCGGCCGGGGTCTACTAGGAATGTACGGATGTACTTTTTTTTTTTTTTTTTTCCTTATTTTGTCTTTTGTTGTTTCTTTTTTTTTTTTTTTTTTTTTTTTTTTTTTGTCCAAGTTTTTTTGGTCCTCATTTTTCTTTGTCCAAGTGCATTCTTTGTCCAAGTGCAGATTGCACAAAATTTTGTCCAAGTGCAGAATTGCACACAAAACACAAGTCCAGTTTTTTTTTTTTTTTTTTTTTTTTTGTCCATAGTTTTTTTGTCCCAATTTGTCAAGTGCAGATTGCACAAAATTTTGTCCAAGTGCAGATTGCACTATCAAACACCAAGTGCAGATTGCACACAAAACACAAAAGGAAACAACAATCTGAGCTACAAAACACAAAACAGATTCCACACAAAATAATAGGCTCGGATTTGAAAACGTAATCGTCATCGCCAAGTATATAGATTTTTAGTAGGCTCGGATTTGAAAACGTAATCGTCATCGCCTTATAGTCTCAAAATAATAGGCTCGGATTTGAAGGTTGCAAAGTGATAAAAATATCACTTTGCCATCCATTCGGTTTTTAGAAAACCATTCGTCATCGCCTTTGTGTCCAAGTTTTTTGTCCCAATTTTTTTTCCAAGTGCAGATTGCACACAAAAGGCAACAACAATCTGAGCTACAAACCACAATCAGATTCCACACAAGCAGAAAGAAAGGGTAGGGATATATTGACCCTCCCTAAATCCAACACAATACACATGTTACACAAGTGAAACACAATACACATGTTACACAAGTGAAACACAGCCTGTAATATTCTCACAAGCTCAATAGTAAGATTCTCAAAATGCAGCTTTGCAAGATTCTCAAAATGCAGCTTTGCAAGATTCTCAAAACTGCAGCTTTGCTCCATTATAAACAAAGCAAACTATCACAGCCCATTTTGTGCAATCTGCACTTGCAAAAAACTTTGCCAAAATCAAACTATCACAGCCAGCTATCACAGCCCTAACCAAAAGGGGCTGCTAACCAAAAGGGGCTACTAACCGGACGGGTCACAAGGTATCAAGCACAAGGTATCACAAGGTATCAAGCACAAGGTATCACAAGGTATCCCAAAGAAAGCAGTATCACAAGGTATCAAGTACAAAGCAACAAGGTATCAAGCACAAAGCAGTAGCACAAAGCAGTATCACAAGCCGAAAATGTCGAATTCACCATTTTACACACAAGAGGTAATACTAAATTTTGCGCTTTTCAATATAACATTAGGCTCAGATTATGCATAAAGTTTTTTCATATATGGCTGCAACATCAAAGGTAGCAAAATTAAGTTTTTTTTGCCGTCCATTCGGAAATGCCATGCCAAAATCATGTTTTTTTATAAATCATCATTGCCTTATCTCAGTTTTGTTTTTTTTTTTAAAGAAACAAGTTTCAAATCAGCTTAAAATAACAAACTGCTTAGCAAGCATATAAGCAGTTTGTTATTTTCAGTTTCATCACCAAACTCTCTACATAATAGAGAGGGTTAAACTAAAAAACTAGCCATAAGCAGTTTGCCAAGAAACCCTCTACAAATCAGCTTAAATACCTGCACTTTTTTATCATAAGCACATAAGCAGTTTGCCAAGAAACCACACAGAGCCTGTGGACTAGGGTAGGCCAGAGCAGGTATTCATACCACTCAAAGGTGGCAGATCAAGGTGTTAACCTACCCGTTTGCACCCACACAACTCAAGCAGTTTCACATAAGCACAACTGCTAAAGCAGTTTCACATAAGCACAAGCAGTTTCACATAAGCACAAGCAGCCACACTAGCCACCGTGAATATATAAAAATAGGCACCGTGAATATAAATCACCCACCACAGAACACAGCTTATAAATAATCACAAATAATCACATAATCACCCACCACAGAACCAAAAAACCCAAAACCCCCAAATTTTTTAGAAACCCTAATTTTGGCGAACCACAATTTTTTCATAGATCTGGTAAATTAAACAACACAGGTTACAAATAATCACATAATCACCCACCACAGAACCAAAAAACCCAAATCCCCCAAATTTTTTAGAAACCCTAATTTTTAAAAATTAGGCGAACCACAACTTTTTTATAGATCTGGTAAATTAAACAACACAGGTTACAAATAATCACATAATCACCCACCACAGAACCAAAAAACCCAAATCCCCCAAATTTTTTAGAAACCCTAATTTTTAAAAATTAGGCGAACCACAACTTTTTTATAGATCTGGTAAATTAAACAACACAGGTTACAAATAATCACATAATCACCCACCACAGAACCAAAAAACCCAAAACCCTCAAATTTTTTAGAAACCCTAATTTTTAAAAATTAGGCGAACCACAATTTTTTTTATAGATCTGGTAAATTAAACAACACAGGTTACAAATAATCACCCACCACATAACCAAAAAGCCCAAAACCCCCAAATTTTTTAGAAACCCTAATTTTTCCAACCCAGAATCAGATAATCACGTATCACTCACCAAAATCCATCACATATCACATACCAGATCACCACTCACCATAAAATCTGAGGGGTGGGGTTATATTCACGGTGCGATTTTAGATCAAATAGAGAGAGAGGAGAGTAAAATAGAGAGAGAGAGAGAGAGAGAGAGAGAGAGAGAGAGAGAGAGAGAGAGAGAGAGAGAGAGGTTGTGTGTGTGTGTGTGTGTGAGATTGTGATAAGAGAGAGAGAGAGAGAGAGAGAGATAAGCGTACGTAAACGTGTTTTCTTTCTTATTATTATTATTATTATTTTTATTTGCTGTTAAAAAATGTATATGTTGTAAAAAATTTACAAAAGTTGTAGTAAAAGTTAAAAAAAAAGTTTTAAAAATGTAAAAATGTAGTTGTAATAAAAACTAAATGTGTAAGTTTTAAAAATGTAAAAATGTAAAAGTTGTAATTTTTGTAAAATGTTAAATATATTTTGTTAAAAAAAAATTAGTTATAAAAGTATTAGTTAAAAAAATAGTTCTTACACGGGTCCTAGTGTTCAACAAAGAATAAGACACCAGTTGTACGTTGGAGATGTAGATAGCGAATATTTTATGGAGCAGATTCCAGAGAGATGGCATCCATACATAATAAGTATATATAATGTGGTAGGTGATGGAAATTGTGGGTTTCGGTGCGTTGCCCACGGTATTTGTGAAGACCAAAATAGGTGGCGCGAAGTTAGAGAGATGTTATTGCAAGAGTTAGCCCTACATAGGGAGGTTTACACAAACATGTGGTTGCAAGCTGGCTTTAACAGAATTTGGTATTCAGTAAACTGGTTCGGAAATGGAGCTGCACCGTTAGATCGCTATATGATTATGTCAGACACGGGGTTGGTTATTGCATCACTGATTAACCGACCTGTTGTATTTATATCTTGGCAGGGTTGGAATACGTGTTTTCCGCTTTTTTTCGGTCCAAACTTCTCACAAAGAACTGACCCCCTTGTGATAGCCCGTGTGGGGTCAGACGAATGTGGTCACTACATTTGTCTGACGCTAGACGGAGATTCTCCACTTCCGCATCTCCACCCACAATGGAGGAGGCACAGAACCCAAGATGCATCCCAATGGGAAACATTATATTACGATCGACTAAATAAATCATTATAGTATCTTAGAACTAACTATTGACGAGCTTGTAATTTTGTGAACACCCTATCTTTTGATGTATATATATAACAAGCTTAGTCTTCCTATCTGATTATTCGTTTTCCTCTGTGGTTGACTATATTCTTGTATTGTTTAAATTAACAATACATTACTTATTTATGTTTATGTTGTAAATAACTGTTTGTATCATTTGAATTAATTATTTGGCCAGGTGGAACAAAATAATCCTTACATGTGTCGCTGTAAGAACGGATTCATTATAGAGAGGATATCCCGTAAAGAACGTAGTTATGGTCAACCGTATTACGCATGTCCTCTTTCAGTGGTAAGTAATCATATGTTTGCTTAGTTATGTAAATTATTTGTTTGTTAATAATACATTTCTTATTATTTTCTTAACATGTAACAGCCAGGAACAGATGACTATGGTTGTCGGTACTTTATGTGGAAGGATGAGTTTCAAAAGAGGCACTTTAGTCGAGCCTCTTCTTCAACGCAGTGCTCAGACTGCGTTGCTAAAGCTAATAAGATTGACCAGCTTGAAGCAAGAAACAAGCTGTTGATGACAAGAATAAAGACGCTGGAGATGGAGTTAGAATTGGCAAGGAATCCTGAGGATCACGCTTGTCAGTCGAGTGCAAGGCTTCATGATCTTTTAAATGAAATGAATAATCTTCATATGTCGTAGATGTTGTTGTTTTTTAATTATGTGTTGACGTTGTCGTTCAATTTAATAATAACAGTTGTTGTTGTAGTTATTTAATGTGGCAATATTTAACGTGCTATTATACAAAAAAATAATTATACAAAACATTATACATATACAAAACATTATTAAACACAATTATACAACACATTATTAAACACAAATATACAAAACATTATACCTTTCTATATATAAAAAAAAAAAAAAAAAAAAAAAAAAAAAAAAAAAAAGCGCAAAACGACAAAAAAGTACACAAGTACAACTAGCCACCGTGAATATATAAAAATAGGCACCGTGAATATAAACCCTCCCGCATCATTTGCTATCTGACAAACCGGTTAGTACTCGACCGACGTTTGTACCGTCAGCCTATCTTATTAAGTCTTTTACCATCTCAAACATTAAACACCCTTTAGCTTATTGTGTTTTAAGGATCAATGTATCATACGGGTTTTTGGAAGCTTTAATTGATGAATAAGTGAAGGAAGGTACAATAGGTGGGGTATAGGATAAAAGAGTACTATACGTGTGAGTTGCAATAATCTGTCATTTATAATTACCAGATTGCTTATTACTTGAAAAAAAAAGGCATGAATGGACAGTTGCAACTTTTTCGAATGGTCAGAAAGCGTAACGTATAAGCCAATGACATTTCTCTACAATCTGGAGTGAGTGATTTTTTGTTATGACGACAAGCTTTCTATTTTTGGTTCATAAATTCATACTATACAATATATATTATCTATTATTTACTTAATTGATGTTATATGCAATTTTCACACAGAGGCACAACTCAATGAGACCAAATATTCAAGAGTGGAGAACCTGATACGCATCAGATGAACGTGCATTGGGATTTGGGACACAAAATGGACTAAAAATTGCAGCTAAGAAACTCAATAATATGTATATGTTGGGTCTTTATCTATTTACACTGAAACAAAACATAGATTGGTTTATCAGATTACTAATCTGGGCGACTTGGCTGGGAATTAATCTCTAACAGGTGAGATGGAATAAATTTAATAACTTGGCTAAATTGATGCTAAGATGGCAGAAAGTCACTAAAACCGTATCTTGGTGGAAACTAACAAAATTGCTGATTGTAAGCATATGTTGGCCACGTGTCTATCTGGTTGAGGGTTAGTCGGGTTGGGTATGTTGGGTTGTTTGGTTAGTTATGGATCTCTTCGCATTTGATATGTTTGATCTTTCCAAACCTCCTCTGAATTTACTTAAAATTTAGGTAATTAAGTTTTTAAAAATTAAATATATGCATTCACGTTTATTTATGTCACATGTCATTTTCTAACTGGTATGTTTATTTTACAGGTCTTGAAGTGTTTTAGAGGACTTTCAACAATTATTATACTTAATACACTAAACTGACAATAAGTGGTGATCGAATCATAATCTCCATAATGATCAGCAACACTGGAATGTAACCAAAATGGTTCATTAAACGAGTCCTGTAACACCCCAACCCGAGAAGGGTCGAAATGTAACATTATGGTGTCAATCAGAACATAAACGCAAGCGAAAGACTTTTATAAATACTAAAGTTACAAAAGTTCAAAATGAAACTAAGGACATAATAAGTCTAAATAATAATGACTATCAAACTAGAGTACAAATCTAAATGGAAGATAACTCCAAAGTCTAATCCATATGCAAAGGGGGTCTATCGCCAGGGTGGTCCACTAAGAGCTTCTATGCACACTTCACTCAATCCCCAGCTTCCAACCTAAACTTGCTGCAGGAAAAGAAATGCGGTTGAGCTTAAAAAGCCTATTGAACAGATATAAACAAATGAAAGGTAATAAGTGTATACGAAATGAATAAGCGAATGAATCCAAGAGAACCTGCTAAACAAGATGTCAAACAGAATATGGAACATGTGAAAGAAATCAAAGCATAATGATGAACATAAAGTGGATATCAATATCAAGGGAATGCCCAACAAATCATATAACAAATTGTACATGGAGTAGCTAGCTCGATGTACCAAATAGTGAAATGGGGTGTATTGCACACACACAAGTCCATTCACAATCATATATCAAATCATAACTGAACAAATACCTAGGATGCATCCATACGCTCCCTTCAAAACAGATATACATATGCCAGTTCTAGACTAAACATACATACAATATACACGGGCCAGGTGCGCTATATATAGCAATATAATCAAATGGGAACGCAGTGGACAAAAACCCGCCTCCACTGACAGCGTCATTACCATTGGTGCATCAATGGCATGGTCATGGACTCCCCATGACTGGCTACAAATATGGGCAACACAAATAGGCATAACACATGCAATATAATGATAAGCGATAATTACAGCTCAGATAAAAGCTATATAAATAGAATATAGCATGAACGAATAATCAAACGAATAGTAAACCAATATGGATCATAACAAACGGAATCATATCAAACGGATCATTTCAATTGGATCATAACATAGCAAACGAATCAAAGTCAAGGATCAAGAAGTCATGAGAAATCCCTACCGAAAAGGGATTGAATATTTGTACCTTAAACCGCAAATGAAACCATATCACAAAGATCGGAAGTTACTCCTTCTTCAGCGAATCTACAAGAATTAATGATCGTCTTATTATTTAAGAACTATTTAATAAGTTATTACTGATTCATCATTTGTTGTTGAGTAGAGTAACATATTAGGGTTTCCTTCTATTTTTAGAAACTTTTCATTTTTAGTAACTTTCCATAATTAGTAACTTTCTATATTTAGCAAGTTTCCATAATTAGTAAGTTTCCATAATTAGTAAGTTTCTATATTTAACCAAATTAGGGTTTCCAAATATGTAATGGTTATGTTTAGGGTTTAAGAACGTAATAAACTGCATTAATGATCAATTTAGAAATTCTAAAGCATTCATTAGGTTTTAGGGTTTATAATTCTGAATTAGGGTTTGGTTTAAATGTGTCGAATTAATTATTCATATTTAATGTCTAATTAGGGTTTTAAAACGATAACGAATAAAGACGATACACACACTTAACATGGTTCGCACACACTAACTTTCCCACCTTCGTTAAACATTTTCAAACTCGTTAATAGCATCATTCAAGTATAAGTCGACACTAAGGTTTCTTGTTTTATTAGCCTCTGTTGGGAATTCTGCTAAGGAAGAATTCTGCTGATGATTACTGCTGACGGATTCTGCTGAAGCTTTGTGATTCTGCTGAAGAATGTTACTGCGGAAGTATAGATTCTGCGGAATGTGTTTCTGCTGATGGATAGTTTCCGTGTATTTTGTTATTAGTTAGGATATGTATGAGTTTATTTAGAAAGTGATAATGCATATCTTGTTTAGTTTTTAGAATATACGTTTCTTGTGAAACGGTTTAGGGTTGTTTAGGGTTCCTTGTCTATAAAAGGAACGCATCATTATGTATTAGGTACGAGTTTAGAAAAACAATTTTAGTGTTAATCAAAAGATCCATAGAGGATCAAATTGTTCTTAGTAATTGTGTTCTTACTTGTGTTTGTTTTCCGCTATAGAATACAAGTAACTTAGACTTTCTTTTAGTGTGTTTGTGATTACATAAACATTACTAACGATCCACGAGCTCACAAAGATCTATCAAGGTCTTTAGGTTCAACAAGTGGTATCAGAGCCTCGTGAGAGTCTCTGTGTTACTAGGAACACCTTCACGTTTACACCCTCTCACACCCTATAACAATAACAATGCCTGGATCAGACGATGAATCTGAAGTTCACAGCAACAATAACAACAACAACAACCAAAACACCACATCTATGCAACAACTCAATCTCACCAACAGCAATGCAAAGTTTCCTTACCTTAAGAAGGAAGAATATGAATTATGGGCGATGAAGATGCAGAACTGGATCACCAATATTGATTGGAATCTTTGGGAAATTGTCCGTAAAGGAAACAGTTTGAAGAAGCACTTCAAAGATGCTGATGGTGTTGTTTCGATTCTTCCTCCTAAATTTGCTGAAGAGGTTCTTGCAGTACAAAGAGAAAATAAAGTGAGAACCATTCTCCTTCAGGCTATTCCAGATGATCACATGGGAGACTTTCACTACATGGAGGAAGCAAAAGATATCTGGATGGCAATCAAGGCTAGGTTTGGTGGGAACAATGAGTCAAGAAGGATGAGGAAGTCAATGTTGAAACAGCAGTTTCAAGAGTTCCAAATAACTGAAGAGGAAGGTATTCACAAGGGGTATGACAGGTTCCATAAAATTTTGAGCCAGATGAATCAGCTGAAGGCTAGACCAGATAATGAGGACTGCAATGCAAAGTTCCTGCGATCTTTACCTCCCTCATGGCTACAAGTGAGCATTGCACTCAAAACAAAAGGTGGTCTTGATATGCTTTCTTTTGATGATCTCTACAACAAGCTTAAAACTCTTGAGCCTGATGTTAGAAGCCCCATTCGTTCATCAAACCCTACTTATTCAGCTTTTGTGAGCACCACCTCCAACAAGCAGACTCAGGCTTCAAGTTCAAGCTCCTCAGTAACATCTTCCTACTCTCAACCACAATCCAGTGGTGTAATGGAGGATGTACTCCACTCTTTTGTTGCTGATTATGAACATCAGCAGCATCTTGCTTTTGAGGATTTTGATCAGGTGGATCCTCTTGATTTGGAAGAGATGAATTTAAAATGGCAGGTGGCCATGCTTACTTTAAATGTCAAGAGGTTTGAAAAGAAGTCTGGAAGAAAGTTTGGGTTTCAGGGACGAGATCCAGCTAGGTTTGATAGAAGGAAGATCAAGTGCTTTTCATGTGGTCAGTTGGGTCACTTCTCTAGAGAGTGCAAGGATAGGAAGACTGGTGATGAAGTTCGGTATTCAAGCTATCAGAAGAATCAAGTGAATGCTGAAAACCCCAAAGCCTTGGTCACTCTGGATGAACATATCAACTGGAAGGTGCATGAACCTGAGAATGATGATAATGCTGATGTGAATGGATTGCTGGCTAGCTGTTCTTCAGAGGATAAGCATAGTCACACTGCCTTTATGGGCATATCTCAGGTACAAAATTGTATATTTGGTTGTAGTGAAAGGTATAATGAACTTAAAAAGGAATATGATGAATTGAAACTTAAATATAATGAATGTTATATAGATGTTAAGGCTTATAAACACTCTTTAAAAACTCTAGAAAGACAAAAAGTTTGGTTTCAGAAGAATGAGGTCGCTTATGATGAAAAGATAGGGGTGTTAGAGAGAGATTTACATTGTGCTAAAATTGATTTAAAGCGTACTGAGAAAGAAAAAGCAGAGGTAGTGTTAGAAAAACAGGAAGTGCAGACTAAACTAGACAATAGCTTGGCTAGGTTTGATAAATGGAAAGATTCATCTAAAAATCTAAACAGGTTAGTTAATAGTTCTATGTCTGTAAAAACTAAGATTGGTTTAAGGTTTGGTGACTACATAGGGAAAGATCAATTCTATGACCCTAATGAGTATAGTGTGTTTGACCCTGAACCTGTAGACTATCAAGTTCCTGTTAAGTTTGTCAAGGAAGGTGAATTACATGCTGTGCCTGGACCTATTAGGGGAGAACACATGCCATCTAGCACCACCACCTCAGACTTTGATGGATCACACCATCTTTATGGCAAAAAGTCAAGTGACTTGCCAGACCCTGACTCTAATTCTGCTGACTTTGTCTCTTGTTCTGACAGTGACAAGTCCTCTGACCAAGGGTCTACCACATATACCAGTTGTGATTCGAGTGAAAAGTCAGACCCTACAAAGACCTCTCCCAAGCCTACACCCAAGACACCCTACAAGTCTGTTAGAATTGCTGCTGAGGATGTGAAGTCCAAGACAGTTTCTTCTGAAGACTTGTCTTTTAATTCTTTGCAAAATAATGTTTCTAATTCTGTCAAAAACAATCCTATTAATGTTAGTGGTTTGAATAATTCTACATGTAATGGAACATCTTTTTCTTTTAATAAATCTTCTAAAAAGAAGAAATGTTTTGTGTGTGGAAGTAAATCTCATCTAATTAAGGATTGTAATTTTCATGAGCAAAGAATGGGTGATAGACATTCTCCTGATAGACATTCTGCTGATAGAAATTTTCAGTCTGCTAGGAGAAGATATGTTGCTAGACCATTTGTGCAACCCACTAGTTCTTATTTTCAGAATGGTTATTGGCCTGGCTTTATTGACCCAATGTATATGGGTATGGGATATTGGGATACTGCTGTTAAGCCCTCAGCAGGTTGTTTTTGGACTCACAAGGGACCTAATATTCATAAAAGGTCCAAGAACAATGGTGGATCTTATCAATCTACATGGCCTAATTCTTATGATCCACAAGGCAGGCTCAAGTCAGTAATGACTTGAGTCTCCAATGTGTACTAACATTTGTATAATTTTGTTGTATATGTAGGATCATCCTTTGAAAAGTAAAGATGTTGGCATTATAGATAGTGGTTGTTCAAGGAGTATGTCAGGAAACAGGGACATGATGCATGATTTTGTACCCATTCAAGGAGGAGGAAATGTGACCTTTGGTGGAGGAGATGGCAAAATCACTGGGTATGGAACCATCAGAACACCTCACTTGGACTTTGCAAATGTGCTCTATGTGAAGGAACTGCAACACTTCAATTTGTTCTCCGTATCTCAATTATGTGATACCAAGAACAAGGTCTTCTTCTCAGAGGATGAATGTCTTGTACTCTCTAAGGACTCCAAGCTTCCAGAAGATACCACAATTCTGCTGAGAGTTCCCAGAAGATACAATTTATACACATTCAACTTGAATAAAGTCCAACCTGAAGGTGATCTGACATGCTTGGTGGCTAAAGCATCCCTGGATGAGTCAACTAAGTGGCATAGAAGGATGGCTCATGTTAATTTCAAGACCATTAACAAACTCTCTAAGCTTGGTCTAGTTCATGGGCTTCCCTCCAAAGTCTTCACCAATGAACACAATTGTGTTGCCTGCAACAAGGGGAAGCAACACAGAGCTTCATACAAAGCCATTACAGCTGTGAGCACTATCTCAGAACCTCTTCAGTTGCTGCACATGGATCTTTTTGGTCTAGCTCAAGTCAGGAGTATTGATCACAAATCCTTCTGCCTGGTGATCACTGATGACTATAGCAGGTTTTGTTGGGTATTCTTTTTGAGAACTAAAGATGAAACATATCCAATCTTAAAAGAGTACATTACCCTTGTTGAAAACCAGCTAAATAAAAAGGTTAAAGGGATTAGGTGTGATAATGGGACAGAGTTCAAAAATGCTGTTTTAATAGAACTTTGTCAGTCTAAGGGGATAAAAAGGGACTATAGCACTCCAAGAACCCCACAGCAAAATGGGGTTGCAGAAAGAAAGAATAGGACCTTAATAGAGGCAGCAAGATCCATGCTTGCAGACTCTAAATTACCCACTATGTTCTGGACTGAAGCAGTAAGCACTGCTTGTTATGTTTTGAACAGGGTATCCATCACTAGACCTCATATCAAGACACCTTATGAACTTCTCACTGGGAAAGTTCCTGATATTCATTACCTTAAACCTTTTGGTTGTCAGGTGACCCTTTTGAACACTAGTGACCCTCTAGGAAAGTTTGATGAGAAGGCAGATGAGGGGTTTATTGTGGGATATTCAGCTCATTGTAAGGCTTATAGGGTATATAATTTAAGTTCTAAAAAGATAGAGGAGACCCTTAATCTGAGATACCTAGAGAATAAGCCTCATGTTCAAGGTCAAGGTCATCCTTGGTATTTTGATCTGGATTACCTAACTGATTACTTGGGCTATACTAGATATGTTGCTGAACAATCTGCAGGTACACAAGAGTCTCCCACTAACAATGCAGGTACCCTGGAAGATGACTCAGGAAGTGAGTCTGAGCATGATGAACATACTATTGTTGTACCTTCTTTTTCTCCTAACCATTTTGAAGGAGATACTTCTGATGAGATTGAAGATGTGTCACAATATGCAGAGGACCTTGCTAGACTCAAGAAGCAAGAGTTTGCAGCCAATCAAGAAGCTGAAAGAATTGGTGTGGAGTCAGCACAACCCTTCAGTGGAAACCAGGATTCTGCTGATCCTTCAAATGTTTCTGCTGATGTTGCCAAATCTGCTGATGGGTCTTCTGAAGGTTCTCCCATGACTATTAGTGTGTCCACAGACTTTGAGGAACCTTATACACGCTTTCCAGGTCCTTCTGATCTTGGAAATCACTCACCCAAAGCTGGTATCTTCAACTCAGCCTCCTATGACAGTGAATTTGGACCAAATGTGACCAATCTTGACACCACAATTGAAGTCAACCCCAATGCAACCAAAAGGATACACACTGCTCATCCTCAATCCAACATTCTTGGTGATCCTCAAGCACCTGTTAGAACTAGAAGTGCTGTGAAAGGTTCTAAGTATGGTCAAGTGGCTTTTCTTTCTTATGTCTCAACTCAGCAAAGGGACAATCACACAGACTTTAAGCATTGTCTGTTTGCTTGTTATCTTTCTCAAGTGGAACCAACCAGTGTGAGTCAAGCTCTTGAAGACTCTAGCTGGCTTGAAGCTATGCAAGAAGAGATGCTACAATTCAAAAATCAGAAGGTTTGGATATTGGTACCACTACCTGAAGGGAAGATTGCCATTGGTACCAAGTGGATTTTGAAGAATAAAAGAGATGCCAGGGGTATTGTGGTTAAAAACAAAGCAAGATTGGTGGCACAAGGATTCAGACAAGAGGAGGGCATTGATTATACTGAAGTATTTGCTCCTGTAGCTAGGGTTGAGGCCATCAGAATCTTCTTGGCCTATGCATCTTACATGGGTTTTATGGTCTATCAGATGGATGTCAAAGGTGCTTTTCTATATGGAGAAATTGCTGAAGAAGTTTATGTATCTCAACCCAAAGGTTTTGAAGACCCAGACAATCCAAAGCATGTTTACAGGGTTGTCAAAGCTCTCTATGGCCTACATCAGGCACCAAGAGCTTGGTATGCTAGACTTTCAGCATTTCTGCTGAAGCATGGATACAGAAGAGGTGCTATAGACAAAACACTCTTCATTAAGAAGAATTCCAGGGACATCATACTTGTACAAGTTTATGTGGATGACATTATCTTTGGCTCCACTAAAGAAGCATGGTGCAGGGAGTTTGAGGAATTAATGAAGGGAGAGTTTCAGATGAGTGCTATGGGGGAGCTCACTTTCTTTTTGGGTCTACAAGTTCAGCAGAAAACAGAGGGTATTTTTATTAGTCAGGACAAGTATGTTAAAGATATGTTGAAGAAGTTTGATATGGAGAATGTCAGACCTGCCACTACACCCTATGAAGCTCCCAAACCAAAGAATAATCTTGAACCAGATCCTGCAGTGAATGTTCACTTATACAGGTCCATGATTGGTTCATTGATGTACTTGACAGCTTCAAGGCCAGACATCACATTTGCTGTGAGTGCTTGTTCTAGACATCAGGTCACACCACTCACTTCCCACATGAATGCAGTAAAGAAGATCTTTAAGTATCTCAAAGGCCAACCCAAGTTAGGTCTTTGGTACCCAAAAGAGTCTCCTTTCAAGTTGGAAGCTTATAGTGATAGTGATTATGCTGGTGCAAATCTGGATAGGAGATCCACAACTGGAGGTTGCCAATTTCTTGGAAGAAGGTTGATTTCTTGGCAATGCAAGAAACAAACCATTGTTGCTACCTCATCTACTGAAGCAGAGTATGTTGCTGCTGCCAATTGTTGTGGACAGGTTCTTTGGATACAAAATCAATTGTTGGATTATGGGTTTAATTTCATGAATACCACAATTTTTATTGATAACCAAAGTACCATATGCATAGTTAAAAATCCAGTTTTTCATAATAGAACTAAGCATATTGAGATAAGGCACCATTTTATAAGAGATGCATATGAAAAACATTTGATTAAGGTGCTTAAAATTCACACAGATGATAATGTGGCAGATTTACTGACTAAAGCTTTTGATGGACCTAGGTTTCAACACTTAGTGGTCCATATTGGGATGGTTAACCCTTAAATGCTATGTTTGAGGGGAGGCATAGGCCTCAGGGGAGGCATATGCCTCAGGGGAGGATTGTAGTTGTAAAATTTTGTAATATTTTGTAGATTATTGATTATGTTTGCTAACACACTAATCCACTAATGTATTTTTAGTTTGTATGGTTTGGTTTGTTTGCTGTTATGTGTCTGTTTTGCAGATTGCCTTGATATTGCTGATACTTAGTTGAGGTTAATCAAGATTACTTTTATGGGACATGGTCAAGTAAGCTTAAAGAGTGTTTCTGCTGAATGGAAGTACTGAAGCATAGTTCAAGTAATAATCAAAGAAAAGTTGTTCATTCATTCAAAAGAAATTACAGCTTACAAACAACTTCAATGTCAACAAGACCAATCCTATACAAGATAACCTACACAGACACTAGTTCCTATCATCTACTGATGCACCAGGAAGACTAACAGACATGATTGAAGATGCTGAAGAACCTAGTTTTATATCTTTGGTCCTTGGCAACATCTCATCATCACCTACTCCATTTTACCCTTTCCCTTTCCAGTCACCTCTGCACCCTTGCCCTTTCCTGTGTCTCTATGGTATGAAACACCAGTCCTTGGAGCAGGAAGACCAATAACCACCTCCCTTGTCACTGGGAGTGGTGGATTTCTGGTGTGTGGCCTTGGTTGGGGTTGTGAAGGTTGGGGATTCTCTTCCCTGGTTGGTGCTGCTACCCTCTCCTCTTCTTCTCGAACCAATCTATTGAAGATGGGCTCCAGACGGTCAGTGGAATCATCAGAACCCCTAGGTGAATCATTTGGATCCACCACACTATCATCTTCTGAAGAAGGAAGAAAAGGGGACTTCAAAGTGCGAGGCTCATCTTGGTGAGGATATCGAAATAGAGGTCGACTATCCTCAGATGATGATGATGATGATGGAGGTTTGGGTGGATTGTTGGGTCTGCTTGAAGAGCCCACATCATGCTTTTTCTTGCGGGCTTGTTCTTTGGTGATACCATACCTTCTATGGGAAGGTTGTGTGGATGATTGAGGATTGTTATCTCCTGAATCTGCTGATGATTCAGAAGAAAGATCGATTACTTCGGGTTGGTTATTCATAGTGTTGATAAGTGATTTTGATTGGATAAAGGTTTGATGGTAAGTTAGGGTTAAGTGAATTGTGCGGAATGTGATTTGGGATTATTTTTATAGGCGAAGTCAAGTGTTAATGGTAATTAATGTGAGTTGGGTGGCAAATTAAAACTCAAGATCTTTACCGAAGATATTATTACTCTAGAGTTGATTCTGCCGATTGACTTCTTACTTCAGCAGATTGACCATCATTTCTGCTGAAGCGATAAGTTTGAAGATTAAAGTTACTTGCCACGTCAGATCTGGTCAACAAACTTCTCTGATTTTATTGACCAAATTGGGTAACTTCTATTTTTAACCTATTTCACACAATCTTCGCTCAACTTAAACCCATTACTTGTTCTCTCTTCAAACAATTCAAACCCTTTTCACCATTCTTTCGATTCTCAATGGAAGAACTTCAATTCAAGAAAGATCATAATAAAGTTGCGTTTCTGGGAAGCGCAAAGGGGCATGAGCTTATGAACCGATGGTGGATTTCTTGAAGAGGTCCAAGATACATTTTGCACTAACTCAGTATCCAAATATAGTGCATGAGTCCCTAGTCAAGCAATTTTGGGCATCTGCTGCAATTCGTTCGGACGCAGAGATTGTTGCTAAGATTGATGAAGTCGAATATGTGGTGACCGAGTCGCTGATAAGGACAAGGTTACAACTTGATGATGAAGATGGTGTTTATCACACCAATACTGCTGAGATTCTTGCTGGGCTAAGGGAAGTTGGTTATCAAAGTACGAATACTGTCATGTGGCTCAAGAACAAGTTTTGCCCAAAGTGGAGATTTTTGGTGCACACATTGCTTCAGTGCATCAGTAACAAGTCAGGTGGATGGGATCAGTTCTCTACCCAATTGGGTTGTGGTATAGTATGTTTATCAAAGGGTTTATCTTATAATTTTTCTAAGTTTATTTTTGATAATATGGTAGAAAATATACAAAAGAAAAAGCATAAGTTTCTTATGTACCCTAGGTTTCTACAAATTATTTTACCACTAACCACCCAAGATAGAACCCACTATCCCATAGGATACCTTAGTGCTAAGCTGTTTTCTTCAATGAAAACTCATTATGATGGAGCACATTACCCTTTATTACCAGCTATGTTGCCTCATGGCAATGATGATGCTGCTGAGGAAAATGCTGCTAGTGCTCCACCCTCTCCCATTGCTGCTGATGATGGTATTTCATCAATCCCTAGCAATACTGCTGATGGTAATCCATCGGTGGAAAGGGATGAGGGTCCCTCCATGACTGCTGAAGCATCTAATGTTTCTCCTGACCAACCAACACCTTCACCTGTACATGTTTCACCCAGTCCTATTCCAACACCTTCTCATGTTGCTCTTAATGAGCCAGTTACTGAGGTTGCAGAGACAATTCAGTCTCTTGACACTCAAGTACCTACACCATTAGAACATGAGACTACCAGACCACCTATAACTAGTCCTGAAAATGAGCCCATTGATGATAGTTTTCATAATTTTGAGTATGCCCATGTTACTCCTGAAAGGTCTAATGAAGCTCTCAATTCTACTGAGAAATCTGCTGGTGGAGCAGAGGACCCTATTACTCTCACTTCTCTGTATAATTTATTCAACAGGAATGTTCAAGAAATTGAGAAGTTGAAGAAGGAGCTTGCAGATACTAAATCCTCACTTGGTGATGAGATTGTGGTGCTGAAAAGAAGGGTTCAAGAATTAGAAGATCAAATTGGGCAGAAAAAGAAGAGGAAGTTTGTGTTTGCATCTGATGATGAGCAGGAGGATAGTTATTGGGATCATCTTGATTTATTGGCTGAAGCTGCTCAGCAGACTTCTACTCATTCACCTAAAGCTGCTGAATCCTCACAACAAAAGGATCAGATTAAGTTCTACAGAAAGAGGAGAAGACAGTATTTGAGCAAGGAATCTATAATGCCAAGTTTGTATGTTGCTCAAGAACATATTAATGGTGATCATGTGGCTTCTGCTGATGTTACATCTTCTAAAGTGTCTGCTGAAGTGTTTGTTGCTGGAAGATCCTTTGCCTTGGATACTACTGATGAAGTTTATGCTCCACATGTTGAATCTTCAACTCAACATGTTTCTGCTGATGCTTCTATTGGAGTTTCTACTGAAGATATTGACAGAGTTACTAGTGTTGATACTTCTGGAAATGAGCAAAGAAGGATGGTTGATGAAGATCTTGGTACAGATCTTGTTAGTGAAGAAGAAAGGAAGGAGCAAGCTAGATTGTTTACAGAATATGAGGATCTTGTGAAGAGTCAAGCTTTAGCACAACAGATGACAGCTCAATTAACTTCAGATTTGCCTCCAGAAAGGCAAAGAGAGCTAGATGAGCAATCAGCTCATTTCACTGATGCACAATGGGATTCTTATACTCAACAAGCTGCCTCCAATCCTACTTTGGCTCAAAGCATCTTAGGAGCTAACTTTGATAGTAATACCTTTGCTGAACAAATGGTAGCTCTTGGTCAACAGAGGAAGAAAGCTGCAGCAGAAAGGAGGAAGGCCATTGCTTCACAAAAGGCTAAAGTTAAGAGAGCTAAACCTCAGACTGAGGCTCAAACCAAGAATTATATGAGAAATGTGGTATATCATCAATATACTTCTGTGTATAACTCTGCTTTGTCCAAGAAGCAAGTATGGGCCTTATCTGATTCTGATTTGCATCAAACATATCATCAAATTATGAAGGCTATTCCCTCATCTCAACATTCATTGAAGAGGTCTTGTGCTAGTATCGATGCTTCTGAAGCTAAAAGAACCAAAACAACTGAGCTTGGTACTCCATCTTCTGATGAAAAAGACCAACTACTCCCTCAAGTTGTTTCTGCTGAGGCAACTACTGAAGGCCATCAATCTGCTGAGGCTGCTACCATTCCTTCTTATGCATCTACTGAACAAGAGGAATCATTTATTTCTAACTACAATGCAGATTTGGTGAGGAAAGTTGAATTAGAAGCTGCTGAGGCTAGAAAGGCTAGAGAAGGTTCTGAAAAATTGCTTGCAGAAGGTGGTTCTAGTTTTACTTCTTTCATTCCTCCTGAAGATGCCTCTGGTGCATCTGAAAATGTTAATCTTTTAGGGATTTATATACCTGGGAGAAGAAAGAAAAGGATGGCACATAGCAGACAAATTGATATTCGAAGATCTGTGCGGATAGCTAGAGAACAGATTTCTAGAGCACATCAGTCTACTCAGGAGAGTGCTTCTAAGCATATAGATCTCAATGCTGCTGATTCAACCTTTATTAAAGTGGGTTCTTCTGAGACCTTTCCTGAAGGTTCTTACAATGTGTTGGTCAAATGGACATTGACAGATGGGCAGATAAACACCATTTATAGACAAGATCAATCCTATATGGAGTTTACTTTCTTGCAAGAAATTCTTCACTTGGTGGATAGGCAAGATTTGCATACTCTTTATGGAATGGTTACAGAGTACTATGCTTCTCATTCTCCACAGGGTGCTGGCTTGTACTTATTGGGAGATCTGCAAGTTCTGTTTGATTCTCAATCACCTAATGGAAAAGGATACTCACTTTGGGAGAATTCACACACATGGGAGGTTGACTCTTGGAGGTTTTACCCTATGCCTAATGTGCATGTTGTTGAAACAAAGTCTGGCATTAGGGTGTGTATGTTTTCAGATCAGCATTATCCTTGGTCTATTAATCTGCTAAAACATATGTTGAGAAGCAAATTGGAAGTTCCTCCTGATCCAGTGGCTAATGATGAGACTCATGCTACACAATTGGTTGGGTTAATCAAGTCCAAGCTTCTGCAACACCAAGCTTCTACTTGATTCTGGTATTATGTATTATTTGTATATTTTATATTTCTTTATTTCCTTTCTTTCTTAAAAAAAAAAAAAAAAAAAAGAAAAAAAGAAAAAAAGAAAAAATTTTGTATATTTGTGTACTAACTTTTCTGCAGGTTTGTTGTATAACTCTGTTGATGGTTATCAACTCACCAGATGTGACTTGTGTCCATCAAAGAGTTGGCTAGTCCAAAGGGTACAGCTTTGGTAAAGACACATCAAATCTGTTGATAGCTATAATAGCTTGCTCAAAGCTATAGGGTACTCAACTCACCCATGCTTCATTGCTGAGAGTTGAAATGGTCATCAATTCACCATGGATGTAACCCTTTATGGGATCCAAAGAATTGGCTAGTCCACAAAAGTATGGTTTGTGGTAAAGACATTTGGTATCCATATTTGGTATTCAATTCACCAAGGTTCAGTTGAAACCAAAGGATTGGCTAGTCCTGAGCAAACGGCTCAGGTAAAGACATCTCAAATCCGTTTATAGTTGCTGATTTGCTAATAAATCAGATGGTTATCAGTGTACCATAGTTTTCGAACTTAAACATTTGGCTACTCCAGTAGTGATGGCTATTGGTAAAGAGACATCAAATCCATTATTTTCAATGATTCACCTCTCACAGGAGTTAACACACCTGGATGTGATGAGAATAGTATGAAACTAATATGTTTTGATGTACATTATGTCATTTGTTGCTGCAAAGACCTGAAGTTTAAAGTTTTGCCATTCATAGAGATGTGGTTCATTTGGTTCCTTGCTGCTGATGTTCGAACTTCAATCCTCTTATTCTGAAGTGTTAAAGATCTATCAAGAATCTTGAACTTAACCATGTCAAATTCAAGATTAGGGGAGGATTGTTGGGAATTCTGCTAAGGAAGAATTCTGCTGATGATTACTGCTGACGGATTCTGCTGAAGCTTTGTGATTCTGCTGAAGAATGTTACTGCGGAAGTATAGATTCTGCGGAATGTGTTTCTGCTGATGGATAGTTTCCGTGTATTTTGTTATTAGTTAGGATATGTATGAGTTTATTTAGAAAGTGATAATGCATATCTTGTTTAGTTTTTAGAATATACGTTTCTTGTGAAACGGTTTAGGGTTGTTTAGGGTTCCTTGTCTATAAAAGGAACGCATCATTATGTATTAGGTACGAGTTTAGAAAAACAATTTTAGTGTTAATCATAAGATCCATAGAGGATCAAATTGTTCTTAGTAATTGTGTTCTTACTTGTGTTTGTTTTCCGCTATAGAATACAAGTAACTTAGACTTTCTTTTAGTGTGTTTGTGATTACATAAACATTACTAACGATCCACGAGCTCACAAAGATCTATCAAGGTCTTTAGGTTCAACAGCCTCGTTTCAAGAAATATTATAGGCGCATTTTAGATGTGATAAAGGGTCAATAAGGTTGCTAAGACACTACACCACATAGTCACAAGACTCAACAACAATGTATACATTCATTATGGCACACTCACGAGCCACAATCACACTCGACTCAAGGAAATCACGCAGCACGACATAAAGACTATTTCATAGATCGACACAACAACATCATAGCGACATATCTTATTGTATATCCAAGTTACAACACAAATCTGGTTTTACGTGGCATATGTTCCAAATATCATCTTAACTAACATTTTACTTCTGATAATTTATTATGATACTTTAATTTGACTTGCTTAAATTTAGTTTTTACATATGAGACATGTATATGTCAGTTCATCATCTAAATGCCCATTTAGTAGTTCAATGCAAAAACATGAATTTATATTAGTACACCATTACCAAGCAAAAGCATGATTTATATAGCTACTTCCTCTTATTTGGTTTTCTATAACATTGCATACAAATGGTTATTGTTACAGGTAAGACCAATTATCCAATCCTTTAAATACCACCAACCGTGCCCTACAAATTAAAACACAAGCGCCCTTTATTTCATGCGTCTTTTACCAAATTATATTCGTGTTATTAGGGTTCGTGCAAGGGTAGATTAGGACCTGATTAGAGTCGATACCATGGCTGCTCTACACAACTCCAAGACACGCATGACTACCGAATCAACTACCACAAGGGATTCCATGTAACGCATGCAATCCGTTTAACAATCATCTAAGGTTTCCTAGTTTTCTAAGCTTCGTTACCGATCGTTCAACACAAGTTTTTGGGGTGCGTTTAGGGTCGACTCTAGGCTAAAACGACATGATAGTCACCACGACCCCCGACATAAAATGCCCTAACACACGACACACACACCATATATGATGGTGACATTAATTCATTTGCATAAACAGGTTATCGACACAAAGGTTCTGGTTTTAACATGACTAAGAAGCGAAGCAAACGACATGCATACATATATGATTTTAATGGTTATTAGTCTTATTTTTTTTAAACCTTGCATATAGGTCGAATGGAAAGCATAAGGAGTAAATCAAAACCTGTGTCGAATTAGGAGAAGGAAATCGAATAGAACAAGGGACTAGGGCTCGTATCACGCACAATAAGCTCCGATGATTAGCACACAACTAGACACCATCTGCTTTGCTTCTTCTCCTTTCTTGGCAGCGAGACAGGGAACGAATGATGTAGTTTTTTTTTTCTTTTTTTCTTTTTTTTTTTTTTTTTTTTTTTTTTGTGTTTTGGAATCGATGCAAGAAGATAGCCAAGCAAAAGTGATGTTCGGTTTTAAAAAGATATGGCAAAGCGTGTTGTATTTTTGTTTTTGGATCGGTAAGAATGTCAAGGAGTTTTAGGTGTCTAAGTATAGGGAGGAAACACGTTTGTAGTTATGGAAACCAAATAAAAATCGTATAATCTGTTAGTGCAAGCAGTCTCGTTTGTTTTGATTGATGACAAACATGTAACTTGATACATAACGTAAAATGTACAAGTTACTTGTAATCTTATTTTGTCTCAACAATACATTCAACACCTCTCGACCTCTCGAGTCCTCGTATGATACAACACAGGTTCGTACATGTTTGTTATGTGGCATTATGATCAAACCCTTAACAAACCATTTAGAATGTTTAAAATACGGCTAGGTCATTAAGTAGGTCATTAAGTATTAATAGGATAAGTACACTTTAGGTGTCAAACTAACATGATACATCTTGGTAAACATATATTAGTGAAGCTAGTATATACATGCTACATGATCACTAGGATACATGTTACATACATATATACATTTACATGTTTTACATTTTAATTCCTAAAATGTAAATATATACATGACATCATGGCATACATCATTTAGATAGCTTGTAAGACTTAACATAATATTTTGGAAAGATTTACAAGCAATGAGTTGGATTGTGTAAGATCTTGGTAAGATCTTGTAAGAGCTAGCTGTCATGTCCCGGCGGAACCAAACAACATAAAGGGCGGAACCCTGGAATTGGTTCCGCCAAATCCACGGGTTGCTGAACAAGTTTTCCTATAAATAGTAGCCCATTGTTTTAACCCATAGGAACACACATTCTCTCTACTCTTTGCATACATTTAGATCAATAGGAAACCATGTAGAAACACACATTAATCACCCTTTTCATAATGATCATAATGTTACTAACTTTTATTATGTTGTAAGCATACACTCGTAATGATCCTGTGAAGCAAGCTCAGAGATCGTGAGTCATCATCCATCACTAGCATAGCATACTTCCTGATCCACCAAGAAGGTTAGGAGATCTTGAAGTCATCATCCACCAAAGCATTCCAACATATGAAGATTCAAGGGCACTTGACATCCTCAATGATTGAAGACTTCTTATTCAAGAAGTTCATGTAGATTCCACATGCATATATGAAGATCTATCACAACAAGTTTAGGGAGCTTGTGTTCTTCATCTATTGAAGGCTTCCTTTTAATGGAAGTTCATTTAGATCAGTCATTCTAGATTAGGTGGTTTATGTGTTTGTGCCATAAAACACAAGGTTTCTATGTTGGGCCATAAAACATAGCGGGAGTGGTTGTACCCTTGTAAAAGAACTCGACATCTAGCTTAGTGTCGGAAAAAGTATAAGCGATGACGGGAGTGGTTGTACCCTTGTAAAAGAACTCGACATCTAGTTTAGTGTCGGAAATTGTATAGGCGACGTCAGGTTGGTTCTACCTTGAACTAGAACCCGGTATTTAGCTTTGTACCGAAAAAAGTGTAAGCAACGATTGTAAGGTTTTCTCCGCCGAGAAGGGAGCTTGTTGATCTAGTGAAGTAACTCTCGAGTTGGGTACTCGGGGAGTGGAGTAGGGCGGAGAGGAGCTCCGTGACTGAACCACTATAAATCATCGTGTTCGGTTTGCGCTTTCTTTTACTTACTACTTTACTTTTAGGTTTGCTTTATGTGATTTCTTGTGTTGTGATTTGTTTATAATACTTGTGTGATAACATGTTTTAGTTTATGCTAGTCATAAACTACAATTGACATCTTTCATATTAGAACAAGCTAAATTGGAAATTTGATACAACAAGTTTTAAGTTTTTAAAACGGGAACGTATTCACCCCCCCCCCCTCTATGTTTTCACAATTGGTATCAGAGCCTCGTGGCTCTTATTTTCAAAACAAATGATTTTTAAAATAGAGTACGATCCATGTATCAAATTACCATTGGAGCAGAATATAATATGAAAAATGTTTCGCTATGTATACTTAGAAATTTTGTTGTTAAATGTTACTTTGTATACAAGCTTGAAGATGTCTTTGGAAAATCAAAAGAAAAGATGTCTCAAAAGAATTAAGTGTCAAATTGTGTGCATAAAGCAAATTTACGAAAAATACGTTTGTGAAAGGTGTGTTTGGGATAACTATTAATTTAGTTGAAAAATCACCTACATAAATGTTTAGATAAGTCACATTAGTAGAAATAAAGTTAAATAAGTATATTGTAAGTTTACTATCTAATCTAGTAAGTCCCACACACTTTCTCTATGTCAAAATACTAGTTTTGTTGAATCTGGTACAGAGACCCGCGGAACCTTTCTCTTCAAAGGACGGAACCCTTAAAATGGTTCCTTGAAATCCGTCTGTATAGTATGCAGTTTTTGTCCAACTTCAAAAATTCATAACTAATTAACCGTAAGTCCGTAAGAGTCGCGCCACCTATCATTTTAAAGGGAATTAAGTCTACTTTCATTTAAAAATAATCTCATGGCCTAAATCCAAATTGAAGTAGGTAAAAAAAAATAAAATGCTACAACCTGTCCAAAATATTAAGTTTCATTTTGGCACAGTAACTTAAACTTTTGAAGTCAGGCAATGTAAGTTGGTATCCTTTGAACATTGATATGATTTCTTTTGAAACTAAAGAATTTGGCGATATTTATATATATAAAGGAAACAAATCAAGCTTGGCATACATCATCATATTTAAATGCAAAGTGACGAAAAGTATCTTTCTTTTTATACTATGCTATATGACTACTTGTTTTGGTTGTTTGCATACATGTTGTTTTCTTATTTAATGTTGTGATTACACTTAATGCATAAGTGTCAATCTTGCCATGATATTCATTTGCTTGTTTGTCAATTTCCTGTTTATGCACAATAGGACTTTTGCTAGATTTTGTGCAATAAGTTGAAAAATTATTTTAGATAGATTCTCTTGCAAATGTTATGCATAATTTACTTAGGAATGAGAACTAAGTAAAACTAGTTAAGTGTCTTGTAAATTGTTGTTTTGCACAAGATCTCTCCAAATGGTTCAAGCGTTGAATTGAGTCACTGCCTCAAAGTATTATTTAATAGTATCTTTGATAGAGTGTTTGGTATAAACAATTTGAAACAATGTTGTGTTGAATTGTTATGTTTTTAGGATATTATCTTGTTGTTAAACATCTATGTGAACTAACTTGACGATGCAGGATGATAACACTTAATGTTATCAATTTTCCATGTTTAAGCCACTGTTTGGCTTAACTTCCATATATGGTAAGTTCAAAATCGTCCGGTTGATTTATATGTACACATGTGTTAGAACCTGTGTTTTTTGTTTTTAAACAGTCATAACTAAGTAGTTACATATATTTTAGGACAATTTTCAGGAATTGAACGGGTTTCGGGTATTTTGACATGCCCTCTGTTAAGAAATTCCATTTGGCGGATATGGCGGAACCAATTTTTGGGTTCCGTCTATTGAACATTTTGGCTCCGCCAAATTAGGCCCAACGGATTCCGCGGAACCAAAAACTTGGGTCCGCCTTTGTTGTCGTTTGGTGCCGCAAAACTAACAGCTAGTTTTTCCAATTTACGTTTAAATCCCTCACTCAAGATCACTCACTTTCATCACTAGGGTTCTTCCCACTGATGTTCACTCTTGTTAGGATTAGGACATCTCACTTGCACCTATAGGATAATCATCTCTAACCATACTTTCAAATTCCACAAAAAGGATCCAAGATACCTTTCTCCATAAAGGAAGGAATCTGAAAATTTGTTCCTTGCAATCCGCGGACCACTGAGTATTTGTGATCAGTACACACACTCACTACATCTTCCTGTCCTTTACTCATCCATTAACTTGATTTGTAAATTGACAATTTCCTAACTAATCCAGACTCATTGTTGGCAAAAATATTATAGATCACAAGTCCTACTTATGACTATAGATATTGTCTTGCATCCACATATGTTACCTTACTTGGTTAACATGTCATCCTTCAAGACGATTAAGATTTACATCGAGTCATAACTCACACTTAGGTTATAGATGTATTATCGAATCTTGCTATCCTTGAATGCTATCAAATCTCAACAAAGTAGGATTGACAACTTAAGTATTTCATCCGAAATATTCAAGTAAATTTGACTTACAATTGTAGTCATTAAAAGTCACATCCGAAAGATTCAACACCCAAGTATTTTAACAACATATGTTAAAACAGTTATCCTATCACATAAGTACTCTTGTACTTTCACCATCATCCCATCACATTCACCTCTGTGATATGTATCAGGCCCAAAGCTTCTAATCACATCACCCACTAGTTGTACCAATCAATAGATCACAAGAATTAGTCTTCATCTTTGTTGTCTTCAACATCCATGAAACCTAAAGTACTTCCATAGTACAAGAAACCCTTTCAACACCACAATCGTTACCATCATTTGAATCCATTGAGTGCATTGCTCAAAAATCCCTTTGTCCAAACACTCATACCAAATCATATGCACGTTGAACAAACTCAACCATACTTTACCACCGATAGGATTAGAACCCTCACCATCAAATGAGCATGAAGCTCACATTCAATTTCCACTAGGTTTACGTAGTACCTCTTTCACAAGTTATCAAAGTATTGGTAATGCTTTGTCGTTAAACTTCCGCATAAGTTTCATTAAACCTTAAATCAACATTTTAACAACATATGTTAAAATGCAATCTCAAAGCCAACCTCATGCACTCCAAGTAACAATGACTCTTGAGGAATATACATAAGAAACTCAAGTGAATTTATCATGTCTTCATCTAGTAAATTTAGGATAAGTCTATCCAACTCAAACACTTTGAGTTCATATCTTTATTTAGGAAAACATGATGTTTTGGAAAACATTATGCTTAAATCATGCGTTTAGTTTTCATCTTGTTAAAAGGATAATGTATATCCTATGCATCATTCTCTTCTTGCAACATGAATGGTTGTGTTACAAGAGATTTCATTACACCTACAAGTTCTATGAACTGTCTCCCTCATCTTGTCATACTTGCTTTCATAAGCATGATAATCTTACTTAAAGATACTATATGTATCTATTTCCTTTCAAGAGTACATCATAACCAAACCTTGCTCATAATCTAGTTCAAACCTTGAGCATATCCTACACATCTCTAGAGCATACACAAGATCTATAAAAGTTGGTAACTTTATTTAGATACTTGTTCCAAAGAACTTTCTTGAGAACATTCTTAACATATTCCATTATCACACACAAACACATCTCTTGGTCTTAGATGATCAAATCACTTGTATAACACATACTTAAACTCAACATAAAAGATGTCACCCTTTAGATCATTCAACCTTAGATTCCAAACACAAAGATTAAAATCTGTTGACACATATTTGTCAAATTCCCATGTATAACATGACATCTTCATCACCTTAGTTTTAATAGAAATAGTTGAGTCTCATTAAGCCAAGTATTGGTGAACTATCATATTTTATATACTTTGATAGGCAAAAATAGGAATTCCTATCTTTCAGACATGAGAATGACTACTGGAGAATCTATTGCACTAGAAACTCAATTTAACCTAACGGTTAAATTGCTTCCAGCAGAGAAGTTGGGTATGTGGAATCACCTGTAAAAATGGTCGTGTTTAGCCTGAATTGAGCACCGCTAGTAATAGTCTCATATTCATTCTCCAACTTGAAAAATCTTTATTCCTATACTTGCCTAAAGTAAGTATTAAAATAAGATAATTTATCTTGTCTTAGGAATATAAATCAACCAAGTAGTAGATGTGATTTTTCTTAGTAAAATCACTTGCATTACATATACATGTGTTGATTACATGTTATTTGCTTGATATGATTAAGTATCTTGACGTTATCATGATAATTATTTGATTAATAGTCAAATGTGTAAACCTTCGAAAGGTTTTGTCTACATGCTTATATATGTTTCATGCTACTAGATGTTAACATGATTTGCATGATACTTGTTATATGATATTTCACAAGATTAACATGGTTCTTGTTAACTCACGTTATGTCATTGTTAATACATGGTGTTAGATAGCTCTTGTCTTTAGTTGACATTCATTGAGCTTTTTCGTAGGATAGCCTAAATGATGCATGCTCCAAAATGTTAAAATGGTTTACATGAATCTATCGTTTCACTTCTTTTGTGACCTTGTCACACTATTTGTTTGCCATGTGTGCACCTATAATATGTCTAAGTGCTTTTGGTATGATAAACATTTAGAAGTCGTTTTATTGTGAGTAAGTATGCTTAAATGACTAAGCATTACATCAAAACAATTTCACAATGTAAGTACCTCAAACAATGTCATGCTCTCTTGCAATATGATTATTTATTTTGATGCTATGTGGTAGCTTTTTGTCTAGTAGTCGATTATTTGTTTATATAAGATGTTATCCTATGATATTTACATCTTTTGTTATTAAGACTTTTGTCTTGTAGGTTAATAACAAATTATTTGTTATTTCACTTTGTTATGCCTATTTTTGCATAATTGTAATCCCTTTATTACTACGTAGATTAGTAGTATGTTTATGGGATCCATTCACTTGCATATAGCTTTTAAAAGCTAATAGGATTAAGTTTCAGAGGCTTGGAATTTGTGTCCGCGTATCTTTCAATCGACCTCTTTCCAAATCGTATTATTGCTTATGCTTTTCTAACAACATCTCCATCATATTTTTGTTATAACAATACACCTCCAATAAGAAAACCACATGCCTCGTCATGCGATCATCTCGCATTGATAGAGAAGAGCTACGTGACTTCAAGGATGAAGTTCTTTGTAAGCTAACCAACATCCACAAAAACATTACTAAGCTCATCGCTTTCATTAACCTGCAACATCCTAAACACTTTACCTTCATTCTTCATTACAGATTATGTTGAATGTCCACCAATTAAGGGGGAGAGAAATTCATTCACATAATTGTCTTTTCGCATTAAAAAACATGTACTCATGTTTCTTATACCAACATGTAGGTTCACACCATTCAGTTAAAATCAGTTCACAAAACCACAAGTTTTTCAAACCCGCTTAGCTCAACATCACAGTTTTGCACCAATACCTCGTCAAGTGAAAAACACATCATGTGTTTGACAAACCTCTTAAATGAGAAGCATTAAGTCTCTTTAGACTTTGACTAGGATTAGTGAAACCAAATCAGTAGTTATACGTAAATAGACCTTAGCTTGAACCTTCGTTTGATCAAAAACGACAAAACATGACCAAATCAATTCTGGTCCCACGGTACCCTTCGATAAGACGGACGGAACCAAAAATTTGGTTCCGCCCAATCCGCGGGTACCTGGTTCAATTTTTAAACCATTTAAACCAAACAACCCTCTCATAACCAACGAGTCTAGGATTTTCACCTAAATCTCACAACTTCATTATCTAAGAACACCATCATAGGATCTCATCCTTTTCATTCTTGATACATATCAAGCACGTCATTGTGAGTGCAAACGATATATCAAAATCATCATTCTCAACACGTTGGTTTAACCAACACTCTCGCATCTTATGATGTCATTTTCATCTTCATATAGGTATCTAGTATTTCAAATTATTGCATATGGAATTTTTATTCCTAAGTGATCATTGTCTTCACTTCATCTTAAATCCATTCAAGCATATATTATGGCATGAGACATCATCTCTGATAGATGATAATGTCGGTCAAAACCATGTTCACCTAGAATAGGTCATTTTGCATCAATCAGTTAACAAATTGTGTTCTTGTTAACATCAAATGATTTCGGTCAAATCATAACCACCACATTCCATCATCTCTTTCACTAATCATCACTCCCATAAGATTAGCGAAAAACCTACTAGTAAACCAACACCAACATAAGCACCAATTCATATCTCCCCCCTAGGCTTTATTTTGTAGGATTTTATCATATTCTTGTTCTTCTTATGATTAGAAGATTACACCTTATAACATGTTTTGCTAAATGATCATGGTTCTTGTCTTAAGTTGATTGTGATTATATCTTTGATTTAATACATCATATATATACATCTTATTTTTTCTTTGAGATGAAATATAGTGCACTAATCCTTTCATTGTAGGTTCATCATCATATACGCTCGATCGTATATAGCATACTCATCATAGGATGAAGTTTGCATCGATTATTTTTCTTCTTTTATTGTTCATCTTGACGCCCTAGAGCAAGGGGGAGCTTTCGTCAAGCATTTATATAATGCATCATATACACGCATTGTTCTATACTAACCTTTATTTTGTAGCATTCTTCATCCTTGCATCATATACGTTGGTACCCTAGCAACGGGGAGTATTGATCAAGGGGGAGCTAATCATGCACTAACCTTTGTTTTTCTAGCTTTCTTATTTCTTGCATCATATACGTTGGTACCCTAGCAACGGGGAGTATTGATCAAGGGGGAGCTACAGTCAAGGGGGAGCATGCACGCATTCTTAATTATCCTCATTCTTCGACACACCTTTGTGTTTCGACAAAAAGGAGGAGATAGTCCAACATAGCTTACCCACGTGTATCGTTGGCTATATGCATTTCATTCATCATGCATTTTTCATATATTTTTTTATTGCACAACACTAACCTTGATGTAGGTTAAGGATCTTAATTTGATCCATGGATCCGCTAATAACCTAGGGGACGCAACAACCTTAGGAAATTGGAGTAGAAAACTTAACTTCACTAGGGACGATGCAAGCTCGCCATTTCGGGGAGAAATGAAGTTAACTCCAAGGACACACCCTTTTTGTTTCGATAAAAGGGGGAGAAATGTGTAAACGGAGAAGGTAATGTAAAGGTAGTACGGACACAAGTAACTTTTTACATTTTACTTTCTATCACGTTTACATATTTTGTCATCATCAAAAAGGGGGAGATTGTTAGTGCAAGCAGTCTCGTTTGTTTTGATTGATGACAAACATGTAACTTGATACATAACGTAAAATGTACAAGTTACTTGTAATCTTATTTTGTCTCAACAATACATTCAACACCTCTCGAGTCCTCGTATGGTACAACACAGGTTCGTACATGTTTGTTATGTGGCATTATGATCAAACCCTTAACAAACCATTTAGAATGTTTAAAATACGGCTAGGTCATTAAGTAGGTCATTAAGTATTAATAGGATAAGTACACTTTAGGTGTCAAACAAACATGATACATCTTGGTAAACATATATTAGTTAAGCTAGTATATACATGCTACATGATCACTAGGATACATGTTACATACATATATACATTTACATGTTTTACATTTTAATTCCTAAAATGTAAATATATACATGACATCATGGCATACATCATTTAGATAGCTTGTAAGACTTAACATAATATTTTGGAAAGATTTACAAGCAATGAGTTGGATTGTGTAAGATCTTGGTAAGATCTTGTAAGAGCTAGCTGTCATGTCCCGGCGGAACCAAACAACATAAAGGGCGGAACCCTGGAATTGGTTCCGCCAAATCCACGGGTTGTCTGAACAAGTTTTCCTATAAATAGTAGCCCATTGTTTACCCATTGTTTTAACCCATAAGAACACACATTCTCTCTACTCTTTGCATACATTTAGATCAATAGGAAACCATGTAGAAACACACATTAATCACCCTTTTCATAATGATCATAATATTACTAACTTTTATTATTTTGTAAGCATACACTCGTAATGATCCTGTGAAGCAAGCACAAAGATCGTGAGTCATCATCCATCACTAGCATAACATACTTCCTGATCCACCAAGAAGGTTAGGAGATCTTGAAGTCATCATCCACCAAAGCATTCCAACATATGAAGATTCAAGGGCACTTGACATCCTCAATGATTGAAGACTTCTTATTCAAGAAGTTCATGTAGATTCCACATGCATATATGAAGATCCATCACAACAAGTTTAGGGAGCTTGTGATCTTCATCTATTGAAGGCTTCCTTTCAATGGAAGTTCATTTAGATCAGTCATTCTAGATTAGGTGGTTTATGTGTTTGTGCCATAAAACACAAGGTTTCTATGTTGGGCCATAAAACATAACGGGAGTGGTTGTACCCTTGTAAAAGAACTCGACATCTAGCTTAGTGTCGGAAAAAGTATAAGCGACGAAGGGAGTGGTTGTACCCTTGTAAAAGAACTCGACATCTAGCTTAGTGTCGGAAATTGTATAGGCGACGTCAGGTTGGTTCTACCTTGAACTAGAACCCGGTATTTAGCTTTGTACCGGAAAAAGTATAAGCGACGATTGTAAGGTTTTCTCCGCCGAGAAGGGAGCTTGTTGATCTAGTGAAGTAACTCTCGAGTTGGGTACTCGGGGAGTGGGAGAGGGCGGAGAGGAGCTCCGTGACCAAACCACTATAAATCATCGTGTTCGGTTTGCGCTTTCTTTTACTTACTAATTTACTTTTATGTTTGCTTTATGTGATTGCTTGTGTTGTGATTTGTTGATTATACTTGTGTGATAACATGTTTTAGTTTATGCTAGTCATAAACTAAAATTGACATCTTTCATATTAGAACAAGCTAAATTGGAAATTTGATACAACAAGTTTTAAGTTTTTAAAACGGGAACGTATTCACCCCCCCCCCCTCTACGTTTTCACATTATCAATATTGTGTGATTGATAGGAAAAATCGGCTTAACAAAAGGGGATAGGTATCTCAAACGATTTCTTGTCCTTATGTTTTATAATTTATGGTAAGTGATAATGTTTGTGATTTGCATGTCGTGTAAGATTGAAAGGAATGGCAAGCAAAACGTGTAAAGAGTTATAAGATATGAGAACAAATCGTTTATATGTGTAGAATTCGAATTAGAAAAGTCTCATTATTAGTTATTATATAAACTTAGGTTATATGTTATATTAATTCAATTATCACATAACATAAGGTCTTAAATACTTAATAATGTTCATAGTACTTAGGGTAAAAATTTAAATTATATAGGAATTTAGGAAAACAGATTTTAGGGTATTACAATTATTCCCCTCTAAAAAGAAAAATTTCGTCCCCGAAATTTGAAGTCGCAAAAGTTAGACGGAAACGTACCAAATCACGGAGGAAATGACAATAATTAGCCGCACGCTCGGAGATGTTCTTCCAAAGATTCTTCACAAACGGAATAGTTTTATTTCTCATAACTCGATCCCAACAACTAGGATAGCCCCAGGCTCTCGAATAGAACACAAATCATAATAAATTTGATCCAAATAATACAAAACAAATACGTAGCAGATGACAGATGTAATCTCACAAAGGGATACATGGAACATATACACACGAGGCAAATACGGAGGAAGTGCTTAAACGATAAAACTTCATCAACTCTATTCAGATTCTGAACGGACTAAGGAACTTGCTAATAATCAGAGAAGCACATACCGAATCATCAAACGTATCAAGAGTTTCATAAAGAGGTGGGTAACATATTCGTATCGATGATCAACTAAGCACATATCGGAATATCAAAACGTATCAAAAGGCATAACGGAATAGGTAGAATAATCGTACGGATAGGAACGAATCTAAGGTTTAACGTATCGCGAACTAAAACTTCCTCATACGCCAAACGTCTAACTCTTTCGTATGGAAACGTCATACGTGTAATACCTGAAATTCAGATAACTTGTAAAATGACTAAAATACCCTCTGAATTTGAATTTTTTTTGAAACTTATAAAATCATATAAGTAGCATTATTTTGAACTTAACCTAAGTCACATATTAAGTTAATTTAATATAGACCTTACTTTATGAAATTAAAGGTCACGAAATAAAAATCCCTACAAAAAAAACTATATATGCTAGTCGATCCATAATATGTGTCCAACACAATAAATTTCGGCCCAAGTTATGAGGGGATAATCATGCATTGATATGATAACAAGCCCATAAAACATGACCCACTCCTTGTTAGCTCATAATCAAAAAAAAAAATCCGGTTCATTACAAACCCTATATACCAATTATTGTTGTCACTTTCAAAACCCTAAACCTCCTAAACACAAAACATCGGCTGCCATCTTTCTCTCCCATCTGTTCGACACAAATAACAGCAGCAAGAAGGTATTTCTTGGTCCCAAATTGTTGTTTGAGTCATGTGCGAAGTGGTCTTGATCGTGGGTGTCAAAAGGGTGTCGTTAGGAGTGTTCTTGGCTAGGTTTCGGCTGCAAATTCTGTGGTGTCGATCCTTTGTTCTTCTTGTTCTTTGTTCACGCCACGAGGGTAACCCTTATAACCCTTGTTTAAGTCTACGCTTCCTGTACGATAAGTACTTATATTTGAAATTCTCTTCGAGTTACACTACCATATAAATGATAACATGCCACATAAAATGATATACAAAATTTTAATCATGAAAACCCTAAAACCTACATGTATAAATCGAACAATAAGTGTGTGTGATGAACTTATTCGTTTTGGTTATGATAAGACCAGAGAGGAATCGACCTAAACATGTATTAAACATATCTATAATCGTTATGTGTTAAGGAATAAAGATCGGAATGAAAAACCTAAGAGATTACATGGTAGGATTAAAAACTGTTACTGATCTGGAATTTTGTTCGAATTTAATCGGTTGTAAATAAATGATGTGAACGTATATTTTGGTGTTTCTGGAGTCTAAAAATAAGTTCATTGAAATAGATATCTTTAGAAATTAACCTAATAATTTTTAGAGGTATGAAAGTCACATTTTTTGAATTTATGAAATCGGGTGTCAAAACTGTATTTCGGGTTTCGAAAATTCACCTGTAGTTTATGAATTTTAATTTGAAATATATAACGAGTTATGATCTAAAATTCTGGAAGAATAATATTTGGAATATAAGTTAGTTTTTGTAATTTTTTCAGATTTTTATAAATTTATTTGATAGGGCTTTGAACTGCTTACTTTTCGTATGTTAAAATTTATCAGTAATTTGGACGACTTGGAATAAAGGATTTTTAAACTATGGTTATACCTAATAATAAATTCTGGAAAAAATTATTTTAAATTCTTAAAACATCTGGGCACCTGTATGAATATTTGGGAATTTTATCTCTGAGTTCTTATAAGGATTAAAAATTGGGGAAACAGTACTAAATTGAGTATAAAATCTGTGAGAAGTGTAAAAGTTGTTTAAAGAGTGTTATGTGTTTATTTTATAAACTAAAGGGTGTAAATGGTTATTGTGTTAAAACAAAAGGACTTAACTTGTAAAAACCTGTAACTTGAATATAATTACACTTTATACCCTAATCTTACCACAATGACACTTTGTTCCTTTAACTTGTGATAATTATATAATGAACCCTAAAATTATGAGAACTACATTATAAACCCTAAACTCATGTAAGTGACATTATGCATCTTAAACTACGAATATGATCATCTTTAATACTCTGAATTGACATACGGGAATGTTAATAACTAAGTTACTAAATATGGAAAGTTACCTGAAATAGAAAGGCAATTAAAATGGAACCTTATGACTATGAAACTTATAAGAACCATTATGATCATTTGTAGATCGGGTGAAGAGGGAGTGATCTCCTACTTTATTTGCTTTTCATTCTTTTCTTGCGTATTTCGTTAAGGTACAGATATTCTGCCCTTCTCTAGTAAGGTGCCTTCGTTTCTTTTGATTTCGTATTTTGATTCGTTTAGGATTCCCTATGCCATTGCTATGTTCCCTCCTGTTTGTGCACCTTTCATGTGATCTTTTGTTTATGAACCCTTGATGTGTTCCCTTTGTTCTGAATCTTTATTGCATCTCTTTGTTTTGACCTATTGTCCTGAATCCTGATCTGTAAATCTTGTTTTGAAACTTAATCTGACATACTTGTAGAAAACTTGATTCGATTTTTGATATAAACCTTAATCTGTTAAATCCTTATTTGAACCTAATTGATTTTGGAACCATCTTTAAATTACATATGAACCCGTTTGAGAAAAACTATTTTAAAAGAAGCAACACCACTTTTAATGGAAGTTAATAAAAGTTTTGGAAGACCAAGTTTATGAAAACTATTTTGTAAGATCAGTTGTCATGAAACCGTTTATGAAGGATTGTTAAATGGACTTTTAAATAGAAACCTTTTTAAATGAACTTTTGCTATGACCTCTAATTATGAACTTGTGAAAACTCTTTTCTGAAAACCTTTTGATATTGCCCTTTGGAACTGAACTTAAACTTTGATATAAAAACTTAATCTGATAAACTCCGACTAAAACCGTTGATATTAAATCCTAAAAATTTCTTGATATGAACCTTATGCCATGAACCCTTAAGAGTTGACTTTCTAATTATGCTAGTACATTTGACTTTGACCTACAGTTTGATATTACGAGCCAATCACTAGGCATGAGGGTTTCATGTCCATGTCATTGACGCACCTCTGACATGACTCTAGGGCAGGAGAGTGATGACCTGTTCCGTCCCTTATTTATTATTTGCTATGGCCATTATAATTATGATTATTGATTTGTCTGTGGGGCGTATGGGTGCATCCTAGATTTGACCTGTTATCTGTATATGTTATATGATTATGGTTATTATATCTGGTGACTGATTGTGTGTGCGATACACGTCTTTCACATATATCTGTGAGCTGATCACTCAAAATGATACATGAGGTCACCCCTCATATTATCTGTTACTTAAGAGGCATCCCCTCTAGATTACTTATATGTTTATACCGTTTTGATATGATCTGTTATCTGGGCTTGTGATAGATTTCTGTTTTTCCCTTATTTTATGACTATATTGTTTCTTTTCATTATCTCTTTTCTTTTGTCTTCATTTCGTTCCTTATTCCTCTCGCTTTGATTTCGTATCGGTATGATCTGCATTCCTGATTTTCTTTGTACTGCTATCCGTTATCGTTTCTTGTTATCTATATATCTGTTCACTGAGCTCTCGTAGCTCAGCCGCGTTTTCTTTTTCACGCGGCAGGTATTAGTAGGAAGCTAGGAATGGGTGAAGAGTGTACCTTGGACTTAGAAGATTGGATAGCTATGCTGGGTTAGAGTTGGATTGAAGACATTATGTTTTAGAATTAGTTTTGGAAGTTTTAATTGTAACCATTTAGATTCAATATTTCATTTGTAATCCTTCAATTTTTGTATTACTGTATTAGTATGCTTTGTTTTGATCTGATATGTATCCATTGTTGTGATATCTTTACCCTTGTCGGGTCGGGGTGTTACAATTTATGGTATCAGAGATAACAGGCTGCGACTCGTAATACATTTACCCTTGACCTGTGAATCCTGGACCACTAAGTTTCCACTGTAGGCGCTCGTAGGACAACCTTTAAGAATTTGCTTTAGGATTTCCCTATAGGAACTTAAATCCTGACCAGTGAGGAATGAATAGATTATAAGGCATTTTGTTTAAGTAGTATTGCTTCCGCATCACTCTGATTCGTGCCTTGCTTTTGGTTAAAGCCTATTGAAATCACACTTGGAAATTTAGAGCTTATGCCTTGCACCACCTAAGAATTGAACCTAAATAAAACCTGAAGCATTGAAAATTGCATAGTGGTCATCCGACACTATTTGATCCTTGCTTTCAGATTCCGAATCCAACCTCCGAACCTTTTGTTAATCATCCTGATGCCTCTTCGGGCATTCTGAGAATTCCCTTGACAATGATGTACTTGATACATTCCGTCAGTTGTTTCTTGCTTCCGATGATCATCTAGGAAACTTTTGACACTATTTAATTTCGTCTTAACCACCCCTGTTTCCATAAGAAGTCTAGTGCTCTTATAAGGATTGATTGACTGATCATCTAATATTGACGACTATCCCTTATGTCTCACCTTTGGCGTTTAAAACAATTTTGAAACCCCTACCATGATTACCGATCGTTAAATCTTGCTACCGCTACCTGATTTTGACTTTCACTTCCAATCCGTTTGATAAACAGTTAATATTTTCCGACCATTCTGAGGGCCGTTTAACCCTAATGTGGTTGACACCTTCTATAAATCATTTTCCATGCTGGATATAAATGTATCATCCGATACTATTCTGTCTTGCAAATTCCACACTACTCCTATGAGAACTCTAATGAATATTAACCATGAATTTAGGAAGTTTATTCCTTGAATGACGAATCTTATTTGCCAATCAGTTTTCCTTTGGAAGGATTTTGATGCAAATACTATCTCCGTAGGAAATTGTTAAAAGAGCATGATGATGCTGATAACTAATATTTCTATACGTCTCACTTTGACAGTATACGATGTTCGTATTACCGATTATTCGCAACCTACCTGCCATTTGTGCTAAATAGCTAATAAGGTTTCAACACCTTAAATTGTTCGCCTATAAATCTCCACACTATACTGAACCATGTACTCGACTTTGACATATGAACTATCCGTCTGGTTTAATAACCATATTCGTCCTGTGTATCTGTTTACTATTGATATACCTGATTTTGGAGATCTTTTGATTATTGATTGGCTGGCTCTTCGTAAGAGCTACCATAAGACTACCGTAATTGAAATGTGATCCTTAAATCTGCTCCACCCTACTTTTGCTATGATAACCTTTAACCGCTCAGATATGTTAAGCTTAAAACTGCTATGGAAATACTTACCCTGATCTCATTTGATCGTCAAATTCTCCTGACACCTATTAGTATCCACCATTAGAAAGTTTTGGCATTGGAAGTTTTGTTGTACAAATTTTCTGGTGCTTCTGATGAAACTTTTGGGTATCTCTCCTGATTGAGAAGTAAAATTGGCTTTGAACCGATATCAGCTGACGAACCATGATACTGTTGAAATTGAGAGATTGAAGAAGCTGATGTAATATGTTTTTGTCCACCTCGATGTTCCCTTTTAAATACTCTATTAATTTATGAAGAAGAAGGAGAAAATTTTTGCGTCTGCATATCAACTATCGTAAACCTAACCGTAATCACTTTTCAATTCTACGTGTCACTGATTAAATTGTTCTACCTTGAAACCCTGTATCAGACAACCTCATTTAATGTTTGAAGGACTGAAGAAGCAACCACGAGAACTCCTAAGATGGGAGATGACTAACTGAGAGCAACTTCCGTAAAGTATTTCAGTTTTATTAGTAAAGATGGGTGATGTGAATTAGATATGAAGTTTTCCCTGAAACGATTCATGAAAACTGTTTTCGTACTCATTGTGACCATTGTGAGTCTTAAATAATGCCAATAGTATTGGTTAATAAGAATCATGTTTGCACGAGTAATTGGACAATTGTCATAGTATGACAACATGTTTGTGCTCTGAGACGAACGAGGAACATGTAGACCATTTTCGTATTAAGGAATGACCCTTTGTTCTGGACGAGTAAATTTTCTTGGCTTTCAGAGATTGTAGCAGACAATACTACCAGGCATCCGGTGACGACAGCAATCAGAGTTGGCGAATTTCGATTTGTGCTAGGAGACCTGTCAAAGACACACAGCCTTACTTCTCTATTCATTTTAGTTGTACTAAGATGAATTGAGAGTAGAAGCAGGCTCGTGAATGGGTAATACACAGCGACTAGGTCAGAGATTCATGTTGCCACACCACAGTTCCAAGAAGAAGTGCCGAAGGCTTGAGGGATCAGACTCAAGTTATAAATCCTTTTCACCCGATGATCATATGGACATACATAGACAGACTGCCTGGAATCGAGAGAGATTTAAGAGCATGTATTGAATGGATGACGTAGTTCACTTCCGTTTGACCTATTTAAATTTCGGTTACCTGATGATAAAATCCTTTGAATGGTTTAGGTTCTCTATTAGTAATTCCGCTTTGTGTTCATTCTGCGTATGTAGGACGATGGCTTTGATATGTCAAATTTGACGAATGATGGATAAACTGATGCTTTTGATGATGTGCCCAAATTCTGATAAACATTCTAGATCGGTGGCGTTAACTCCTTCGAGTGATTCGTTCTCCTCTTAGTTAAGGTATTTGATTTTTGTGACCTCTGAGACCGTAGGAAGACTAGGTGGATTAAGATAAGTTGTTCTGTTCACGACTTGAGATAAAGTATGACCATCATGAGGGCATATTTATATGATGCCAGTATTATGACGTCTGGCCAACGTGATAATACTTACATCATATAACGTGCACTTGTTGTGGGCATCGGATATTTCGAGAAGTGCCTTAGAGCTTTCGAAATTCTGATAAATGTTTGAGATCATCTGCGTTAGTGAGACTTTAAGTTCATTCTACCTATACGCGTAATCTGCTTTCGCCGTTATACGAATTGATACATCTGGATTCTAGTCACGCATTCTGCTGACCTCTGGACTCCCGATAAAAATCTTAGGTTCTGTTATAGAACTTCTACCAATTGATGTTATCGATAATCTATTCCTGTGCGTTCTAATCTGACTTGTCAAGTCAAAATCCTGTGTAATTCTTACGTCTCTTCCGAGAGAATCCGATCATCATCTATTAGGTCTGGTATGTCCTTGTTTTGTGTTCCGTTCTCTTTTCTTTCTGCTTCCTGCAAATTTCGAGGACGATTTTTTTTTTTAGTGGGGAAGAAGTTGTAATACCTGAAATTCAGATAACTTGTAAAATGACTAAAATACCCTCTGAATTTGAATTTTTTTTTTTTTGAAACTTATAAAATCATATAAGTAGCATTATTTTGAACTTAACCTAAGTCACATATTAAGTTAATTTAATATAGACCTTACTTTATGAAATTAAAGGTCACGAAATAAAAATCCCTACAAAAAAAAAAAAAAAACTATATATGCTAGTCGATCCATAATATGTGTCCAACACAATAAATTTCGGCCCAAGTTATGAGGGGATAATCATGCATTGATATGATAACAAGCCCATAAAACATGACCCACTCCTTGTTAGCCCATAATCAAAAAAAAATCCGGTTCATTACAAACCCTATATACCGATTATTGTTGTCACTTTCAAAACCCTAAACCTCCTAAACACAAAACATCGTCTGCCATCTTTCTCTCCCATCTGTTCGACACAAATCACAGCAGCAAGAAGGTATTTCTTGGTCCCAAATTGGTGTTTGAGTCGTGTGCGAAGTGGTCTTGATCGTGGGTGTCAAAAGGGTGTCGATAGGAGTGTTCTTGGCTAGGTTTCGGCTGCAAATTATGTGGTGTCGATCCTTTGTTCTTCTTGTTCTTTGTTCACGCCACGAGGGTAACCCTTATAACCCTTGTTTAAGTCTACGCTTCCTGTACGATAAATACTTATATTTGATATTCTCTTCGAGTTACACTACCATATAAATGATAACATGCCACATAAAATGATATACAAAATTTTAATCATGAAAACCCTAAAACCTACATGTATAAATCGAACAATAAGTGTGTGTGATGAACTTATTCGTTTTGGTTATGATAAGACCAGAGAGGAATCGACCTAAACATGTATTAAACATATCTATAATCGTTATGTGTTAAGGAATAAAGATCGGAATGAAAAACCTAAGAGATTACATGGTAGGATTAAAAACTGTTACTGATCTGGAATTTTGTTCGACTTTAATCGGCTGTAAATAAATGATGTGAACGTATATTTTGGTGTTTCTGGAGTCTAAAAATAAGTTCATTGAAATAGATATCTGTAGAAATTAACCTCATAATTTTTAGAGGTCTGAAAGTCACATTTTTTGAATTTATGAAATCGGGTGTCAAAACTGTATTTCGGGTTTCGAAAATTCACCTGTAGTTTATGAATTTTAATTTGAAATATATAACGATTTATGATCTAAAATTCTGGAAGAATAATATTTGGAATATAAGTTAGTTTTTGTAATTTTTTCAGATTTTTATAAATTTATTTGATAGGGCTTTGAACTGCTTACTTTTCGTATGTTAAAATTTATCAGTAATTTGGACGACTTGGAATAAAGGATTTTTAAACTATGGTTATACCTAATAATAAATTCTGGAAAAATTATTTTAAATTCTTAAAACATCTGGGCACCTTTATGAATATTTGGGAATTTTATCTCTGAGTTCTTATAAGGATTAAAAATTGGGGAAAACAGTACTAAATTGAGTGTAAAATCTGTGAGAAGTGTAAAAGTTGTTTAAAGAGTGTTATGTGTTTATTTTATAAACTAAAGGGTGTAAATGGTTATTGTGTTAAAACAAAAGGACTTAACTTGTAAAAACCTGTAACTTGAATATAATTACACTTTATACACTAATCTTACCACAATGACACTTTGGTCCTTTAACTTGTGATAATTATATAATGAACCCTAAAATTATGAGAACTACATTATAAACCCTAAACTCATGTAAGTGACATTATGCATCTTAAACTACGAATATGATCATCTTTAATACTCTGAATTGACATACGGGAATGTTAATAACTAAGTTACTAAATATGGAAAGTTACCTGAAATAGAAAGGCAATTAAAATGGAACCTTATGACTATGAAACTTATAAGAACCATTATGATCATTTGTAGATCGGGTGAAGAGGGAGTGATCTCCTACTTTATTTGCTTTTCATTCTTTTCTTGCGTATTTCGTTAAGGTACAGATATTCTGCCCTTCTCTAGTAAGGTGCCTTCGTTTCTTTTGATTTCGTATTTTGATTCGTTTAGGATTCCCTATGCCATTGCTATGTTCCCTCCTGTTTGTGCACCTTTCATGTGATCTTTTGTTTATGAACCCTTGATGTGTTCCCTTTGTTCTGAATCTTTATTGCATCTCTTTGTTTTGACCTATTGTCCTGAATCCTGATCTGTAAATCTTGTTTTGAAACTTAATCTGACATACTTGTAGAAAACTTGATTCGATTTTTGATATAAACCTTAATCTGTTAAATCCTTATTTGAACCTAATTGATTTTGGAACCATCTTTAAATTACATATGAACCCGTTTGAGAAAAACTATTTTAAAAGAAGCAACACCACTTTTAATGGAAGTTAATAAAAGTTTTGGAAGACCAAGTTTATGAAAACTATTTTGTAAGATCAGTTGTCATGAAACCGTTTATGAAGGATTGTTAAATGGACTTTTAAATAGAAACCTTTTTAAATGAACTTTTGCTATGACCTCTAATTATGAACTTGTGAAAACTCTTTTCTGAAAACCTTTTGATATTGCCCTTTGGAACTGAACTTAAACTTTGATATAAAAACTTAATCTGATAAACTCCGACTAAAACCTTTGATATTAAATCCTACAAATTTCTTGATATGAACCTTATGCCATGAACCCTTAAGATTTGACTTTCTAATTATGCTAGTACATTTGACTTTGACCTACAGTTTGATATTACGAGCCAATCACTAGGCATGAGGGTTTCATGTCCATGTCATTGACGCACCTTTGACATGACTCTAGGGCAGGAGAGTGATGACCTGTTCCGTCCCTTATTTATTATTTGCTATGGCCATTATAATTATGATTATTGATTTGTCTGTGGGGCGTATGGGTGCATCCTAGATTTGACCTGTTATCTGTATATGTTATATGATTATGGTTATTATATCTGGTGACTGATTGTGTGTGCGATATACGTCTTTCACATATATCTGTGAGCTGATCACTCAAAATGATACATGAGGTCACCCCTCATATTATCTGTTACTTGAGAGGCATCCCCTCTAGATTACTTGTATGTTTATACCGTTTTGATATGATCTGTTATCTGGGCTTGTGATAGATTTCTGTTTTTCCTTATTTTATGACTATATTGTTTCTTTTCATTATCTCTTTTCTTTTGTCTTCATTTCGTTCCTTATTCCTCTCGCTTTGATTTCGTATCGGTATGATCTACATTCCTGATTTTCTTTGTACTGCTATCCGTTATCGTTTCTTGTTATCTATATATCTGTTCACTGAGCTCTCGTAGCTCAGCCGCGTTTTCTTTTTCACGCGGCAGGTATTAGTAGGAAGCTGGGAATGAGTGAAGAGTGTACCTTGGACTTAGAAGATTGGATAGCTATGCTGGGTTAGAGTTGGATTGAAGACATTATGTTTTAGAATTAGTTTTGGAAGTTTTAATTGTAACCATTTAGATTCAATATTTCATTTGTAATCCTTGAATTTTTGTATTACTGTATTAGTATGCTTTGTTTTGATCTGATATGTATCCATTGTTGTGATATCTTTACCCTTGTCGGGTCGGGGTGTTACAATACGGAACACACAAATACCTGGTCTAAAGTCCCAAAGTTTCTCTTCCACAACGATAACTAATCCGTTAGTCATTGAATCAACTCTGGACCATCAGTAAGTAACTCTCTGACTTAATTCAACCCAAAAAGGTGTTCTTAATATCCGTTCATACAAAATTCTGAAAGAAAAATCCTTGTCACTTGCGAGCCATCTAATCATAATGAGCAATTAACACAACCAGAACTAACACTTGTCAAATTTCCTGCTCAACACATCTTCCAAGCTCGAATAGTTGCTCTGTTTATCCATCAGTCTAGCGGTGCAAAGCATTACTAAACTTGAGTCTGGTTCCTCAAGCCTTCAGTAGTTCTTCCTAGGAATGTGAAGTAGAAACGCGAATCTCTGACACGATCAGTGCAAGTGCGTGATGCGTGGTTTTGCAACCTTACAACAGGTTTTACCTCTTGAGGGATCTCAAGAGGCTTACAACCCCACCAGGCAGTGTACCTGACCGATGTAGTATAGTGTAGTGGTAAGTACGGGGGATTGATCGTTCTCCACAGGGAATAGTGTTCGTTAGGTATGAAAAACTACTCTAATAGGTCTAAGGGTGAGAGAAGATTCTTTTTGTGTCTTTTATAATTTTATGAAAGCAAGTAAAATCTCGGGTTTGAAAGAGTGGGCGGAATTAGTTGCTAGTCAACTAACCCAAATAACTACGAATGCAAATAAAATAAAATAACAGAAAATTAAAAGGTGGTAAAACTTATGTAGAGAGAAATGTGTTTACTTAGATTTCCTTACTCCCTAACTATCTTTTACCGGTTGATTAGTGTGTATTAATTGCGTGGATGACGGGTGTATTCCTTAATACCAATCGTGGGGTGGCGTACGTACTTCCCCAACTCTATGAACTCCTACTTCACTCCTATGTCGAGCCGGCTAGGAAGCTCCTAACATGGGATCACTAGAATTCGCTCATGCATTAAATACAACCATAAAAACCTTTAGTACGCATTGGTTCATGTTTCTTAAGACGTTCAAGCAAGTTACCGAATAGGAAGTTAGCCAGTTTTCTTAAGCCTAACATAGATGAACAATCATCCAATACAACTAATAACACACTAATAACCAATAATCAATAGCTAGGTTTCATTAGATCTAAGCAAACACAAGATAAATCTAGCCTAGCATGTTAAACAAAAGACAAGAACAAGATAGAATCAAACAACACATAGACATATTGAATGATTAATTGATAACTTATCTTCAATGTAACATGGAAGATCTCAAGGCAAAAAGCCTTGAAAAAGCTGCTAAAATCGTCTTAGGGTTTTCACACACAAAGTTCCCCAATAAGTTCCACACTAATGACAAAAAATTGCAAAACTATATATAGACTTTCAGATCTGACGGCGTCACGTTATGGAGTGTGACGCCGTCACCTCGCCGCTTTTAGGGTTCCCAGATGGCCTTCTTGACGCCGTCCCTCTTTAGCTCTCCAAAATCCGTTCTGGCTTATCAAGGCTTGACGCCGTCAGACTTAGGGGTGACGCCGTCCCTCTTTAAATTAAGCCGTGATGACCTTGATCACATTAAAGCGTGACGCCGTCAGAATTCCATGCAAATTTCTCTGGCTTATCATGAGTAATTTTCACATCTACCACTTTTGCCAAGCCATGACGCCGTCCAGAACAAATCCTGACGCCGTCAAAGGTAATTTCCAGCACAATTTTGAGACTTTGTCGTTTTCTTCACTTTTATGCTCCAAAAATGTCCAAAATGCCTCCTTTTCCAAATTTCTCCTCAAAAGTACCTAAAATGACAAAAGGAACGATTTAGGGCAATATTTGATCAAATAGATACGATTTAGGGCTTAAATGACCCCTTAAAAGCGGTACACTTTTCGCTTCATCAAATACCCTTACACTTGAGATTTGCTTGTCCTCAAGCAAATGCGCTTTTATTCTAATCAAAATACAAGTTAGGGGTCATTTAATGCTAACATAAAAGTAATTACAACAAATATTCGTTCCACTTTAATCATAATAAGCACGGAGATTACAAACTAGCACCTCACAAGTAGTGTTTAGATACTCACATCTCTCAAGTGTCATCAAAATAAATCTCATAAATGAAAACGGATAATATCTTTCACTACCTGTCATAGCAAATAGATTACCATAGGCTTGGGAAAGGATCGAAAACCTCCTCCACTAGGTGTAAGCACCTAAGATAAACTATCAAAGAGGGCTTTTACATGGGTTATAACGTTAGGTGTAGGGAAAAGGAAAACACGGTTTTGTTGGATAAAGGATATTTTACTGGTGGCGAGTTAAAGATCTTGATTAATTACATGTACTATACAATGTTGCTAAGCCAAGACTCGACTCAATCTTAAGCTAAAAACAAAATAACCAAAAACATAAAATAAACATAAAATGAAACGGGATGGTAGTCCGTATGTTTTTTCTACTTTTCTTTTTCTCATTTTTTTTGTATTTTTCTTGATTTTTTTTTTTTTTTTTTTTTTTTAATTTTTGCATACACTTTTGCCCTACCATCCAAAATAATAAATCATAGGGGCATTGCATTCCCCTTACACTTGAACTTTTACATAACTTTACAAAAAATTATTCTAATGACTCGAATCAAGATAATCGAAACATTTGGAGTACTTTTTAAAATATTTAGCACATATGGGGTAATAAATGATGTTCTTCCCCATTACTCCATTATACTAGTACTTTTCCCATGAGTCCCAATCGTCCCAAAACAATATGTACAAGGATATGACTCGACTTAGCAACCATGTAATCAATTAGATAATTAACTTGGGTTTTAAACAAATGTTGTCACAATAATGCACTAAAAATGAGTGCATACAAGGTAGGCTAAGGCGATTTGGGTGTACATTTTAGTGGGGTGTAACAAATTCTTTCTTTAAGTAAAATGCTTAAAGGTCGAAACGAAAAGATAGGCTCTGAGGGGTGTACTAGGGGTATCGTGTACTAAAAATGAGTACAACGCAAAGGGTGTGGGAGAATTACTTGACCAATGTAGCCAACGTAATTATAACAAAAGCACAGGTGTAAAACAATGGGTTAATCCTAATGCCTCTTATCATGTAGTAAATCTAACTACACGAATGTAGTCTCACTTGTGGCCTCGGAATGGTCCTAACGCAAGTTCTAGAATCTAAGTGCTACCGGTACACTCATCATAGCATAAATGCTTTTCCTACCAATTCTAGGGGCGAACCTCACATATTTGGGGGTGGAAAATTTTTTAGTGGTACGGTTTTTTGTGCTAGTCATATAACTCCTATCCATGAGACGCTCATTAAGATCAAAGTTTCACTCCTAAATGTTGTAAAAAAATTTAAATTTGGCACTAAAATTGCCCTAACAGGTATTTATCTCAGTTTTATTACACATCTACCGTTAAACAAACAAAAATCAAGCGTAATAGCATTCTCTAATCGTACTTTTACCCCCCCCCCCTTACACTTAAGATGAACATTGTCCCCAATGTTCAAATAACAAGATGTAAAAGAAAAAAGTAAAAGAATGAAATCAAATACTCCCCTGATTCGCTCAGTGGATAATGAAGTAACACGGTTAGATCTTCTTCCAAGGTAATGTTAAAGCTCCATGACTAAAGCATCGCCAAAAGCTTGATCCAACAAACATTTCCTTGTCCAAAATAACCTGTTAAACCTGAGAAAACAAACACGAAAACCTGCATAACATCGGCGGGATAAACTCTATATATAAGGATATAATGCTTGTGGAATGATAATTTTGCAGATTCCTGGAGATTATAAGTTATAGATTTAATAAAAACTTTTTATGAAAACAAAACTTTCAAAAATTTTCAGAAAATTAAACCTGACGCCGTCAGGTTGTAGATCCTGACGCCGTCAGAAATGATCTGACAGAATTCTCATGTTACGTTTCCGGAATTTTTTTTTTTTTTTGGAAAGACCTATACCTTACTTCCTGGAAATCCTGCAAAACATCATTATGACTCGATACAAGCATTTGACTCAAACAAAAACTAATATGTATGTTCATTTAATATTATTATGATTCATGTTCATTTGTGTTCTAATAAACCGATTTAGATTTCCCTTACACTTAACTTTTGCAAAACACCTTTATATGTAGTTAAGACGAAGTTAAAAACAAAATAAAGCATTTTCACAATTTGTTTTGAACATGAATCAATAATAATAAAAATTAAACACACATACGAAAACAAATAAAATCAAACAAACAAATAAATAAACACACAAAGCAAATAAAACTTGGGTTGCCTCCCAAGAAGCGCTTTTCTTTATTAATGAGTCTTGTAGCTAGACTCAAAGTCACGCTACCCTATGTAAGTGAGCTCGTCATCGAGGACGTCTTTAGGGTTAAGCTTGGATTGAAGTTTCCTATTGGTTTGCTTGGTACAATATATCTTTTCAAACTTCTCTCCATCCGGGTCATACAATGTCATCTTAATATGCCATGACCCATCTCCATCTTTGGGTGGTTTGTCCCAATCCCACTTATGATCATCTTCCTCACAAGTCCACTTATTCATTCCTAGGTTAATTGGCAAAACTCCTAGGAAATCAATCATCTTCCTAAAAACTAGAGGGTCTTCAAATGGATCCAATTCGGTGTCCCAAGCCAAGAGTTGCTCTACCGTATGTGTTCGGTTCACAAAGTCCTCTTCTAGGTAAAATGGGCGTTGGGGTCCTATGAAGTCTCTATCGATCCAAGGTCCATATCTAGATGGTCTCCTATTTGATTCTAACCAATGTGGTGTTGGTTCCTCACTAGTATCATAGGCATGTTTCTTAACATCATAGACTGACCAAGTATCACCTTCTCCTACCGCTATCTTAGATTCCTTACAATCAATCATAGCACTAGCGGTCGCCAAAAATCCTCTACCTATCAACAAGGGGCATGTAGGGTCGCTAACCATATCAAGGACGTGGAAATCGGCTAAAATGGTTAGTTTTCCAATGTGCACTAACACGTCCTTAACTACTCCAACCGGGTAAGCAACACTCCCATCCGCTAAACCTATTATCACCTCGGTTTCTTCAAGTTTTCCTAGTTTTAGAGAGGTGTAGAGAGGTAACGGAAGTAGGTTAAGGCTTGATCCAAGATCGGCTAATGTGTCATAAGCCTCCGAATTACCGATCTTGCAAGGTAGAACAAATAAGCCCGGATCATCTAATTTCTTAGGTAGCTTGTTTTGAACAAAGGCGGTCCCTTTTTCGCCTAACTTGAGCTTCTTCTCATCCAACACATCAATAACCGGACTTTCAAGGTGGAGCTCCTTGAATTCTTCGTCAAGGTTTTGAGTGGGAGGTGTTTCAACTACAACTTGGGTTTGTTTGAAACACGTGCTCATGGAATTGACCGAATAATATTGTGGACAAGAACTAGGAGACGAAACCGATGAAATGGCGTTGACGTTTAGTTTCGGGTTCTTGACCGTGTTGCTAGGGAGTGCTCCCATTTCTCGGTCATTGAGGGCTTTCAACAAGGTGTCAATCTTATTGGTCATCTCGCTTTGTTTTTGTTTGAAATCGGCTTCAAACTTGGCTAAACGAGCTTCTTGAGATGCCATAAATTGAGACATCAATCCTTCAAAGTTATTGGTACTACCATTGCCGGAAGGATTGTTATTGAAAGTACGGTTCGAGTTGGAACCGCTTGATTGGAAACGATTAGGTGGGTTGGAAGAGTTGGTTTGTTGTGCGTTTTGGTTTTGTTTCCACCTAAGGTTCGGGTGATTTTTCCATGAGGGGTTGTATGTATCACCGTAGGGGTTTGGCTCGGGTTTGAAAGTGTACCACTTGTCTCCCGCTCCGTCGGTACGCGAGGATGCGTAGTCCACGAAAGCTTGTTCGGGGAGTTCCATGCAATTACGAGTGTCGTGGGGACCACTACATAATTCACATGAAGAAGTGATTTTGTTCACTTGGCTTGAAGGTTTAGGAGCCTCGTAGGATTTCATGAGAAACTTGACTTGGTCTTCAAGTTCTATGATCATACGGTCGGAAGTGCTTGAATTGTTCGAAGGCAAAGATATTGCCTTGACCGTTTTATTCAAATCACGGGGATCATTCCAACTTTCGTTGTCATAAAGAGCAAGGTCTTCTAGGAGAGCCCATGATTGTTCCGCACTTAGATCACGTAGCTTACCACCAGCCGCTTGGTCAATGGTTTGCCTCGTGGAGAGATTGATATGGTCATAGAAGATTTGGACTTGGAGCCAAAGTTCTATGCCATGGTGAGGGACTTTTTGGAGTAAGTCCTTGAATCGAGTCCATGCCTCGTAGAGGGTTTCGCCTTGACGTTGTTGGAACATCAAGATATCATTCCTTAGCTTGGTAGTTCTTCCCGGTGGGAAAAACTGAGCAAGGAAACGAGTGGTGAGATCATCCCAAGAGGTGATGGATCCTGCGGGTTGACGCTCTAGCCATTGACTAGCTTGGTCCCGCAGAGAGAATTGAAAGAGACGCAGTCGGGTCGTCTCTCGAGTGGCAACATCAAGGTCTATAGAATCAACAATTTTGAGAAAGTCCTTGAGATGTTGATTAGGATCTTCAGAACGAAGTCCATGGAATGCGCATCCGCTTTGCACCAACCGGATGGTGTCGGATCGCAAGGGAGTGACATTGGCTCCTTGAGTGAGCTCAATGGTGTTTCGATAGCCATGGTGGCTAGGACGGGAGTACTCTCCTAAAGTACGGGCTCTAGGAGGTGGTGGTGGTTGTTGTGGTGGTGGGTTATTGGGATTAAGGATATTACCATCTTCCATAATGTCGGATGGTAATGGTTACGAACAAAGAAACGAAGAAAAATAGATAGACTAAAGAAAACCTAGAAAAATAAAATAAAAATCTCACTAGAAAGGAATCTAGTGAGTAGACCTATAAAATAAAAATTCAACCTAAACAATAACTATTCCCCGGCAGCGGCGCCAAAAACATGATGCGTGGTTTTGCAACCTTACAACAGGTTTTACCTCTCGAGGGATCTCAAGAGGCTTACAACCCCACCAGGCAGTGTACCTGACCGATGTAGTATAGTGTAGTGGTAAGTACGGGGGATTGATCGTTTCTCCACAGGGAATAGTGTTCGTTAGGTATGAAAAACTACTCTAATAGGTCTAAGGGTGAGAGAAGATTCTTTTTGTGTTTTTTATAATTTTATGAAAGCAAGTAAAATCTCGGGTTTGAAAGAGTGGGCGGAATTAGTTGCTAGTCAACTAACCCAAATAACTACGAATGCAAATAAAATAAAATAACAGAAAATTAAAAGGTGGTAAAACTTAAGTAGAGAGAAATGTGTTTACTTAGATTTCCTTACTCCCTAACTATCTTTTACCGGTTGATTAGTGTGTATTAATTGCGTGGATGACGGGTGTATTCCTTAATACCAATCGTGGGGTGGCGTACGTACTTCCCCAACTCTATGAACTCCTACTTCACTCCTATGTCGAGCCGGCTAGGAAGCTCCTAACATGGGATCACTAGAATTCGCTCATGCATTAAATACAACCATAAAAACCTTTAGTACGCATTGGTTCATGTTTCTTAAGACGTTCAAGCAAGTTACCGAATAGGAAGTTAGCCAGTTTTCTTAAGCCTAACATAGATGAACAATCATCCAATACAACTAATAACACACTAATAACCAATAATCAATAGCTAGGTTTCATTAGATCTAAGCAAACACAAGATAAATCTAGCCTAGCATGTTAAACAAAAGACAAGAACAAGATAGAATCAAACAACACATAGACATATTGAATGATTAATTGATAACTTATCTTCAATGTAACATGGAAGATCTCAAGGCAAAAAGCCTTGAAAAAGCTGCTAAAATCGTCTTAGGGTTTTCACACACAAAGTTCCCCAATAAGTTCCACACTAATGACAAAAAATTGCAAAACTATATATAGACTTTCAGATCTGACGGCGTCACGTTATGGAGTGTGACGCCGTCACCTCGCCGCTTTTAGGGTTCCCAGATGGCCTTCTTGACGCCGTCCCTCTTTAGCTCTCCAAAATCCGTTCTGGCTTATCAAGGCTTGACGCCGTCAGACTTAGGGGTGACGCCGTCCCTCTTTAAATTAAGCCGTGATGACCTTGATCACATTAAAGCGTGACGCCGTCAGAATTCCATGCAAATTTCTCTGGCTTATCATGAGTAATTTTCACATCCACCACTTTTGCCAAGCCATGACGCCGTCCAGAACAAATCCTGACGCCGTCAAAGGTAATTTCCAGCACAATTTTGAGACTTTGTCGTTTTCTTCACTTTTATGCTCCAAAAACGTCCAAAATGCCTCCTTTTCCAAATTTCTCCTCAAAAGTACCTAAAATGACAAAAGGAACGATTTAGGGCAATATTTGATCAAATAGATACGACTTAGGGCTTAAATGACCCCTTAAAAGCGGTACACTTTTCGCTTCATCAGTGCGCCACGTAGCTTGAATAATCTTCTGCCGAAAGAAATCTCTGCCAATCTTCCAGTGAGCCTGTAACACCCCAACCCGACAAGGGTAAAGATATCACAACAATGGTGGCATATCAGAAGTCACAAAACATTCAATAAATAAAACATCAAGTCTTAACATTAAATCCAAAATAAGTCAACATGACTTAAATCAAAATGCAAGACAAAATAACTTAAGTACAAAATCAAATATTCAAATGCCTAAACAATGGCATATCAAAATAAATAGAAGTTCAAATGGTAGAGCTAAACAACTAAGGTCAACTCCAAAATAGATCGCTCTCATCCCAAAGCTAAACCCAGCTCCTAGCTTAAGTACCTGCCGCAGGAAAAGAAATGCGGCTGAGCTTCAAAAGCTCAGTGAACAGATATATAGATAACGGAAACATATAATAGGTAGCAAGTACATAAACAAATCAGGAATACAAAAATCATACCAATACGAAGTCAAATGACAGGAATGAGAAATGAATCATGAATAGAAGAAAAGAACGAAGTGAATAAGATTTTAGAAAAACAAGAACACAACAATTCATCACGAGCCCAGACGACTTACGATACCATAGCATTAATAATATAATAAAACAAACCTGTGTAGAGTGATCAGCTCTTAGACAAAGTGAAAGACGTGTATCGCTGATGCGCGTGATGTGTCGTTGCGGTTTAGCAGTTTTAATGCCTACTCAAGTTTTAAATTTATATTTAGCCGACTTATCAATAACACACACACTTAACGAGCAGTGTACCCGGTCAGTATGAAGATAATGGTAAGTAGAGTGTCGATCACTAAGAGTGGAACGTATTATCTCGTTATTCTAATCAGTATTTTAATATCCTAACGCAAGGGGGTTTCAGCCTGAGAGACTGGCACGATTTTGTTTGCAATTAAATAATAAACTAAACTAATAGGCACGAATCAGCAAGTAGCACACACGTACACAGATAAATACTCGAGACAATAAGAGGGCTGTCCTTATAATTAAGTAGTTTGTCACTTGTTTTATTGATAGTTTTATATGAAGTGTATGTAGTTAATCCTTTCTCGTTGGTCCTAAGCTTATCGAAGAGTAAACCCTTAATGATGACTTATGTCTAAAAGTTATTCCTAAGTGATCAATTTAGTAATAACCGTGGGAGTGCAACCTTTCCGTTGCCACATTACACAAGCCACTAATAAACACAGAGGTGATCAATGCACTAATAAGTAGTAACCAAAGACATCAACATATAAACTTTAATCGATGGGAAAGCAATTTTAAGGGGAGTTGAAGTGAATGATAACATAGCACAAGCCCATCAATCCTGATGAATTAAAGTTTGCTAACACAATAAAACAAAACTACTTAATGAATTAAACACATGCAGCACCTTCTTACAGCTCTTGTATCTTCGTTTGGTGTGTCTTGTGCTGCCTTCTTGACTGAATTCGTCCTAGGGTTCTGCTCTTCGGTTCTGATATATGTCTCACCAAAGCTTTTGAATTCGTCTGGTCTTGGGGTATTTATAGTTTCTGTCTGAGGGAAGATGCGGCGCATCTATTAAGTAGATGCGGCGCATCTATTAAGTAGATGCGGCGCATTGACTTAACTTCGCGTGGGGTCCAAGATTATAATATTCAGGAATATTCGTACACCGCCAGAAGATGCGGCGTAACTCCATGATTAGATGCGGCGCATGTCCTCTTGTATCTTGGATCGTATCTGGTGATATCTTGATATCGATGCGGCGCATGTCATGAGTGAGATGCGGCGCATCTGGAGCAGATTTAACTTGATCTTGTCCATTTCAGTAGACTCTTCACTTTATGCATGTTTTGCTCCATTATTAGTCCAAAATCGCTAAGTTTCACCAAATGCTTTTTTTACCTGAGAATTACAAAAGTAAACGATTAAGTATCAATCCTCATACATAATATAGTAAAACAAGTCAAATTAATAGGATAAATGATAGTAATAAAATGTACTTATTTGAGTTCATCAAATATCCCCCCACTTGAACTTTACTTGTCCCCAAGTAAACCTTAGAATTTCTCTTATGAAAATGTATCCTAAAAGATGTTAGGATTTATTTTTATATCAAGCATGTATTCGTTTAATTCATAATCACACAACTAAACACTTTAACGAATTAGAAGTATAATAAAATAATTTGATAAAAGCAAATCTAATCGTTTAACTGTCCAGTCGCGACGAATATTCTATCATAAGCTTGGCAAGTATACACATCTCCCCCACTAAAGCTAAGGAATAACAAGTCTAAAGCGGTAAAAAGGGTTTTTAGGCTTAAGGGTTAATTATTCTCTTTCACTATCGATCTCAAATTCCAGAAAAGGCGACAAAATCACAAATACATGATCGAATCCACGAACACGATACTTGCAATTGCTCAAATCCTTAACTCGAATAGGCTAAAGATAGGTCCAAACTTCACCAATAATAATATATCAAAAAGGGCGACAAAATCATAAATACATAGCCGAATCCACGACTACGATACTTAAGATTGCTCAAATCCCTAATCTCAATAAATCAAAGGTTTGGTTGGATAAAGAATAATAAAGGGCATGGATAACATTTGGGATATAAATTGGTGTAAAAATAAAAATAAACAAAACAAATAAATTAAAATCCTAAGTGTGGTTAATCACTATCCCAACCATCCCATGAATAAGACTCATATCATCGAATAACTCACGCTTTAACACTTGAAACACACGCTTTAGGTAGACACGAATTATACTCAACAAGATCTTAATCAAAGAATAAACCTTAATTGGCGTTCCCATAACTGCCAATTCCCATTCAATCCATAGATATAATATATAACAAATAGTGGCCATATGAACCACTTACATAACTTTACATCGTTGGTTTAAAAACAAACATCCAACTCTTTTTCTTTTTCTTTTTCTTTTCTCATTTTTTCGATTTTTTTTTTTTTAAGAAACATAAACATAGATGTGTAAAATTTCACCGCATCACTATAATGATAATTCTGGATAATTTTTCCATACTTTTCATACTTCAGAAATAACGGTGATAGTGAAAGTAGTAAACACACGAAAAATAAACTCAAAGATATACAATATTTACTTTCACTCCAATTGCATTGTGCAATTTCCCGACCTAACCATAGATAATGAATTACGCACGCGAACACAGGTAATGTAAGGAAACACACTTTGCCTATAGCAATTAACCAACCACGGACTTTAATCTACAGGGTAGGCTAAGGTGTAAGGGTGTAACGAAACATTTTAAACATAGGTGTAAGAAACGAAAGGAATGGCTCTGAGTGTTTTTCTAGGGGTATCTTACTCTAAAAATGAGAGTAACAAAAGGGTTTATACGGGGGTTAACTAACCAGTGTAGTTAGTTAATAACACATAACATATAATAGGCTATTTGGGTGTAATCCTAGAAATTTACCAATTTAGACAAGTCATTCCAATTATATAAATAATACTCATTATGGTGGTCTCGAATAGTATATAAGCCAAGTTCTAAAGTTTATAAGTCACCGGCACACTCATAGATTTGTGAATTTTGAAAAATCACAATTTTTGAAAATAACGTCATGTGTGCAGCTATGCAACTTAGATCTAAAACAAAAACATGCTAAAAAAATTTTAAGTTTGATATATTAAGCACATTTTAAGCATAATTTTTGAAAAAGTTTAGGACAAGTAATTGTTAAGTGTTCTAATTCTCCAATCCCCCCACTTAAGTTAAACAACGTCCTCGTTGTTTGTATAAAAGGTTAAAAACTGGAAAATAAAAAGAATTAGAACAGGAAAACTCCCCTGAGATTTGCTTGGTATGATCCTCCATTTGTATTAGAGCAAAAATCATCTTTCTTGTGGATTAGAACGTTAAAGCTTCATACTTGATGTATCCACAGAAAATCCAGGAAACTATAATACCACCAAAGCTTCAAAACACACCTAAGATAAGAAAGGTTCAAGCTTGCATAATACATTAGTAGTTAGATAAAAATAAAACATAAAAATTAAAACTGAAAATCATCAGGTCAGTCGATGCGCCGTATCTTATTGAAGAAGATACGCCGTATCGAGCCTGGAATTAATACGGATCAGAATAAAGATGCGCCGCATCCTTAACCAGGGATGCGCCGCATTAAGATAAACTGATAAATAGTTTTAAAGTCGAAAATAAAAATGCAGAAAAATAAAATAAGATATGACCATTGCAGGAGATGCGTCGCATCTCAGGATTGAGATGCGCCGTATCTTCATGCGGCCTGGACTGACTCGACACAGAAAACAGAATAATAGAAATTCTCCGGGTTGTCTCCCGGTCAGCACTTGTCTTTATTCCAGAGTCTTCAAGTTAGACTCACGTTCAGCTCTTTAATATCGATCATTGAAGGAGTCGAAAACATCGCGCTCCTTCATCGCCAATTCAGTAATATTGAACACTCCTTGCTCGTCCTTAATTTCCACGCCGTTCTTCTTTAATATCTGTATAAACAAAGTCCTGTCCCTTTCGGGCAGAGATGTCAAAATGATAGACGGGAAATTCTTATTATCATATAGGCACAAATAAGCAAGGTGGGGTGGTAGTTCAATAAACACATCATTATTCAAATTCGTTTTCTCAACTATTCTCCTACGTTTATTAATTACTACACAATCATACCACTCATCATCAGAATCATTAACAACATTGCGTCTAAGTTCGGTAGGTACATTAAGGTCAATGAATTCCTCAAAGTTTTCATGATTAGGATTAGTTGAGTTGTTTTGAATCAATGTTTCTCCCATAAGTCTAGCTTCAAGATCGAGGTCCATTCGCTCTCTTAATCCTAGCACATAAACACCTCTAATTATGCTTTTAACCGGATCTTGGCACTTATAGACAAGTTTATTATTCCCTACCCTTAATGAAATTTTTCTTTTAAATACATCAATCTTAGCATGGGCAGTAGACAAGAAAGGTCGACCAAGTATTAAAGGAATCTTAATATCCTCGGGCATGTCTAATATAACAAAGTCTACGGGAAAAATAAACTGCTCAATCTTAACTAGCACATTATTAGCAATCCCTTCAGGTCGTTTTACCGTTTTATCAGCCAATTCAATAAGTAACTTAGTTGGTGCTAATTTTCCTAGTCCTAGGGTAGTGAACGTCTTAAGAGGCATAACACTAACACTAGCTCCTAAGTCAGCTAACACATTATTGAAAGATATATCATTAATAGAACAAGGTAAAGTAAAACTTCCTGGGTCTTTTTCTTTATGAGGCAAGGCATTTAAGTCGGTTGCAGGGCTCTCTTCTTTCATTGTTGCCTTGATCTCCTCTTCAATCTTTGTCTTCTCTTTTAGTAGTCTCCTTAAGCTGATTGAAGAATTAAAGAAAAATTCGGGTCTTGCACCATCATTACCATTCATCGATCTTCTAGGTATATTAGGAGTGACTTCTTCAGTGGTGCTTATGGCTTTGACATGATCTCTTGGATTTGTTTCAGTTGAGCTCGGTAAACTTCCATATCCCCTTTCTTGAAGAACTTTGCTCATTTGACCAATTTGTTGTTCCAATGCTTTGATCGAAGCTCCTTGATTTCTTGTTGTAGTGTCCGTTGAAGCTCGGATTTCTTTGATCATAGCAGTATTCTCTTCATGTCTTTTAGCAGCATCGGCCATAATTTGCTTTAAAGTATCATCTAAAGTCTGCCTCCGTTCTTGATAAGCGGGATTGAAGTTGTTCTTTTGATAGAATCCCGGTGTAGCTTCCCTAAATCTTCCTGAAGGTCGGAATGGTTGTCCAAATTGGGTGTAATATGCTTCTTCAAACGTCTCACTTTCATTCTTGTTCGGGCAATCTTTAGTGTAGTGAGGTCCTTCACACTTTTCACATCCAACTTGGGCAGCATACGCTCTTTCATCACGCTTCTTCATCTCTCTACTAATTTTATCCAATTGAGCTTGAATAGCAGCAATCCCGTCGAAATTAGTGCTGCTCTTAGATCTAGTAGAGGTCCCATCGTGCCATTTCTGAGAATGATCAGCAGCTTCTTGGATCGCTTTCCTAGCATTAGTTGCACTCATTTGAGGTACAGCTCCCTTAGCATCCAAAATATGTCTAGTAGGCACGTCCAGTCCTTGATAAAACAATATTATCTCCTGCATAGGGGTTAGATAGTGTTGAGGACATTTTATCAATAAATCTTTAAATCGTTCCCAAGCTTGATAAAGAGTTTCATCAGGCTCTTGCTTGAAACTATTGATAGCCTCCATCTTTTTAGCAGTCTTAGCAGGTGGACAATATCTCTTCAGGAATTTGCTCTTCAAATCTCCCCATGTAGTGATTGAACTAGCAGGTTCATTCCTTAGCCACTTGTTAGCAGCTCCTTTTAGTGATAGTGGAAAGATTCTTAGCATGATTTGATCGTCAGTCACTCCTTCTGAAGTAAACAAATCTGCAATCTCCAGGACCTTTTCAACATGCTCATTAGCATCCTCATGTTCCGTCCCACTGAAAGCATTCTCTCTAAGTTCCTTGAGAAACTGACCCTTCAATTCAAATTTTGACTTATCATCAAACTTAGGTCTAGCAACTCCTGAAGTGTAATCAGCACGGGTACTGTTCATGTATTCCTCCATAGTAGTGTTTTCGCCCATTGTTTCTGTTTCAACTTCCTCTTTTTCTTCAGAAAAGTAATCAAGCTCGAGTGAACTTGAAAGATCAAAGCTTCTTGTGTTGAAAAGCCTTTTAAGCGAATGTAGGGCTCGTTCAGGATCTTCGAAAGGTTGAATCAAGTTCTTCGTAGAACTCCTGGTCATGCACTTCCTGAAATCAACACAAAAATATCAGTAGGGTATGCTCGAGAAAGTAATATATCAGATAATTAATAACGAAAACGGAATACGAAAAATTAAAGTTACTGATATCTGCAGACGATGCGCCGTATCCAAAAAGTTGGATACGCCGTATCTTATAATCGTTAAAATTTAATCAGACTTTATCCAGAAAATAGATACGCCGCTTAGAATTTATGAATGCGCCGTATCGAATTAATTAATCAAAAATCGATATTTATTTAAAATTAAATGCGTCGTATTAACGAAAGTTAATGCGCCGTATTTTCGTTACGTTTAAAAATACGAGATTTTTGATTCAGAAAGATGCGCCGTATCGACAGAGATCGATACGCCGTATCTGTTTAATAATTCGCAAACTGTTTTTAATTAAAATAATAGATACGCCGTATCTGCTAAAGCAGATGCGTCGTATGGCGTTAACGTTTAGAAAAAAAAATTTCCTTAAAAACAGATACGCCGTATCTGCTAAAGTAGATGCGTCGTATTACTTTATCGCTTAGAAAAAATTTCTTATTAAAAACAGATACGCCGTATCTTGGGGAAAAGATGCGTCGTATCGAATTAATTAAACGCGTTGTATTTATAAAAAAATTAAACGCAATACGCCGTATCTGAGAGATCAGATGCGCCGTATCGTTTGATTTAGCACAGTACAACGATAGCAGAACAGAAAAAATACGAAAAAATAAAAACAAAAAAATTAAACACACAACGAAAATAAAACACAAAAAAAAAAAAAAAAAAAAAAAAAAAAAAAAAAAAAAAAAAAAAAAAAAAAACAATTAACACACAATACAACAAATATGCAAAATAATACAATGATGCAATTAATCTAATAAAAAGAAAAACCTAATTAAAATACTAATCAAATTAACAGATAATAACAATTCACTCCCCGGCAGCGGCGCCAAAAACTTGATGCGCGTGATGTGTCGTTGCGGTTTAGCAGTTTTAATGCCTACTCAAGTTTTAAATTTATATTTAGCCGACTTATCAATAACACACACACTTAACGAGCAGTGTACCCGGTCAGTATGAATATAATGGTAAGTAGAGTGTCGATCACTAAGAGTGGAACGTATTATCTCGTTATTCTAATCAGTATTTTAATATCCTAACGCAAGGGGGTTTCAGCCTGAGAGACTGGCACGATTTTGTTTGCAATTAAATAATAAACTAAACTAATAGGCACGAATCAGCAAGTAGCACACACGTACACAGATAAATACTCGAGACAATAAGAGGGCTGTCCTTATAATTAAGTAGTTTGTCACTTGTTTTATTGATAGCTTTATATGAAGTGTATGTAGTTAATCCTTTCTCGTTGTTCCTAAGCTTATCGGCGAGTAAACCCTTAATGATGACTTATGTCTAAAAGTTATTCCTAAGTGATCAATTTAGTAATAACCGTGGGAGTGCAACCTTTCCGTTGCCACATTACACAAGCCACTAATAAACACAGAGGTGATCAATGCACTAATAAGTAGTAACCAAAGACATCAACATATAAACTTTAATCGATGGGAAAGCAATTTTAAGGGGAGTTGAAGTGAATGATAACATAACACAAGCCCATCAATCCTGATGAATTAAAGTTTGCTAACACAATAAAACAAAACTACTTAATGAATTAAACACATGCAGCACCTTCTTACAGCTCTTGTATCTTCGTTTGGTGTGTCTTGTGCTGCCTTCTTGACTGAATTCGTCCTAGGGTTCTGCTCTTCGGTTCTGATATATGTCTCACCAAAGCTTTTGAATTCGTCTGGTCTTGGGGTATTTATAGTTTCTGTCTGAGGGAAGATGCGGCGCATCTATTAAGTAGATGCGGCGCATTGACTTAACTTCGCGCGGGGTCCAAGATTATAATATTCAGGAATATTCGTACACCGCCAGAAGATGCGGCGTAACTCCATGATTAGATGCGGCGCATGTCCTCTTGTATCTTGGATCGTATCTGGTGATATCTTGATATCGATGCGGCGCATGTCATGAGTGAGATGCGGCGCATCTGGAGCAGATTTAACTTGATCTTGTCCATTTCAGTAGACTCTTCACTTTATGCATGTTTTGCTCCATTATTAGTCCAAAATCGCTAAGTTTCACCAAATGCTTGTTTTTACCTGAGAATTACAAAAGTAAACGATTAAGTATCAATCCTCATACATAATATAGTAAAACAAGTCAAATTAATAGGATAAATGATAGTAATAAAATGTACTTATTTGAGTTCATCACGCACACACAATCAGTCACCAGATATAATAACTATAACATATAACATATACAGATAACAAGTCAAATCTAGAGTGCACCCATACGCCCCACAGACAAATCAATATTCATAATTATATTGGCCATAGCAAATAATAAATAAGGGACGGAACAGGTCATCACTCTCCTGCCCTAGAGTCATGTCAGAGGTGCGTCAATGACATGGACATGAAACCATCATGCCTAGTGATTGGCTCGTAATATCAAACTGTAGATCAAAGGTCGGGCGTACTATGAAATAATCAAAATTATATCTTAAGGGTACATGGCAAAAGATTCAAATCAAAGACCACAACGAAATTTCACAAAAGAGGAAACATAGCAGTGGTATAGGGAATCCTAATAAGGAAATGAATTCTGAAAGAAAAAGGGAATGAAAAGCCCTTACTGAAAAAGGACGGAATATCTGTACCTTATTAGCAAAGCAAAAGACAAGAAAGCAAACACGAAGCAGAAATCAAGGCTTCTCCTTCTTCACACCTAAAGAAGTAGAAGACGGAATTACGAATTATTCAAACTCAGATTATTACTTTTAGTTTACTTTTCCATTTTGTAACTTTCCAGGTTTAGTAAGATGTTAATATTCCAGATTAGGTTAAGTCCTTATTTCAAGATCATTATGGAATTAAGGTACCTTTTATCAAGTTACAAAAGTTTAGGGTTTTAATTGTAAATTCATTAGATTCAAAATTTAGTAATTACACAATTGGTCCCTTAACTTTACAAAACTTACAATTTAAATCATAATTTATTTATAATTACATATCAAGCCCATAAATACTCAAATTTACCCATTACACCCTTAATGACATTATTTACTCAGAATAACTTCAAGTTTCCCAAATTTACACTTTTAGTCCTTCTACTTTAATTATTTACAAATCGACCCTTATAAATATAGTTAATTCATTTTCTTGCACATTTACACTTAGGACCCTCAAGTTATATTTTTCTCACATTCCTACTGACTTATATGACATTACAAAAATATCCCAAAAGTTTCAAAGTTGGCAAAACAAGCCCTTATACTTTTAATTACAAATCGTATAGCCTTTTATTGTACCAAAACAAGCCCTAGTTTTATAAATCATTATGTTATCATTATAAAATCATTAATTACGTTAATTACATCAGATCTATACACATGAACCCTAACCCTAATCCATTCTAGGGTTTATTCTTATTTTTCTTTATTTTCTTTAAAATCCGATTACATACAATAATTCGTATCAATTATTTTGAGCTTCTATAAATCATATGGTTATTTTTCTAGGCTTATATTATCAGTATAGGACATGTAAAAATTATAGTTACCCCTCATAAAAATCGAATGACACTATTTGGTAATTATGTGTGTTTTAACTCTTATAATTTTGTACGCTTTGTTTAGCTTGCATGATCCATGTTTAATATTTTTACTGAGTTATATACAACATATAGATCATTAGAAAAATGCTAGATCAATTATAGAACATAAGGATTAGGCGTAGCATTTTATACCTATCAAGCGAAGTAAACCGAACAAAATAAAGCACCACGATCGAACTAAGGCTTCCACAACTCGACTCCTATTTTTCTTGGCTTCCTTACACCTCAATGCACTCCAGAAAATTGCTTGCTCAGTTCCAAAAAGTCGAATGGAGGCTTGGTCGAATTATGTGTGTCGATCTAGGGTTTTTTTCGGAAATTCGGGTTTTGTGAAAATAAAATGGTTTGTGTTTTGTGCTTTATGAAACCGACTAGGAGGGGGGATATACTCCAGATTTTTGGCCCAATAAGTTGGCTCAAGATCACACTTTGATTTGGTCTATATTTCCTTAACTTATTTTGTAATTATCTTAAACAAAATGATTTTATAAAATATATATTAAGTTTATTTAATTAATTTTCGGATCATATATAAGTGTATATGTGATTTTGTAATTTTTGTACATTCAAAGTAATGTAATGTTGTCCCAGAAATTTAATTACTTGATATGTAGTTCGTTTTCAGAAGTTTGGAATTGTTTCAGAATTGTTATAAGTGATTTTATTAAGTTTTATGGCTTCAGGGGTAATTTGGTCATTTTATAGGTTATCTGAATTTCAGGTATTACAACTTCTTCCCCACTAACAAAAAAATTTTCGTCCTCGAAATTTGCAGGAAGTAGAAAGAAAAGAGAGCGGAAAACAAAACAAGGACATACCAGACTAGAACGAGAATTGCGGATAACTAGCTCGTATCGATTCCTCGGTTTCCCAGGTAGCCTCACGCTCCGGGTGATTCCTCCAAAGAATCTTTACGAATGGAATAACTTTACTTCTCATGACTCGTTCCTGACGGTCCAGAACCGCTTCCGGTTCTTCAGACAAAGACATATCAGGCCGGATCTGATCAAGTGGATAAGACACCACATGCAGTGGATGATAATTGTATCCTCTCAGAAGAGATACATGGAAAACATTATGCACATGAGATAGCTGAGGAGGTAAGGCCAAACGATAAGAGACCTCCCCAATATGCTCCAGGATTTCAAATGGTCCAATAAATCGAGGACTCAACTTGCCCTTGATTCCAAAGCGCCTGACACCACGGAAAGGAGATACCTTCAGGAATACCCGATCACCTACATTAAATTCTAGATCCCGACGGTGCTTATCAGCATAACTTTTCTGGCGAGCACGCGACTCTTTCAGTTTCTCTCTAGCAACGGCTACCTTTTCATTTGTGATCTCAATCATCTCAGGTCCTTCAATCAGACGTTCACCTACTTCATTCCAACAAATAGGAGCCCTACATTTCCTACCATACAACATCTCAAAGGGAGCCATTCGGATACTCGCATGCCAACTGTTATTATACGCAAACTCTACCAAACACAAGTACTCATCCCAACTACCGGTCCATTCCAACGCACAAGCTCTTAACATGTCTTCCAAAGTCTGAATGGTCCTCTCAGACTGACCATCAGTTTGGGGATGAAATGCAGTACTAAACTTAAGGCGAGCGCCCCAAGCTTTATGAAGTCCCTTCCAAAAACGCGAAGTGAAACGAGGATCACGATCTGAAACAATAGACGAAGGCATACCATGCAATCGAACAATCTCTTGCTGAAAAACTTCCGCCAACTTACTGACACTATAGGTCATACGGATAGGTAAGAAATGAGCAGATTTAGTTAGCCGATCAACGACCACCCAAATCGCATCATGTCTTTTACGAGTAACAGGCAGACCACAAACGAAGTCCATGGAAATCTCATCCCATTTCCATGTAGGAATTTCCAAAGGTTGTAACAGTCCACTAGCTCGATGATGCTCAATCTTAACTTGCTGGCAGGTCATGCATCTAGCGACAAATAACGCCACATCTTGCTTCATACCGTTCCACCATAAATGCTGCTTAAGATCCCGATACATCTTGGTAGAACCAGGATGGATAGCGAAAGGAGAACTGTGAGCCTCAGTCAGCACAGCCTCACGCAAGTCGGAATCATTAGGCACGCATAAACGATCCTCATACCAGACAACTCCATCGTCATCAACTCTAAACTCAGTTTGCTTACTCTCTTCAATATTCTGAACAATAGCCCAGAGCTCACCATCGTCTTTCTGAGCATCTTTAATACGCAACATCAGATTTGACTCAATCTTTAAACTAGCCCAGTAACCAACATCACGCTGCACACACAACTCAACATCCAAACGCTCCAAATCCTTGAGGACATGCGGATCAATCTCCAAACTAGCAATCACTCCAGATTTCTGACTAAGTGCATCTGCAACCACATTAGCCTTACCTGGATGATACTGGATGTTCGTGTCATAATCCTTCAGAAGCTCCAGCCATCGCCTCTGCCTCATATTAAGCTCCTTCTGAGTAAAGATGTATTTGAGGCTCTTGTGATCAGTGAAGATATCACATGATTCACCATACAAATAATGTCTCCAGATCTTTAATGCAAAAACTACAGCTGCTAATTCTAGATCATGAGTTGGATAATTTTCCTCATAGGGTTTCAATTGTCTCGAAGCGTAGGCAATCACCTTGCCGTTTTACATAAGCACACAGCCCAAACCCTTCTTAGAAGCATCACTATAGATTTGGAAACCTCCAGAACCCGATGGTAAAGTTAGAATAGGTGCAGACACCAAACGCCGTTTCAACTCTTCAAAACTCTGCTCACGCTCATCAGTCCATACGAACTTTTCACCCTTCCGCATCAATTGAGTCAATGGCAAAGCCAACTTAGAAAATCCTTCCACAAAACGCCTGTAGTAGCCAGCTAATCCTAGAAAACTCCTGACTTCAGTCACAGTGGTAGGTCTCGGCCACTTGGTGATAGCCTCAACTTTAGATGGATCCATGGTGATACCATCTGCAGACACAATGTGACCTAGGAAAGCTACTTGGTTCAGCCAGAACTCACACTTAGAAAATTTCGCGAATAATTTCTGCTGCCTCAGGATACCTAAAACAATACGCAAATGTTGCTCGTGCTCCTCGGACGATTTAGAATACACTAGAATATCGTCAATGAAAACGATGACGAATTTATCAAGAAACTCATGGAAAACCCGATTCATTAAATCCATAAACACAGCAGGAGCATTTGTTAAGCCAAAAGGCATAACCAGAAACTCATAGTGTCCATAATGGGTGCGGAAAGCAGTCTTAGATACATCCTGCTCTTTAACTCGCAATTGGTGATAACCAGATCGCAAGTCGATTTTGGAGAAAACTTTAGCTCCTTGCAATTGATCAAACAAGTCATCAATGCGAGGAAGCGGATAACGGTTTCGAATGGTAATGCGATTAAGCTCACGATAATCAATACACAGACGCATAGACCCATCCTTCTTCTTGACGAAAAGCACAGGAGCACCCCATGGTGAAACACTAGGTCGATTGAATCCACAGTCCAGCAACTCTTCCAGTTGCTCCTTCAACTCTTTCAGTTCAACAGGTGTCATCCGGTACGGAGCCTTAGAGATAGGTTCGGAACCTGGAATTAGATCAATAGAAAATTCCACTTCTCTAGCCAGAGGAAGACCAGGAAGTACTTCAGGAAAAACGTCAGCAAAATCCCGAACAATGGGAACACTAGAAATATCCGGACTCTCAACCGACGAATCCTTAACCGAGGCTAGAAAACCTTGGCAACCATGAGACATCAAGGTTCGAGCTTTCAAGGCGGAAATGATTTTAACAGTTTTAAGAGGGCGAGATTCATGGTAAATGAATTCAGGATTATTCATATCACCGAAAATCACATTTCTGGCATGGCAGTCAATGGTTGCTCGATGGAAAGCCAACCAATCCATACCCAGAATGACATCAAAGTCAATCATGTCTAGAAGAAGTAAATTCGCCGGACGAATCCGATCATCGAAGCGTAACGGACAGTTCAAATATTCATGGTCAACAAGAATGTGGTTTTTCATGGGGGTTGCTATAGCAATTGGGTTATTTAGTGGTGTTGAAGGTATGTTCAGTTTCTTAGCCAATTTCATAGATATGATAGAATGCGTTGCTCCAGTGTCAAATAACCCGAAAACAGTAAAATCACCAATATACAAAAAGCCGGTAATGGTACCTGTAGCCTTAGCCGCCTGATCCCGCGTAGTAGAAAACACACGCCCAGTATTCGGAGGTGGAGGAGGCGGAGGAAGAAGATAGTTCTTGGCAGATGCAGGATTCTGCTTCGGGCAGTCCTTTACCCGATGCTCAGCAGACCCACATCGAAAACACGCACCAGATGCTCTACGACACTCTCCTGGATGACTTTTCCCACAAGTAGTACAGATAGGAGGTGGAGGTAAGTTCCCAGATGAACCCTTCTGAGAACTCGATCCAGAACCACGAGACTGCTGCTGAAAACCCTTAGAAGGCTGATCCTTCCACTGTTTCTGACCATTATCACCCTGCCTAGAAATCGAACCAGCATCCTGACCCCTAGAATCTGGTCTCCGCTGATCATAGCTCCTACCGGGCTGACCCTGATAATCACGACCACGATCTGACTGACCCCGCTGTTCAAAGCCCTTACCAGAAAACCCCTTGTTGTCCCGATTCTGACTCTGCGGCTGAATCCTGTCGCCATCACGGTTTCACTTGTAACCCACCTTCTCATGAAATATCTCGATGTTGCGAGCTGCATCGCAACATGCTGACGGATCAGCGAACTCCTGATTAAGAAGACGATCTAAAACCCAACTCTTCAGTGCCCACTTATAATGCTTGGCCTGATGCTCAGCATCCCCAGCAACCGGGCCCACAAAGCTAACCAATCTCTGGAATCGCTCCAGGAATTCCCCTGCATTCTCAGACTCGAGCTGAGAGATAGTGTTGTACTCCCGAATAAATCTCTGCTGCTCGGACACAGGGAAGTACCGATTATAGAACGTAGCACGAAAATTAGCCCAAGTACAACCAAGAACATAAGCATCACCTCCCTTAGCTTCCTTGTGCGCCTTCCACCAGTTAAGCGCATCTCCCTCAAGCTTAAACGCAGCCAGACGAGTCTTAAACCCGTCTTCACAACCCAGTACCTCAAACAGCTTCTCCATGTGTGTTATCCAGTCCTCTGCAGCATGAGGAGTAGCAGCAGAACTGAACGACAATGGCTTGAGCTTATTGAAACTCTCAAGCCAACCATTAATGGTAGTGGGTCGGCCCCCACCACCAGTACCACCAGAACCACCAGCACCACTAGAGGGACCAGCACCACAGAGGGACCAGCACCATTTCGGAAATCATTGATCATCCGAGTGATCACCTCGTTAGCATTAAGCCCAGGTAGCAAATTGGCTATAGCATTAGCCACCAACTCCTCCAAATTAGGGATCTCCTCCTCCCCTTCAGAATAGTCACCACGATGAGTAACAACCATCTACAGGATTTTCAAACGATTAGAAAGATCAAACAGGAAATGATAGAGCAAAAGAAAAGCATGGCAGAGCAGGACAGGAAAAGAGTGCGCGAAAGGAAACCTAATGTCTACCCAAATCCTCACAGGTCGATAGCCTAAGCTCTAAGGTTTCATGAAAGCCTGTTCTCTGATACCATAAATTGTAACACCCCAACCCGACAAGGGTAAAGATATCACAACAATGGTGGCATATCAGAAGTCACAGAACATTCAATAAATAAAACATCAAGTCTTAACATTAAATCCAAAATAAGTCAACATGACTTAAATCAAAATGCAAGACAAAATAACTTAAGTACAAAATCCAATATTCAAATGCCTAAACAATGGCATATCAAAATAAATAGAAGTTCAAATGGTAGAGCTAAACAACTAAGGTCAACTCCAAAATAGATCGCTCTCATCCCAAAGCTAAACCCAGCTCCTAGCTTAAGTACCTGCCGCAGGAAAAGAAATGCGGCTGAGCTTCAAAAGCTCAGTGAACAGATATATAGATAACGGAAACAAATAACAGGTAGCAAGTACAAAAGCAAATCAGGAATACAAAAATCATACCAATACGAAGTCAAATGAAAGTAATGAGAAATGAATCATGAATAGAAGAAAAGAACAAAGTGAATAAGATTTAAGAAAATCAAAGAACACAGCAATTCATCACGAGCCCAGACGACTTACGATACCATAGCATTACTAATATAACAAAACAAACCTGTATAGAGTGATCAGCTCTCAGACAAAGTGAAAGACGTGTATCGCACACACAATCAGTCACCAGATATAATAACTATAACATATAACATATACAGATAACAGGTCAAATCTAGAGTGCACCCATACGCCCCACAGACAAATCAATATTCATAATTATATTGGCCATAGAAAATAATAAATAAGGGACGGAATAGGTCATCACTCTCCTGCCCTAGAGTCATGTCAGAGGTTCGTCAATGACATGGACATGAAACCCTCATGCCTAGTGATTGGCTCGTAATATCAAACTGTAGATCAAAGGTCGGGCGTACTATGAAATAATCAAAATTATATCTTAAGGGTACATGGCAAAAGATTCAAATCAAAGACCACAACGAAAGTTCACAAAAGAGGAAACATAGCAGTGGTATAGGGAATCCTAATAAGGAAATGAATTCTGAAAGAAAAAGGGAATGAAAAGCCCTTACTGAAAAAGGACGGAATATCTGTACCTTATTAGCAAAGCAAAAGACAAGAAAGCAAACACGAAGCAGAAATCAGGGCTTCTCCTTCTTCACACCTAAAGAAGTAGAAGACGGAATTACGAATTATTCAAACTCAGATTATTACTTTTAGTTTACTTTTCCATTTTGTAACTTTCCAGGTTTAGTAAGATGTTAATATTCCAGATTAGGTTAAGTCCTTATTTCAAGATCATTATGGAATTAAGGTACCTTTTATCAAGTTACAAAAGTTCAGGGTTTTAATTGTAAACTCATTAGATTCAAAATTTAGTAATTACACAATTGGTCCCTTAACTTTACAAAACTTACAATTTAAATCATAATTTATTTATAATTACATATCAAGCCCATAAATACTCAAATTTACCCATTACACCCTTAATGACATTATTTACTCAGAATAACTTCAAGTTTCCCAAATTTACACTTTTAGTCCTTCTACTTTAATTATTTACAAATCGACCCTTATAAATATAGTTAATTCATTTTCTTGCACATTTACACTTAGGACCCTCAAGTTATATTTTTCTCACATTCCTACTGACTTATATGACATTACAAAAATATCCCAGAAGTTTCAAAGTTGGCAAAACAAGCCCTTATACTTTTAATTACAAATCGTATAGCCTTTTATTGTACCAAAACAAGCCCTAGTTTTATCAAATCATTATGTTATCATTATAAAATCATTAATTACATTAATTACACCATATCTATACACATGAACCCTAACCCTAATCCATTCTAGGGTTTATTCTTATTTTTCTTTATTTTCTTTAAAATCCGATTACATACAATAATTCGTATCAATTATTTTGAGCTTCTATAAATCATGTGGTTATTTTTCTAGGCTTATATTATCAGTATAGGACATGTAAAAATTATAGTTACACCTCAGAAAAATCGAATGACACTATTTGGTAATTATGTGTGTTTTAACTCTTATAATTTCGTACGCTTTGTTTAGCTTGCATGATCCATGTTTAACATTTTTACTGAGTTATATACAACATATAGATCATTAGAAAAATGCTAGATCAATTATAGAATGTAAGGATTAGGCGTAGGATTTTATACCTATAGAGCGAAGTAAACCGAACAAAATAAAGCACCACGATCGAACTAAGGCTTCCACAACTCGACTCCTATTTTTCTTGGCTTTCTTACACCTCAATGGACTCCAAAAAATTGCTTGATCAGTTCCAAAAAGTCGAATGGAGGCTTGGTCGAATTATGTGTGTCGATCTAGGGTTTTTTTTCGGAAATTAGGGTTTTGTGAAAATAAAATGGTTTGTGTTTTGTGCTTTATGAATCCGACTAGGAGGGGGGATATACTCCAGATTTTTGGCCCAATAAGTTGGCTCAAGATCACATTTTGATTTGGTCTATATTTCCTTAATTTATTTTGTAATTATCTTAAACAAAATGATTTTATAAAATATATATTAAGTTTATTTAATTAATTTTCGGATCATATATAAGTGTATATGTGATTTTGTAATTTTTGTACATTCAAAGTAATGTAATGTTGTCCCAGAAATTTAATTACTTGATATGTAGCTCGTTTTCAGAAGTTTGGAATTGTTTCAGAATTATTATAAGTAATTTTATTAAGTTTTATGGCTTCAGGGGTAATTTGGTCATTTAATAGGTTATCTGAATTTCAGGTATTACAGAGCCGACATAGTCAAACCATCCACTACAACTCAATTCGTGTTGTCCTTTTTAATTGTGTGCGGAAATCCCGTTACAAAGTTCCTGAGAATTTAATCCCACTTCCTCATACAAATATCCAAACTAAGGAGAACTACTTGTACGCTGATGCCGAATCTTGACCTGTTAACATGCTAAGCACTTCGCCACCAAGTTAGTCATAATCGTCTTCATACAATTCCATCAAAATTTTGCTTTAGATCCCTATTCATCATAGTACAACTAAGATGAATAGAGTAAGTATAACTGTGTGCTTCGATCAAACCGCTTCCTTCAAGTTTTCTAACATAGATCACATTCCACCGTCTTGCTCCTGAGTTTCTTCATGTCTACCATAAATCACTCCAAGCCATGCGTCAGATAGTTCACTTCCTACGGTTCTAGCTGTACTGATGCATAACCAACAATCTTCCCGTGTAGCATAAGGACGTAGCTAAGTCTCCTTCTTGAGTTGAAACAAATCTCCTTTCAACTTCTCAAAATTCTCCTCTCATTCTTCATCCCAACCAAAATTTGCTCTTCGAGAATATAACATATAGCTTCTTCTGACGTAGAAATCTCAACACAAAATACGAAGATGATTTCTGTGTTTCTCTTTCATCTCTGAATATACCAACATGTCATACTATGACAAATTGTCCAAATATTCATGAAAGAAACGATTCAACATGTTCATAGGAACAATCGAAGCAGTGGCCAATACAATTGGCATCACAATACTCATAGAGATCAAAACGAATACGGAAAGCAATTCTAGGAATATCTCGCTCCTTTAAACGTAACTGAAAATAATCGGATTCAAACTCAATCATTGAGAAATTGAGAAAACTTCACACCCTGAAGTTGATTAATCAAATCATCAATTCAAAGTAACGGAGGATGATTCAAACTGTACTACGATTCAGCTTCCGGAAATCAATACATAACCTCCTACTATCATCACTCTTCCTTACGAATAAAACTGGAGTACACTGCCGATACACACTCAGATGGGTAAAACCACTTTCTAACAGCCGGTCCTTCAATTCTTTCCATTCAACTAATGACATAAAACACGGAGTTTCAGAATTAGGCAAAACGTTGCTCTTATACAGATAGGGTTTCTGAATCAAACAACTTGCTGATCTCAGGCACTGCTCAAGACATCCTATGATTCCAATAAGTTCAAGTTATATGATGTAACTATTATCACGTTGGTCAGGCGTCATAATACTTGCATCATATACACATGCCTTTATTGCAATCACATTCTACCTCGAGTCCTGACTAAGCAAATTCTCATAACCAGATCAAAACAACTTCACATTCAGATGGTAATCTTGGTAGTTCCTTAAGGAATACATCGCGAACATTTCAAACAACCGAATAACTCTCGAAGCGACTTTCATCAAACAAAATGTAACACCCCAACCCAACAAGGGTAGAAGCATCACATTATGGTGACAAATCAAAGCATACATAATAGCACAGCGGAAGTCTTAAACAATATACATAAGAGAAAGTCAAGTCAACGTGACTTGAATAATACATAAGTTCAAGGAAAGGAAATAATCCAAAGGTACGAATACAATGAAATCCATGTCCATAACAAAGTCATAAGATAAAGGTGGTCATCTAAGGTTAAAGCTTCATCTATCTCTCATCCCATCCAAAGCATAATCCAAAAGCTCCTAGCTTAGATACCTGCCGCACACGGAAAGAAAACGTGCGGCTGAGCTTAAAAAGCCCAGTGAACAGATACATATAATAAACGGAAACGAACATACGAAGCACAATGAAAGAGATATAAATAAGGTACAAGAGTAAAGGTTAGGACAGTCATCCACCACGAGCCCATATCATAACATATCATATCATAGCATATCATAATCATATAGAGGGGATGCCTCTCGAATAAGCCGATAATATGAGGGGTGTCCTCATGTACCAGTTGGAGTGATCAGCTCCCATATTTTGTGAAAGGAGTGGACTGCACCCAGCCCCAGTCACCATATCATATCATATCAAAACATATCATAACATATCTAGGATGCATCCATACGCCCCCCAAACAAATCATATTGGCCATAACAAATCATAAAGCGCGCATAACATATCATAATGGGGACGGTGTGGTTAATCACTCTGACCACACAAGAGTCATGCCATTGGTGCATCAATGACACGGCCATGTTACCTTCATGGCTAGGAAACATATTTTGGCTCGTAGTATCAAACTGGGGTCAAAGGTCAAAGGTTCATATCAAAGCAAAGGTTCATATGTCATAATCATAGTCCAAAACTCAAAGTTCATATCACAGGGTTCAATAAGAGGTTCAGAAGTCAAAGGTTCATATCAAAGGTTCAAATGCCAAAGGTTCATATCATAGGTTCTAATGCCAAAGGTTCATATCATAGGTTCAAATGCCAAAGGTCAAGAGGTCGAAGGCACCTTATTAAAAAGGGCAGAATATCTGTACCTTATTCCAAAGCAAATAAAACCAGAACTGAAAAAGATGACAAGATCAGGTCCTCTCCTTCTTCACACCTAGAGGGGTAGAAAAGAATTACAAACCTTTCCATTTTAAGTAACTTTCCATTTTAAGTAGGTTTCCATATTTGGTAAGTTTCTATTTTTAGAAAGTTCTCATAATTAGAAAGATTCCCATATTCTCATTTAGGTTAAGTCATTATCACAACATATTACGGTTTTAGGGTGGATTTTAACAAGTCACCAAAAGTTTAGGGTTACTTATAACAACTTTACATAAATTAGGGTTTTAAGTGTAATTATATCAAAGATAAGGTTCAAATATGAAAATATCCCAAATAATCTGTTTTGAATCCATATTTATCAAGTTAACAAATTCAGCCCCTCAAGTTTCACCATTTTACACTTTACACCCTTAAGTTACATTATTTACATTTTAAACCTTTTAATATCCATAATTACACATTAGACCCTTAGTTTATCAATTTTACACAATGATCACTTATTTTAATTAGTTATTCGAATTTACCTTCAAGTTTACATAATTTACACAATAGGTCCCTCAATTTATCAAAGTTACATATTTAACCCTTAATTTACATTTTCAACCTTTAATTACCAATAATTACATATTAAGCCATTAAATTACCAAAATGACACATAACTCCCCAAATATAATTTATTACTCAATTCAACCCTAAGTTTCCAGAAATTACATATTTAGTCCCTCAATTTTAAATATTTACAATTCGAATTACAAATTAATAATAAAGACATTTTAACCCTTTAAATTACAAAAATGACACTAGCCCCCTCCACTTATATTTTATTCGAATTTTACTCAGTCCAAATTAAGTTCTAAAAATAACCCATTAGTTTCAAAAGTTACAAGACGCCCCCTCATAATTTAATTACTAACCGATTATACCTTTTTATATATAAAACCCTAACTCTAAAATTACCAATAATCATCAAATCATTAGATCATCATCAATCATTATTTTATATATCAAGAACAAGCCCTAGATCTCCAAAACCCTAATCGACATATTTTATTTTCTTTTCCCTCTTTATTTAACTTAAATCCGGTAAAACAATTAAATCAAAAATAATTAGATTAGGCCTTAACAAATCGAAGTAGCATTTTTCCCAGGCTAATATGATCATGTAGAGTCCAAATAAAATAATTATGAAGCCTCTAAAATTCGGATTGAATTATTTAGGTATTATGCATGTTTTTAAGATTTAATTCGTAAATAATTCATAGGGTGTGCATGGATCGAATTTCTTATTTTATATGAGTTATATGAGGCCAAAGGATCATAGGAAAAATACCAAATCAGAGATTTAACGTGCGAAAAGGCTGTACGAATTGTTCCTATGCGTATAAGAAAAATCGAACCAAAATTCCAATATGACTCCAAAAGCTTCTCCGTGACCTTGTCATTATTTTTCACAGAGTATACGTGATGTAAGGATCACAAGAAAAATGATAAACGAATTTTACAAGGCTCGCATGAATTGATTTAGAATTTACCTTAGAATGTAGCGCGACTAGGAGATTAATTCTCTATGATCGATTCCAACCCAGAACAGCTCCAAAGCTATTTTTAATAGCTCGAATAGGGTGTGAGGATCATGAGAAAATTATCAAAACAAGTGTACAATGATCGGTTCAAAGGATTTGTGATTTACCTTCAAAACTAGCCTCGAAAGAAGAATGATTACCAGATTCGAATCAGGCCACAAACAGCTCTATGGGTATTTTCCCAGCCTCCTTTAAATGGTAAAGATCAAGAGAAAAATGATCTAGCAACTCCAGGAAATCGATTGGCCTAAGGACGAATTATTTTAGGGTTTTGGGAATTCTCGGTTTGTTTTGGGGAGAAGGAAAAAGATAGGAGGGAATAAATAATTGATAAGACCGAGCATGGGGGGGGGATTGGACCCAAATATTCGGTATCTTAGTTGGCAAAATCAATGTGAATGATATTTTCCATTTTCTCCCATTTTTACTATATTTAACAAAATCATTTTAATGTTTATAATTCATTCGGTTCACTTAGGGGTACTTTGGTAATTTCGTGACTTGTAAAAATGTTAAATGGAGTTGTCAAAATTATTTGGTACCATATCTTGTGCATTGCCAGAAGTTTGGGATCGATTTGGTATTTTATAAGTTTTTAATTAAATTTTTAACTTGTAGGGGCAATTTGGTCTTTTACATGTTTTGAATTTTTTTAGGGTTTTACAACTCCTCCCCTCTAAACGAAAAAATTTCGTCCTCGAAATTTGCAAAGAAGTAGAACTGAAATGGAACGGAAACAAAATAGAGACATACCAGATCAGAATACAAAATGAGGATAACTAGCACGAATAGACTCCTCAGTCTCCCAAGTAGCTTCCCGCTCTGGGTGGTTCCGCCAAAGAATCTTAACGAATGGAATTACTTTACGTCTCATAACTCGCTCTTGGCGATCCAGAACCGCTTCCGGCTCCTCCGGAAGAGACATATCCGGCTGAATCTGATCGAGAGGATAAGATACCACATGAAGAGGATGATAGTTGTATCCCCGTAGGAGAGATACATGGAATACATCATGCACATGCGAAAGCTGGGGAGGTAGAGCTAGACGGTAGGAAACCTCTCCAATACGCTCCAGGATCTCGAATGGTCCGATGAATCGAGGACTCAGCTTGCCCTTGATTCCAAAACGTTTAACTCCTCGGAACGGTGAAACCTTAAGGAAAACCCGATCGCCAACCTGAAACTCCAAATCACGACGGTGTTTATCCGCATAACTTTTCTGACGAGCCCTAGCTTCCTTCAACTTCTCCCTAGCAACATCTACCTTCTCATTCGTAATTTGAACCAACTCCGGACCCTCAATAGCACGCTCTCCCACTTCGTTCCAACAGACGGGTGCTCTACATTTCCGCCCATACAACATCTCGAAAGGAGCCATCCGAATACTAGCATGCCAGCTGTTGTTATAAGCGAACTCTACCAAACAAAGATACTCGTCCCAATTACCCGTCCACTCTAACGCACATGCCCTCAGCATGTCCTCCAATGTCTGGATGGTCCGCTCTGACTGACCATCTGTCTGAGGGTGGAAAGCCGTACTGAACTTGAGTCGTGCACCCCAAGACTTTTGTAAACCCCTCCAGAATCTAGAAGTAAAACGTGGATCTCTATCAGAAATAATGGCCGTGGGCATACCGTGAAGCCTAACAATCTCCTGCTTAAAGATCTCCGCCAACTTATTAACACCGTACTTCACACGAATGGGTAGGAAATGGGCAGATTTGGTCAGCCGATCAACTACTACCCAAATCGCGTCATGTTTCCTTCTGGTAATAGGTAATCCCGTAACAAAATCCATCGTAACTTCCTCCCATTTCCAAGTCGGAATATCCAACGGCTGTAATAACCCACCAGCTCTCTGGTGTTCGATCTTAACCTGCTGACAAACCAAACACCTAGCTACAAAAGATGCCACATCATGTTTCATGCCGTTCCACCAAAAATGCTGCTTCAGGTCTCGATACATTTTAGTGGAACCCGGATGTATAGTAAAGGGAGAACTATGCGCTTCTGACAAAACCGCCTCTCGCAGATCAGGATCGTTAGGAACACAAAGCCGATCCTCGAACCATACCACACCAAACTCATCAACCCGGAACTCAGATTGCTTTCCATCTTCCACATTCTGCACAATAGCCCAGAGTTCACCGTCATCTTTCTGGGCTTCTTTAATCCGCAGGATGAGATTGGACTCAACCTTTAGACTAGCCCAGTAACCGCCACAACCCCGAACACAAAACTCAACATCAAGGATCTCTAAATCATTTAGAATCCGAGGCTCAAAATTCAGACTAGCAACCATGCCCGACTTCCGGCTAAGAGCGTCGGCAACAACATTTGCCTTGCCGGGATGATACTGGATGTGGGTATCGTAATCTTTCAAGAGCTCCAACCATCGCCTCTGTCTCATATTCAGCTCCTTCTGCGTGAAAATATATTTAAGGCTTTTGTGGTCGGTAAAAATGTCACATGACTCGCCGTATAGATAATGCCGCCATATTTTAAGAGCGAAAACCACCGCAGCTAATTCCAAATCGTGCGTCGGATAATTTTCTTCATACGGCTTCAGTTGCCTCGAAGCATAGGCGATGACTTTTCCGTGCTGCATTAAAACGCAACCCAAACCCTTTTTAGATGCATCACTATAAATCTGGAAACCACCCGAACCAGACGGAAGAGTCAAAATAGGTGCCGACACTAATCTCTGCTTAAGCTCCTCAAAACTGTTCTCCCTCTCCTCAGTCCATACAAATTTCTCCCCTTTTCTCATCAACTGTGTCAATGGTAAGGCCAGCCGCGAGAAACCCTCAACGAAACGACGATAATAACCTGCGAGCCCCAGAAAACTTCTCACCTCAGTCACATTCGTAGGTCTAGGCCATTTAGTGATAGCCTCGACCTTCGCTAGGTCCATAGTTATACCCTCCGCAGAAACAATGTGACCTAGAAAAGCGACCTGACTCAACCAGAATTCACACTTCGAAAACTTCGCGTACAACTTCTTCTGTCTAAGAATCTCCAACACAGTCCGAAGATGTTGTTCGTGCTCCTCCTTAGATTTCGAATAGACAAGAATATCATCGATGAAGACAATGACAAATTTATCGAGAAACTCATGGAAAACCCGGTTCATAAGATCCATGAAGACGGCCGGAGCATTGGTCAAGCCAAAAGGCATAACCAGGAATTCGTAATGACCATAGCGGGTGCGAAAGGCAGTCTTGGGAACATCTTGTTCCCTCACACGAAGTTGATGGTAACCCGATCTCAAATCAATCTTAGAGAAATGCTTTGCCCCTTGCAATTGATCAAACAAATCGTCGATGCGCGGAAGGGGATAACGGTTACGGATAGTAATGCGGTTGAGCTCCCGGTAATCAATACAAAGGCGCATACTACCATCCTTCTTTTTCACAAATAGCACAGGAGCGCCCCAGGGAGAGACACTCGGACGAATAAAACCATTCTCCAATAACTCCTCTAACTGTACTTTCAATTCTTTGAGTTCAACTGGAGCCATTCGGTACGGAGCCTTAGAGATAGGCTCAGCACCGGGAACTAGATCAATACTGAATTCAACTTCTCTGGTGGGAGGAATACCGGGAAGTTCTTCGGGAAAGACATCAGCGAACTCCCGAACAATGGGAACACTACTAATATCAGGTCCCTGAGAAGACGTATCTTTAACAGAGGCCAAAAACCCTTGGCAACCATGAGAGATAAGAGTCCGCACTTTCATAGCAGAAATAAGTTTAACAGATTTCAAGGGCTGAGAACCATGATAAACAAAATCCGGATGATGGATATCACCAAATCTTACACATCTGGCATGACAATCGATAGAGGCCTTATGGGAAGACAACCAGTCCATTCCCAAAATTATATCAAAATCAATCATATCGAGGGGAAGTAGATTAGCCGGACGAACACAATCATCAAATCTTAGCGGACAATTTACATATTCACAATCGATGGTGACTTGGGTTTTCATAGGAGTAGAGATAGATATAAGATTATTCAATGGTGTTGGAGTTACTTTTATTTTCTTGGCAAGCGTATTAGATATTATAGAATGTGTAGCACCGGTGTCAAATAAAACAAAAACAATATGATCTCCAACATAAAGATAACCGGTAATGGTACCTGACGTGCCTGCCGCCTGATCACGTGTGAGAGAATAAACCCGACCAGTAGTAGGAGCTGGCCTACCCGAACCTGATGGAACAACCTGCTTTCCCTGTGGGCAGTCCTTCACCCGATGAGCAGTAGACCCACAAGCAAAGCAACCCCCGGTAGCCTTGTGGCATGGCCCCGGATGAGGCTTTCCACAAGTGGGACAAAGCGGTGGAGGAGGTAACACTTCATTAGTCCTCCTCTGCCCAGAAGAACCTGACTGATAACCTGACTGAGCACCCCGAGTAGTCTGATCACGATACTGACGTGGGTTGTTGTTGTTGTTGTACCCACTCCTCCCAGAAACCTGTCGATCATAACCCCGAGAATCCTGTCGCCTCTGACTGTAGTCCCGGTCCTGGCGACCTCTCTGCTCATGCCTATGGTCCTGCCGACCTCTGAAATCCTGACCCTGTCCTTGCTGACTCTGTCCCCTGGAATGCACCCGGTTACCATCCCTATCACGCTTATTAAAACCACTACCATCACTATGCAACATCTCGATGTTGCGAGCGTCGTTCGCAACCGCCGCCACATCATCATACTGCGTATTCACTATCTGGTTCAGTATCCATTTCTTTAACGCCCACTTAAATGTCTTAGCCTGACGGTAAGCATCTCCCGTAACCTCTGGCCCAACGAAACTGGCCAGCCTCATAAATCGCTGCATAAACTCTACAGTCGTCTCTTGATCCCCCTGACGGATGTTCCCATACTCCCGCTCATATCGCTGCTGTTCAGCCACTGGAATGTACTGCTTATAAAAGATACCCATAAAATCCTCCCAAGTACAAGTCTCCTCAAAACCCTGCTCCTGTGCCTGGACATAAGCTGTCCACCAGCTCTGTGCATCGCCTTCAAACTTAAATGCAGCCAATCTCGTCTTAAACTCATCTGGACAACCCAAAACCTTAAATATCTTTTCCATGTGGATAATCCAGTCTTCCGCCTCAGTGGGAACGGCAGCTTTACGGAAAGTGAGGGGTTTGAGCTTGTTAAACTTCTCAATCCAGACATGGATACCCACTGGTGGAGCACCTCCACCACCATTACCTGGACCTGAACCTGCACCACCACCTCCGGAAGAACCTGCCCCATTCTGAATATTGTTGGTAACCTGAGTCACCAAGGTAGGAAGGGCGTTGGCCAAAGCTTCTGCTATCATGGCCTGAAAGTCAGGGGTCGCTCCATTATATTCCTGATGTCGAGTATTCACCATCTGAATGATTTCGAAAACGATTAGCAACAATATAAGAGAATAAGCACGAAATGGAAGACGAAACGGAACCTAAGACTACCCAAAACCTCACCAGTCAAAACTTAAGCCTTAAGGGTCAAATCCTAGGGTCCATAAGACTCACAGGCCATGCTTATGTACTACAGGTCGCAACCTGGCTCTGATACCATAATTGTAACACCCCAACCCAACAAGGGTAGAAGCATCACATTATGGTGACAAATCAAAGCATACATAATAGCACAGCGGAAGTCTTAAACAATATACATAAGAGAAAGTCAAGTCAACGTGACTTGAATAATACATAAGTTCAAGGAAAGGAAATAATCCAAAGGTACGAATACAATGAAATCCATGTCCATAACAAAGTCATAAGATAAAGGTGGTCATCTAAGGTTAAAGCTTCATCTATCTCTCATCCCATCCAAAGCATAATCCAAAAGCTCCTAGCTTAGATACCTGCCGCACACGGAAAGAAAACGTGCAGCTGAGCTTAAAAAGCCCAGTGAACAGATACATATAATAAACGGAAACGAACATACGAAGCACAATGAAAGAGATATAAATAAGGTACAAGAGTAAAGGTTAGGACAGTCATCCACCACGAGCCCATATCATAACATATCATATCATAGCATATCATAATCATATAGAGGGGATGCCTCTCGAATAAGCCGATAATATGAGGGGTGTCCTCATGTACCAGTTGGAGTGATCAGCTCCCATATTTTGTGAAAGGAGTGGACTGCACCCAGCCCCAGTCACCATATCATATCATATCAAAACATATCATAACATATCTAGGATGCATCCATACGCCCCCCAAACAAATCATATTGGCCATAACAAATCATAAAGCGCGCATAACATATCATAATGGGGACGGTGTGGTTAATCACTCTGACCACACAAGAGTCATGCCATTGGTGCATCAATGACACGGCCATGTTACCTTCATGGCTAGGAAACATATTTTGGCTCGTAGTATCAAACTGGGGTCAAAGGTCAAAGGTTCATATCAAAGCAAAGGTTCATATGTCATAATCATAGTCCAAAACTCAAAGTTCATATCACAGGGTTCAATAAGAGGTTCAGAAGTCAAAGGTTCATATCAAAGGTTCAAATGCCAAAGGTTCATATCATAGGTTCAAATGCCAAAGGTTCATATCATAGGTTCAAATGCCAAAGGTCAAGAGGTCGAAGGCACCTTATTAAAAAGGGCAGAATATCTGTACCTTATTCCAAAGCAAATAAAACCAGAACTGAAAAAGATGACAAGATCAGGTCCTCTCCTTCTTCACACCTAGAGGGGTAGAAAAGAATTACAAACCTTTCCATTTTAAGTAACTTTCCATTTTAAGTAGGTTTCCATATTTGGTAAGTTTCTATTTTTAGAAAGTTCTCATAATTAGAAAGATTCCCATATTCTCATTTAGGTTAAGTCATTATCACAACATATTACGGTTTTAGGGTGGATTTTAACAAGTCACCAAAAGTTTAGGGTTACTTATAACAACTTTACATAAATTAGGGTTTTAAGTGTAATTATATCAAAGATAAGGTTCAAATATGAAAATATCCCAAATAATCTGTTTTGAATCCATATTTATCAAGTTAACAAATTCAGCCCCTCAAGTTTCACCATTTTACACTTTACACCCTTAAGTTACATTATTTACATTTTAAACCTTTTAATATCCATAATTACACATTAGACCCTTAGTTTATCAATTTTACACAATGATCACTTATTTTAATTAGTTATTCGAATTTACCTTCAAGTTTACATAATTTACACAATAGGTCCCTCAATTTATCAAAGTTACATATTTAACCCTTAATTTACATTTTCAACCTTTAATTACCAATAATTACATATTAAGCCATTAAATTACCAAAATGACACATAACTCCCCAAATATAATTTATTACTCAATTCAACCCTAAGTTTCCAGAAATTACATATTTAGTCCCTCAATTTTAAATATTTACAATTCGAATTACAAATTAATAATAAAGACATTTTAACCCTTTAAATTACAAAAATGACACTAGCCCCCTCCACTTATATTTTATTCGAATTTTACTCAGTCCAAATTAAGTTCTAAAAATAACCCATTAGTTTCAAAAGTTACAAGACGCCCCCTCATAATTTAATTACTAACCGATTATACCTTTTTATATATAAAACCCTAACTCTAAAATTACCAATAATCATCAAATCATTAGATCATCATCAATCATTATTTTATATATCAAGAACAAGCCCTAGATCTCCAAAACCCTAATCGACATATTTTATTTTCTTTTCCCTCTTTATTTAACTTAAATCCGGTAAAACAATTAAATCAAAAATAATTAGATTAGGCCTTAACAAATCGAAGTAGCATTTTTCCCAGGCTAATATGATCATGTAGAGTCCAAATAAAATAATTATGAAGCCTCTAAAATTCGGATTGAATTATTTAGGTATTATGCATGTTTTTAAGATTTAATTCGTAAATAATTCATAGGGTGTGCATGGATCGAATTTCTTATTTTATATGAGTTATATGAGGCCAAAGGATCATAGGAAAAATACCAAATCAGAGATTTAACGTGCGAAAAGGCTGTACGAATTGTTCCTATGCGTATAAGAAAAATCGAACCAAAATTCCAATATGACTCCAAAAGCTTCTCCGTGACCTTGTCATTATTTTTCACAGAGTATACGTGATGTAAGGATCACAAGAAAAATGATAAACGAATTTTACAAGGCTCGCATGAATTGATTTAGAATTTACCTTAGAATGTAGCGCGACTAGGAGATTAATTCTCTATGATCGATTCCAACCCAGAACAGCTCCAAAGCTATTTTTAATAGCTCGAATAGGGTGTGAGGATCATGAGAAAATTATCAAAACAAGTGTACAATGATCGGTTCAAAGGATTTGTGATTTACCTTCAAAACTAGCCTCGAAAGAAGAATGATTACCAGATTCGAATCAGGCCACAAACAGCTCTATGGGTATTTTCCCAGCCTCCTTTAAATGGTAAAGATCAAGAGAAAAATGATCTAGCAACTCCAGGAAATCGATTGGCCTAAGGACGAATTATTTTAGGGTTTTGGGAATTCTCGGTTTGTTTTGGGGAGAAGGAAAAAGATAGGAGGGAATAAATAATTGATAAGACCGAGCATGGGGGGGGATTGGACCCAAATATTCGGTATCTTAGTTGGCAAAATCAATGTGAATGATATTTTCCATTTTCTCCCATTTTTACTATATTTAACAAAATCATTTTAATGTTTATAATTCATTCGGTTCACTTAGGGGTACTTTGGTAATTTCGTGACTTGTAAAAATGTTAAATGGAGTTGTCAAAATTATTTGGTACCATATCTTGTGCATTGCCAGAAGTTTGGGATCGATTTGGTATTTTATAAGTTTTTAATTAAATTTTTAACTTGTAGGGGCAATTTGGTCTTTTACATGTTTTGAATTTTTTTAGGGTTTTACACAAAATATCTTCACAACCGCGAGGGATTAACGTATGAGTTTTCAAAGCAAAGATGATCATAACTGTTTACCAGGTTGGGAACCATGGTACAGAATTTTGAGTTTCTCGATCGCCAAAGACGACAAATCTAATATGACCGTTGTTAGCATCTCGATGCTCAGTCAACAAATCCCTATACCAAAATAACATCGAAATTAACATTCTAGAGAGAGACAGATCAGCAGAGTGAATCTTATCATTCAGAAGTGAAGGAAACATTCCCATACTCGTGGTTAATCACCACAAGATTTCTTATAGGAATAGAAATGGGTAAGGTAAAATCTGATAGTGTAGGGAGACTCAAATATGCTTAGCAAAAGCAAGAGAGTCACAGAATGTGTCAAACACATCATGGTCATAAGAATCCTCAGATTGATCGAAGAGGCATCTAAATGATTAACAAACGAATCAGAGGTTAAGGTCGGAATCAGAAAATAAGGCTTATATAGTGTCAGGCATTACCACAAAATTCTCAACGCATTCTAAACTTACTTGGTCACTAATCTTAGGTTGTGCAAAATAATAAGTTTCTAATCTCCGGAAATAGTGATCGTAAAAGGGCTTAAGTAAAAGTAAGGCACGAATCAGAGTGATGCGGGAGCAATGATTCTTAAACAAATGTCTTATAGTCTACCCAATCCTCACCGGTCATAACCTAAGTTTCTTCAGAGTGGAAATCCTAAGGCAAATTCTCAAGGTTGTTTCATAAACTCCTATAGTGCAAATCTAAGGGCCAAATCTTTCACAGGTCATAACTTAAAGTACTACAGGTCGAAGCCTAAGCTCTGATACCATAATTGTAACACCCCAACCCGAGAAAGGTCGAAATGTAACATTATGGTGTCAATCAGAACATAAACGCAAGCGAAAGACTTTTATAAATACTAAGGTTACAAAAGTTCAAAATGAAACTAAGGACATAATAAGTCTAAATAATAATGACTATCAAACTAGAGCACAAATCTAAATGGAAGATAACTCCAAAATCTAATCCATATGCAAAGGGGGTCTATCGCCAGGGTGGTCCACTAAGAGCTTTTATGCACACTTCACTCAATCCCCAGCTTCCAACCTAAACTTGCCGCAGGAAAAGAAATGCGGTTGAGCTTAAAAAGCCTATTGAACAGATATAAACAAATGAAAGGTAATAAGTGTATACGAAATGAATAAGCGAATGAATCCAAGAGAACCTGCTAAACAAGATGTCAAACAGAATATGGAACATGTGAAAGAAATCAAAGCATAATGATGAACATAAAGTGGATATCAATATCAAGGGAATGCCCAACAAATCATATAACAAATTGTACATGGAGTAGCTAGCTCGATGTACCAAATAGTGAAATGGGGTGTATTGCACACACACAAGTCCATTCACAATCATATATCAAATCATAACTGAACAAATACCTAGGATGCATCCATACGCTCCCTTCAAAACAGATATACATATGCCAGTTCTAGACTAAACATACATACAATATACACGGGCCAAGTGCGCTATATATAGCAATATAATCAAATGGGAACGCAGTGGACAAAAACTCGCCTCCACTGACAGCGTCATTACATTGGTGCATCAATGGCATGGTCATGGACTCCCCATGACTGGCTACAAATATGGGCAACACAAATAGGCATAACACATGCAATATAATGATAAGCGATAATTACAGCTCAGATAAAAGCTATATAAATAGAATATAGCATGAACGAATAATCAAACGAATAGTAAACCAATATGGATCATATCAAACGGAATCATATCAAATGGATCATTTCAATTGGATCATAACATAGCAAACGAATCAAAGCCAAGGATCAAGAAGTCATGAGAAATCCCTACTGAAAAGGGATAGAATATATGTACCTTAAACCGCAAATAAAACCATATCACAAAGATCGGAAGTTACTCCTTCTTCAGCGAATCTACACGAATTAATGATCGTCTTATTATTTAAGAACTATTTCATAAGTTATTACTGATTCATCATTTGTTGTTGAGCAGAGTAACATATTAGGGTTTCCTTCTATTTTTAGAAACTTTTCATTTTTAGTAACTTTCCATATTTAGTAACTTTCCATAGTTAGTAACTTTCTATATTTAGCAAGTTTTCATAATTAGTAAGTTTCTATATTTAACCAAATTAGGGTTTCCAAATATGTAATGGTTAGGTTTAGGGTTTAAGAACGTAATAAACTTCATTAATGATCAATTAGAAATTCTAAAGCATTCATTAGGTTTTAGGGTTTATAATTCTGAATTAGGGTTAGGTTTAAACGTGTCGAATTAATTATTCATATTTAATGTCTAATTAGGGTTTTAAAACGATAACGAATAAAGACGATACACACACTTAACATGGTTCGCACACACTAAGTTTCCCACCTTCGTTAAACATTTTCAAACTCGTTAATAGCATCATTCATGTATAAGTCGACACTAGGGTTTCTTGTTTTATTAGCCTCGTTTCAAGAAATATTATAGGCGCATTTTAGATGTGATAAAGGGTCGATAAGGTTGCTAAGACACTACACCACATAGTCACAAGACTCGACAACAATGTATACATTCATTATGGCACACTCACGAGCCACAATCACACTCGACTCAAGGAAATCACGCAGCACGACATAAAGACTATATCATAGATCGACACAACAACATCATAGCGACATATCTTATTGTATATCCAAGTTACAACACAAATCTGGTTTTACGTGGCATATGTTCCAAATATCATCTTAACTACCATTTTACTTCTGATAATTTATTATGATACTTTAACTTGACTTGCTTAAATTTAGTTTTTACATATGAGACATGTATATGTCAGTTCATCATCTAAATGCCCATTTAGTAGTTCAATGCAAAAACATGAATTTATATTAGTACACCATTACCAAGCAAAAGCATGATTTATATAGCTACTTCCTCTTATTTGGTTTTCTATAACATTGCATACAAATGGTTATTGTTACAGGTAAGACCAATTATCCAATCCTTTAAATACCACCAACCGTGCCCTACAAATTAAAACACAAGCGCCCTTTATTTCATGCGTCTTTTACCAAATTATATTCGTGTTATTAGGGTTCGTGCAAGGGTAGATTAGGACCTGATTAGAGTCGATACCATGGCTGCTCTACACAACTCCAAGACACGCATGACTACCGAATCAACTACCACAAGGGATTCCATGTAACGCATGCAATCCGTTTAACAATCATCTAAGGTTTCCTAGTTTTCTAAGCTTCGTTACCGATCGTTCAACACACGTTTTTGGGATGCGTTTAGGGTCGACTCTAGGCTAAAACGACATGATAGTCACCACGACCCCCGACATAAAATGCCCTAACACACGACACACACACACCATATACGATGGTGACATTAATTCATTTGCATAAACAGGTTATCGACACAAAGGTTTTGGTTTTAACGTGACTAAGAAGCGAAGCAAACGACATGCATACATATGTGATTTTAATGGTTATTAGTCTTGTTTTTTTTTAAACCTTGCATATAGGTCGAATGGAAAGCATAAGGAGTAAATCAAAACCTGTGTCGAATTAGGAGAAGGAAACCGAATAGAACAAGGGACTAGGGCTCGTATCACGCACAATAAGCTCTGACGATTAGCACACAACTAGACACCATCTGCTTTGCTTCTTCTCCTTTCTTGGCAGCGAGACAAGGAACGAATGATGTAGTTTTTTTTTTTTTTTTTTTTGGAATCGATGCAAGAAGATAGCCAAGCAAAAGTGATGTTCGGTTTTAAAAAGATATGGCAAAGCGTGTTGTATGTTTGTTTTTGGATCGGTAAGAATGACAGGAAGTTTTAGGCGTGTAAGTATAGGGAGGAAACGCGTTTTGTAGATATGGAAACCAAATAAGAATCGTATAATCAATATTGTGTGATTGATAGGAAAAATCGGCTTAACAAAAGGGGATAGGTATCTCAAACCGATTTCTTGTCCTTATCTTTTATAATTTATGGTAAGTGATAATGTTTATGATTTGCATGTCGTGTAAGATTGAAAGGAATGGCAAGCAAAACGTGTGAAGGGTTATAAGACATGAAAACAAATCGTTTATATGTCTAGAATTCGACTTAGGAAAGTCTCATTATTAGTTATTATATAAACTTAGGTTATATGTCATATTAATTCAATTATCACATAACATAAGGTCTTAAATACTTAATAATGTTCATAGTACTTAGGGTAAAAATTCAAATTATATAGGAATTTAGAAAAACGGATTTTAGGGTATTACAAGTCCAACAAATCTTCATTCATCAATGGTGTCCGACAGAGTGGGCAAGTGTGCCTTTCATGATCTATCCAATGGTCAATGAAAAACCTGTAGAATACATGTCTGCAATTCATTAATCCGCGTATATCATTACTAGCTTCAAACTCATACAAACACACAACACAACCCTCTGGAAGGTTCACGAGCTCAAAGAACTTCAGTACTGGAACGAGGTCACGAAGGAGGATGTGTTGTAACTGGTCTGATTGTGTCGATTTTGATGATGTGAGTATAAAGGAAATGTGGTTAGTAACGAAACTTAGAAGAGTTAAGATATAGAGATTTAACTTTGGGAGGAACATTTCAGTGTAACTAAATGGGAAGCCCATTAACTGAGCTTTTTCTTAAAAGATGCTTGGTTTGAAGTTTGATATATTTATGGGGTTGATGATGCTTTGAATGTATATGAGATATGGAGATATAGATTAGAGAATGCATAAGTAGGGGCTGTTTAATTACATATAAAAAATATGTTTTCATTTTTTTTATTCAGTATCAATGATACGATGTAAGGTTTCTTTATGAAAGAATAAGAAAAGCCTGGGATGATATACTTATGCAACGCGTGAGCTCGGATGTTATAATCGGTAAAAAGATTGTTAAAATGATGTTTGTCGTCGACCATAAGACTTTCAAGTTTTCTCTTGAAATATGCTTTAACTATTTTTGGATGCCAAAGTCTGAAGTATGCATCTTTGAAATGACCTTTGTGTCATGTTTGATTTTATTAATATTTTTCCGAACGCCCGAGTTTTGACAGGATAAATGCTTTTGAGGTTATTCTTTGCACGTAATAAACTAATAATGCAGCTATGTCACGCATATGAGTTGTTTCCTTTGTCTCTTCCAAATTATATGTCTTTTATCATACAAATATTTGTTGACTACTTTTCTGTTATGAGTATTATATATTTATTTTTTCAACAACAGTTACATGAAAATACTAATATGAGAATGGTAAAATATAGTAAGTTCATGTAATGAGCTGAAAAGACTTGGCATCTAATAGTTGAAGATGTGTTGCATATCGAACGAATTAAACATTATCATCCAGGTTACTAAGGTTACTAATCTGACGTCCCTTTATTTATGTATTTATGTATAAAAATTAAATTTATGGTGTACGATATGGTATAAAACATACTGATATGTTTAAGAGATGTACACATATTAAGTTTTCCTTTCATGTAAATGTAACTAACTTTAAAAAATGGTCCAGTGTTAATTACTTGAACGATCAGATGAGCATAAATGACAGCAATTTGTTTTTCAATTGGAAGTGGTGCATATTGTGGTTGTTTCGAGCGAGAAAACATATGTCTTACATATATAGAAGATTTGTTACTTAGTAACGGCAAAGTCCACAAAATATAGTCAATATGCCATATAATCTGAACCAAGGAAGTATAATATTACAATTAAAATTAAATTATAGAGCTAGCCCGCCCATCGGGCGGGTCTTGAAGCTAGTATCATATATGTGATGACAATGTCTATATGACGTGTGTGTACAATCTTGTTGTCAAATATCTAGCAAGTAGAGAAAGTTCAGTCAGGTCTATATAGCATTTCTATTGCATAAAATTTAATGAAAACTGTATTTTTATATCTATTTTTGGGTAATCATGATTTCTGATTTATTTTCCGACTAATTCAGGGGCTTTGAGCCCACCACCGTAAAAACACAAATTGGGTAAAGACCTTCCTTTTTGGGAAGGTTCGCATGGTCACGTCACGTTGTTTGCACCAAGCAGAAATTGAACTTTATACCACCGAGTCACCCCCGAGTGGTTAGGAAAATAGAATTTAACGATTATTAATCTACTGTTAAGCCATGTTAGAGAATATTATTACTATTTGATGGGCACATTTAAAAATAGCGCGACCTCTCTTTTGCTTGAAACACTTGTCAAATCTAAATTCTACGTATAATAGTCTTTGAACTTGCAACATTTGCTATCTGACAAACCGGTTAGTACTCGACTGGCGTTTGTACCGTCAACCTATCTTATTAAGTCTTTTACCATCTCAAACATGAAACACCCTTTAGCTTATTGTGTTTTAAGGATCAATGTATCATACGGGTTTTTGGAAGCTTTAATTGATGAATAAGCTAAGTGAAGGAAGGTACAATAGGTGGGGTATAGGATAAAAGAGTACTATACGTGTGAGTTGGGTTCTTGAGTTACTTAAAGTTTATATACTTTTTGGTTCTATAAAAAGGGTGGTGTCAAGGGGTGTCTATGTGTAAAGAAATCAGCATGTATTTTTGTGAATTGCTAACAAAAATTGCCATGTTGTTCAAGAAGATAAATAAGTTGGAAGATTTGAAGTGCACTCCAACTTCTGACAAAGAGATGAAGCTCAAAGTATATTGTGATCGAATGTCACAACCATCGCGTGCGATTCTCATCTTTTGCAAGTAATTATGTACCTTTTTTTTTTCTTTTTTTTTTTTTTCTTTTTTTTTTTCTTTTTACATAATTAACTTCCATTGTTTACTTACTTCTTAGTTCAGTTATTTTGGTTTTTGTCTAATTATTGTTTAAATTGAAGGATAAATGGGATAAATTTTGAGGAAGTCACTATAAATATCCTCAAAAATGAGCAACATACCCCTGAATATAAAGGTTTGCTTTCTACTATATATATAATCATTGATTTAATTTATTCACCTGGCTTGTACTAAAAAAACAATCATTAACAACACATGTGTTTTCACTGGTTTTGTTATGTGCAGCAATAAATCCAATGTCTCAAGTTCCAGCAATAGTTGATGGTGGATATACCCTGTTTGAGAGGTTCTTTCCATTGAACTAAGTGCTTGTTATATCGCTTTGTCTTACTTATTACGATGTTATAAAAACATGAATTTTTTATGCAGTCACGCAATTCTTATATACTTATCTGGTGTGTACCCAAGAGTTGCTAGCCACTGGTCATTTTTCTTCTTCTTCTATAACTGCATTTAATGTCTGAATCTCATTTACAACTGTCGCGGAAACATAGATTAAGGTATAATCTTATTATGTTGATAGGTATCCTAATAATCTACAAGAAAGAGCTAAGGTTCAGTCAGTTTTAGATTGGCATCATTCCAACTTGCGTCGTGGGTCAGGTGATAATATATCTAAATTTCTTAGTTTTATATGTAAGATTTGTCAAGTAGTTCCCGAATGGGTTTATCAAATGCTCGTTTTATAAATTCAATTTACAGTTGGGGTTATTATCAACACTGTCTTGGGACCACTAAACGGCCTCCCTTCAAGTCCTCAAGCAGCCGAAGAAGCTGAGAAAATTCTTGCGAAATCGTTGTCAATATTAGAGGATTTTTGGCTAAAAGATGGACCGTTTTTGGTTGGAAGATCTCAACCATCTATAGCTGATCTTAGCTTAGTATGTGAAATCATGGAACTTGAGGTAACAACCGCTTGAAACTTATTAATATGTTATGCTCCCTTTTTTTCTCATTTCTTCATCTTTTCAGTAAAACAGAACATAATATACCTTACAATTTTTTCAGCTTTTGAGCGAGAATGACCGCTATCGGATACTAAGCCCTTATAAGAAAGTTCTTAAGTGGGTCGAAAATACAAAAAATGCAACAGCTCCTCATTTTGATGAAGTTCACGGGGTTCTCTTTAAAGCCAAGAAAGGAATTCAAGAGCAGTTTGCAACAAAATCTGGGTAAGGAAACTGAAGTGGAAGTTGTGAAAGCACAAATAAGCTCCATATATGAGTATCATGATATTTATATCTTCTGTTCTCAAGAATAAATTCGATTTGGTTTCTGTGTAATAAAGCATGTGCTGCTGATATTATGTTTTTTAACTTTGAATAAACTATTTCAAGATTATCGACTTCATTAATTATGCGTTGATTGTGTTACCTCCTACTATATATCTGTTCAAAAAAAAAAACCTCCTACTATATAAAGTTCTAGACTAATTAGATCAGTTAATCGAGACAGGAAAAGAAAGCTAGCAATTATCAAATAAAATCGAAAGAAATAGCGAAAACTAAGAGTTACTAATATTCATAAAACTAATAAAAATTGTATACATATTAGTTTTGATACAATTAATTACCAAAGTCCAAAAACTAAGAGATTAGATATTCGTAATAGGTATTTACTTAGCTAACACTATAATAAATTCGTAAAATTAGTTTTCTTTATTTCATATATGTTTGCACATCTCATCTTTATATGCATGTTATCTAATCTTATTATTTTACGATAAAATATTCAACTTACATTCTAGGATTTCATTATTTAGGTTTTTGGATGTTCAAAAAATATCCGTATTCGGTTATCCGAATAATTGATCAAAATTTATTAAAATGTTTGGTTTTATGAAATGTCAGTTTTGGAACTCATATAAAAGGTTTCCGAAAATTATAGATATTTGGATATTCAGATATATAAAAATGTTATCCGAAATTTTGGATATTCGAATTTAAAGAACTTATCTAAAATAATGGGTGTAATACAAAACCATCAACTCAAATTTTGAATATTCGAAAACCGAAAAAATCGAAAATCGAACCGCATAAAACCAAAACCAAACGGAACTCTTGGTGCAGGGTTTGGTTTTAAAAAACTTAAAACCGAATTTTCGGTTCGGGTTTTGGTTTTAGCCAACAACCGCCCTAAGCTCACCCCTACTCCAAAGGGTCCATACTTTTATGGTTGGTACGAAATGTAATCGAAGCTAATTCTCCATAGGAGTCATATACACCACTTACTGAAACTAGGTATTAGCTTGGGCAATTAAATGTCACGTGCATTACTGAAACTAGATTGGCCAACGGTCCATCACGATGTCTAGGGACCTTACAAAGTCACACAGCAAAGAAGGTTGTAAGTCCTTCCTCACCATTGTTGATGATTTCTCTAGAACTGTGTGGGTGTACTTGCTTAAAAGTAAAGATGAAGTCGAAAAAAAAAAAAAGAAGTTTTTGTCATAATTGAAAACTTTGTTATCTTCTTCTAAAACCATTTGATGTTGAAGAAAAAGAAAAGAAAAAAAAAATAAATAAATAAAAAAATTTAATGGACTTAGTTTGTCAATACCAAAATTCAGACCTTTTGCAACAACAAAGGCATAATTCATCAAACATCGAGTTACCCCCCCCCCCCCCCCCCCCCCCCCAAACAAAATGGAGTTTGCAGAAAGGAAACACAAACATCATCTTAATGTGGCTAGGTCTCTTATGTTTCAGGGGGAATTATCTTTATATATTTGTTCTAATTGCATTCTAAATGTGTATCTGATTAACAGGTTGCCTTTAAAAGTTTTAGCGGGTCAATCTCCTTATGTTTGTGTAGATGGGATAAGTCCCGAACTATCTCATCTTAGAGTTTATGGCTACCTACATTATGCTGCTACTTTAAACAACCATAATAAATTTAACAGCACGTTAGAACAATTTGTTCTTATTGGTTATTCAAATTTCAAAAAAGGTTGCAAATTGTTTAGTCTTTAGTCCAAAACTATAAATTTTAAAAGATGCCAAATTTTATGAAACTTTTTTTATCCCTTAAACATGAAACAGAAGAAAATTGTCACTGGAAATAGAGTGACAAAATATTTAAATCATATAAAATCTTTAACACTCCTCAATTTTATGATGAGCAGCCTAACCCTAAAAGTCTTAGTGATGAAGGGAGAGTGTCTGCTAACAATGATGACACAAAGTCTAATCCTATTAATGAGGATGGTGATGACTATGTCGAAACATTGATAGAGGATAATACACACCCTGAGGGCAATTCTGGAAATCTAAACCAATTTCATGAAAGTGAGGATGAGATTAATAACATTTTTTGAAAATGAGGAGGAGATTGACGTAATTGATCATATTGACTATGATGATCTGACATAGCCTTTTCGAAGGTCATCTAAACAGACCAAACTTCCAATAAACCTCAATGAAAATGTAGTTGATATTAAGGTTAAGTTTGGAATAAATAGGGTTGTTAAATACTCTAAACTGTGTGGTGAAATTTTGTGCTTTACTACCACTCTCATGAAAAGCTTTGAACGTAGTAACTACAGAGAAGCTGTTAATGACAACAACTGAGGTTGAGGTTGAAGCTATGAATAATGAAATGGAGGCTCTTAATAGAAACTAGACTTGGGAAATCACTGACCTTCCAAAAGGAAGAAGGCCCATTGGGTGTAAGTGGATCTACAAAATAAAATACAAGTCTAATGGGGAAATTGAAAGGTGTAGGATATAACCTTATTGATTGTGTGGATCGGGTGGTCTTGGATGGTGGAAGAACATGATGTTCATGGTTGGAGTTAGTGAGAGAAAGCTAGAGAGATGGAAGGGAAAACTTGGAAGATTAGATTAGTAGGTGAAAATACACAAGAGTTCCAACCCTTCCCAAGTGTGGGAAGGGTCTTATATACTTACTAATATTTGTGCCCCTAGTGGGCTGTGGAGTGAGCTGACAGTGGGGAAAGCCCCAACCCACTCCACAATAATAAATACGTCTAATTCTAATAAAACTAATAATACTAATATTGATGAAGCGAAAAGTGTACCACTTTTAGGGGGTCATTTAAGCCCTAAATCGTATTTATTTGATCAAATATTGCCCTAAATCGTTCCTTTTGTCATTTTAGGTACTTTTGAGAAGAAATCTGGAAAAGGAAGCATTTTGGACGTTTTTGGAGCATAAAAGTGAAGAAAACGACAAAGTCTCAAAATCGGCTAAAAAGTACCTTTGACGGCGTCAGGAATTTCCCCAGACGGCGTCATGGCTTGGCAAAAGTGGTGGATATGAAAATTACTCATGATAAGCCAGAGAATTTTGCATGAAAAATATGACGGCGTCACCCTTTGAAGTGATCAAGGCCATCACGGTTTAAATTAAAGAGGGACGGCGTCAAGCTCTTTTCTGACGGCGTCACCCCTTGATAGGCCAGAGCGGATTTTGGAGCACTAAAGAGGGACGGCGTCAGGAAGGCCATCCGGGAACCCTAAAAGCGGCGAGGTGACGGCGTCAGGATCTACAACGTGACGCCGTCAGCCCTTAAACTCTATATATAGTTTTGCAATTTTTTGTCATTGGTGTGGAACTTACTGTGTGTAATTTTGGAGGAGAAACCCTAGACGAATTTCTGCCATTTTTAAGGGTTTTCATACCCTTGGATCTCCCATGTTTAATTGAAGATAAGTTATTATTTAATCATTCAATATGTCTATGTGTTGTTTGATTACATCTTGTTCTTGTCTTTTAATTAACATGCTAGGCTAGATTTATCTTGTGTTTGCTTAGATCTAATGAAACCTAGCTATTGATTGTTGGTTATTAGTGTGTTATTAATTGTATTGGATGATTGTTCATCAATGTTAAGCTTAAGAAAACTGGCTAACTTCCTATACGGTAACTTGCTTGAACGTCTTAAGAAACATGAACCTATGCGTACTAAGGTTTTTATGGTTGTATTTAATGCATGAGCGAATTCTAGTGATCCCATGTTAGGAGCTTCTTAGCCGGCTCGACATAGGAGTGAAGTAGGAGCTTATAGAGTTGGGGAAGTACGTACGCCACCCCACGATTGGTATTAAGGAATACACCCGTCATCCACGCAATTAATACACACTAATCAACCGGTAAAAGATAGTTAGGGAGTAAGGAAATCTAAGTAAACACATTTCTCTCCATATAAGTTTCACCAACCTTTTCATTTTCTGTTATTTTATTTTATTTGCATTCGTAGTTATTTGGGTTAGTTGACTAGCAACTAATTTCGCCCACTCTTTCAAACCTGAGATTTTACTTGCTTTCATAAAATTATAAAAACACAAAAAAGAATCTTCTTTCACCCTTAGACCTATTAGAGTAGTTTTTCATACCTAACGAACACTATTCCCTGTGGAGAACGATCAATCCCCCGTACTTACCACTACACTATACTACATCGGTCAGGTACACTGCCTGGTGGGGTTGTAAGCCTCTTGAGATCCCTCGAGAGGTAAAACCTGTTGTAAGGTCGCAAAACCACGCATCAAGTTTTTGGCGCCGCAGCCCGGGGAGTAGTTATTGCTTAGGTTGAAATTTTATTTTTATTAGGTCTACTCATTAGATTCCTATCTAGTGAGATTTTTATTTTCTTTTTATTAGCTTTCTCGTAGTCTATCTTTTCTTTGTGCTTTTGTTCGTAAAGTTTTTCCATTGACTCTTCCGTTCGCCATTATGGAGAACGTGAATCTACCAAATCCGCGACTAGAGTTTTACATGAAGAAATATAATTTTACTAATTTGGATAAATCAAGATGGTGGAATGAAGTAATGAGAACAGGATCTTACATAGATTTTAGTGAGTACCTTGAGAAAAGAGACCAAGTGCATAAAACTTTTGAGGAAATCACCTTAGGAGCCCCATCAAACCCTCAAAATACCTCATTAAGTGAAACCTATGCACCATATGAGCCTTCACCTAGGATAGTTTCTTATGAACCCGACCAAGATTGTGAGATGGTTAATGTTGAACTACCTAGGTGCATGCTTGGATTAGATTTCACCAAGACATATGATGAGTATGAGGAATCCTTTAGGCAAATGGAACATAGTGATCAAGTTATTGAGAATGATTCTTATGAATCGGACCAAGAATTTGAGATGAATAGAAAAGGATTTGAGATACCTAGGTGCATGTTGGGGATAGACTTCAACAAATCACATAATAAGCACATAGGTAATCAAGATAAGATGGAGGATAAAGTAGAAAATCCAAGTCCACCAAGTACTCCACAAAACCCACCATCATTTGAGGCACCCACACCGCCCGTGACTTACCCGGAAGAAGTAGAAGAGACTTTAGGAATCCCGATGGAGGTAGAACCCTTGGACCAATCACAACTAGAGGATATAGGTTTGAACACTTTTAGTGATGACCTTACTCTTAGTTCTAGGGAATTTCCTAGTGTTGATGAGCCGGAACCTCAACCTTTACACAACTTTTCATCCTTAGATTTACATCTAGGAGACAAAAGAGGAATCGACCCACCCATAAACCAATATTATCCGGGTAGTTTTAGGATGAAGGAAGCCATTCACTCACCCCCTTCACCTCACGTGGCATATTTCCACCCTAAGGGTGTGTATCGCTACTTCCACCCGCACTTAATCCTAAGTGTAGGGAAAACCTCCCCTATTTCCGTTAAATAAGGGTAGAGTCAGGCTCGTGACTCGAACAAAAACAAGCGCTTCTTGGGAGGCAACCCAAGCTTTATTTGTTTGTTTGTTTGTTTGTTTGTTTGATTGATTTTATTTGTTTCCGTATGCAAGTTTAATTGTTATTGTTTGTGCTCATGTTTCAAAGTAAATTGTGAAAATGCTTTATTTTGTTTTAACTTCGTCTTAACTACATATAAAGGTATTTTGCAAAAGATAAGTGTAAGGGAATCCAAATTTGTTTACAAGAACAAGATTGAACATGAATCACAACAATATTAAATGAGCATGCATACTAGTAATTGTTAGAGTCAAATGCTTGTATCGAGTCATAATGAATATTTTGCAGGATTTCCAGGAAGTGAGGCATAAGTTTTTCCAGAAATTTTCCGGAAACTAACCATAAAATTTCTGCAGGTCACTTCTGACGGCGTCAAGGTTAACACCTGACGGCGTCAAGTGTAAAATTCTGGAAATTTTGCAAGTTTTGTTTTTCTACCGGAGTCATAAAGTTTTTGTTAAATCTTTAGTTTTATAAACTCCAGGAAATCTGCAAATATTCATTCTACAAGCATTATATCCTTAATCGTTTTGTTTTTATTTCTAAGTCTGGAATTACATCTAGTTGTGAGTTTTCTTTGTTCAGGTTGATGCTTTGGGTTTTTTGTGTTTGTTTTCTCAGGTTTAACAGGTTATATTGGACAAGAAGATGATTTATATTTCGGAAGGGAAGCTTTCAACGTTCATTTTCTTGGAGGAGGATTTAACCATGTTACCGGATTATCCACATCGAACGAATCAGGGGAGTATTTGTTTTCATTCTTTTACCTTATTTACTTTTACATCCTTTGAATGAACATTGGGGACAATGTTCAGCTTAAGTGTAAGGGGAGGGTAAATGATGATACCTTAGAGAATACAATTGCACTTGATTTTTGTTTGTTTGATGGTAGATGTGTAATAAAACTAAGATAAATACTTGTTAGGGCAATTTTAGTGCCAAATTTAAAATTTTTTACAACATTTAGGAGTGAAACTTTGATCTTAATGAGCGTCTCACGGATAGGAGTTATATGACTAGCACAAAAACCGTACCACTAAAAAAATTTCCACCCCCAAATATGTGAGGTTCGCCCCTAGAATTGGTAGGAAAAGCATTTATGCTATGATGTGTGTACCGGTAGCACTTAGATTCTAGAACTTGCGTTAGGACCATTCCGAAGCCACAAGTGAGACTACATTCGTGTAGTTAGATTTACTACATGATAAGAGGCATTATGATTAACCCATTGTTTTACACCTGTGTTTTTGTTATAATTACATTGGCTACATTGGTCAAGTAATTCTCCCACACCCTTTGCGTTGTACTCATTTTTAGTACACGATACCCCTAGTACACCCCTCAGAGCCTATCTTTTCGTTTCGACCTTTAAGCATTTTACTTAAAGGAAGAATTTGTTACACCCCACTAAAATGTACACCCAAATCGCCTTAGCCTACCTTGTATGCACTCATTTTTAGTGCATTATTGTGACAACATTTGTTTAAAACCCAAGTTAATTATCTAATTGATTACATGGTTGCTAAGTCGAGTCATATCCTTGTACATATTGTTTTGGGACGATTGGGACTCATGGGTAAAGTACTAGTGTAATGGAGTAATGGGGAAGAACATCATTTATTACCCCCATATGTGCTAAATATTTTTAAAAGTACTCCAAGTGTTTCAATTATCTTAATTCGAGTCATTAGAATAGTTATTTGTAAAGTTATGTAAAAGTTCAAGTGTAAGGGGAATGCAATGCCCCTATTATGTATTATTTTGGATGGTAGGGCAAAAGTGTATGCAAAAAAAAAAAAAAAAAAATAATAAAAAATAAAAAAAAAAAATTCGAAAAATCAAGAAAAATACAAAAAAATGAGAAAAAGAAAAGTTGAAAAAACATACGGACTACCATCCCGTTTCATTTTATATTTATCTTATGTTTTTGTTACTTTGTTTTTAGCTTAAGATTGAGTCGAGTCTTGGCTTAGCAACATTGTATAGTACATGTAATTAATCAAGATCTTTAACTCGCCACCAGTAAAATATTCCTTATCCAACAAAACCGTGTTTATCATATCTCTACACCTAACGTTATAACCCATTTAAAAGCCCTCTTTGATAGTTTATCTTAGGTGCTTACGCCTAGTGGAGGAGGTTTTTGATCCTTTCCCAAGCCTATGGTAATCTATTTGCTATGACAGGTAGTGAGAGATATTATCCGTTTTCATTTATGAGATTTATTTTGATGACACTTGAGAGATGTGAGTATCTAAACACTAATTGTGAGGTGCTAGTTTGTAATCTCCGTGCTTATTATGATTAAAGTGGAACGACTATTTGTTGTAATTACTTTTATATTAGTGTTAAATGACCCCTAACTTGTATTTTGATTAGAATAAAAGCGCATTTGCTTGAGGACAAGCAAATCTCAAGTGTAAGGGTATTTGATGAAGCGAAAAGTGTACCGCTTTTAGGGGGTCATTTAAGCCCTAAATCGTATTTATTTGATAAAATATTGCCCTAAATCGTTCCTTTTGTCATTTTAGGTACTTTTGAGAAGAAATCTGGAAAAGGAAGCATTTTGGACGTTTTTGGAGCATAAAAGTGAAGAAAACGACAAAGTCTCAAAATCGGCTAAAAAGTACCTTTGACGGCGTCAGGAATTTCCCCAGACGGCGTCATGGCTTGGCAAAAGTGGTGGATATGAAAATTACTCATGATAAGCCAGAGAATTTTGCATGAAAAATCTGACGGCGTCACCCTTTGAAGTGATCAAGGCCATCACGGTTTAAATTAAAGAGGGACGGCGTCAAGCTCTTTTCTGACGGCGTCACCCCTTGATAGGCCAGAGCGGATTTTGGAGCACTAAAGAGGGACGGCGTCAGGAAGGCCATCCGGGAACCCTAAAAGCGGCGAGGTGACGGCGTCAGGATCTACAACGTGACGCCGTCAGCCCTTAAACTCTATATATAGTTTTGCAATTTTTTGTCATTAGTGTGGAACTTATTGTGTGTAATTTTGGAGGAGAAACCCTAGACGAATTTCTGCCATTTTTAAGGGTTTTCATACCCTTGGATCTCCCATGTTTAATTGAAGATAAGTTAGTATTTAATCATTCAATATGTCTATGTGTTGTTTGATTACATCTTGTTCTTGTCTTTTAATTAACATGCTAGGCTAGATTTATCTTGTGTTTGCTTAGATCTAATGAAACCTAGCTATTGATTGTTGGTTATTAGTGTGTTATTAATTGTATTGGATGATTGTTCATCGATGTTAAGCTTAAGAAAACTGGCTAACTTTCTATACGGTAACTTGCTTGAACGTCTTAAGAAACATGAACCAATGCGTACTAAGGTTTTTATGGTTGTATTTAATGCATGAGCGAATTCTAGTGATCCCATGTTAGGAGCTTCTTAGCCGGCTCGACATAGGAGTGAAGTAGGAGCTTATAGAGTTGGGGAAGTACGTACGCCACCCCACGATTGGTATTAAGGAATACACCCGTCATCCACGCAATTAATACACACTAATCAACCGGTAAAAGATAGTTAGGGAGTAAGGAAATCTAAGTAAACACATTTCTCTCCATATAAGTTTCATCAACCTTTTCATTTTCTGTTATTTTATTTTATTTGCATTCGTAGTTATTTGGGTTAGTTGACTAGCAACTAATTCCGCCCACTCTTTCAAACCCGAGATTTTACTTGCTTTCATAAAATTATAAAAACACAAAAAAGAATCTTCTCTCACCCTTAGACCTATTAGAGTAGTTTTTCATACCTAACGAACACTATTCCCTGTGGAGAACGATCAATCCCCCGTACTTACCACTACACTATACTACATCGGTCAGGTACACTGCCTGGTGGGGTTGTAAGCCTCTTGAGATCCCTCGAGAGGTAAAACCTATTGTAAGGTTGCAAAACCACGCATCAAATATTTCTAAGCTAATATAAATAAGCCTACGAGCTATGTGAATGCTAAATAGATGCTCGGGGTGACCGAGCCTTCATCTGAATATTTATATTCCTAACAATCTCCCCTAAGGGAGGTCACCCCGGAAATAATAATTTGAATTCTAGCATTCTTTCTTCTGAACTTGTCTTTATAGCTCGTAGTCTTTGATTCTTCAAAGTCTTGTATCTTTGTGCATTGAGCAGTAATCATTAGATGACTGATTGATTGTCTTGGATGATCTTTGAGTATTCTTCGACTTTATCATCCAACATTTGTTTCCAAGTCATCTTTCAGCAGTATGTTTCCATGTGATGTGTTATTCTTCGAGCCAACATGCTCACACTATTTGGTGTCATGATCTTCAGCATCAGAGTTTGCAGAAGCTATGTTAAAGGTCTTTAGGTTGATCATGACTTCTTTGATTAAGATGATGATGTAGTGTGAACATGTGGTAGAGGATTGGCATCTTTTCTGCAACCAGCTACAACAGCAACCAGCTACAGCATTCCACAGCTACAATCGCCAGAAGTTCCTGCATACGACAGTTAGCAACAAATCGACCGGTACTTACAGGTTCGGACTTCGAGATTGTTAACAGCATAGTGTGAAAACTCTCTCTAATCCTTACCAAGACCGTTCCTAATCGAAAACCCACAGAGGGCTTTTTAAGATCGAACCGTAGCACATCAACGATTAGGTGAGTCGCTGGAGATCACTCCACGACTGTAGACCGTTCGAAACCGCCGTGACCACTAAGCGTAATCCATAAAGAATTACCGAAGTGACCTGCTTTCAGGGCTGCTTGATGTAGACCCTGGCAGGAATTTCCATTCAATCATTGAGAATTACATTTGTAAATTCCCTCATAAATGTTCTGGCAGATTGCTAAGATCTGCGTAGGACTCTTAAGTTTACAACTGGTGTCCTTAATGTTGAACACCCAGTGTAGAAATAATTCGTGTCCCTATGAGATCTTATTATGCATCTCGTGGCTCTAGACTCGATAGTGCGTTTTGATTTAGTGAGCGGAGGCTGGAGAGAACTGCCACCTTTTCAATATCATCTAACTCGGAGTGAGAGAGACGATAGAAATGAATTGATCTTCGTGACAATTGAAACAAGAATCCTTTGAGGGACCTTGAGTGGCTAGGGAGGGTTGTGCAGCGTATCACTGGGTCCATGATACTTTGTCTTCAATGTCAGCAATCAACTAAGTGATTCTGACAGCATATGTATTGACCCGGTTTCTGCCTAAGTTGTAAGGAGGGCTTTGTTGACATAAATAATGCCTAAAAACATTATTCATATCTCTATGTTTTAATGATCACAAAATATAAACTCATTAAACATAAACTTATCAAATAAACAAGTATTTAGTTGTAAATATTCACTTCTACAACTTAATCACTTAAGGTATGAATAAACAAGTGCTTAATGCATTATATGATCAAAGGAACATTTTCTTAATAACTAGATTTTTTATAAAACATCAAAAACATTTTATATATTTTTTTTGAAAAACATTTTTGGCATTAAATAAAAATGTTTAATCTTTTATAAAAATATGAATTCAAAATTTTAACCAAAATCAGTTAAAATGTTCCAGAAAAACCTTTCCCACAAAAGGACAAAATTGGCCAACGGACAGAAGGGGCGGCCCCCTTAATTTTACTAGGCGGTCCCCTTAATTATTAAGGGGACCGCCCCCGCTCCAGTAGACTTCCAGCTGTCCAATTTTTCTCCTATAAATACCAGTCTTCTCCTGGACTTTTACTCACCTTTTGCACACTAAAACTTTCTGTTTTAAATCACATTTCATATCTTCAAAATCCTTTGATCATATAATCTTAAGCTTTGGTTTCTAAGTGATCCAAGCTTCCTCCATTCAAGTGCAAAAGAAGAATACTCCTTCAACAACTAGAGAAGAAGTATTGCAACTTAGATACCTAAGTTGCTTGTGTCATCACATATATTTGTATATAAGTTGTGTATTGTTATTAGATAGTTGTGTGTATAATTATTTGGGATAGGTTAGTGTGTAAGTAGAGAAGTTGTGTTGTTAAGGTGTGTAAGTAGTGAAGGTGTGAAGAAGTAGTAGTAAACATAGGTTGTGATTAGTCGTGAAGTGTCGTGAAGAAGTCGTGAAGAAGTTGTGAAAGAAGTCGTGAAGAAGTCGTGAACTAGTCGTGAAGAAGAAGGTGTGATTAAGTCGTGTTTAAGTTGTGAGATTGGTTCTAGCTACGATTAGGACTCGACATCTAGCTTTGTGTCGTTAAGCCGGTGTAAGCTAAAGTTGTGTAAGGTTTTCTCCGCCATAAGGGAGCTTGTTGACATAGTGAAGAAAAACTCTCGAGTTAGGTGCTCGGGGAGTGGAGTAGGGCAAGGAAGATGTCCTTGTAGCCGAACCACTATAAATCTCTTGTCTCTCGGTTAGATCTTTCCATCTCTAGCTTTTATTTCATTTTATTACTTTACTTGCATTACTTATTTATATTTACTTATACACATTGTTCATATTGATCAAGGAGTTGAGATCACATAAATTCGAATCTAAGTTTTTAAAAGTAAATAAAGTTTTCATAATAAATTTTAAAAAGGACATAAAACTATTCAACCCCCCCTTCTAGTTTTCCACAATTGGTATCAAGAGCCACGTCAAACAAGATTTTTAAAATTAACTGTATTTTAAAACTTGAAACGATCTATGGAATCTTTAAAATATTTAGAAGGGCAATCTATGCAAAGACCACCACTATTTGAAAGTGATGGTTTTCTTTATTGGAAAAATAGATTCGAAACTTATGTGAAATCAAAGGATCTTGATCTTTGGCATGTTATTACCTATGGTGATTTTCCCCCTATTCAATATAATATCCTAACTAAATTAGATGAAATTGTACCTTTTGAAAAACAAAATGATGATTTAAAAAGGAAACTAGCGAAAAATAATGAAGCTAAAATGGTTATTTATAATGCGTTACCACGCAAAGAATATGAAAGAATTTTTATGTGTCAAACCGCAAAAGATATTTGGGATTCTTTACTAATCACTCACCAAGGTAATAGTCAAGTCAAAGATAATAAAATAGATCTTCTTGTACAACAATATGAACAATTTACAATTCCTGAAGAGGAATCTATTGATAATGCATTTGCTAAATTTAACACAATCATCACAAGTTTAAAAGCACTTGATGAGACTTTTTCTAGTAAAAATTGTGTAAGGAAATTTCTTAGGGCATTACATCCGAAATGGCGCGCAAAGGTCACGGCGATTGAAGAGTCAAAGAACTTGATAACGTTATCACTTGACGAGCTTATTGGCAACTTAAAAGTTCATGAAGAAATTATAAAGAGGGACTCGGAAACGGTCAAGAGCAAGAAAGATCAAATCAAGTCTCTCGCGCTAAAAGCCAAAAAGGAAATTAGTGATGACGATGATTCAAGTGACGAGAGTGAAGACGAAGAATATGCAATGGTTGTTAGAGAATTCAAGAAATTCTTCAAGAGACAAGGAAGATTCACGAGACAACCGCGAGATGAAAGAAGATCGCTACAAAGAAATAGAAATGATAACTACGGGAAAAGAAAGTGCTTTAGATGTGGAAGTCAAAACCATCTCATTGGCGAATGTCCAAAGCCACCGGGTTACGATTACGAAAGCGCATTTGTTAGTGGAACATGGAGCGATAGCGACAAAGATGAAGCGGACAAAGCAAAAGACGAAAAGTGCCTTGTAGCTCAAGCCACCGATGAAATATGTCTAGGAATAAATTTGGAGCCCGATGAATGGATTAAGGATAGCGGTTGCTCGAAGCACATGACGGGAAACCGGAAGCTATTCTCCTCCTACAAGGCATACAACGGAGGTAACGTTATTTTCGGTAGTGATTTTCGTGGAAAAATCATTGGCAAAGGTACGATCTCTCAAGACTCCCTAACTATTGAAAATGTTGAGCATGTAGATAACTTAACATATAACTTGCTTAGTATAGGACAAATATGCGATAATAAGTGTAGGGTTACTTTTACAAGTAAAGATAGCGAAATAGTTAAGGACGGAAAGGTCATAGGTAGAGGAGTTAGGAAAGGTGGCGTATATGTTATGAAGCTAGGAAATAAACCGGAAGATAAAATATGTCTAGCAACCTTAGATGAAAACTCTACATTGTGGCATAGAAGATTAGGTCACGCAAATATGCAACAAATACAATCCCTAGCCTCTAAAGAATTAGTTAGAAACTTGCCTAACCTAAGATATGACCAACACTTTTGCGATGCATGTAAAATAGGAAAGCAAACACATGCTAGTCACAAAGCTAAGAATATAGTCTCCACCACTAGATGCCTAGAATTATTACACATGGACCTTTTTGGCCCAACCGTTGTGCGGAGTTACGGAGGTAATCGTTATACCTTAGTAATTGTAGATGACTATTCACGATACACGTGGACTAGTTTTTTAAGTGATAAAACCGAAGCCTTTAATAAATTTGAAATTTTTAGTAAAATGATTCAAAATAAATTAGGATGTTCTATAGTAGCAATTAGGACGGACCATGGCCGGGAATTTGATAATGAAGTGCAATTCGGAAAATATTGTGATTTAAATGGGATATCTTACAATTTTTCCGCTCCTCGCACTCCACAATCAAATGGGGTAGTAGAAAGAAAGAATCGAACCTTACAAGAAATGAGTAGAACAATGCTAAATGAACAATCTATCCCACAAAAATTTTGGTGCCATGCCGTAGATACATCAACATATATAATAAATAGAGTCTCAATTAGGAGAATATTAGGAAAAACCCCATATGAGTTATTAAGAGGTAGAAAACCTAATCTAAACTACTTTAGGGTATTCGGGAGCAAATATTTTGTTCTCAATACAAAAGATTACCTTACTAAGTTTGATCCTAAGTCGTACGAAGGAATCTTTCTAGGGTATTCACAAAATAGTAAAGCATACATAATACTTAATAAACACACTATGAAAGTAGAAGAGTCCTTAAATGTAATATTTGATGAAACTCCACCACCACCTAAGACATTGCCCCTAGAAGATGATGACCTAGTTGAAGAAGAAGCTATTGAGGTTAGTAAGATTAAACCCTTAGGTAATAATAATGAAGATATAATATTAGGTGAAGACGAAATAGTAAATGTTAAGGAATCTAAATCACACCCATTAGATAATATAATAGGAAACTTAAATCAAAGAACCCTTAGATCACAAGCTCAAGATAAAAATAACTTCTTTTGTTTCCTATCAACTATAGAACCTAAAAATATAAATGAGGCATTAAAAGATGAAAGTTGGGTTATGGCTATGCAAGAAGAACTAAATCAATTTAAGACTAATGACGTTTGGAAACTAGTCCCAAATCCCATGAACATGACCATCATAGGAACTAAGTGGGTTTATAGAAATAAGTTAGATGAAAATGGAATAGTTACTAGGAACAAGGCTAGGTTAGTTGCCCAAGGATATAATCAACAAGAAGGAATAGATTATGACGAAACTTATGCCCCCGTAGCTAGGTTAGAATCTATAAGAATACTACTTGCCTATGCATGCGCCCTAGATTTTAAGTTATTTCAAATGGACGTGAAAAGTGCATTCCTTAACGGTTTTATCAATGAGGAGGTATACGTGGCACAACCTCCAGGATTCATTGACTTCGCAAAACCTGATTATGTTTATAAACTCAAGAAAGCTTTATATGGACTCAAACAAGCTCCCAAGGCTTGGTATGACCGATTAAAGGCATTTCTTATTAAACATGATTATTCCATGGGAATGGTAGATAACACTCTTTTCACGAAAAAGAAAAGCCCAAATCTCATCATTGTCCAAATATATGTCGATGACATTTTATTTGGATCGACTTGTCAGGATATGTGTGATGAATTCGCCAAAATCATGCATGATGAGTTTGAGATTAGTATGATGGGTGAACTTAATTTCTTCCTAGGATTACAAATAAAACAATTAGAAGATGGAATATTTTTTAATCAATCTAAGTACATTAAGGAAATGCTTAAAAAATTTGGATTAGAAGATGCTAAGCCCATGAAGACACCAATGTCTACGGAAGTAAAACTCACAAGAGATGAAGAGGGTGAGTCCGTAGAAAACACTAAATATAGAGGAATGATAGGTAGTTTACTATACTTAACGGCAAGTAGACCGGATATCATGTTTAGTGTCTGCCTTTGTGCTCGCTTTCAAGAGGATCCCAAAACCTCTCACCTAGAAGCGGTTAAGCGTATCTTCCGATACATTAAAGGCACTATACACTTAGGATTATGGTATCCTAAGGGATCGGGCATAGAAACCATCGTCTATGCGGATTCGGATCATGCGGGAGACTACGTGGATAGAAAAAGTACTAGCGGAATTTGCACGTTAATGGGATGTTGTCTAACATCTTGGTTCTCGAAGAAGCAAACCACTCTTGCTATTTCTACCACAGAAGCCGAATATGTAAGCGCTGGAAAGGCATGTCAACAAGCACTATGGATGAAACAAGCTCTTGTAGACTATGGCATTAGGTTAGATGACGTCCCAATTATGTGTGATAATAAAGGTGCTATAGATTTAAGTAAGAATCCCGTTCAACACTCTAGGACTAAACATATAGAAATACGCCACCACTTCCTCCACGATAACGTTCAAAAAGGAAACATATCTATAGAAAAGGTTGCATCGGAAGATAACTTAGCAGACATATTCACTAAGCCCCTTAAGCGTGAACTCTTTAACCACTTACGTTTAGGCCTAGGAATGATGGAACAAATTGACTAAATTTTCTGCATTTTTGGTAATTTTTTTTTCCAGATGGGCGGACCCCTTAATGTTATAAAGGCGGTCCCCTTAATTATTAAGGGGACCGGCTTATCATTAAGGGGACCGGCCATCTGACTGTAACATTTTTTTCTTTTCTGTTTTTCTCCCATCTGAGTCTAGGAATCTGTTTTACACAAAATAAAAGATTGGGATATTTCTTTGCATAAACATATTTATAAACAAAACTCAATCTATTTTCTACAAATCATTCTCACATCTAGGAAAACACATTTTTCTTACATTGTTGAATAATGCTAAAAACATTTTTTCATGCATAAAGATCTCACATGAATTGTCAAAGTATATAATCTAATATATACATCTTTGATATTCATATATTGAGCTAAATCAAATCAAGGAGACCTTGGATTGTTTCTTAGGAAATTTTTGCATTTAGAAGTTGAAACAATCACATCTCCACATTTGTTGCATATAGGCACACACTAGGACAAGCTTATTAATCACATCCTCACAATTGTTCCATCATCTATTCCCCATTTAGTTTCTAATGCCTTTGCTTCATTACCCTTGCCTTAGATGATTAGGTTCCTTAACTCTCTTAATTGATTGGCATTTATTATTGCTTGCTTATTTATTTGTCTTATATGCCATGTATGCTTAATATGTTTTTCTATTACCTCAAAGAGTGGGACTTGCCTAAAACCAAAAGCTCAAAAAATAGCTATCCTCACCTATTTCTGCAGAAAAACCCATTTCTGGAACCCAGAAAGGTACCAGATGGGCGGCCCCCTTAATTTTACTAGGCGGCCCCCTTAATTATTAAGGGGACCGCCCATAATTAAGGGGACCGGCCATCTGCTGGACGGGTTCAGAGAATCTTTTTCTGCTTTTTAGCCCATTTGATCCTATACTTCCCCAAATTCACAAACACATTTTGTCCTAATCACCCAACAAGCCTATTCATTCCTAAACAACACAAATCATCCACTATAAATAACCCCATATCTCACCACATTCAATCATCCCATCATGTCTTCCTCACTCAACCCAAAACCAAAAACCTCTAAGCTAGCAAGGATGACCTTAAAACCCGGGTGGAAAAGAAAACCTAACCCTCACCACAAGCCCATTGCAACTAGACAACCAACACCTCCATCATCATTCATCCCCAACTACTCTCCAAGATCACAACCTCACTCCATTGAACCATTTCACAAACCTTACCATTTTGGTCAAACATCCACATTCATTCCAAACTACTCACCTAAACCTCAAACCAATTTCAATGGAATACTTGAAAACCCTCATCACCTTGGTCAAACATCAAACCTTTCACCCCAATACCATCCATTTCCACCAAATAACCAAATCCCCATTCATGAAAGGCATAAGCTTCATGAAGAGATTAACCAAATCCATGATCTTAATGATCTCCTTGCTATGCACCTCACACAACGCAACAAGGGACAACCTCCATCCTCACCTTACTCAAATTGCCTACCCCACTCTCTTAACTTGGATCAAGTTACAAACCACACCCACTATTGCCCTTGTTGCATCTTCCTTCAAAAACAAATCCTCCACCTAAGTGAAGATATTTCTTGGATCGAATATCTACTCACTCGTCCCTGTCCCATTCCTCCACTACAACGATATAACATCAATGGATCCGCTCCATTTCCCTCACCATCACATAACTTAAACCCATCCACATGCTTCTCCCCTCAAAATAAAATCCCTCACCCTTTTGTGTTGCAAGCAAGTCCAATCGCTCTCTTGGGCAATATGAGAAGCATTAGTATTTCTAGTTTTGTTGTAATCATTATGTTTCAAAGTATTTTATGTAATGTAATGATGATTCATATTTTATATGATCATCTTGAATGTTTTAGTTGGTTGTTCTAAATATTTTTGCTATGTATATGTATCTTGTGTCTCCTAACTTGTTTTTTGCAGCCAAGATTTCCATAGCTCGTCTCCTTGGTGCCCTCGAACGAGGGGGAGTAACCATCAAGGGGGAGTCCTCGTCCCGACAAATTTAGTTTCTAAAACTTGTCGGCATAACCTTTTTGATTCTACAAAAAGGGGGAGAAGTGAATGTAAACTCACTAAATACTTGTCCAAAAATAAATTTTTGGATTTAATAAGTTTAAGTTTTGTAATCATCAAAAAGGGGGAGATTGTTGACATAAATAATGCCTAAAAACATTATTCATATCTCTATGTTTTAATGATCACAAAATATAAACTCATTAAACATAAACTTATCAAATAAACAAGTATTTAGTTGTAAATATTCACTTCTACAACTTAATCACTTAAGGTATGAATAAACAAGTGCTTAATGCATTATATGATCAAAGGAACATTTTCTTAATAACTAGATTTTTTATAAAACATCAAAAACATTTTATATATTTTTTTTTGAAAAACATTTTTGGCATTAAATAAAAATGTTTAATCTTTTATAAAAATATGAATTCAAATTTTTAACCAAAATCAGTTAAAATGTTCCAGAAAAACCTTTCCCACAAAAGGACAAAATTGGCCAACGGACAGAAGGGGCGGCCCCCTTAATTTTACTAGGCGGTCCCCTTAATTATTAAGGGGACCGCCCCCTATTTAAGGGGACCGCCCCCGCTCCAGTAGACTTCCAGCTGTCCAATTTTTCTCCTATAAATACCAGTCTTCTCCTGGACTTTTACTCACCTTTTGCACACTAAAACTTTCTGTTTTAAATCACATTTCATATCTTCAAAATCCTTTGATCATATAATCTTAAGCTTTGGTTTCTAAGTGATCCAAGCTTCCTCCATTCAAGTGCAAAAGAAGAATACTCCTTCAACAACTAGAGAAGAAGTATTGCAACTTAGATACCTAAGTTGCTTGTGTCATCACATATATTTGTATATAAGTTGTGTATTGTTATTAGATAGTTGTGTGTATAATTATTTGGGATAGGTTAGTGTGTAAGTAGAGAAGTTGTGTTGTTAAGGTGTGTAAGTAGTGAAGGTGTGAAGAAGTAGTAGTAAACATAGGTTGTGATTAGTCGTGAAGTGTCGTGAAGAAGTCGTGAAGAAGTTGTGAAAGAAGTCGTGAAGAAGTCGTGAACTAGTCGTGAAGAAGAAGGTGTGATTAAGTCGTGTTTAAGTTGTGAGATTGGTTCTAGCTACGATTAGGACTCGACATCTAGCTTTGTGTCGTTAAGCCGGTGTAAGCTAAAGTTGTGTAAGGTTTTCTCCGCCATAAGGGAGCTTGTTGACATAGTGAAGAAAAACTCTCGAGTTAGGTGCTCGGGGAGTGGAGTAGGGCAAGGAAGGTGTCCTTGTAGCCGAACCACTATAAATCTCTTGTCTCTCGGTTAGATCTTTCCATCTCTAGCTTTTATTTCATTTTATTACTTTACTTGCATTACTTATTTATATTTACTTATACACATTGTTCATATTGATCAAGGAGTTGAGATCACATAAATTCGAATCTAAGTTTTTAAAAGTAAATAAAGTTTTCATAATAAATTTTAAAAAGGACATAAAACTATTCAACCCCCCCTTCTAGTTTTCCACAGGCTTCTTTCTTTTCACCCTTTATCTTTACAATTCTTTTTCATTCTTCAACCCCTTCAGTGCATACCGAGACTTCATTACTAGAACCTTGTTGGGTTTGTTCCAGTACTAGCTCCATCTCAGTCGACACTCTTCCCTTATCCACTTTTCTCCTTTTTTTAATCATACCTAAGGACTTCTACACTATCTAGTGGATTGTCCCTAGGTAGATCCCTCCGGCTCTGGCGGGATCGTGGGAACTTGAACCTAACCTAACCATCCTTATAACTCCATGCATTAAATAAAATGGTCGGTCTTTGGTGTACATCCACGATTGCCAAACCAAATCTTTGAAAAATCTCTCAAAGTGCTCACGATTCTGAAACACATTTTTGTAAACACTTGAGAGTTTTATATTTTTCAAATGCTCCCCCTCAACATGTGCTCAAATGATGGTTTTATAAATTTGCACATGTTAGGTAGAGCTCGCACTTTTTTGAATTGATCAACTTTCAGTGAACATGACCGATTCGAGACACGCTTACATCACTGGTTAGACCAGCTTGAAATTATTACCCGGCCTGGTCAAGTCCACAGAAAGTTTCTCGAAACGGTACACTCTACTCAGACACATCCTTTTCGAGACACGCTTACATCACTGGTTGGACCAGCTTGAAATTATTACCCGGCCAGGATATGTCCTTTCGATTCATGACAGTATATGTTTCGTCAATTCATTTGTTAAGTCTGAGTCACGATCTCATGTTATGCCAAATTCTTTGCTCCCCCTCAATAAGTGCATTGGTATACAAAAGAGTTTAGCACTTACGGGAGAGCTTACTTTCACATCCAAAACATTTTGCTCCCCCTCAATATGTGCATAGATATACAAAATGGTTTAACACATACGGGAGAGCTTACTTTTATGTTCAAATCATTACATTTTATCAGATTTCATATTTAAATCACATTCTCTCCCCCGATCAAAATTTTCAAACCATTTGAGATTTGTGATCCCAATTGATTTAAATGAGTTAGAAAATGTGGGAGAAAATGTGTCCAATTTTAATGTATTCTGATAATGAAACATACTATGCTCCCCCTTAATCTAAGAGGGAGATTCACTGCTTATTATGCACAAATTGATTATTATGACACAAATGATATTGACCTTTTTGCGCAGACTATGTGATCATCCGCTTCTCTGAGTGAATCAGTGGTCAACATCGATTATCCATCCACCAACAAATCTTCTCAAGTATTGTCGATCCCCACTTGGCGAGATCCGAGTAAGTACTGTTTTGTTGAAATGATGGTGGTGGAGGTGAAGGTGTTGTTGTTGTTGTTGCTGCCGATGTTGTTGTCGTGGTGAATTCCGAGCCAATCAATAGAGTTTGAACGTCTGATCAAATGGTTAGAATGGGAACTGGCACATTCATTTTGGCTATGGAATCTGCATAAGAATATCAACACGGATATACATACATACAGATACACTATTCCTTAATAGCTACCCTTCAGCAGCTTGCCACATTATAATACCAAGTTCATCATATAATCAAACCACAATCAGGAAATACGTCAAACCACTATCTAGCATGAAGAGCAAATAGCAATCATGAACATGGCAATTCACTCATATTTCATCATTCAATTCAGGATCTTAGGAACAAGATTCTAACACGATAGATATATACCTAAGGATAACCTGAGAACATATGCACTATTTCAACAACAATTATGCAGCAATCGACTAACAACATTTAAAACTCATTCACTTAGTTCATACAAATGTCAGTGGAGCATTCAAGAACATCAAACACATCGGGTTTTCTAACTTCTTTCAGATTTTGAGTTTTAATGTATCTAGGGGATTAAACAAGGATTCCAAAGAGATACAAATGAACCTTCTAGTTATATGAAGCTAGGATACTACAAGCAAATTGCACATAATGTCCTAAACTTTCTAGCAACTAACACACTTGGTCATTTGATATATTTAAGCAATATCCTCTTCAACTAATACCCCATTAACTACAAAACCTTTTCTAAGAGTCATGAATTAATCAAGAAACCCGTTTGATGATATAAAATTTGAATTCACTCTCCCCCTCAATCAATGACCCATATTCAAGTTAAAGATTTGTGGTCGTTGATTGAGTGACAAATTTTTATGCATAATCCAAGTATAAACAAATTTCATACAACACATATTCACCAAGTGTCTCACAAATAATTTTCAGAAGAATCATAGAATGAAAACTATTTGTTATACTAAGAAGATTTCTCTTCTTTTACAAGAAATGATGCACTGAAACGTACATCAAATCAGGAAACATGGATATGAAGTAATCCATGCCCAGGTGAACATCACCCAGTTGGAGGAACAACCGTCTTTTTGGCGACGTGCTTTCCCCAATATGAAGCGCGGGTTGCTATCTAAAGTAATAGCAAGCCATTTAGACATGTTTTAACCATCCATTTTAACTTCTGCTCGAGCTTCATTTAAAGACCCGTACCATTATTGAATGACATTTCTAAGTCCGTAAATGTTATCGATAAACAGAAGACATGCCTAGGTGAAACTATTTTTGGTATTTTCTAATTTTATAATTTTTATGGTTTTTCTGATTTTACGTTTCTCTATTTACAATTAGCAAGATTTCTATATAACTATTTACAAAAATGGTATAAGATATGAAAAATAATGTAAGAAGCAAAATATATACAAGGATACGAACCAGAAACCATTACTCCTCAGCATTCTGAATCTTCTCCGCATTCATCACTTGACTTGCTGAAGAGCAATGTGAGCACTTTTAATCAGGGATTGATTCTGGCTTTTCACTCTCCCCTAATTAGTGCTCTCCCCCAATCTGACAACCTTTCTGATGAACACCCATAATAGGAGGAAGACTTTGGATGAACGCCCATAATATGAAGAAGTCTTTTGATAACCAAATGCATGCCGTCTTTAGTCTTCTAACACTCCCGTCTTTGAGTAAATCTTTTCGTTAGTTTAAGTTGAGCCTCAACTGAAATCTAGCTTAACCCCACAACTCATCAAACAAGAACTGTCATGAGGTTAAGCTAAACCACAAATTTAAGCCCAGTAACAACTTGATTTCAGCTTAACCTCACAACTCATCAAACAAGAACTGTCATGAGATTAGGTTAAAATCAAGTTGGACCTAACCTTAAACTACAGAACAACTTGAACCTAACTTAACTCCACAACTCATCAAACAAGAACTGTCATGGGATTAAGTTAAATATCAAGTTGTAAGAAAAGAACTCAACATTTTTGAATGTAGAGAAGACTGTAGACTCGACCTTCTTCAAGATTGCCCAATGTGGAGGAACAGAATACCAATCATCTTCATCTCACCAAATGTCTTCCAGTAACCTTACATATAACCCATCAGCCCGCAGCATACACATGAGATGATAACACCCAACAGAGAATGAAGAGTAGACTGACGACTCGACCTTCTTCAGTCTTAAGTATAACACCAAAGTAACAAGTTGAACCACTGATCATCTATAGTATGTATCCATCCTTGGATATTAAGCCCTGATCACGTGAACCTGTTGTGCGTCCTTGATGTACACATTCTCTCTCCCCTGATGGTTATGATTAATCAGCCCATGACGTAACAGTGAAACGTTAATACCAAGGTAACAAGTTGAACCACTGATCATCTCTGCGGTTATCAACGCCGTAATAAATGATTAAGCCCGATCACGTGAACCTGTTGTGCGTCCTTGGTGTACACATTTCTCTCCCCCATGATGGTTACGATTAATCGGAATCATCATCATGATGTGTACATGTAGCCTAATGACGTATACATGAAGCATTGACTAGAAACCCTTTGTAGCTGATTGAACCAGTCCGTGAGAATATATAAATTAGCATTCCATGACCATGTTCTTCAACACCTTGATAGACGGAAGAAGTAGTGTTGGAGAACCATGGTTTGCACGACTCCTGAACTGACGTATTCAGGAGTCGTATGACCATTTCTCAATCATCACTCAACATGTAGAATAATATTCACCCTTTCCCCCCCCCCCTCAAAAATTGCATATGCCTGCCAACTGCAATTTTTGATGATTGAACAAGTGAATATTAATACCATCAACTGTAAGTAGCTCCACTTGACGGTTCTTGAAGACTGACATGTTGTTTATTCACCCTTTCCCCCCCTCAAAAATTGCATATGCCTGTCAACTGCAATTTTTGGTTGAACAAGTGAATAAGAATATACTCCAATGTACGCCGATCCACTTGAAGACTGAATAAGCACGGAAAGAGCATGAAACATGTTGATGAGAATGGCCATAAATAAGAAGATTTCTCTTCTTCCAAAGATAAAGCGCACTGAAGCGTACACCTTTCTTTTCTTTGAGGAACGAGGTCTGAACTGAGGTATTCAGACGTCATTATGATGAAGAGAGAGGCCTGCACTGATGTGTACAGACGTCATAATGATGAAGAGCGAGGCCTGCACTGAAGTGTACAGACGTCATTTCTCTCTCTTTCCTACTTCTCTCATCTAACTCGATACCGACCCCATTATCATTTTGTCGGCTTGATGTCGTGACCACTGATGGAGAAACACCCAATATGATGAACTTGAGACTGAAGTAACATAACCCGAACTTGTGACTTAAACTTGTACTAATGCGAGACAAAGAGCGGTGTAGAGACTTCGTGCAACACTGAATCCCTAAGTACTCTATACTCTTCAACCAACCAACCATCAAGTATAAGACGTACATCACCTCTTGGATATCCACAACTTCGTGTGACACTGAGCACTACAACGTGACTCCTTAAAGTGATAGTTATTTTGTAATAGAGAGAGAAAAAATAACCAGATATCCAAGTCCTCGTCATTGTAAACGTTGAAAGCTCGAACAAGGATCTCGAAGAATCTTCATCCAACCTCCCCGATATCTTCAGATACTAAGTACACGCACCCATGAAATTTCACTTCAGACTCAAATAAATAATATTGAATTAACGCCGTAGTCACATCTTGACGATTAAATGCCCCGATCTAGCCATTTATGATATATCGACTGAACTTTGATAATGGTTTTAACCCGATCATGGTTAAGAGCGCATAGTCCATCATCACGGGATTTTACAAATCTATGATTTAAACCGAGAAATAAGTTCTTTCTCGGGAATTTACAAAACCAAGAAGAAACCGTGAGACAGTAACAGATTGAATGTGGCATGACTGATTTGGTTTTGGTGAACATCAGTTTGGGTTAAGAATATCTTGTGAGAATTACAGATCACATCACAACTTTTAAAACCTTTGTCCAACTAACCAACCTTGTACACAGATTAGTGACCACTTGATGAAGGAAACCCGATATACCAATACTGAAAACTGAAGTAGAAGTCCCCAAATTTGTTACTTAAGCTTGCACTAATGATGGAAGAACGGTGTAGAGAATTAATGCTCCAAGCAAATCTCTAAGTGCTCAATACCCAACCAAAGTATGAGACATTAACACCTCTTGCGATTATCGACATCGTCATTGACGTGTGACACTGAGTACTCCAATAACTCTTAAGTGATAGTTACCCCGACTGCTGGTAACTAGATAACCCAAGTCTTCAACTTAAATTTTGAGCACGAGCAAGTTATCATTGAAGGTCATGCATCCAACCAACCCCGACTTCAAGATAAAATAAGTAGACGCCTTCGTGAAATTCAGCTTCAATTTCAAATAAGGAATACCAAATGAACTTCGTGATCATCTTGTGCTGTTGACTAGCCAAAAGGAGAAGAAACATGCGATAATTCTCCCCCTCAAAAAGGACATGAAATGACCTTTTTGCCAAAGTTGAGAGTCCGTGATGGTTGTGAATTTGTCAGGCACAATACATGGAAAGAGACAAATGAAACTACTGCAACGAAGATGGTGATTAAGACGCTCTTGTAGTAACCCCTTGCTTTCCTCCTCATCAATGGTTTAGCAGATTAACAATTCATTGATGCTCGTAATACACCAAAACCGCTTGATGAAATGCGTTTAACTTTAAAGTGAGTAAAAGGTTAAAGCACGTCTCTAAACAAATCACCTTCTGTCTTTAAGTGTGACCACCTCTTGAGAGGATCTTGTACAACAATCCCGTTAGAAGCTTGAGAAACAACGATCTCTTGATGAAGCTTGATAAAGAACAAGTTCGCGACTTATACTTGCACTAAATTTGTGATTTAGAACCTATATTGAGCACAACATCGTAACTCCTTTAAATATAGGTAGTGATATATACCCAACCTTCCATCCTTTATTGTATATATCCACTTCTTGAACATCCAAGTCTAATCACCATAAATACGCTCAAGCAAGGGTCATCAAACATCGTGCATCCAACCAACCCCGAGATGTTTGAGATATTAAGTATACGAACCCGTGAATTAACAAACCAACCAAGTTACCATAATTTCCCAATTCCTGCCGATCTTGTAGCACAAACTTATCCCGAAAAACAAAATAGTCAAACCCCGTAAGTTTTATTAAGTCTAAATCCAAGTCCAGCCTATTTGTCCAAAATTAATTTCACGGGATTTTACAGCTCTTGAGATTTAAACCGAGAAATCGAATCTTTCGCGGGATTTTCTAAAATCTACAAGAGAAAACCGTGAAATCAACGAGAATACCCAAGAGTGAAATGCAACACTCATCTTCAAGATTCAAGTCAAAGAAGTCAAATCACAACTTGATCAGATCTCAACAAGTCAAGTCACAAATTGTCAACTTGCAACAAGTCAGATTGCAATCAACCAAATCACAATTAGTCAAATCGCAAGTGTCAACTCGCAACGTCAAATCGCAACTGGTCAGATCGCAATCAGTCAAGTCGCAACAAGTCAAAACGCAACTTGACAAATCGCAATTAAACAAATTGTTATTTGTCAACTATAACTCAAATCGCAAAGATCAAATTGCGGCTTCACTCAAGTGGTAGACTCTAATTGGACTACGCAGCCAAATCTGCAACTCTGTAATCCCGTAGACATTCATTTACCCAAATCAATTCACAATCTCGAGTAAACAAACACACCTCCAATACTTGAGTAACCGCCAATCTTGAGTAAACAAAATCGTCACGAAACAAAATGCAATCTCGAGTAAAAATAGCGTTATGTTTGTTCTTTGTTGTGAATCCAATCATGACTAAACAAAGTGCAACCCAACTTCCTATTGATTAAACTCGGCCCATTCAAAACCTAGTTCAAGCCCATTTCAAAGAGTAAATGCAACTTTCGGTCACAAGCCCATTCAACATGACATTGGACCCGATCCAATGAGAAAAGCACTATCCAATCTCATTCACTGTTAACCCTAATATTTGGGGTTATATAACACCCTTAATAGTGCATCATAACCCTAAACATAAACCTAACCACGCTTCCTAGTTTAATCCGCCCCCATCCTCAAATATATCACTTCAAACACAGGCGATCACAATCATCAGCTCACAAATCCATCAAGATAAATGACTTCACAAACTGATCTCATCATCCTCAATTCGTACGCATAACTAATCGAACAACCAAACCACAAACACAACACAATTTTCCATTTCTATTATCCTCAATTCGTCCATTGTCTACACAAAAGACAGGCCGCAACAACTTCAGCTTCAAGATCTAATAATTGTTCTCGGGTAGGAGTGTTGGATTTGATCGTTTGTAGACTGGTTTATGGTATTGCTGAGGATCGTGGTATACTTCTCTTCGATCATTTTCTTTTCATTTCTTGGACTAATGGTGGAATCGAATTGATGTTTGGTATATGGTTTATTGTTCAATTTGTGACATCTTGATATTAAAGTCGAGACTTATTATTAGTTGTGAGGTTGTAAAGCACACAAATCATTTGTTTACAAACCAGACATGTCGTATGTATGCAATACACACAAGCCGCATCTGTGCAAATACACAAGCCGCATCTGTGCAAGACACACAAGCCGCATCTGTGCAAGACACACAAGCCGCATATGTACAAAACACACAAGCCGCATCTTCATGGACCACATGTCACTTTCACAGTTTCTGTCATTTTTTCCAGTTTTGGCAAACAGCCAAACTGCATCCAAAAGTATCCACAAACCGCACCAAACACCAATATTCCAGGCCACACAAACCGCATACAAGAAACAGTGAGCAACCAAATAGCAAAAACCCAGTCCACCACTATTCGAATGATAAAAAAAATTAGCAGCTTTTGTTGGATCTTGGGCCATTAGAATATCAAAAGAAACAATTTCTTGACATGAGTTACCACAACCTTAAACTTAACTGTCCTACTTTCTTGACTTACTGTTCGAACAGAAAGAGCAACATAAATTTCTTGACAGAAGAGCATCACAACCCACTACAAGACCCACTCCGCTAATCTTTTACTAACACTTTGAATTCAAATCTTGTAAAAAACCGTTTTACTACATAACAATATTAAAGACAGTTCAACACAACAAAGTTTTACTACATGACAATATTAAAGACATTTTAGCACAACAGCCGCAAGATTAAAAGCTTAAAAAAACTTTGGAGGCCCACATGTGAATAAAGTAAAATGATGTATTGAACAATAACAGTAAAGTGGTATGAGCAAATATTGAGACACAAGATTCGAACAAAAATATGAGTAAAAACAGTTTGTGTAATATGATTCGAACCAACAAAAAACATGAAACCTACACACAATCAAAACGAACCTAACCATGGCTCTTGATACCAATTGTAGGATATAACCTTATTGATTGTGTGGATCGGGTGGTCTTGGATGGTGGAAGAACATGATGTTCATGGTTGGAGTTAGTGAGTGAAAGCTAGAGAGATGGAAGGGAAAACTTGGAAGATTAGATTAGTAGGTGAAAATACACAAGAGTTCCAACCCTTCCCAAGTGTGGGAAGGGTCTTATATACTTACTAATATTGGTGCCCCTAGAGGGCTGTGGAGTGAGCTGACAGTGGGAAAAGCCCCGACCCACTCCACAAATATAAATACGACTAATTCTAATAAAACTAATAATACTAATATTTCTAAGCTAATATAAATAAGCCTACGAGCTATGTGAATGCTAGATAGATGCTCGGGGTGACCGAGCCTTCATCTGAATATTTATATTCCTAACAAAAGGTATAAAGCTAGACTAGTTGCTAAGGGGTTTTCTCAAAGAGAAAGGATGGATTACAATGAAACCTTCTCTCATGTGGTAAAAATGTCTATTGTTAGATGTTTAATTGATTTTGGTGTTAAAAAGAGGCCTCTTTTTCAATTTTTCAATTAGATTTTAACAATGTCTTCTTGTATGGTGAACTTGAAGAAGATGTGTACATGAAAATTCCAAAAAGCTATGCCTCTAAGTCTAATGTGAAAAAAGTTAGTAAATTCAAGAATTCTCTATATGGGTTAAAGCAGGCTCATAGGAAATGGAATGAGAAATTGGTTGGTGTACTAACTGAGTGTGGATTTACTCAAAGCTTAAATGATCACCCCTTGTATGTTAAGCCATCCAACAATATCTTTATTTCTCTCTTGGTTTATGTTGATAATATCATCATCTCTGGAAATGACTTATATGAGATTAACATGTTTAAAAGTTTTCTAAGATCTGAGTTTCAAATCAAGGATTTGGGAAAACTTAAATACCTCTTAGACTTTGAATTTGTTGAATCTGATAATACCATTTGTCTTAGTTAGAGGAAATACTGCATTGAGTTACTAAATGAATTTGGAATGCTTGGTTGCAAACCCACCTGTGTTCCTATGAAACCTAACACAATGCTAAGTTTTAAAGCATGTGATGATGATCTACTCCTGACAACATCATAGGCTATCAAAAAAAAATTGGAAAACTAATTTACTTGACCCATATCAGGCATGATATAGCCTACTATGTCCACTGTTTATCTCAACATATACATGCTCCTCTTAAATCTCACTTGCAGTCTACATTTAATGTTCTGAGATATTTAAAAGGCTCTCCAAGTAAGGGTTTAAGGTGCTTACTCTTTAACTGATGAAATGGTTGCCTATGATGATTCTGGCCGGGCAAAATGCCCCAAAACTAGAAATTCTGGTTATTTTATTTTTCTAAATCGCTGCCTTATCTCATTGAAAATCAAAAAACATGCCACCTTTTCAAAATCCTCAACCGAAGCAGAGTATAGGTATATAGCCTTTGCTTCTTGTGAAATAATATGGATTGAAAATATTTAGAAAGACCTCAAAATTAATGTCTCTCTCCCTGTTTCTCTTCATTGTGACAATAAGTTTGCTATTCGGCTTGTTAACAACCCTATTTTCCGTGAGAGGTCCAAACAATTGGGTCCATTGATCAAATTGCATACATTCTTACCAAACACACTCAAGTTCGTATTTACAAATCTCTTTCTGAAAAGCTTGGCATGTTTGACTTGTTCAATAATCAGATTAAGGTGATGTTGAAATAAGGGCTTATAATCTGATTATTGCTTATTATGTGTTTAGTATATTTAAGGGGGCTCTTTTAGAAACATTGGTTCTTAAAGGTCTATGTTGGAATTAAGATTTTGTGGCTGAATAATGAATAAATGATCTTGGAGGCCTGGAATGTAACTTCTGTCATTATATATACCCGGCTATAAATAGGGTTTGATTACGGGTAGGGCGGAGCCAGAAAAAAAAATTAAGGGGGGGCAAAAAAAATTCTTTTTACATCGAGCCTGATATAGAACGAAAAAGAAAAATGCGTGCTAACTTTAGAATTAAATTTTTAATTCAATAATCAATATGTAAAAAAGATTTGCAATCATTGAATGAAACTATAAAAGCTAAAAATTCAATTTTATTAGACTTGATTGATGGTGAGCTAGAAGTTAAAAACTTTATTTGTGTTATTCAATATCAATTTTTATGTGCCCAAAACTATATTTTAAGTCTACAAACCATATTCAAATAAGCTGAAAAAAAAAAACAAAACAAAAAAAAAAAAAGGTTCGAGAGGTAATAAAAAAAATTTAAAAAAAAAATACAACTTGTCTTTTTTACTTTGCACCTCACGCACGTGACTATCCCAAAACAAGACAAGATCGAGTTGCTTTTCTAATTTCATTTTCATCTTCTCCGATTAGAGTCCCTCCCATTCACCATTAAAACAACTTTCATTTTCAGTTTTAGATGACCATGTCTCACCAACTCACCAGAACCGAAGTGACGAAATTACTTGTGGGGGGCAAAATGCCGAAAAACACGAGAATCTAAGAAAAAAAACACTACGCCGGAAAGTTTTGGGGGGCACGTGCCCACCGTGCCCCCTCCGTAGCTCCGCCTCTGATTATGGGTCACTAATCACTCCCTCTCAAACCCTAATCACCTCTTACTAATTAGAGTTAATCCTCTGGTTCTCGTAGTATTTATCTTTCTTGTGTAGTTGTTATCTGGTTGATTACTACACACTGACAATCATTTTGTATCATTAATTATTTGAATAAATTTTGGCTAATCCAGCCGACTATTGAACTTTGTTGTGTGATTGTTGTTGTGTCTTTGCTCTCATCTCACACATTCTAGCTACTTGCTAGTATTGTACTCATAGAATGTCGTTCCAAAGGAAAAAAAAAAAAAAAAAAAAAATCTATCAATCTATCAATCTATTCTTTGCACCTATCTTTGTTTTATATTCACGTATTACACTTTTGTTTGTTTACGGAATATGTGAACAGATGAATTAATACTTTTTTGTTGGGTACACATGCCTGCAACAGTATTACTACAAGTTGAAAATTATAAAGTCGCTAAGGGGCAGTTGCCCATGCACCATGCTCGTTGTTATCTCCGCCAAGGGTAACTAGTAATTGCTTAGCTTCTTACCTGCAAGTTTATTTTAAAACAGGGTTACGTGTTAGTCCAATCATGGATCAATATCCAACGTTCGTACGTCAGCATGTTCGAGGCACTGTTTAATACAATTAAGTGGTTAATACAACTTAAGAAGTGTTTGGGTATGTTTATCTAAAGTATGTATCTATTTAATTACTTCAATACTACGTTCATCCAAATATCTAATGCAAGCCGAAACACTTTTTTCATACCTTTAATCCGGTGTGTTGAGTTATATCTCTAAACATAGTATACAGATTTTCAAAGCAAATGCAACTTTTGAGGTAAACAAAAGTTATAATGCTAATATTCTAAGCAAAACAGTAAAACTACCTCAAACTTAGAGTAAATTGAAAAAATCTTCCTTGTGGTATGGACAAATTGCACGTTTCGTCTTTGTGGTTCATTAAGTGCAAAGATGGTACGTATTTTCTACTGTTACGTGTACTTTTGGTCCTTCATTTTAACCGGCGTTAAGTGAGTTCCGTTAGCAGTTACACGTTAGCCCTTTTGGCTAACGATCGTTGCAGCGCTCATCCTTTACACTAACGGTCGTTTATAATTTATTTTTCTTTATATTTTTTTTTAAATTTTTTTTCGTCCGTTTTTTTTTTTGAATTTTTTTTCGTCAAGTAATTTTTTTTTCGAAAATGTTTTTTATAGAAAAACGTTTTATAAAAAAGTTTTTATATAAAAATGTTTTTTATATAAAACGTTTTTATATAAAAAAAATTATATAAAACTTGTTTATATAAAAAGGTTTTTATATAAAAATTTTTATAAAAAAGTTTTTTATATAAAAAAAGTTTTTATAAAACTTTTTATATAAAACGTTTTTATATAAAAAACATTTTATATAAAAACGTTTTATATAAAAAAAGTTTTATATAAAAACATTTTTTATATAAAAAAATTCACAGGTGACGAAAAACGTATATATGTTCTAAAATTTTATACGTTTAGAACATATATAAAAACGTAAAAAAACAATTTACGTTTTTCGTACGTTTTTAGAACATATATACTTTTTTATAAAAACGTTTTATATAAAAAAACATTTTTATATAAAAAACATTTTTATATAAAAACTTTTCTATAAAACGTTTTTATATAAAAAATTATTTTTATATAAAAAAACATTTTCGAAAAAAAATACTTGACGAAAAAAAATTTAAAAAAAATAGACGAAAATTTATTTTTTTTTAAATAAAAAAAAAAAAAATTATAAACGGCCGTTAGTGTAAAGGATGGGCGTTGCAACGATCGTTAGCCAAAAGGGCTAACCTGTAACTGCTAACGGAACTCACTTAACGCCGGTTAAAATGAAAGACCAAAAGTGCACGTAACAGTATAAAATATATACCATCTTTGCACTTAATGAACCACAAGGACGAAACGTGCAATTTGACCATAGCACAAGGACGATTTTTGCAATTTACTCTCAAACTTATATGTATCCCTAAACATAACAAATATAAATTTGATAAAGCACATACACTCTCTCATATTAAAAAAAATAACAATAATAAATAAATAAAAAATAAATACTAGAACCACAAAATTTTCACATAAATTTTTTCACAAAATGATGTGTCATATAATTAGTGTCATTCTCAAACTTACTTTTGAATTATCTCTCTTAAATACATCCACATTTTACATGACACATCATTGTGTGAAAAATATTTTGTAAACTATTTGTGGTTGTAGCATTCCTAAAAAAATATAGTATAAGGCTTATCTATGGAAGTAGAAGAGTAAGAATACCTCAAATTATGATTAGAAAAGTACAAAGACGCCCTTTAAGTTTTTTTTTTTTTTGGAAGGCGACTTTCAATTTTTTTGATTAGAGAGTCGTACCTGCCATAAAGGCAGACCCTCATCCACCACATACCAGACTATGTTGTCTGAACCGGGCCCACGCTGGTGCAGTGGGGATTGAACGGCTTCCACCCGGAAACCGTATTGCCTCCACACGAGATTAATCGCTGGAGTAACAGCCGGATGAAAACCGGGTCCGGCTCGAATTCGAATCTGCGACATTAATTGCTCACAGACTCTTCTCTTCATTACCTAATATCAACAGACCCTGTGATCAAAGAGGACTTCCCGGATGGTCACCCATCCGGTACTACTCTCTTTGTGGCTCACTTAACCATGTAAGCATTCATCACTAGACCACAAGGTAGTTGATCTTTAAGTTTCTATTTAACTTTGCTGTATCATATAGTAGTAAATTTTATTTATTTTTGTATACTTATGCATATTTTAACTAACTCATTTTTCCAAGAAATCCAGAAATTTGGTAGATGTCCTTAAGTATATTGTCTCAATGAGTTATTAGGAAGATGTGTATCTTAAGTGTATTGTTAAAATTGTTAGCCTCGCATTTTTATAAAGATAACGTCTTACACGTGAATTGGATTAGATTCGTAGTAAGTAGTGCTCGCAGGGATTACTAATGTACAATAGGCAAACTTATGTAGTAATGAGCCTATAAATACCCCTCATGACTCTCCATAAGGGGTGTGAAAAATCATTGTGTAAACTTCATTTATCAATCTAATATACTTTGTGTTTTTTTCACCCTCTCTCTACTCTTTCTCTCTCTAAACTAAATATGGATTTCATCTACTTTGATCAACCTAGACCTCTCGAATCACATAAATCATGTATATCATCGGTCCTACAATTGGTATAAGAGTCATGGTTGCTTTATTCGATTGATTTGTGTGGATTCGTATGCTTGTTTAAGTTGTTTTTACCAGTTTTTTTTGCTGTCGGAAATTTTTTTTTTCCTACATTTGAGGTAAACAGTCTTTATACAAGTTATATGTATCAAATGGTCAAAAAGTCCTAAACACTCATTTATAGTTTCACGAATCTTTTTTTTTTTTTTTTTTTGTGTCCTTTATGTCCAAATAACAGATTCATGTTAATTGATATATTATCTATTGTGACTTTTTGTACCAAACCGTGAATCTGTGGTAAAAAAGATGGTCAGAATTTATGGTCGGAAAAGACGCCGAAGAAATGGTCGGAATTTCTTGTAAAGAAATTTTCGAACAAGCAAAACCCTAAAGTTTCGAATAGGCCAAAAAAAATTCGAATAGGCCAAAAATTTCGAATAAGGACAAAAAATTTCGAATAGGCAAAAAAATTCGAATAGGCCAAAAAATTTCGAATAAGGAAAAAAATTTCGAATAAGGGCTTCAAAAATTTCGAATAGGATAGAAAGTAAGATGAAGAAGAAGACTCGACCACAAACCTTTATACCAACTCTTACATGACCTCAGGTTGTTAACCATCATCAATCCACAATAAAGCTTTAAAACGAAATGAAAAAAGAATACAGCCTATTCACAATCCATGACCAAAATATAAAACCATCATCAAATCCTAATCTATGACACTACCAAGGACCCTCACATATCACTCACCAACTCTCATCAAACAAACAAGAAATAAAAATTGCTACAAGCTTTCAGATTTGGTTCAATTTTTTATCTAATCTTTATAAGATTTTTTTATTGAACTCTCATCATCACAAATCTTTAAGAATACATGCTTCTTGTTACTATCCGAATACATCAAAGAAGGAACAAAACAAATCGTTTCATCAATTTCTTCCATTCGGTTTAAACAAAAACATAACGAAAATCACAAATTAACCTTACCCGAGACCCATATATAGATCTTGAAGCCAAAGACTTTGTTGTTCATTCGTGGTTTAAGATAAACGAAGTTGTCTTCCAGTTAGGGGTGTGGTTACATTTCAGAGATTTGTGTGTGACGGTATTGATGATAAAGATGGAGATGGAGGCGATTAGATGATGAAGGAATATAGATGGTGTTGACTGGATCTGGTGAGAGAGAATATTAGGTGGCAGGAGCGTCTGTGTGGTAGGCGTGTTTTATCACAAGTAAGTGTGAGGTTTATGTAACACCCCAAAAATGTGGTATTGCGGAAGCATTCGGGTCCTGGGATGCTACGAAATCAATATACATCATAAAAGAGATATAATACAATACCATATTTAAAATTTAAAGAAACAGTACATTAATACAACCTTGTTTTAGCCAACAACGGCATTTGTAACATATAAGTTCGTTTCCAAAAGTTAACATTTTATTTCATCCAACTAGACATGATAGATGAAGACTCCTTAATGTTAATGTCTTCATAAAATACACTTACTGGCGATCACCTGAAATGCATGAGAAAACGGGTCAACTATGAAAATAGTTGGTGAGTATACAGGTTTTATTCAAAAGAAGTCCAAGGTTTTTGAAAAAGGTCCAATTAGTAGAGGTAATGTCAAACCATTCAGTTACCTGTCTTGCCCATACAAGACTTGTAACCTATGGTTTCACAACCATGATATAGAAAAGTGTACGTCTTATAGTCAAACACACATGCTCATTAGGTTCACATTAAAAGTCTATGTATATAATAATGTATGCGGCAAAGCCCCTTAAAATAAATAATATGCATTCCGTAGACAGGGGAATGAGAGGTTGGCCGACCTCTAATAGCGCTATCCATACTACCTACTGCTCCGCACAAGGGAGCCGTACGAACGGTACGTCTAAATTGGAGTGCGAACGACAAACCAATCGGGGACTAACAATGCGAATGTACGAACAGTACATCATAACAACTATTATAGACAAGGGAGACTAAAATTTAAGTGCGTACGGCACGACAATAGTTCAAAACCAGTCATAAGCTCAAATAATATTTTAAGGTTCAAAGTCAATGTTCAAAGAGTTCAGATAAAATATATGTCATAAGTTTAAATAGAAATTTAAGTCATGCATTCCACCCCAAACAAGTAAAGCGGTAAAAAGGGGGCTGTGAATACTCACCTTAGCTTGCAGCAACACAAAATATCACAATGGTCACAACACAACGGTGCCGGATCGGCACAACCTAATATATGTATTTATATCAGAACACGCCTCGAAAAATAGAGAGTTTTGAAAGAACAAATGTTTTAGTTTTCGTGGATTACTTGTTTCAAAGTTTGTAAAAGTTTAGTGTTTAAGTTTTGTGTGGTGGTAAGAAAACATAGACTCAATAATACTCACGCCAAAAAGGAATAGGAAATCGACACAGTCGAGAAAAGTACGGACGGAAATTTGAGTTGAAAAGGGAATGACAAACGAAGGCAAAGAAAATAGTGACAAAGGAAAATGTCAACAAATAAGTTAATTAATATGTTTTCGATGTTTACCCAATAACCCCAAATAGTTTAGAAATAATCAATAAAGTTTTGGAAAGGTAATTTAAGTTTTAAAAGAAAACTTAAATTAGTATATTACATGGTAAATGTTTCCATGTTAATAAAACTACAAGTTCCGATTGTTGTCAGGTTTTTGTAAGATAAAAGGTTTTTCGACATCAAAATATAAATCTAGAGAGTTTTATAAAATTTGGTATGACGCGTTCATTTATAAAGTTTTTCACAAGTCGTATGACCTTATAAAAGAAAATTACTTTTTCCAAAACAATTTTTCCGACAACCTTTCGAATTCAACATTATTGTTTTTGTTTGTTAAATCAAACACCATTGCAAACACTAATAATGTATCCAAATTTACTTAGTCCGATGTTAAGTCTATTAAACGTCAACATAGTCAAAAATATGTTCAAATATCAATTTCAATCCCAATATATATCCGAATGTACCAATATTACCAGGACAAGTCAACACGTATGTTAAATATTTCAATATTCGGTATTCATATTATTACAAGTCTTTTTCTAAAAATTTGGATGAAACTAACTCCTTAAATAATCTTAGATTATCACTTTCTTAAATCACTAGTGGGCTTGACCCAATCTTAAACCCAAACGCACCCTTGTCTTAGAAAGATATTAGCGCACCCTTAATAATTACCACAACTATAAACCAAAACATTTCAATATGAATTCGTCCTTAACATTTTAAATTAAAACATTTTATAACCCAATGACTTTCAATTCATCCTTAATAATCACGAAGACATGCACAACGATACCGAGAAAAGTAAGAAACTCAAATGGGTTTGACCCGTATCCAAAACCAGAAGAAAGACCATAACAACGACGAGACAATACATAAGCTATAAGTCGAATAAGCTTTTATTCCAAACATCAGAACAAGCACACGAGGGACTGGTCCAGACTAAACAAACACACCCTATACGGATTCGACACTAAACCGAGACTAAGGCTGTGTTTGGTAAAAGTAGCAGTATCAGTGAGCAGTAGCTGTGAGTAGTAGCCGTGAGCAGTAGCTGTTTTTTAAATAAAAAACGTTTGGTAACATAGCTGTAAATACTCACAGCTCTTGTAAATATCCACAGCTTCAAAAGAAAGCATTGGAAAAAAAGTTTTTCTAAAAAATTGCTAAACTCATTGCTCCCTTACCAAACGAACATCAAAAATAAAATAGCTCATTCTCACCTCTCATTGCCCCAAAAAACTTCAAAAAGCTCCACGCCAAACATAGCCAAAACCAAAGTGCAAAAATAACAACAACACCTTCACTGGCGACCCTTGAGACGACTCACCCACTGAGTTAACTCGTCGACCGAGTCAACTCGATTTGATAACAAACAATACCCTTTTAAAGATCTTTACCACACGAAACAATTTTTTTTATAACTCATTTCCAAGACAATTCACACAAACACAATTTAATCCATTTTGGTTCCACGAAGGCATATAACAATCGGTTTAAATCAAATGTGATCGTGTATAGTATCCCCGGACCCTAGCACATTGGGCCGGGCATGACTAACGTCCTATACCACGGCATATTCTAATCCCGCAATACCGGACAAGATCATCCCCGGCCTCTCAAGTCCGGGGATCTAATCCGATGTCGACAGCTATCCTGCCGCGACTAGCTAAAGCCAGATCTTGTGGGATTGTGTCTTCCACTTGGTCTGACATTTACCTACTAAGGTATGGCGCAGCCATGCGCTGCTCTGACAATTACCTACTCAGTAATTAATGCGCAGAGTTTCGAGGTAGCTACAGTAAGTATATGGGTAGTATAAATACTCTCATCTCATTTATTACCACACCTAACTGCATTTACTACTCCTAGTCCGCACTTAAATTACCTCTCTAAACAAATATACTTACTCTCACACCGGAGGCCAACCGCGGAACCCCCCTTCCGCGGTAAGACTAACGGTGCTACTTTTGTCTTAGCAGTGAACAAGAAGTAATCGGTGCAAGATCTACCCTCCAAGAGCTAGTCTAACCTAGGTCTGGGAGTGTGCCAAAGATTTGTACTAACATTTGGCGCCATCCGTGGGACCAGTTACACAAACTGCGTTTCAAAAGGAAGAAAAAATATACCATGAGCAATCAAGGCAACAATCCTTCTCCTTCCCAGGAACCTTCCACCGTACGTAACACTCGTGATATGGGAAAAAAACAAGGAGCAGGAACTCCATACGGAATCCCTTCCGGATGAAGCAATCAGGAAGTTTTGCGATCAGCACTACGACCGGTTGCTGCCTCTGATGTCCGAAAAGGTCCACGCAGAAAAGCTAAATCAAGTAAGGACTCGCCTTGAGTTCGAGGATGAATCGCGGGAAGACCCTTCCCCGCAAGGGCTATCCAGAAACTCCCAGTCAAGATCCCTATGGGAACGAAAGAATGAGAAAAGGCAGAAATCCAGCCCTAGTTACAGGTCAGGGCCCTCTGAAAGCTCTTACTCCCGAAGCGTTTTCTCTAGGCTCAGCAAGGAACCTTGGGGCGGTGACAAAGAAATGGAATATCCCCGACCTACCGTTTTCACCCGTTTGGGAGAAAGGAGGGGGGATGTCAAGTCACGCCTAGGAGAGAAGAAGGCGGATGTATTCTCTAGACTTAAAACAAAAAGCCGTACCAGAAGAGAGCGCAGAGCTGAAGCAGAGCGTTACAGACAAGAGGGGCGTCCTCGTGCGGAAAGATACCCAGAAAGCAACAGGAAAAGGTCGCCCAGCCCAACCCTTAGCCGCGTCCCTCGTTCTAGGGAACATAGAACCAGAAGCAGGTCCGCATACTCAAGTCACGAACGACCGCGGAGGCAAACACCTGTAGAAAGTGAGGACAGTGCGGGGGAATACTGGGGGGCGAGGTCTGGAAAAAGTAAAGGGGAGGAGGATGATCTTTATCATCCCTACGACGTTGAAGACGCTAATCCGTTCACATTAAGGATTCGGGGTTTCAAATTCCCAAAAAGAACCAGAATGCCTAATAATGTCAAGACTTACGATGGAACCGGAGATCCGGAGGACCACATGAAAAGCTTCTGCACCGCGGCAAAAGTAGAGCGATGGGCCATGCCCACATGGTGTCATATGTTTAACTCCACTCTCATGGGGCATGCTCGAATGTGGTTTGACGACTTGCCGGCGGAAAGCATTGATAACTTTGAGGACCTCAAGAGGTACTTCCTATCTTATTTTCTCCAACAAAAGAAGTATACTAAAGACCCGGTAGAGCTCCATCATATCAAACAAAAAGAAGGGGAAACAACCACGGCATTTGTTGATCGTTTCAAGACAGAAAGCATGCAAGTGAAGGGTGCCCCGGAATGCATGAGAGTCTCAGGGTTCATGCACGGTATTAACAACCCGGAGTTAATCAAGAGGCTTACTGACAGAATTCCAAAGACCATGGACGAGATGTGGAAGATTACCACTGCCTTCGTCCGAGGGGAAACTGCCGCGGCAAACTTATCTAAGAAAAAACATGACCGTTCCACATGGAAGTCCGGCGAAGGAGGATCCCGGACAACCAATGCCCAGCCTTTTGACAGGAAGACAGAATTCAAACAACGCTCTAGGGCAGATCGAAGGCGAAGCGATAGGTTCACGCCCCTCACAAAAACACCAAAAGAAATTCTGGCAATGGATTCGGTCAAATTTACGGCCCCACCGCCAATGTCAAGTCCGGCTGAGTTCCGAAACAAAGACAAATACTGTGATTTTCACAGAGAAAAAGGCCACCACACGGACGAATGTTTTCAATTGAAGAGACAAATTGAGGAAGCAGTCAGGTCAGGACAGCTGGCGCATCTGGTAAAAGAGATCAAGAGCGGGACCCAAAAAGGCGGAACCTCCAAGGGAGGAAAGAAGGAAACCGCGGCTAAAGAAAAAGCTCCAGCCATATTCATGATACAGGCCTGGCCGCGGAATGTGAAGCAGAAAACAACCTCTGACGCCTACCCCAACATGGAAATATTTTTCCCTCCCATACGGGAGGATGATTGGGACGATCATCCGCTGGTGATAAAGGCAGAAGTAGGCGGACATCATGTACACCGAATGTATGTGGATAATGGAAGCGCCTCAGAGGTTTTGTACGAACATTGCTTCAATCGTTTGAGTCCAGAAGTCAAGAAAAGAATGATCCCTGCTGCGACCCCCCTGCTTGGATTCAGTGGAGAGTTGTCGTGGCCTTTAGGGCAAATTCTACTGGAAGTAACCTTAGCAGATGAAGAGAACTCCTCAAGTGCTTGGATGAACTTCATGATTGTCAGATCACCCTCCCAATACAACGGCATAATAGGCCGACCGGGGATAAGACAGCTTAAGCTCATTCCCTCCACGGCCCACGGTATGATTAAATTCCCCACGAAAGGAGGAGTGGTCACAATACATAGTGACAAAATAATGCCCATAGAATGCCGTACGATAGCAGAATCGTCATCGCAGCAGAATTTTGAAGAAGTTCCAGTCAAAGACGGCGTAAAAGTTGCTATACATCCCGAGTTTGCGGACCAAACAGTCACACTAGGGGGAAGTTTGACAAATCAGGGGAAGAAAGACCTGTGTGATTTGCTGAGGAATAACTTGGATATTTTCGCTTGGCAACCGTCGGATATGACGGGCGTGCCGCGGAACGCAGCAGAGCATAGGCTCAATATTCGGGAGGGGTACGCGCCAATAAGGCAAAAGAAGCGCGGACAAGCTCCTGAAAGAAACAAGGCCATCAATGAAGATGTGGCAAAGTTGGTAGAGGTGGACATAATGCGAGAGGTCCATTATCACGACTGGGTGTCAAATCCGGTCTTGGTCAAAAAAAGTGATGGCACTTGGAGAATGTGTGTGGATTTCAAAGACTTAAACAAGGCATGCCCAAAAGACTGCTACCCCCTACCGGAGATTGACCACAAAGTTGAATCCCTCTGCGGCTACACCTTCAAATGCTTCCTAGACGCATACAAAGGGTATCACCAAATTCAAATGGCCGCGGAACATTTTTCTTCACCCTCTCTCTACTCTTTCTCTCTCTAAACTAAACATGGATTTCATCTACTTTGATCAACCTAGACCTCCAAACCACATAAATCATGTATATCATCCGTCCTACAAAAATGTTACTGTTAATTAAAAGTTTTAAGATAGTTGTTAAGTGGGTTGAAGATACGAGAAAAGCAACCAAACATTAATTCAATGAAGTTCACGGGGTTCTCTTTAAAGCCTAAGAGCAAGCGGTTTATAACAAAATCTGGAAAACAAACTGATGGTGAATGTTGCGAGATTACAAGTGAACTTCATACGAGCTACAGCATGTTCTTCTGTAATATATTTAAGAATAAATTAAATTTGGTTTGATTTATGTGTAAGTAAGCATGTAATGCTGGTATATGTAAATCTTATAGGGTCTAATCCTAAATATGTTGTGTTTGATCATAGATGGTTGCTTTGATTATATTCAAAACTATTTTATGTGTATAGTTGTGCACATTTAACAGAAATATAGCAAAACTGCAAAAGTCACACCTGCTAAATCAGCTAAAAGCTCACATAAATTAATTAGCTCTATCAAGACAAGAAAATTGGAAAACAAAGCTAGCAATTATCAAAACAGATGGAATAAAATTGGTTCAAATTCATTAGAACTTGGATAATGAAACAGCTGCATTACGAAACTAGAAAAGTAAACTGTCTAATACATCAAAGTTCCAACAGTATGTTTCAGAAAATTAAAAATTCAAACACACCACCAAAATCGAAAACTGAAACAGTACGTACTACTCCAAGTCGTAAATGAATGACTAAAATTAAAATATTATCATTCCTCAGAATCATTGTCACTTTCTCTATCATTATCGCCATCAGTATCACCATCAGTATCACCATCAGTGCCATCAGTATCACCATCAGTATCACGAGCGATACTAATTTCAGCAAGCGAACCGACAGGCTTAACGTACACTGCGATAGAATGCACACACGAGTTATCAAAGCTACCATGAAATCCACCAAAAGAAGACCCGAAATTATACTTAAACTTGTCATATCCAGACTCAGAATCATCAGACCCTCCGAAGGGTCCATACTTTTTATGGTTGGTGCGAAATGCAACCGAAACCAATGTTCCACCAACGTCATACTCACCACTAATTGACACTAAATACTCGCATGGGCGATTGAACGTCACCTGCATTTTTATACAGTATATTTCACTTGTAAGTAAAAATGGTTCAGAAATTTAAAAACTTAAGCCATTTGTGAAAAGATATAAAAAAACATACGGTATCAAAATTCAAACCAGTTAGTTCTCCATAAATTTGAGAAAGAAGTACTTTTCCATCTACAACATATGCAAATTGCATAGCTCTGATTGTATCCTCTTCGTGCGAAATTAAAATTTGCACGATTTCAGACTTGCCGCCTTCATCCCATATCTCTCCTTTCATTTCTTTTGGACCCAACTTCAACATTTTGTCCCTGATATAAAGATGCTTCAGCTTTGGATATTTAGGATTGAAAAAGTAGGATGAATCAAACCAATACATATTTTCATTTATATATACATTTGAGTGATGTACGTGTTCGTTAAGTGTGAACAGAAGTTGAAGTGGTGGTATTCTTGAAAATGATTAAAAGTATTCTTGGGAACAAAATTGGAATCACATATTCACATATCACAAAAACTCTTGGGAACAAAATTGTTTTACCTGTTCACTTTTTGAGCTATGAACAAAACAAATGCCCACTTTTTGTATCATGATCTATCCTTGTTTAATTTTTTATTTCTAGACCTTCGTTTGCTTTCAGAAAACATGACTTGGTGAATTCACTATATTTATGATAAAATTATATTTAAGAAAATGGCGCCTCATATAATATTTTTAATTTTTTAGCTTTTAAACATAAAAGTATATTTATTACCATAACAAGACGATGAATAAGTAGCTTGTGTAAACATTAAACAAAACATTTTTCTCGGTTAACATTGTTTCTCGATGAAAGGTTTTATGAAAACTAGCTCGGTTTCTAATCCAAAGAATGCGAAAAATTCAACCCAACACTATTTGTAGTTCAAATTATAATACCGTACTAATATTCATATAACAATTTTAGTCCACATAACAAATTTATAACACACACAATTCGGCCCAAGTGAATATTGATAACCAAATGTCCAACCCAAAACTTAACCCTAATATCAACTTAACCTAATATACCCTATAAGTATATAAACTCCTAATCCCACGCCTCTTAACACTTCATTTTCATTTCTCCACAAATTCAATCACAACAAACCTTATATCTCTTTCAACTAAACCGAATCATAAGCCATAATAAAGATACCCTTCTGAAAAATAATTTAGGCTGTTCGTTTCTTGACAAAAAGTGAATCACAACCATTTTAAACTTTAGATTTCGGCAACTGTCGTCAAGTATTTGTGTACAAAGGTTCGGTAAGGTTATAGTTTTGTTGTGTACAAAGAAGATCGGTTTAAGGTTGTTTAGATTCTTTATAGATCTGTTAAAACATATAGGAACCTGAGTTTTTCTTGTTTTTTTAATTCGAATCTGATTGTTGTTGAGATGAGAGGTGAAGTGTAGTGTTGATAGTGTTGACTGTTGTATGTTGACAGATGTTTGAGGTTGAAAGTGTATGTAAGAGGTGATAAGATATGTTCACCAAGTATTACCGGGTAAGACGTGATATCTCTTACCATGTCTGAATGAAAATAAAAAAACAAACAATTCATTCGCCTCTTATAAAAAAAAAAAAAAACAAACACACCGCAAGTGTTTCAAAAGACTAAGTTTGTGTCTCAAATGTGTCAGTTTTTTGGCGGGTCAAGAAATTTAGTTTGACACTACATGTATCAAAAACTTAAAAAAAAATAATAAATTAAATGTATGTCATGTGTCACTTTACTAAAACGAGTATGGCGACGATCCGTCGCGTTGCGGCGGGGCGTTGTTTTATTTCGTTGATTATTGCATGATATTTTTATTAAGTAGAAAGTAGGCCGGTTGCACGGTAGTTTTTTGAAGTATACATTTGCAAAAGAGACAATAATAAAAACAAAAACAAAGACAAATATATTGATTTCGATAAAGTATTGCATATTTATACTTGTTTTGTTGGGAAAATTATTTCGTTAATAATGACGCAAGTTTCACGAAAAATAATGAAAAAAAAAAAAAAAAAAAAAAAAAAAGAAAAAAAGAAAAGAAAACTGGGCCGGTTACTGTAGCAGCCCAAAAAAAAAGGCATGTTCCTGTAGATGGAACGACGCCGTATGGGTTGCTCTTTAATATATATATATAATGGTATGTCGTATCTGTAATGATGTGTGTCAGGTGTGTCACTCTACTAAAAAGATGTGGGAATATGTCTAAAGATGAGCATCAAGTGTGTCGATATGTATAACGATGTGTCACTCTATTAAAATGATGTACACATATGTTGTTTAAGGATACTTATCAGGTGTGTCAATATGTATAAGAATGTGTCACTCTATTTAATAGATGTACTAATATTTGTAAGCACGTCTATAAAGTGTGTCAATATTAATAAAAATGTGAGTAAATTGCAAAAATCGTCCTTGTTGTTTGTCCAAATTGCACGTTTCATCCTTGTGGTTCAATAGGTGCAAAGATCGTTCTTATTTTGCACTGTTACGTGCACTTTTGGTCTTTCAACAGTGAAATTTGGCAAACCACAAGGACGATTTTTGCAATGATGGAGGATCAAAAATGCACGTAACAGTGCAAAATAAAGACGATCTTTGCACTTAATGAACCACAAGGACGAAACGTGCAATTTGGCCAAACCACAAGGACGATTTTTGCAATTTACTCTAAAAATGTGTACAACGATGTATTAAATGTGTCAATTAATTATATATATATATATATATATATATATATATATATATATATATATATATATAAAAGTTACGTTATGTTAGGCATCTTTAATTTTGAATACAATTTTTGTTCTTGAATTAATTAATAGGTGCAAAACGTTCATGGTAATTAATGGATTATGTTGAATGACCTTGGTACCCTTATGCATACATGTAGTGTTACAACTAGTCCCTTTTGTAGCTAAATATTTACATTTTATACTCAAAATGATATCATACACAAGTTTAACATTAAGTGATAGGATGAACGGTTCATATGCCTTCTTATACTTTTTATCCTTAGTCACTTTTCACACTAACCACACTCTAGGTTTTGTTTGGTTGACATAGTTACAGAGAAATTTTTCAAAAACTAAGCTAATAACTCATACGCTGCTTAAAGTAGCTTTGAACTTACGTTTCAACTTCGGCCATCAGCTCCAACTTCAGTTCTAAGTTTCTAACTCAAACTAGTTTTTCCAGGCATTCAAATGCAATACGATACAAGGAAGTTATTTCTGTTATAAATAAATAAAAAAATTATATCTGATACATGTTTATTATTTGAAAAAAATATATATATATATATATATATATATTGTCAAACATGCTAGCCAAGGATATAAATGAGAACGAATAGTTTTGGTGGAAACTAGTAGTACATAAAATACGTCCCAGGTCTTGAACCCATGACCTTCCACTAGTTAGCATTTAACACAATGCTTTTTACTAGTTAAGCAATGGGCATAAAAAACATATATATACAGTAAACAACAACAAAAAAGCCACCGGTTGGACAGGCCCTCTGGTGTGAAACAAAGTCACTAAGACCACTTGCAGCGGTGCGTTAAACAAGCACGTTAAGGACCAAAAACGCAATGTTAACGCGCGTTAAGGGGCGTTAAGCGTTGGAGATAACGGGCGTTAACGCTGCGTTAGGGGCTGCGTTAACACCCTAACGCAGCGTTAAGGGGTGTTCTTGCCAAAAAAAAAAAAAAAATTTTACACTAGCGCCCCCTCCTTCTTACCGTTGGAACTTTTGAACTTTTGCAATTTGGCCCCTCTGAGTTTCTAGCCGTTAAACATGCGCGGCTAAGTTTAAAAAAAAAAAAAAAAATTTTCAAAATCATTTTTAATCCCCTATAAATACCCATTTCACACCATATTTTTTTTCACACTTCCACAACTCAATACACAACATATTTACACTATTTTTTCAACCTTCAACCAAAAAAAGAATGTCTGGATTCAACCTAAACGATGACGGATCGTTCTTAGATCTCTTAGGAACACAAGTTAACAACCCCAATGTCGGCTCATCTTCTAACCCGAACACACTTGGCTTGTCGGACGAAGAAGTTTACCAACAACATCAACGAATGCTCTATTACGAACAACAAACCAGCCTAAACACCCAAAATTTCTCCAACCTCAACTTCACCCAACTTCACAACAAAATCTCAAACCGCAACCAACGAAGTTTCCGAGACTCCAACGTCTCCACCAAAGAAAACCAAGTTCGGGCGTATCAAACGAAGGTCTAGAAAATCAAAAAACCCTGAACCGGAGGATGATGATGATGAAGATCCCGTTGCCAACAAGTGCAAACGTTGGAACCCACAAGAAGAAAAGGTGCTTGCTCAGTGCTATGTTGCAGCGTCGGAAGACGGACATGTGGGAAAAAATCAAAGCCGGGATACGTTTTGGCAACGTGTCCAACGTGAGTTTAACCGAGTCAACTACCAACAAAGGAACAAGGATATGCTCCAAAGCAAGTGGAGGACTTTGAACCGTGACTGTTCAAAGTTCAACGCTTACTACAAACGTTCCAAACGCCAAGAAAGAAGTGGCGAAAGTGAGCTTGATATCCTGAAACGTGCCCGTGAAATGTACCGGGACGAACACAAAACCGCTCCTTTTAGCAACGAGGAGGCTTGGGAGGTTTTACGCAGTCATGTGAAGTGGGACACGCCGGAGCCAGTTGATTTAACCGGCGAGGAACCACCAAGCCAAACAAATGAACAGTTGTTTGGTCATGATGAAATACCAAGGCCAATGGGGAGGCGTGCTTCAAAGAAAGCTCGATCCGAGAGCACGGGAGGAACGAGCACGGGAGCTAGTACGGGAGGGAGCTCGTCAATGCAATTCGTGGAGAATATGACACAAGAGTATCGTCACAAACGGGAAATGGCAATAGCCGCGTATCGGGCTACAAAAGAAAAGGAGGAGGCGATAACAAGGCTGGAAGAAATTAAGTTTTTGAAAGAGAAGACCGCCGGGGAGCCACCAGAGGTGGTGTGGTGGATCAACCAAGAAAAGGCTCGCATCGTGGCAAAATACAACCTCGGGGATTATGTTCCAGAGTAGATTTAAGTGTGTTATGTTTTAATAAATGTAATTTTTAATTTCGTCGTTATTTTTATTTGTTTCTTTAATTTCGTTGTAAGGTTTTTTTTTTAAGTGTGTTATGTTTTAATAAATGTAATGTTATGTTTTAATAAATGTGTTGTTTTTAAAAAAAATGAAGTAGTTTATAAGTTAAGGGTTGAATTTAAAAATTTATGGGTAAAGTTGAGTTAAGGTGTGTTAAAGCTGAGTTATTGATGTGTGGGTTAAAGCTGAGTTAAGTTAAAGGGTGAAAAAGCTGACGTGGCAGGCCTTAAATTTTAAAGCTGAGTTAACTGATGGGAGTGGCCATAGTTCATATGTGAAACAAAGTCACTAAAAATATATATATATATATATATTTTTTTGAATCAGAAATTTTACATCATTTCAATTCGATTATACATAAAAGTTCATATGTGATGCGGAGACACTAGAGTTCATATTCAAAAAAAATTACCCGCCACAAATAAGACTGGTTCAATCACTTCTCTTAGTGTTAACTGCAGCATTCTGCTCTGTGAGCATTTTCACAACATTGACTAATGCTCGTAATCGATCCCAAATATTCAACGCATACAATCCCTCCACAAGTGACTGCTGAAACTCGAAGCAGCTTTCCGCAACAGGGTACTAGAATTAAAATACAAAGGAAAAAAAAAATGAGTTCCCATTGAAGCTTATAAATAGCAAAAACAAGGAAAGCAATGAATTCAATTTTCTTCAAAGTTTGTAACAAAGCAGTCATACGCTACTCAATAATAACTCCATCTCACAATTCATAAATGTTCTACTCAATTTGTTCCGTAGAAGCCTTATACATAGCAACACTTTTCTGTCAAAGAATTTATCCTTAACTGCGTTTTCACATTGTTTTTGTCCCTTACTTTTTATGTTCTCATGATAAAAATAAAAATAAAAAAAAAAAAAAAAAAAAAAAAAATCACCTATAGCTGGTCTGATGGGTCATTTAAGAGGAGTTTCGCTTTTTTTTTTTTTTTTTTTTTTTTTTTTTTTTTTTTTTTTTTCTTTTTTGTACTTTTCTGATGGGTCATTTAAGAGGAGTTTCGCATTTTTTTTCTTTTTTGTACTTTTCTGCTATCATGTTATCATTGTTATTAACTTGTATATTCAAAAATATGCATGGTTGAATAAAACAAACAAAAAAGTTAAGAGGCAAAAACAATGAGAAAAGAAGGTTAAGGATTAAAAAACATTGTCAAAGATAGTTTTATACCTGCAAATTAGAGAAAGTTTAAAGATTAAACCAACTTTTTTCTCGGAAAAATTTTGAAATTAAATGTTCTATTCGTCAATTATAAACCATAACAAATAAATTTGAAGAAAGATGGGTTCACAATACTACTTAATTGATGGAATCATAGATATCTAACAAATACATTGTCAAGTCAATAGTGCAATTTTCAGGGGATGAAGGGCCGTGCCTTCAAAGAGGCTAAAGTCTAAGAAATTTATATTTGTGAAATGCATCTCTTAATTGGAAATAATTTATAAGCATTTTAGCTGCAATACCTGGATTGGCTTTGGTATTTTAGTTTTAACCAAAGGCCACCACCTATCCTCCACCACTGATTTTACGAGACAGCAAGCACGCAATCCTTCAACGCCAGCAAACCGTCCAAATCCACTATCTTTTACACCACCAAATGGGAGAGACTGCAATCAGAGTATACATATATTAAATGAATTTTTAAGGTACATGTACCTGTATTCTACTTACGTGAACTAGTCACTCCATAATTTTCTTCACCATTACAAAGTGAAATTCTAATTTCTAAATTTGTAACTTTTGACTACATCCAATCAAATCTTGTTGTTTAATGTATCCATAAATGAAATTTTACCTGACACATGTAATTGGAAGCAAAGTCGTTAATTGCAGCAACTCCGCAATGCAATTGTGAAGCTATGGCTCTGGCACGACGTTGACTACCAGAAAAAACAGCACAGCCAAGTCCATATTTTGAGTCATTTGCAAGCATGATAGCCTCTTCATCAGAACTGAACTTCATTATTGGCATTATCGGTCCAAAAGCCTGCCCATGAAATTATCAAGAGTTTTAAACGCACTTCTCTGTTAAACCTAGAGGCTAGAGGTTGCAAAATGGCCGGGTCGGGCAGGGGTAACAAAACAAATCGGAATGTCAGATTTAAAAAATATTAACGATTTAAGAAAATAATCAAGGAGGTTTATGCATTATAGAAATAAACTTTGGACAACCTTCCACCTGTCTCCTTTTCAGAAAAAAACTTCTTATTAACCTCGATTTACCCATTGAAGAAAAAAACTTGAGTCATTTTAATATGCCTTTGTGACCAGTTTGAGCCAAAAACGCTTATGAAACCGGGTTTCAAAAATGACAATTTATATTTAAAAACATTGAACTATCTATAAATATTTCCGATTTATACATACACCCTAATAGAAAAATGTTAAGAATACAGGTTACTAAATGACCCAAACAATAAATCATAAACATGACCTAAGTTGAGTCATTCATAATTACACTGGTAGAAATTGCCGCCTATGAGTAAACCAATATAAACATTCTTGCTTTATGGATATTTCATGTAAATGACTGCAAATCAAACTAAAACAGAAGGTAGATTCCATGTGAAAATGATGAATTCTAAAAATTAGTTATTAACAGAAGCCAGAGTGGCAGACTACTTACTTCCTCTTGCATTAACTTCATCTGGTGGTTCACATTTACAATGACAGTAGCAGGGAAGTATTGATCAACAGCACCTTCACTAATATCTCTCACACTTCCACCAGCAACAATCTCGGCTCCTTTGTCCAGAGCGTCATTTATGAGGCTCTGAAGCCTTTCAGAATGGTCTTGCATGCAAATGGCACCCATATCATACTTTCCAGATTGAGGAGGACCCTATATGATAAAGTAATCGTTTAAAAACTTGAAAAATAATATGTCAAAATAAACAAATAAAATATTAGCATAGTACTTACAGCCGTAACGGATTTAACAATCTTGACTACCGCAGCTACAAAAGTGGGATATACGTCCTTGTGAACATAAAATCTCTCAGCCCCAGCACAATTTTGTCCACTTGATTGCAGAGCTGCCCTAACAGCGACTTGCGCAACCTGTATTCAGATGTAACAAACCATTGAACAATTGATGCCACTAACAAATTAACCTAGAGTCAAACATACTTACATGAGGCACGTCTACATCTTCACACACGATAAATGGATCTTTTCCACCAAGCTCAAGTGTCACTGGTATCAACGTGTCAGCAGCCTTTCTCATTATCTGCAATTACAATGCATAATGGTAAGAAACAATCAAATACTCTGTACTAACTCGTAAAAGTCATAAGACTGAAATCATACCATTCTACCAACACCTGGTGATCCAACAAATATCATTTTATCAACACATGACACCAATGCTTCTCCTGTCTCAGCAAACCTGACAAAATCAAAAATTGAAGTACCGACTGAATAAAAGAAAACTGATAGCCTAATTAAAAACAGGGTTTACCCAGTTATCACTTCGACAAGATTTTCAGGAGCTCCCACAGCTGCAAGGGCAGTTTGGAGAATTCGCACATAGAAACATCCAGACCAGCTTGCATTTTCAGAAACCTGCAAAAACCGATAAGGTCATTTCACTTCAAGTGAAATTCATAGGTTTCCTATTTTCAAAGGTAAATAGTTTTATCATCAAGTTACATACCTTCACCACTATGCCATTCCCAGAGAATACAGCTGCCAAAACTGGATTGAACAAGTTATGAAATGGATAATTCCATGATACGATAGCCCCAACCACACCAAGGGGGTGAAATTCCACCCTTGCTGTCTTGTGAAGCATTGATCTTCCACATGATCTGAGAAGTAATGCATTATAAAGTTTTCATTAGTTATCGCAAAAAAAAAAACTCAGCAAGTACGTGGAATTGGAGAAGACACATGGAAGTGATGATTTTTTGAATGATTAATACACTAAGACAGCTATTTATTATAATATACAGTTGAAAAGAGAGAATCTAATACCTGTACTCAGGCTTTAGCCACCTCTCACCCTCTGAAATAAGCCAATGAATCTTCTCACACGTAGTCATGATTTCTCCCATGGATGCATCCACCATTGTCTTTCCGGTATCACGTGACGAGACTCTAAAAATAATATTCGAATTATTATCGCTCGATAAAGCAAAGAGAGTACAAAAGCAAAGAGGGTGCTTTTGTATTAACTTTAAAAAAGATTTCTTACTCGCATATAAGCTCTTGATGTTCTATAATATACTTCAAAAGCACACGCAAAAACTGGCGTCGTTGCTTAAAGCTACTCTTTGCCCACACTTTCTGGGATTTTCTAACCTGTGCCACTCGCTCCTTCACCTGAACACATTTGGGTGATCATTTTCAGTCATATATAATCTAGTAAGCATGCAGGGGCAGAGTAATCTAAAATCAACATCAGCAATTTACTGCTTACAAGTTCAACGGATTGAAAATTATTGAAAAGTTCAAAACTAAAGTCAAAGCATCCACAACTATAATCACATAGATGCTCTGATTATACAATACAAAACAAGAACATTGATATAAATATGCACACAAACTCTTAAAGATGTTCATTCCTAAACACCGACCTCATCAGGCTTCAAAGCGGGAAAGTACCCTAGGTACTTCATTGTTGCAGGCTCATAACATTGGACTCTGTCAGTTTGTCTTCTTGAAGGTATCTACATACGAAAATTCCAAAAGAAAATGTTGAGCGTTCGTACATGTTAAAAGTGAAATAACTTGAAGAACCAAAGTCATTATATTCAATACAGTTAAAGGCATTTATTCAATGTTAATTGTCTTGAGCTATTTACATTTTACAGGTTCTTATTCATAGATTAATATTAACACCTCGGAACATAAATATAGAAACTTACGTAAATGAAGCCATTCTCTTTTGGTTGTCCATCATCTATAACTGTACACATCAGATTTATGTAAAGTATTAGAATGCAAAATACGTACTTCAAAAGCAAGAATCCACATACAGGGCAAAAAAAGCAAGTCTACACATAACAACTGAGCGAATCAAAGAAGTGTCAAAAACAGTAATCATACACAATGTCTCAATGTTACAGACATACCTACAGAGATAGCTAATCCTTTATATTTGTACTTCATTAAACTGTTCTTGGAACTAAAACGCAATACTAAAAGCATAACTAACTAGGTATAACCCAGAAAAAGGTCTAAAATATATAGTTTGCTAAGATTACGTCTCTTAGCAGTTGACTCGTGTTTCCCCGACTAGTCCCCAAGAAATATGAAACTCTAGACCTCTAGTTGCATTAATGCTATAAAAACTGTATCATGATATGAATCTCAATATCAAACCTAATCAATTTCCAAAAAATCAATTACCATTTCTATTAAATATCTACCAGCAACGTGATCCATCAGTAGCATCTTACCATATAGGAGTTTAAAACACTGTCCATTAAACTTATTCAAAAACTAAAATATCTACAAACAGGGAAAACTACTCCATTTTGATCCGTTTTCTGAACTAATCAACTATAATTTCCAATGTACCTTAAATAAGCACAAGCACAGTTACCTAAATACAAAAACTATCAGTACAATCACAATCATCCATAACACATGCACACACACTTAAAAACTTACTCAAAAACTGGCACAACTTATAATAACGAAAAGTAAACATATTTCCAATCCATTTCTGGAACTAACTAGCTAACCAAAATTCACAAAATCTACCTAAAATAAACATACGCTTATGTAATCTAGTAAACAGCCAAATGCATATCTACCAGTCATCACAAGCATGCATAAAAAAACACACACACAATTTACTCAAAAACTAAACAGCATACTTAAAATAGCCCAAACTAATCAATTTCTCCTTCGTTTTCTAGCTAACTGACTAAAATCTACAAAGTGCACCTAAAACAAACATATACTTATATATAATCTAAACAGTAAACAACTAAATACACATCATGTGTCAGTATCATTTCAATCATTCATAAATCACACACTAAAACCATGCTATAAGGATGTGTTAGTCATCAAAATCACATAAACCAGCACATATAGCCTTCGTTTCCGGCAGTAACTTAAATCTACAAGATGCACCTAAAATAATCTCGTGCGTACTTATATAACATAAACAGTAAAGAACTACATACATGATCTATCACTACAGTCGCAATCAAAACATATACATTCATCAATTAAATCAATGGCAAACTAATTTAAATCAAATAAATCAATGTATAAGATCAATGATATACCCTCAGATGCATCAACGTCAATTATAGGTACATTAGAAGGAATAAGGATCAGTAACTAACTAAAATAGCCGAAACTAACACATTTCACCTCCGTTTTTGAACTAACTAAATAAACATCACAAATATACCTAAATTAATCATAGACTTACATAACCTAAACAGCAAACAACTAATACATCATCTATCAGTACAATCACAACCATCCATAAAACACACATGCACACACAAAACTTACTCCTAAACTAACGCAGCTTGATATAGCTGAAACTAACACATTTTACCTTCGTTTTCCGAACTAAGTAACTAAAATCAACAAAACGTACCTAAAATAAACACATACTATGATAACCTAAATAGTAAACAACTAAATACATCATATATCAATACAATCACAATTATCTATAACAAAACACACAAAATCAACTGAATTACTAACACATTTCCCCTACATTTTCGGTACTAACTAACTAACTATAATCTACAAGACGTACCTAAAACAAACATATACTAACACAACCTCAACAGTAAACAACTAAATACATCATCTATTGATACAATCACAATCATTCATAGAACACACTAAAACCATGCTATAAGGATGCGCGACTCATAAAGAACAAATAAATTAACAGATTTTGCCATTGTTTTCAGTACTAACTAACTAATCCACAAAATGCACCTAAACCAAACATGTACTTAAGTAAACAACTAAAATTCATCATCTATCACTACAATCCACAATCATCCAAAAACAAACACACACTCTTAAAACTTACTCAAAAACTATCACAACTTAATATAGGTGAAACCAACACATTTCATCTCGAATTTGGTACTAATTGACTAAAATCTACAAAATGTAACTAACATAAAACATATACAAAAATCCATCCACATACAAATATTACTCAGAAACTTACACAACTTAAAATAGTCGAAACAAACGAAACAAAATAGCCGAAACAAACACATTTCGCCTCTGTTTTCTGCAACTAACCAACTATAATCCACAAAATGCACCTAAAATAAACACATGCTTATATACATATATAACCTTAAAAATATATATATATATATATATATATATATATAAAATAAAATAAAATAAAATAAAATAAAATAAAATAAAATAAAAAAACAACAACAACAACAACAAAAAACAAACAAAAAACAAACAAACATACAAACATCATCAATCAGTACAACACATATATTCATCAATTACATCATAATAAAAAAAAATCGGCAAAATGATTCATCAAATCACAATAACAAACTAATGTAACTCAAAAAATGATATCATACCATCAGATGCATCAACATCGATCGACAGAACATTTGAAGGAATAAGCATCAGTAAATAACTAAAATAGCCTAAACTAACACAGCATAAACTAGCCGAAACTAACACATTTTACCTCCATTTTACGAACTAGCTAACTATAATTCACAAAATGCCCCTACTTTAAATATATGCTTATATACTCACTTATATAACCTAAACAGTAAACAACTAAAAACCATTATCTATCAATAAAATAACAAAACACACAAAATTAGCTCAAAAACACACAGCTTAAATTAGCCGAAACTAACATATTTCGCCTCCATTTTCCGCAACTAACTAACTAACTGCCTTAAAATCTACAAAATGTACCTAAAATAACCTGTGTATGCATAATACACAAACACACATAAATATTACTCAAAACTAACACAACTTAAAATAGCCGAAACTAACGCAACTTAATATAGCCAAAACTATCACATTTCTCCTCCGTTTTCCGCAACAAACTAACTAACTAACTAACTAAAATCTACAAAATGTACCTAAATTAATCATATGCTTACATAACCTAAACAGCTAACAACTAAATACATCACCTATCACTATAATCACAATCATTCATAAAACACACAGACTGATACTCATCAATAACAAATAAACTGACACATTCCGCTTTCGTTTCGGACACTAACTAAAATAGCCGAAACTAACGCAACTTAATATAGCCAAAACTATCACATTTCTCCTGCATTTTCCGCAACTAACTAACTAACTAACTAAAATCTACAAAATGTATTACATAACCTAAACAGTAAACAGCTAAAATACATCATTTATATCACAATCAGCATTAAAAAAAAAAAAAAAAAAAAAAAAAAAAAAAAAAAAAAAAAAAAAGGATGAAAATTATACCATCAGATGCATCAACGTCGATTGACGGAACATTACAAGGAATAAGCATGAGTAAGAATTTACAAATCACATAAGCAAATGCTATGACGATCATTATCCACCATATCGTCATTTTTGTTTAGTGTTTAATTTTTTATAAAATATGGAAATGAAATGAGAACTTTTAGGGCTTAAAATTTGGTTTTCATGTTTTGGTGGTTTTGGTGTTGGTGATGGAAAAAGGAAGGAATTGATTCTGAACTTGTATAGTGAAAAGAAAGAGTGCTGTTGAGGTGGGGGCTTGGGGGGCCTTTTGGGTTTTGTGGTAATTACGATCGTGCCACTGTGATCAGATCGAGGACGTGTATATTTAATTTTCTAACATCTTTAAGCTCTGCTCTATCATTTTTGTTTAATCTTTAAGGGGCCGTTTACTTTCAACTTAATGTCCTGTTTGGTAACAAAACTGGCTGGAAACAGGAAACTTTGGTGTTTCTTTTTAACTTATTGCAAAAGAGAATCCTTAATGTGGAAGGGGGCAAAATTTGATACTGTTTCTATTCAGGACGTCTTAATACGATTTTTTTCCCGAACTAGTGTAGGTGGAAAAAATAAATTCGAAAAATTTAGAAAACTTCGAAAAAATTTATAAAAATTCAAAAAAAATTTAAAAATTCGAAAAATTTATAAAAATTCGAAAAATTTATGAAAATTCGAAAAAATTTTATAAAAATTTTAAAAAAATTCAAAAAATTTTAAAAATACAAAAAATTTATAAAAATTGAAAAAATTTATAAAAATTCAAAAAATTTATAAAAATTCAAAAAAATTTATAAAAATTCGAAAAATGATAAAAAATCAAAAAATTCGAAAATTTATAAAAAATTTATAAAAATTCAAAAATTTATAAAAATTGAAAAAATTTATAAAAAATTCAAAAAATTTATAAAAATTAAAAAATTTATAAAAATTCAAAAATTTATAAAAAATAAAAAATTTGAAAAATTTTATAAAAAATTTATAAAAATTCAAAAAATTTATAAAAATTCAAAAAATTCGAAAATTTTATAAAAATTTATAAAAATTCAAAAAAACTTATAAAAAATTTGAATTTATTAAATTTTTTTTTCGAATTTTTATAATTTTTTTTGAATTTTTAAAAAATTATAAATTTTTACAAATTTTTTGAATTTTTAAAAAATTATAAATTTTTATAAATTTTTTGAATTTTTTAAAAATTTTTATAATTTTTTATAAAATTTTCAAATTTTTTGAATTTTTATAATTTTTTTGAATTTTTAAAAAATTATAAATTTTTACAAATTTTTTGAATTTTAAAAAAATTAAAAATTTTTATAAATTTTTTGAATTTTTTAAAAATTTTAATAAGTTTTTTCGAATTTTTATAATTTTTTATAAAATTTTCGAATTTTTTGAATTTTTATAAATTTTTTGAATTTTTAAAAATTTTCGAATTTTTTTTAAATTTTTATAAATTTTTTCGAATTTTCATAAATTTTTCGAATTTTTATAAATTTTTTCCACCTACACTAGTTCGGGAAAAAACTCGTATTAAGATGGTCAATTAAGCATAAAAAAGAAACAACATATATCCACACAGGACCTAACTAGAAACAGTACACATATATCCACACAGGAGCTAACTAGAAACAGGAAAAAAAAGAAACAGCCCCTAAGTCTTGTTTCTTATAGGGGTTTATGGAGGCTTTTATAAGCCATAAGCCACAATAAGCCAAAACTCATTGAAACGGGCTTATGTGGGCTTATAGCTAGTCAAATTACTAAAATGCTATTCAAAATATAATGAATTATCACGCAAAAGCTGAAAATATATCTGAATTTAATTTAATGTATTTTTATACAATTTTACATTAATAAGTTTCTGCTCCAACTAATTCGTCAAACATTTTTATAAAAATATAAGCTCCAACTTTCATAAGTTTCTGCTCCAACTAATTCGTCAAACATTTTTATAAAAATATAAGCTCCAACTTTTGGCTTATAATATAAGTCTTAGCCCCACCATCAGCTACAGCTTTAACCCCAGCCCGTTTCGGCAAACATACCCAAAGTTTACCAATAATGAATCACTGTCACATTACCAATAAAATTTCATCGTTACGTTTTATAGGTGTTTTTAATTTGTTTAAAATTGAATTTATATTGTTAATTTTCGCAAAAAATACAATTTTTTTATAAATGCATCTAGTCTAACAGAATTGTGTTTTTAGTATTTGTTTAGTTAATCGGTTAGTAGGTGAAAAAAAGACTTAATATATACTAAAGGGATAATGAGTTTTAAATGTATTCAACTTGTCACTTTTTACTGAGTTATATATCCATTTTTTTTTACTAACTGAGGGTTTAAACTTACTAATCCCTGCTATGTTGACACTGACGAGGTGATTAAGGTTTTCTGTTAGAGTAAATTACATAAATCGTCCTTGTGGTTAGGCCCAAATTGCAAGTTTCGTCCTTTTCTCTAAGAAATTACTAACGACCGTTTAACAAAGGCAACGTTAGTCCATTTAGCCAACGATTATTTGCAACGTTAATTCTTTATACTAACGGTCGTTTCTAATTAACTCAAAATTTCATTTTATTAAAAAAAATTCTTTTCTACGCGGTTTTATATTTATACGCGGTTTTACACACGTTTTTATACACGTTTTTACACGCGTTTTTATACATGTTTTTATATACGTATTTTACACGGTTTTATACGCGGCTTTAGACACGTTTTTATACACGTCTTTGTATATGGTTTTATACACGGCTTTAGACACGTTTTTATACACGCGGTTTAATACACGTTTTTATACGCGGCTTTAGACACGTTTGTATATACGGTTTTATACGTGGCCTTAGACACGTTTTTATACGTGGTTTTACACGCGATTTTATACACGTTTTAATACATGTTTTACACGCGTTTTTATACACGTTTTTATACATGATTTTATACGCGTTTTTACACACGTTTTTATACACATTTTGTAAAGCCCAAAAATTACTACAATCCAAAATGACTAAAATACCCTCTAATTTTGAACTTTTAAGAACTTATAAAATACGCTATAAATTAAAACTTGAGTTATATAACATGTTATGACTTGAGTCCATACAATATGAACACATAATCTATAGTATTATATGAAAATATGTATGAACCTTATAAATCAAAATATGGCACGTTTTAATGTGTCACATAGGCCAAAATAATTAAAAGTTGTACACAAAGTATTAAGAGATAAGTATGAAAGATTATGGCAATTTTGAAAGGTGAAAATCATCCTTAAACACACCATATTTTCGTCAATCCCTCCCCCCCTAATTTCTCTCATTCAAACCGTGGGTATCACATCTCCAAAAAACCCTAAAAACTTGTCTCTCTACCTCCCTTTTGTCAGCAAAGAAAGCAAACCAAAACAAACCCTAGAAAAAGTATCTTATTCGATCCATCACAAGAAGAGAAGGAGAAGAGGAGATCTTGATCATTGTCCTTGTTCTATCCGTATCATCATAAGGTAATCAATACATATCCCATTTGATCCATTCGTGTGTTCTTGGACAAAAACCTAATCGAACCATGCACTTTTTGTTTGTTTTGTTCTCTTGCCGTTCGTACCTCAAGGAGAAGAAGGAAGGAATTCGTTGGTGCTTCGATCTTGTGTGGTTCTTGTGTTTTGATCACGCCACAAGGGTATTGTATATCATCCTTTCCGTGTTTTATCTTGTTCCATTCGAATCATCTTGATGTTCTTGTCAAAATATTGATCACATAAAATCATATAAGAAAACTACATAAAATCTTATGTACCACATGAAATAATGAATAGAAACCCTAATTATGAATAGATCTATGAATATGAATCTGAAATATAAATGTTATGAACATGTGTAGGATATGTAAGAATCAATATAATGTGTTTTTAAATCATGTATGAAGACCTTGTGTTGATATATAAGCCCTAAAATGAGTTACACATAAAATCATAAAAACTGCTGCTGTCCTGGAAAATTGTCCGACTTTAATCGATTGTAATTAAATGATGTGAACGTGTATTTGGGTGTTTTCAGAGTCTAAAATTAAGTTCAATGAAATAGCTTTCTGTGTGAACGTGTATTTGGGTGTTTTCAGAGTCTAAAATTAAGTTCAATGAAATAGCTTTCTGTAGAAATTAACCTTGTAAATTTTAGAGGCCTGGAAGACCACTTTTTGATTTTTAGAAAATTAAGTGTCAAATCGAATTCGTATGTCTGGAAAAATAGTCCGTGTTTTTCATTTATCATTTGCAAACCATAACGAATTAGAAGGTGTCCTTTGAACTGAGTCATATTCTATATGTCAAGTAATAACTGGAATTTTTGTAGATTTTTATGAATTTATCTGAAGGGGTAACAAAGTATAAACTTGTCGGGTGTTTCATCAGATACGATTCTGGAACATGTTATGGAAATGGATTTTTCATTCTTACCTATACAACTTAATAAAATCTGGAAAAATTACATAAAATACTTAAGACATTGAGGAACGTGTGTGAATTTTTATAGATTTTATTTCGAAGTATTAATGTGATTCATAAATTATTTGAAACGTGTTAAATTCGTATGTATAAAAGACTGTTAAGGGTTAAAAGGATTAAAATGGTGCTATGTGTTTATTTTCTAAACTAAAGGGTTTAAATTGTCATTCTTTTAAACTAAAGGACCTAACTTGTGAAAACCTGTAACTTTATAGTAATTACATTTTATACCCTAAAATTATAAGAATTGCATATCAATCCCTAAATTTGTGATAATTACATAATAAACCCTAAAACTTATGAAAACTACACTATGAACCCTAAACTTACATAAATGGCATTATGAACCTTAAATTATCAATATGGTCATCTTTAATACTTTTAAATTGATTAAATGATAAACTTGAATGTTTATAACTAATATTTCTAAATATGGAAACTTGCTATTGTTGGAAAGTTGCTAAATATGAAAAGTTACCTAAAATGGAATGAAAACTAAAACGAAACTTATATGATTAAGAAACTATGAAAACTTATAAGTAAACTTATAATTCGTGTAGATTCGCTGAAGAAGGAGTTTATTCCGATCCTTATGTTTCTAGTGTGTGTTTTCCCTGGCGGTTTAAGGTACAGATATTCTACCCTTTTTCAGTAAGGGTGCTTTCGATCTCATGACTTTCTAAATCTTGATTCATTAGGATTCCCTAAGCCATTGCTATGTTCCCTTATACTTTGATTCGTTCTTCATGATTCATTTGACATTCGTGACCCTGTGATATTAGTATTCGAATCACTTTACACTTAGAAGGTTCATCTGATTTTGGTGACTAAATATGAAAACCTTTCTTAATTATATCATGGAAATGTTTTGGAGAAAAACTATTTTAAAATGATGTTTATAAACGATGTGATACCTATTTTAAATGGAATTTTGCTATCTTTTATGGAAACAAATTTTAAAGACTACTTTTATGAAAACCTTTATTAAAGATCATTTTTATGAAAATCATTTGATAAGATTTCTTTAAATAAACCTTTTGATTTTGAACCTTCGATTAAGAACCTTTGACAATGAACCTTCGATACTTTGATGACTTGACATTTGACCTTGATATGATTTCCCTTAATCGACTCATGACTCTCTTAGTATGATTGTCATTCTTATAGATCCATTCTGACATTTATTTAAATGTCTCTGCTATGCTATGCTTATGTGTTTGCCATGCTTATTTGAGTTACTTTCTCGTTTCTCTTGCCATGCTAGTTTGTTAATTGTTGTATGATATGATAGATCTGTGCCTGAGCTTAACTAGTTCTAGAGGTACTAGGACCATGTCTTTGATGGCACCTTAGGCATGACACCCCCGTAGAGGTGTGATAGATCTACGGCGTTCCCCCTATGTATATGTATTTTATCGCGATTCACTATTGGCCAACCTTTTATGTGTGCTTAGTCTAGAGCTGACACACATACTTATGTTAGGGAGCGTATGGATGCATCCTAGGTTTTATGTATATGTAGTTATGGTGACCAGGTGGTGTGTGCCTTGCACTCCTTCTCACACTATTATTGTTTACTTAGAGGTCTCCCCTCTTCGTATACTTGTATTTGCTCTAGTTTGATTTGACGGATTTTGTATGGAGTTCTTATGGCACATCCTTATATGACCCTTCTCATCATTTTCATTCCATTCCTTGATTCATTATTTATTCAGTTCTCATGCATTCTTGATTTTATGTTTTCTTAATATTCGTATGACTTTCATGATTATGCTTTTCGTTTTGTATTCTTATTCTTCTGCTTATGCTTATTCACCGTTATGTTACGTTACATATATCTGTTCACTGGGCTTTTTAAGCTCAGCCGCATTTCTTTTCCTGCGGCAGGTTATAGTTGGAAGCTGGGTTATGAGTGGAGTGTTTTGGACTTAGAAGACTACACTTAGATTGCTTTCATGGATTTAGAGTTGACTAGAAGAGCTTATATTTAGACTTAGTAATCATTGTATTCCTTTGTAACCTTGTATCTTCAGATTTCCTTTGTAACCATTGAAATTTATTTTGTATTATGTAGTCATATGCTTATGTTTGTTTATGATATGTCACCATAACGTAATACTTCTACCCTTATCGGGTTGGGGTGTTACACATTTTTATATGCGGTTTTACATGCAGTTTTACACGCAGTTTTATACACAGTTTTATACACGTTTTTACACACGATTTTATACGCATTTTTACACACGTTTTTATACACGATTTTACATGCGGTTTTACACACGGTTTTATACATGATTTTAAACGCGTTTTTACACACGTTTTTATACACGGTTTTATACGCGGTTTTACACACGTTTTTATACACGATTTTTGTAAAACCCAAAAATCTAAAGCGTGTGAAAAGACTAAAATGCCCTTACAATTTTAATATTTAATTAAATCCTATATAAGTGGCAATTAAATCACAAAACCTTTGTAACTAAACTATATATGACATAAAATAATTATAAGACACCAATTAAATATTTGTACATGCCACAAAAATTATTGTAACACATTATAAAGGTCATTTGGACCGAATTATATATATGTATAATTTATTTAATTGATTTTAATTTATTAAATATAAGATAAGTATTAAAATAAATAAGGAAAATGGTGTCAACATTAAATTCTGATTTGGTCCAATTAAGAACCGAAATTTTGGCCCTAATTTCCCCCCTTAATCGGCCATTCCATTTATTTAAGCAATCTCTTCCATTTTCTTCATTATCACATTCTAAAAACCCTAAATAATTCGTATATTGCCACACGATTTTTCTGGAGGTACAAGACCATTTTTCCTGTGATCTTTATCACCCATAGAAACCAAGAAAAATAAGTTTGAAGGTGTTCATTGTCTAATTCGATCCTAGGGAATTTTCTCTTATCGCGAGTACACAAACAAGGTATAATTCGTTTTGTATCATTCGACCTCTATAAAATTCTTTTGTTATTTTTCCCATGTCTCTCACATCATATATGATCTGCGAAAAATAGTTTTGGGGTCGTGCTTTGCTTGATTCGAGCGCGGAGAATTTATTGTCAATTCGTGAGGTATATTCCAAAATAATTCATTCGAGCCCTATAAAATTCGTTTAGCATTTTTCTCATACTCCTTATAACGTATATACTCTGTGAAAAATGGCTACAAGGTTGTGGGATCATTCGTTTGCTCGTGGAGAAAATTTTGGTGTCGAGTTGTTTATTGTGGAACAATATTCGATCCGCTCATTCTACTCGTCCAATAATTGGTTTGGTATTTTTCTCATGATCTCTATATCATATAAGCTTCATGAAAAATATTGGAATCGAACCATGCATGATCTATAATTAATTTGTGATTTAAACCTTAAAAACGTAATAAAACCTTAAATAATTCTATACGAATTTTCATGGCATGATACCTATTTTATTTGGACTCTATATAATACATATGAACTCAGAAAAATGTTAATTCGAAATATTGAAGCCTAAATGAGTCGTGGTGAATTAATCCTAGAATCGGATTTTTAAAATAAAAAGAAAAGAAATAAAATAAAAAGGGAAGAAATTAGGGTTAGGGTTTTCTTGGTGAGATCTGATCGTTTAATTCATTTTTAAGGTTTTGCAATGATTGCATAATGATGGTGGCATTAGGGTTTGTTTTTATAAATTAATATATTATACGATTTGGATATTTTAATAGTTAAGGGTGTGTTTTGTAAATTATGAAACTCGTGGGGTATTTTTAGAACATTATTAAAATCAGTACTAAAGTGTAAAAAATATAACATAAGGGTGTCATGTGTAAATTTTGCATTTAAAAGGTTTAAATTGGTTAATTATATTATATATAATTCGATTTGTATTTAAATAAAATATAGGGACTAAAAATGTAATTTCTGGAAATTTAAGGGTGATTTGAGTAATAAATTATATTCAGGGGGTAATGTGTAATTTTGGTAATTTAATGGTTTAATATGTAATTATTAATAATTAAAGGTTGAGATTGTAAATTAAGGGTTTAATTTGTAACTTTGATAACTTGAGGGACTTGTTGTGTAAATTATGGATAATTGAAGGTGTGTTCGAAATACTTGTTAAATTAAGGGTATATTATGTAAACTTGGATAATTATGGGTTAAATGTGTTAAAATGGATTTATCAAGGTTATAATTGTGATATTGTAAATGATAAGGACCTAAATGGTAATTATTTGTAAGTTAAAGGTTTAAATTATGACATTATGAACTTGTGGACTTATTTGTATAAAATATGGATATAGTCATATTTACACTTGGAACCCTTAACTTGGCATTTTGGCATTGAAACCTAAAATATGGAAAGTTGGCAATATAAACCCTGAATTATGATAATTTGCTAAAATGAACCCTAATACCATGAGCAGGAATTATTTGAGAACCTAACCTAATTTATGATGTGTAAACCTTTCTGAATATGGGAACCTTCTAATTTTGGAAACTTACTAAATTTGGAAACCTGCTAAAAATAGAAAGTTACTAACAATGGAAAGGCAAGCTAAATAAGAAGTTAAGAATCATTCGTAATTCTTTTCTACTCCTTTAGGTGTGAAGAAGGAGAGACTTTGAGCCGTTCCCCATATTCTGTGCTTGTTTTTGTTTTTTGCTTTCGTCATAAGGTACAGATACTCTGCCCTTTTCAGTAAGGGTGTCTTATTCCCTTGATATTGATTTTGAGTTATGATTCAGTTAAGTTTTCCCAAAACCATTGCTATGTTTCCCTTTGTGTGAACCTTTGATATATACTTCTGAGATATTGAGATGCACCTTCTGATACATGACCTGTTGGTATGACATTCTGTTTTGATATTGAGACCTGACTCTTAGTTTGATACCCGAGCCATTTCTGTTTACCTAGCCAGGAAGGTAACCTGGCTATGTCTTTGATGCACCATTGGCATGACTCATGTGTGGGTGAGTGATTTCTCACACCGTCCCTTTTATATTATCTACTATGGCCATTATGATTGTGAGTTTATGATTGTGAGTTAGGGGCGTATGGGTTGCAATCCTAGATTTGTTTGTTTAGTGGATTTAACAATGACTTTGAGATTATGACTTTGAGGTGACTGGTGCTTGTGTGCAATACACGCCTTTCACAACTTCTGGGAGCTAGCTACTCCACTATTATGATACATGAGGACACCCCTCATATTATCTGGTTGCCTAAGAGGTATCCCCTCTGATTGTGAGATTATGACTTTGAGATTTATGACTTTGAGTTTCTGGGCTCGTGGTGGATGACTATCCTATTATTCCCTTATGATGATTTTGCCTTGCTTATACCTTATGACTTTTCCATTGCTCCATATTATATTTCTGTTTCGTTATCATTGCTTTGTATATGTATCTGTTCACTGAGCTTTTTAAGCTCAGCCGCGTTTCTTTTCCCGCGGCAGGTTTTAGTTGGAAGTTGGGTAAGAGTGAAGAGACTTTTGGACTTAGAAGACCTTGATAGTTATTCTGAAGTAGAAGTCATTGGAAGGATTGCATTTGCAGACTTAGTATTTAGCTTTTGTTTCCTTTGTATCCTTGTGTATTCAGTATTTCAATTGTAACCTTTGAGAATCTTTGTATTACTTTTGAATGTATGTTTTGTTTGATCTGATATGAAGCCATTAATGTGATACTTCTACCCTTGCTGGGTTGGGGTGTTACAATTATGGTATCAGAGAGACAGGCTGCGATTCGTAATACATTTACCCTTGGCCTGTGTAAGTTAGGACCACTAAGTTTCCCCTGTAGGCACTCATAGGACAACCTTTGAAAATTGCTTTAAGATTCCCTCATAGGAACGTAAGTTTTGACCAGTGAGGAATGGGTAGACTATAAGGCATTTGTTTGAATATCATTGCTTCCGCATCACTCTGATTCGTGCCTTACTTTTGGTTAGATCCGATTGATATCACTTTTGGAAATTTAAAGCTCACACCTTACACCACCTGAAATTCGAATCTGATTAAATCTGGAAGGCTTTGAGAACTGCATAGTAATTGCCTGACACTAATTGATCCTTATCTTCAGATATTGACTCTGACCTCTAATCCTTTCGTTGATCATTTTGATGCCTCTTCGATCATTCTGAGAATCCCCCTAGCAATGGCGTACTTGATGTATTCTCTTAATTGTCTCTTGCTTTTGCTAAGTAACTATGAATCTTCCGACACTAATTGATTTCGTTTCACCCATCTCTGCCCTATGAGAAGTCTTGTGGTGTGTAACCACGAGTATAAAATGTTTTCCCCCACTTTTAAATGATAAATATTTGATTTGTGATCCGTCTATCTTGGGATAGTTAACTTCAATTTTATTCTGACAAGGAATCGGCTGATTGAGCATTCAAATATGGACAATTTCCTTTCTATGTCTCACCTTTAACGTTTGCAACAATTTTGAACTCCCTACCATGATTACCGATTGATAAACCCTCTGCTATCACTATTACTCTGGAGTCTCTTGTGTTAATTTAGCAGTTATGAAGTTTTCCTAGCACCCATTTCGTACACCAATGAATGAACCTCATCTTGAGAGCTCTTTGGCACCTTGAGTCTTCTGAACATGAACCTTATCTTGAACGTTAATTGGCACCCTGAATCTTGAATATGATTCCTGGTCGAACCACCAGAATTTTTCCATCGGAGCGTGAAATAGGATTTGAATTGATACCGGGAGATTGTCTAGTCACCAGGCGAAGGTGTCTTTCAGATGTGTCCGGGATCCTACCAGTTTGTTTGAGCAACCGAGAGGAACAAGAACCGAAGACCAGAAGTGAGTTGGGTTAAGTGTATCTTCTGGGCGTGTTGATTTCTGGAAGCTGAACCGTAATACCTCCACCCTGAAACTATTATGTGCTTGTATAATTTCAGAGCGCGAAGTTTCCTTCTGATAAATAGATTTTATTCTTGGAATCGCCTTCAGTATTCGTAAAAGACTGCTATGACGATTAGTGACACTAATAGTATTAGCTAAAGCTCTGATTGTTTTTGCGAATTTGATGAATGATGTTTTCTCGTGAGTACTTGGACAAATGGTCATTGTATGACTAAATAGTACGTTTGGAGACGAGAAAGAGCATGAAAGTCATCTTTGCACTTCGTTAGAAATTCGTCGGTCATTGGTGCTTTCTGAGAGATTGATATTTGTAGAGGCAGCGATGTTCTTAATCGAGGATATCTCTTTAAATCCCGCAAGTTTTGAAAACTATCGCCATGTGGTCAAGACTAATAACAGAATGGAGAACTGAAACCTTTTGAACCTTGCAGAAGAATACTGGAAGATGTTTGCAACTTATGATACCATTGAGAAATTTCGTGAACAGAGAGAAACAACTTAGTTGATTTAGAATGGAGTTTTAGAAAAGTTGAAGAAGGATTAGCTTCCACACCCTCGGGCGGAGCAAATTTTTGGGATAAATCGGAAAGAGAATCGGTTATACTCCCTTACAGCACAGAAGGCTTTTCGTATGCATCAGGACAACTAGAAGCACGTCAGAAGAGTTACTTCACTGCCTGACCTGGAGTTGACAACAACGGTGGCTACCTGGAGAATGAAGACATTACTTACAAGGTAGAAGTGTTGGCGATGCTGAAGATCTAGTCTAGACGGCAAACCCGGAGCTGATGAAGATGCGCAGTCTCACTTCCCTATTCATCTTGGTTGTACTAAGATGAATTGAGAGCGGAAGCAGACTGAATGATGAAGAGCATGACAGGAATTCACATTCCTCCATCACATTCCAAGAAGAACTGCAGGAGGCTCGACAAACCAGACACAAGTTCCCAATTTTGGTTTCACTTCCGAATTGATGGACAGACGAAGACAGACTAACCGGACTTGAAGAGATTGGATGTGTTGAATGAGTGGATTTCTGAAACAGACCCTTTAGGTTTGGAAGAACTGATTCTACGAAGGCGAAGCTCTTGGCAACTAACTTTCATTCCGTTGACTCTCTTAAGTTTCGTTATATAGTAATAAGACCCTTTAATGTTTCAAGTTCCCTAGAAGTATTTCAGTTCCGTGCTCATTTTTCATATGTTCGATGATGGCTTCGTTTTGAGAGATTTTGGCGAGTTGTAGAAGATATGATGCTTGTGACGGCGTACCTCACTTCGGATAGGCAATCTGGGATTTTGATACTCTTGCGAATAGTTTTGTTTTTCCTCTTGACTATGACATTTGATTTTGTTGACCTCGAGACTGTAGAAGTACTAGGTGGATTAAGATAGGTGGTTTTGATTACGACTTGAGATAAAGTATGATCATCATGAAGGCATATCTATGTGGTGCTAGTATTATGACGCCTGATCAACGTGATAATACTTACACCATATAACGTGCACTCATTGTGGCCATAGGATATCTTGGGGAGTACCTAAGAAGTTTAGAATTTGATCTCTGTTGGATTATCCGGGATTAGTGAGACTTTAGGTTCATTCTACCTATGCTTTTAATCTGCTTTCATCGTTATACGACTGGATACGTTTGGATACTCGACACGCGTTTGTTAACCTCTGTACTTCCGATAAGAATCTTAGGTTCTGTTGTAGAACTTTCTACCGTCTGTTTTCTGTCAGTATGGATCCGATCTGTTACTATTAAAAAGTACACCTACATTTTGCTATATGTACGTTTCGCATCCGTTGATTATGTTTCATTATGACTTGCTAGGAGTTGATTGAGGCTTTGGATTTTGAGGAGCAAGACCTGTTTGTTTTTGAGAACACCTATGAAAGGTTATACCGAAGCCGAGACTATTTGAGAATCTGAAGAGTTTGAACTCATATATTACTCTCATGTTTGCTACAATTCGATACGTTTTCATTCGACTTGTCTATTTCTATCCCACAGACGAAAAATCCGTCAATCCTACATCTTCCCTGAACCTCTTCTGATGGGATACGATTATCATCTATTACGTTGGGTATATCATTCTTTTGATGTGAATCCTGAGCGATATGTCTTTCTGAGGAAACCGAAATTATTTGATCGGCAAGATTGAGTCATGAGAAACTACTTGGTTTGGAAGAACCTGCTCGAGCGTGAGAAAGTTTTGACGATCTTTTGGCGATTTGCCACGACTTCGTTTAACTTTGCGACTTCAAATTTCGAGGACGAAATTTTTCTTTTTAGAGGGGAAGAAGTTGTAAAACCCAAAAATCTAAAGCGTGTGAAAAGACTAAAATGCCCTTACAATTTTAATATTTAATTAAATCCTATATAAGTGGCAATTAAATCACAAAACCTTTGTAACTAAACTATATATGACATAAAATAATTATAAGACACCAATTAAATATTTGTACATGCCACAAAAATTATTGTAACACATTATAAAGGTCATTTGGACCGAATTATATATATGTATAATTTATTTAATTGATTTTAATTTATTAAATATAAGATAAGTATTAAAATAAATAAGGAAAATGGTGTCAACATTAAATTCTGATTTGGTCCAATTAAGAACCGAAATTTTGGCCCTAATTTCCCCCCTTAATCGGCCATTCCATTTATTTAAGCAATCTCTTCCATTTTCTTCATTATCACATTCTAAAAACCCTAAATAATTCGTATATTGCCACACGATTTTTCTGGAGGTACAAGACCATTTTTCCTGTGATCTTTATCACCCATAGAAACCAAGAAAAATAATTTTGAAGGTGTTCATTGTCTAATTCGATCCTAGGGAATTTTCTCTTATCGCGAGTACACAAACAAGGTATAATTCGTTTTGTATCATTCGACCTCTATAAAATTCTTTTGTTATTTTTCCCATGTCCCTCACATCATATATGATCTGCGAAAAATAGTTTTGGGGTCGTGCTTTGCTTGATTCGAGCGCGGAGAATTTATTGTCAATTCGTGAGGTATATTCCAAAATAATTCATTCGAGCCCTATAAAATTCTTTTACGAAAAATGGCTACAAGGTTGTGGGATCATTCGTTTGCTCGTGGAAAAATTTTGGTGTTGAGTTGTTTATTGTGGAACAATATTCGATCCGCTCATTCTACTCGTCCAATAATTGGTTTGGTATTTTTCTCATGATCTCTATATCATATAAGCTTCATGAAAAATATTGGAATCGAACCATGCATGATCTATAATTAATTTGTGATTTAAACCTTAAAAACGTAATAAAACCTTAAATAATTCTATACGAATTTTCATGGCATGATACCTATTTTATTTGGACTCTATATAATACATATGAACTCAGAAAAATGTTAATTCGAAATATTGAAGCCTAAATGAGTCATGGTGAATTAATCCTAGAATCAGATTTTTAAAATAAAAAGAAAAGAAATAAAATAAAAAGGGAAGAAATTAGGGTTAGGGTTTTCTTGGTGAGATCTGATCGTTTAATGCATTTTTAAGGTTTTGCAATGATTGCATAATGATGGTGGCATTAGGGTTTGTTTTTATAAATTAATATATTATACGATTTGGATATTTTAATAGTTAAGGGTGTGTTTTGTAAATTATGAAACTCGTGGGGTATTTTTAGAACATTATTAAAATCAGTACTAAAGTGTAAAAAAATATAACATAAGGGTGTCATGTGTAAATTTTGCATTTAAAAGGTTTAAATTGGTTAATTATATTATATATAATTCGATTTGTATTTAAATAAAATATAGGGACTAAAAATGTAATTTCTGGAAATTTAAGGGTGATTTGAGTAATAAATTATATTCAGGGGGTAATGTGTAATTTTGGTAATTTAATGGTTTAATATGTAATTATTAATAATTAAAGGTTGAGATTGTAAATTAAGGGTTTAATTTGTAACTTTGATAACTTGAGGAACTTGTTGTGTAAATTATGGATAATTGAAGGTGTGTTCGAAATACTTGTTAAATTAAGGGTATATTATGTAAACTTGGATAATTATGGGTTAAATGTGTTAAAATGGATTTATCAAGGTTATAATTGTGATATTGTAAATGATAAGGACCTAAATGGTAATTATTTGTAAGTTAAAGGTTTAAATTATGACATTATGAACTTGTGGACTTATTTGTATAAAATATGGATATAGTCATATTTACACTTGGAACCCTTAACTTGGCATTTTGGCATTGAAACCTAAAATATGGAAAGTTGGCAATATAAACCCTGAATTATGATAATTTGCTAAAATGAACCCTAATACCATGAGCAGGAATTATTTGAGAACCTAACCTAATTTATGATGTGTAAACCTTTCTGAATATGGGAACCTTCTAATTTTGGAAACTTACTAAATTTGGAAACCTGCTAAAAATAGAAAGTTACTAACAATGGAAAGGCAAGCTAAATAAGAAGTTAAGAATCATTCGTAATTCTCTTCTACTCCTTTAGGTGTGAAGAAGGAGAGACTTTGAGCCGTTCCCCATATTCTATGCTTGTTTCTGTTTTTTGCTTTCGTCATAAGGTACAGATACTCTGCCCTTTTCAGTAAGGGTGTCTTATTCCCTTGATATTGATTTTGAGTTATGATTCAGTTAAGTTTCCCCAAAACCATTGCTATGTTTCCCTTTGTGTGAACCTTTGATATATACTTATGAGATATTGAGATGCACCTTCTGATACATGACCTGTTGATATGACATTCTGTTTTGATATTGAGACCTGACTCTTAGTTTGATACCCGAGCCATTTCTGTTTACCTAGCCAGGAAGGTAACCTGGCCATGTCTTTGATGCACCATTGGCATGACTCATGTGTGGGTGAGTGATTTCTCACACCGTCCCTTTTATATTATCTACTATGGCCATTATGATTGTGAGTTTATGATTGTGAGTTGGGGGCGTATGGGTTGCAATCCTAGATTTGTTTGTTTAGTGGATTTAACAATGACTTTGAGATTATGACTTTGAGGTGACTGGTGCTTGTGTGCAATACACGCCTTTCACAACTTCTGGGAGCTAGCTACTCCACTATTATGATACATGAGGACACCCCTCATATTATCTGGTTGCCTAAGAGGTATCCCCTCTGATTGTGAGATTATGACTGTGAGATTATGACTTTGAGATTTATGACTTTGAGTTTCTGGGCTCGTGGTGGATGACTATCCTATTATTCCCTTATGATGATTTTGCCTTGCTTATACCTTATGACTTTTCCATTGCTCCATATTATATTTCTGTTTCGTTATCATTGCTTTGTATATGTATCTGTTCACTGAGCTTTTTAAGCTCAGCCGCGTTTCTTTTCCCGCGGCAGGTTTTAGTTGGAAGTTGGGTAAGAGTGAAGAGACTTTTGGACTTAGAAGACCTTGATAGTTATTCTGAAGTAGAAGTCATTGGAAGGATTGCATTTGCAGACTTAGTATTTAGCTTTTGTATCCTTGTGTATTCAGTATTTCAATTGTAACCTTTGAGAATCTTTGTATTACTTTTGAATGTATGTTTTGTTTGATCTGATATGAAGCCATTAATGTGATACTTCTACCCTTGCTGGGTTGGGGTGTTACAACTTTATACTCCTTTTAATAAAACCGTGTATAAAAACGTGTGTAAAACCGCGTATAAAACCGTGTGTAAAACCACGTATAAGAACGTGTATAAAAACGCATGTAAACACGCATATAAAAATGTGTGTAAACACGCGTATAAAATCATGTATAAAAACGTGTATAAAATCGCGTGTAAAACCGCGTATAAAAACGTGTCTAAAGCTGCGTATAAAACCGTGTATAAAACGTGTATTAAACCGCGTGTAAAACCGTATATAAAACCGTGTATAAAAATGTGTATTAAACCGCGTGTAAAATCGTGTATAAAACCGAGTATACAAACGTGTATAAAATGTTTCTAAAGACATGCATAATAATGTATATAAAAACATGTATAAACGTGTGTAAAACCTTGTATAAAACTGTGTATAAAAACGTGTGTAAAATCGCGTATAAGAACGTGTATAAAAACGCATGTAAAACCGCATATAAAAACGTGTGTATAAAATCATGTATAAAAACGTGTATAAAATCGTGTGTAAAAGCACGTATAAAAACATGTCTAAAGCCGCGTATAAAACCGTGTATTAAACCCCGTGTAAAACCGTATATAAAACCGTGTATAAAAATTTGTATTAAACCGCGTGTAAAATCGCGTATAAAACCGTGTATAAAAACGTGTATAAACGTGTCTAAATACATGCATAATAATGTATATAAAAACGTGTATAAAAACGTGTGTAAAAACGTGTATAAAACCACGTGTAAAATCATGTATAAAAATGTGTATAAAACGTGTCCAAAAACGTATATAAAAACGTGTATAAAGACGTGTATAAAATCGCGTATAAAATCATATACAAACACGTGTATAAAAATGTGTCAAAAGCCGCGTATAAAACCGTGTATAAATACGTATATAAAAACATGTATAAAAACGTGTGTAAAAACGTGTATAAAAACGTGTAATACCCTAAAATCCGAACAACATTTTATTTATTTATTTTGAATTTAACCTAAGTTTAATTAATGAGTAAATGATATTAAGACCTTATGTCATAAAATAAATATTCATTATTAATCTTTATCCTAAGTAATTTAACAAAAAAAATATATATAAACTATCCTAATTTAAAAAATAAAAAATAAAAAATAAAAAAATCCGGCCCCCTTTTTGGTGTGTATAAGTTTCATTTTTTTCTTTGTTACTGTACAAGATAAGAACTAAGGAAACACATTGTATATCATAAATAAATTAGGAGATTTTGTCCCCCTCCTAATTAGAAGCAAAATTCGGTTCCCTTCTCCCAAATAAAAATAATATTCGGTCTTTTCCTCCCTCACAATAACCGAAACATTAAAAAAAAAAAAAAAAAAAAAAAAAAAAAAAAAAAAAAAACCTAAGTTCATCCATTGTTTTCTCTCCAAAGATCAAGAAGAAGTTTGGTGATTGTGGTGTGTGTGCTTCATCCTTATTCCTTCCTTTTGATCTATCTCTGATTCGTCCTAAAGGTATTCATGAAATCCCCTTTGTCATCATCTTGTGTTGGGAATTAAACTTAAGCAGTTTGTACGGTTGAAGAATACAAGAACAGTTAAGACTGCTGATACAAGGACAATTAAGACTGCTGATGGAAGAGCAGTTAGGACTGCTGAAGAAAGAACTGTTAGGACTGCTTAAGAGATCAAGGTGAAACCGTGTGAAGATAATTAAAGAAAAGATATGGTATATATCTTATTTGTATAGAATGATATGGTTAGATGTTTAACGTGTAAAGGACTCTTTACATTATAAAAGGAGATCCTTATATTAGGGTTTCATATACGAATACATACACACAATATACACATATCATTCAGGTCTATTGTAATCGTTCGATATATTGAAGTGATAAGTTTGGTTGATATCATTGTTCTTATTGTTTTACTTAATCAATCACCAAACACAAACTTATATTCTTCTAAGTACTTGGTAGTAAATTCCGCGTGCTATCAAGTATATACTCAAAGTATCTCCAACACAACGTGTGTGTTTAGATCCGGTCATCTTGTTATTCAACACATGAGTATGTTAATTAGATCTTAAAAAAAAAAAAAAAAAAAAAAAAAAAAAAAAAAAAAAAAAAAAGTTATACGAATCATGGTCATGTTGTTTCTCTCTATTTGGATCAGTTTTGAATGCAAGCCTTAGGTCATAATTATTAAACCTTAACATGATCATTTAAGGCTCATTAATGTGGTGTAAAACCTGGAAACCTAGGAAATTAATTGGTGGTCGAATAGGTGTAAAGGGTTAGGGTTTGTTTGGGAAGTTTGGTGTTGAAGCTGTCCAGAAAATGGGTCGTTTTGCAAGAGGTATAATTTAATGATAACAACGTGTTTTTGCTTGATTCTTCAGTCGAAAACTAAGTTCATGATGTGTACCTTCTGTATATCAAATTTCGTGGTTATTGGAGGTCAGGAGGGTAGTCTTTTGATTTTTACAAGATTAAATGTCAAAACTGTATTTTGGATGTCTGAAAATCAGTTGGTGTTTTTGGATTTTAGTTTTCAAACCATAAGGAATTAACAGCTCTAATTTGATAGGAGTGATGTTTAGGATGTATATGACTTTCTGGAATTTTTGTGGATTTTTCTGAAGGGTCTTGATATGTTTATAAAATACAAACTTTTCGGGTATACCATCAGGTCACATTCTGGAACAGGTTTGAAAAACGATTTTTGTTTGGATACTTGCACTAGGAGATAAAATCTGTAAAAATTAGGGGAAGTATTAAACATATATAGGTGTCTCTAGTAAAAATTATAGAACCACATGAGCTTGTTTGATGTGTCATAAAAATCATAAGAATATGAACCAGAATCACATGAGAAACCCTAAACATGTTATTAAATGACAATAAGTACAAAAATCCGTTATGATATTAAATAAACACATATGTAACACCCCAACCCAACAAGGGTAGAAGTATCACATTATGGTGGCATATCAGAACATACATAATAAAAACGCAAGCATAAGTCTAATCATAAATACCAAAATGTAAGTCAACATGACTTAAAGGAAATACATAAGTTCCACAAGAAATCCAAATGAAGGAAACATCATAATCTGAGTCTCAAAACAATGAAATAACATGGTATCAAAGCTAAGATATCTAGGGTAAGTCTGCACTCAGCTCTTACTCTCATCCCAAAAGATAGCCCCAGCTCCTAGCTTAATGACCTGCCGCGGAGAAAAGAAATGCGGCTGAGCTTAAAAAGCCCAGTGAACAGATATATATAACAAAGTACTGAAACTGAAAATGAGAAATACAGAATATAGTGCATTGTGGAATAACAGAAGGTATAATATAGGTGTATCAAAGGTGTAAGGGTTATCAGAAATCTACCACGAGCCCAAAAACATATCATATCATAAACATCATAATCATGGTCTTCATAAATAACATAAGTAACATAATGGAGTAGCTAGCTCCCAGAAATGCGAAGGACATGTATTGCACACAGTACCAATCACCAGAAATATAACATATAACATAACAAATCAGATCTAGGATGCATCCAGACGCCCCTGCAGAAAATCATAATGGCCAGAAACATAATACATAACAGAAAAGGGACGGGGTGGAACATCACTCGACCACCCTAGAGTCATGCCATTGGTGCATCAATGACATGGTCATGGAACCCCCATGACTAGCACTACAAAAAAACAGGCTTTCAGAGACTGAAAAATCAGTCTCCGATACACCATGATCAGTTACGAATGGTCTATCAAGGACTGATTTTGCTAGTCACTAATCAGTTACAACAGCTTAGTTACGGAAAGTGACGTTATCAACTGAAATTCAGTCCTTGTTGTATCGAACCAACGAGGACCAGAGATCAGTCTCCAAAATAAAAAAGTCAGTCCTTATTTCTATGGGTTGGTATCATGTTATTTCAGTCCCCAATGCATATTATCAGCGACTGAAAAGTCAGTCGCCAATACTATGTTAGATCAGTTACTAACACATGGATTTAGTGACTGAAAATTAGTCCATAAACATTGTTTATAGTCCCTAATACGTTTCGTTGTTTTGTAGATTACCGTACCAAATCAGTCTCTAATAATAGGATTTAAAAACTGATTAGTCTCCGATGAAAGGCTTTAAAGACTGATTGTTAGTCACAGAATACAAACGATTTCAGTCTATGATTTGCTACTTTTGGTGACTGAAAATTAGTTTCAAATCATCACCAAATCATTCTCTGTTAAAAGGCTTTGGTAACTGATAATTAAGTCCCAAAAACTATGCCTGCGGTATAGGTATAGGTATAAGAGATAAAATAGCATATGTGGGTTATAGGCGATTTCTTCCAACCAGTCACTCATGGAGGAGATCACGAGACATTATATCCAAATATTCAAAAACCAGTTTTGAACTACATATGAAGATAATTAGAAAATCCAAGCTAATAAATTCAATATATTACCAGTTTTGAACTAAATATAAAGATAACAATATCAAAAAGAAACTAATAAATTCATTATATTTCAATATCCATAAATCTACACACCAATCCAAGATTTGAACTACAAATGAAGATAACAAAATGTCTAAAAAGTTGATATCTAAAATCTATCAACAAATATTACCAGTTATTGATGTCAACATCATATAACTTAGTTGGGTGGTGTAATTCTTGTGTATCTCTATCTCTCGCAAATGTCGAAGCTTCTTGTTATTCCAATGGCCTTTTTATGAACACTTCACAAGCTACCATCCAGTCCTCTACAGTCTACACATAACGTTCCAAAAAGAAGTATAAGTGGTCAACAAGAATATAGTAAGAAAGTCAGAATCAAAGTAAAGCAAAAAACTTATCACAAAAATCTTACAATAAAAATGAGCAACATCATGACCACTTAAATAAGACACCTACTAGGTAACCACAACAACAAAAGACGATGCAACACCATAATATCACTACATTAAAAACAACAAGGATACTTCACAAATAAATCCGGGTCACTAGCCCAACACCCACCTCCCAAGATAAGCAGTAACGACCTCAATAACAACCATAGTATCAAAACAACAAGGATACTTCACAAATAAATCGGGGTCAACCCGAGTCGGTTGACCTGAGCTCATAAGCCGTTATTATTGAGTTTATTTAATTTTCCGTCAAATAAGCTTAGACAGACACCCCCTAAGAACAGATTCTGATAATTTAAACTTTATATTTTAGCTCAAACTAAAATTACTTTCTTACAAACATTTTACCCGGTTGTGGCGGTGGGCCGTGCATTAGTTTCCCAAATGATCGGAAAGCAACAAAAAAAAAATAAAAAAAATAAATAAATAAAAAAAAAAAGAAGAAGAAGAAAGAACCTTGTTTCTTTTTTACTTCTATGGCATTTGAATTTCAGAATAAGCAGCCATTTCAAGTAGTTATTTTTAAGGAGGAAAAATATACACAGCCCGAAACACCCCTTAGTTATAGATTGAGCAACTAAGGGGGGTGTTTGGAATTGCTTAATGCAGATTAAATTGATCAGCATCTAAGGAAATAGTGTTTAGGTTTGCTAATTTTGTTAGAAAGATGCAACAAATAGATAAAGTTACGATTTTTAGGTTAAATATGATGGTAAAAAGATAATTTAAGTACTTTGAAATAATCAGGTCTTAATCTACTAATAGAGAACTGCTAGTTTTGCCCCAGTTAAGTAGGGGAAAAAAAGAAGAAGAAGAGCTTATCAGCAATTTGAGTTGATACAGCAACGAACATCACACAACCAACGTGGGTGGCATTATACCAAGTCCAAGCAACGCGACTCAAACAAACATTCATACAATATGTCGTGACTCGTAACGAGTCACGACTCACCCTAAACGGGTCTAATCCCACTCAGCCAACACAAAAGAAAACAGTCAAATGACTTCAAACCCGTAAGTAAATCGACAAGGACGAGTTTATAAGTTTCGATATAGCCAAACAAACACCAACTAGCATAACAATCACCGAGTCAACTCAACTCGTGAGTTAATTCGGGCGAGTCAACTCAACTCGTGAGTTAACTCGGACGAGTCAAGTGACTCGGTGACAATTCGAATGGTTTTAGCTCCAAGAAATTAAATCCACACGAAATTCAATAGAAAACATTAGGTTTCATTAGTTTTAGTTTTAAAATCGTTTGGTTTAACTATTACTCGATTAGGGTTTGAATAAAACGAAAAAAATAAGAGAAAAGGGGCGTGTGATCTTTACCAGTCGAAAGAGAAGGGGTGGGAAAGATGGTGGTGGACGGCGAAGGTGTAGTGGCGAGCGGCTGTGGTGGCTTCAAACACGATCAAACGAGCCCCTTGCGTCCCCAAACGCTCCATAATTGATGAGGATATCGAGATTTACGTGTCGGGTGATTTTTAGGGGTGGTCGGAAACTCGCCGGAAAACGGTGACGGCGCCGGAAATGGAAAATCCGGCGACGTGTTATAGTCAAAAATGAAGAAACCCTAAAAATTGCCCTATTTATACCCATGAGGGGCCAAACCTGGACAAAATAAACTGGAGGGGCCGCGGAGAAAATTTAAGCGTGGGGTAGATTTTGTAATTTTGCAATTCTTTTAGTAACAACCTTGTGGGCCCCATTCGACGTACCAAACGGACTCAAAAAATTATGAAACTTGCGCCATTGTGTTCGAAATAATTTTTCCAATAAAAACGAGTATAAATATGCATAACTTTATCGAGATTAATTTATTTGGCAAATTCAATTCGTTTCGCGTGTTTTACGTTGTGCTGTTTCGATAAATAAATGATGCTCCCGTTTCAACAAGATATCCACTGTATTTCAATCCTAAACGAGTTCAAAGAGTTTCAGAAAAGTTTGAAAGCTTAAGGGAAAATCAGAAATAAATATTTTGACTCGTAAACTAAATTTAGGAATTTACCGGGTGTTACAGCACATACCGCTTAAAAGGAATCACGTCCTCACGATTTAGTTCAGGTTATAGGTCGGAATAATTTTGGTGAAAATTTTATGGTACTAGTAGTGGATTTGGGTCTCACTAGGCGGTTTTAAGAGTTTCTCCTTGCCTGTGGGAGAGCGCTTAAGTGGTTTGCCATAAGTTGTCTCCTTCTAGTGTTTTGGTGAGGTACAATGATTTCTGGAGTAAGTTTAGTAGAGGGAAACAATTTAAATCTTAACTACACGATGTTTCAAAATTTTGTCAGCGTGGTCTCTTCTTAAATCCTCACGATCTAATTCCAATGTAGGGTTTATACTCTAGTGACACAAAATCCTAGCCCGATACATATAAAGTTTTTAAAAATGGCGGGGTGACTGATCTTCAAGATTTGTTTTGAAATTGAGCGTTTTCCTTCTCAGAATAATGGATGAAATTTTGTTTGAAAAGTTTATTTGGGTAAGTGTTTACACGGGTTTGTCCAAAATAACCTTCCAAGTATTACAAATTTCTTTGTTGGGAATTTACAGTTGCGTAAGTTGACATAATTTCAAAAGATTTCATAGGCTTGTAAAATCGGGTTCTCAATCGTGGTATGGGTAAGAAATTTTTGTAAAAATTTACATTTGACCTTTCGCAACAAAAGTTTGATAAGGGTTGACTAGAAGAACTTAATCCTCAAAAATATGTATTTCAGAAAAATATAACTACAGTTTTCAAGGTTGACCTAAAAGCATTTTAAGAAAGATCCTTAAAAGTAAGAATATCAAAGAGGAAGGATAGTTGAGTATGTATGTCCACCTATGTTTCTAAATATCCAAAGAAAATATCTAGTTGTCAATGTTGAGCGGGGTTCAATGCTTAATATTAGGCGACGCTCAAAGGTGCAAGTATTCCGACTTGTTAAATGGTACTAAAAGGTGCCCTGACCGAATCTGTTGCACTGGTGGCCTAAAAAGAAATAACTTGGTGCTAAGGGGTATCTTGACTTAAACGGTTGCATTAGTGACTTGAGAGGTCTGAATCAGTTCGATACTATGTTGAGAAAAGTCCTTCCTATTTACAAGGTGAGATCGGGTATCACTGGTTGCTAGGTAGACTAAGATCTTTCGGCATCCCGTTGCAGAAGTTGCGTCTCATAAAAGGAAGTCAAGGCTTTGCAATGAAGCGGTTTACATAAAAGAGGGGTTTCGAGTCTGTGTCGTCTAGAACTCCTTGAGAGTAACATGTCTTGAGAGTAATGGTATATTGACAATCTAGTTCAACGCATGTACTACTAGTAAGGGAATCTAATTGCAGGGAACGAATGCGACGACTTATTCAATGATAAAACAGTATCAAAGCTTGGTAGGTTGTTATCTATAGTCTCAGGCGAAAGTGTGTGATCCACTTCTAAGGTTTTGATCTATTTTCAAAATGAAATATTGGTTATTCTACTTATGAAAATACTTTTCTTTCCTTTTTTTTTTTTTTTTTTTTTTTTTTTTTTTTTTTTTTTTTTTTTTTTTTTTTTTCCTGGAAGTAAATAGTTCACATAGTGATTGTAAGATATTTTATAAAATAGTTTTGTAGAACTGTCCATAGAGTGATAGAGAACGATTTATCGTTTATAAAGTAATAACAAAATCATAGTTAAATTTGTGATCTAGTAGCAGGGTAAAGATTTGATTACACAATAACTTGTTAGGTGATTTGTAGGACAATGCATAAAGTAATAAGAAAATTATTTATTATCTGTAAATATTAGCAAAGTTGTAGTTTACTTAGTGATTCAGTAGCAAAACGGTTCGTCGGATGACAGTAAAATAGTTTTGGAGAGTAGTGGCGAAATAATTTGTAAGGTAATAATAACGCAGCTGTATTGTTTATAAATTAAACAATAGCTAAATCAGTTCGTATGAGAGTAAAATGGTCCATACGGTTGTAGTAAAACTGGTAGAATATTTGTAATAAGGTATACCTTCAAAAGTATGAGAGTAAAATACGGACGTATTAAAGTCGTTCTAACTGACCGGATACTTGATGCTTTGGATTAATATGTTCCTGTGCATTTTTTGGTTATTTTTTTTAGCTTTGTTAATGGGTACATTAACAACATTTGTTTACTTGTGGTGGACGGTCTGGCATGAGTCCGTCAGATTTTTAAAAATATATCTTTTGCCCTTTTACATAATATTTGTTTTTATGGGTATATAAAATGGTTTATCCCGACTTCGTGGCACATGGTTGGCATTTGATTCATTACAATTTTGCCCATCGCGTTATGGCTAGATTACTGGTGATGGAACAAAGCATTGAAATTTGTTAATGCAGCTACAAGCGATAAATTAACAGAAATGGATTGGGCTAAAAGCATTGAAATTTGTGAATTAGTTACTCATGATAATAGGTAAAAGTCAATAACCTTGCTAATGAACGGAGTTAAATATATACCAGTCACAATATAAGTCCACGTTTCCAATAAATAACTGAATTTTAGTCTTAAATATGTTGCCCATGTATAAGACGTTTATGTGGAACTGAAATTCAGTCACAAATAATTGTCTCTCCAAACCTTTTTATTTTGCATACGCATTTGTAACTGAAATTTAGTCATAGCTATGATGTCCATGTATTAGGGACTGAGTCGTGATTGAAATTCAGTCACTAACAAATTTCCCTCCAAACCTTTTTTATTGCGCAAACATATTTGTAACTAAATTTTAGTCTTAGGTATGATGTCCATGTAATAGGGACTCAGCTGTGACTGAAATTCAATCACTATAAATTTTCCCTACAAACCTTTTTATTGTGTAGACATATTTGTAACTGAATTTTAGTCTTAAATATGTTGCCCATGTATAAGATGTTTATGTGGGACTAAAATTCAGTCATAAACAATTTTCTCTCAAAAGTTTTTTTATTTTGCATACGTATTTGTAACTGAACTTTAGTCTTAGCTATGATGTCCATGTATTAGGGACTGAGTTGTGATTCAAATTCAGTCACTAAAAAATTTCCCTCCAAACTTTTTTTATCGCGCAAACATATTTGTAACTGAATTTTAGTCTTAGGTATGATGTCCATGTAATAGGGACGCAGCTGTGACTGAAATTCAGTCACTAAAAAATTTCCCTCCAAACCTTTTTATTGTGTAGACATATTTGTAACTGAAACTTAGTCTTAGCTATGATCTCCATGTATTAGGGACCGAACTGTGACTATAATTCAGTCACTAACAAATTTTCCGCCAAAATTTTTTATTGCGCAAATATATTTGTAACTGAAATTTAGTCTTAGATATGATGTACATGTACTAGGGACTGAATTGTCACCCTTATTCAGTCATTAACAAATTTGCCTCAAAATTTTTTTCCCGTACAGGCATATTAGTAATTGAAATTTAGTCTCGGATATGGGGTCACTGAATCGAGGATTGATTTTTAGTCGCCGCAATCAGTCAATAAAAGGTCAGTCCTTAAAAGTAATGTTTCAGTTACCGATGCTATGTATTAACACGTTTTACTATTTCACTTTTCTATTAACACGTTTTACTATCTCATTTTTCTTCTTAATCTATGTCCATAATTCTGTTTCGATCAAAGTCAAAGATTGGGAATTCTTTTTCTTACCCATTCTTCATAAACACATTTTGAAATAAAATCCAATCTATTTTATTCAAATAACTTTAACATCTACATAAAAACCCACTTTCAAACATTGTTGAATAATGCTAAAAACATTTTTTTAAATCATACATGGTGATCTCATATTTGTCATCTATATTTATGTACATGACATTTATAAGTGAACTAAGTCAAATCAAGCGGACCATGGTTTGTCTATTAAGATTTTGTTTGTAACAAGTCTAGAAGTCCATGCTATCTTAAGTTCCCATTTATTGCACATAGGCACACATTAGGATCCCTCAAATAGTTCATTAATCTTCCCACTTACATATAATTAAGAAAATACTTGGTGTAGTTTATTGTTTCCTAGTCCATATATATTACTTGCTTGATGAGTATGTTTACATGCTAGATGAAATTACTTGTTTGCTTAATCTCTTTAATTAACATGTTTTGCATAAATATATATTACATGCTTAATTGCCTCAAAGAGTTGGACTTGCTTGAAATTAAACCCAAAAACACAACCCTTTCTACAATTTTCTGCCAAAAACCCATTTCCAGTAATCTGGAACCAACAGATGGGCGGCCCCCTTAATATTTAAGGGGACCGGCCCCTATTTAAGGGGACCGGCCATCTGATGGTCGAAGGTGCTGTTCCCTTTTCTATTTTTTAGCCCATTTCATCCTACACTTCCCAAAATTCACAAACATATCTTATTTCAATCCATCCAACAAATTCTATCCATTCCTTAATCCCATCATTTCTACACTATAAACACTCCCATTCCTCATAATCTTCCATCATCTCATCATGCCATCTCCCATCAAACCAAAGCCAAAAACCTCAAGGTTAGCAAGGATGACCGAAAAACCCGTTTGGAGAAGAAAACCTAACCCCCGAAACAAGTCCATCTCAACAAATGATGTGGCTAAACAAACAACACCTCCACCCACATTCGTTCCTAACTATACTCCCAATCCTCAAGCTCATTCCAATGAACCCTTTCACAAACCTCATCATAATAACCAACCATCCATCTTTACTCCCAAAAATACACCTTCATCTCATCCATATGATTCATATGAAGAGCATGATCAATCCCTAAACAATAATCCCAATCTCATTCACAACACCTCACATCTTATTCAACCTACCAATGCACCATCCAAAACACTCACCACTCTTGGAATATCCCCTTCTTCCATATCTCCATCCTCATCCACTCATGATTACCCAAGCTTACAAATGTCTCCACCACCTCCTACCAACTCACATGCTACTTCTATGTTGCATATCCAAACATCCATCCAAAATAACAACCACACTCCACCAACATCACCCTCTTCCGAACACTTGAAGTTCATTGAAGAACATAATGAAGCCCATGAGCTTGGTGCTCTTCTTGCCTTACACCTTGCTCAACTCAAGTTGGATCAACTTCCTTCTAGCTCTTCTTCATCACAAACTAACCTCAACCTCCACCCTCGTTCCAAACTACACATCTCAATCTTAAACTAACCTCATTGAAACCTTTCAAAACCCTCATCATATTGGTCAAACATCCAACTTTACTTCCAACAACAAACCCCAATTTTATCCACTTCCACCAAATGACCAAATCCACATTCCCACGGAAAAGGAAAAGTTCCGTGAAGAGATAAACCAAATCCATGACCTCCTTGCTATGCACCTTGCACAACGCAACAAGGGCCAACCTCCATCCTCCATCCTCAAATTGCTCAAATTGCTTACCTCACCCCCACAACTTGAATCAAGTTGATAATCATGTCAACTATTGTCCTTGTTGTGTCTTTCTCCAAAAACAAATCATTGCCTTAAATAAACATTTCACTTGTACTGAGTATCTTCTTACTAGATCTCATCCAACACCTCCACTAGCACAACACTCTAACCCTCATTCAACCGATTCCGCTCCAAACTCTCCACCTCCAAAAATATACCTCTATTAATCAAACATCCTTACCCTCACTCAACCAATTCCATCCCAAACACTCTACCATCAACCATCTAAGCATAACTATATGCTTATTTTCCAAGCTTTTGTGTCGCAAGCAAGTCCGAAAGCTCTCTTTGGCAATTTAGGACCTTTTTCTTGTTATATGTTTCAAGCATACTAATGATTGTTGTTTGCCATGATTGTTGTTTTTATATTCCATATTTTGCTATGTATGCTTGTACTTCTAATATATTTTTTGCAAGCATTCCATATCTCGATTCTTTGATGCCCTCAAACGAGGGGGAGCACACATCAAGGGGGAGTTCTCGTTCCGACAATTTTTGTATCTAAAACTTGTCGGCATAACCTTTTTGATTCTACAAAAAGGGGGAGAAGTGAATATAAACTCACTAAATACTTGTTCAAAAATAAATTTTTGGATTTAATGAGTTTAAGTTTTGTAATCATCAAAAAGGGGGAGATTGTTGATATAAATAATGCCTAAAAACATTATTAATACTTCTTGATATCTCTATGTTTTGATAATCACAAAATGTAAACTCATTAAACATAAACTTATTAAATAAACAAGTATTTAGTTGTAAATATTCATTTTTACAACTTAATCACTTAAGGTATGAATAAACAAATGCTTAATGCATTATATGATCAAAGGAACTTTTTCTTAATCACTAGATTTTTTATAAAATGTCACAAACATTTTATATCTTTTAGAAAAACATTTTTGGTATTAAATAAATATGTTTAATCTATAATAAATTTATGAATTCAAATTTTCAACCAAAAATAGCAAAAATGTTCCAGAAAAACCTTCCCCACAAAAAGACAAAGCTGAGCAACGTTCAGATTGGGCGGCCCCCTTAATTTACTAGGCTGCCCCCTTAATTATTAAGGGGACCGCCCCGCTCCTCCAGCTTCTCAACTTTGCCTATAAATACTGGTTCATTCCTGGACTTTTTCCTCACCTTTTGCACCCCAAACCTTCTGTTCTAAATCTCTTCTTATATCTTTCTAAATCCTTTGATCATATATTCTTAAGCATTGGTTTCTAAGTGATCCAAGCTTCTACCATCCAAGTGCAAAAGAAGAATACTCCTTCAACAACTAGAGAAGAAGTATTACAACTTAGTATCATCTTGTTACCTAAGTTGTTACTTTAGTAAACTTTGTAAATCATTCATTCATTTGTGTATAAGGTGTATATATTAGGTGTGAGCATAATTGTTTAGGCTAGATTAGTGTGTAAGTAGTGAAGTTGTGAAGAAGTTAAGGTGTGTAAGAAGTATAGCAAAGGGGTGAAGAAGTAGAGGCGTGAAGAAGTAGTATTAGGAAGTGAAGAAGTAGTGTTGTGAAGAAATAGTAGTGTTGTGAAGAAGAAGTAGAGTAGAAGTTGTGAAGTAGTTGTGGTGTGTAGTAGTCGTGAGAAGTCGTGAAGAAGTTGTGAAGCCGTAGTGAAGAAGTCGTGTAGAAGTTGTGAGATTGGTTCTAGCTACGATTAGGACTCGACATCTAGCTTTGTGTCGTTAAATCGGTGTAAGCGAAAGTTGTGTAAGGTTTTCTCCGCCATAAGGGAGCTTGTTGACATAGTGAAGAAAACTCTCGAGTTAGGTGCTCGAGGAGTGGAGTAGGGCAAGGAAGGTGTCCTTGTAGCCGAACCACTATAAATCCTTTGTCTCGCGGTTCGATCTTTCCATCTCTATCTTTCATTTCATTTCATTACTTTACTTGCATTGTTAATTTAGATTTACTTATATTTGTTCATATTGTTCAAGAGTTGAGTTCACATAAATTCGAATCTAAGTTTTTAAAAGTAAAGAAAGTTTTTATAATAAATTAAAAAGACGTAAAACTATTCAACCCCCCCTTCTAGTTTTCCACAAACACAAACTAATCCTTAACCCTTTATTTAACGCATGAATGAAAACCCACAAGTTTAGTTATGGTTTGACAAAAAAAGACAAACTCACACGCTAACACACACACACACACACACACACACACACACACACACACACACATATATATATATATATATATATATATATATATATATATATATATATATATATATATATATATATATATATATATATATATATATCATGACATGCAGCTTCTCACCTTATATATTTTATAAGTCACTTTCCAGTTCCAAGCCAACAACTCATGCGTACTATCACAACCCAAACCATATACTGATTGTCCCCTAAACCCAAAGTATGCATATACGACCAGATCACGACCCTCTTGATCGATACTAAACACACACGTACAACACCACTTGACTCGATTTAGGCAACATGTTAACACCAGGTTTAAACCCTTAATTCGACACACCAACCTACACAAAACACCACAAGATTTGACGAGACACTCACCAAAAGAACTACACATCAAATCATAACTTTCCATGCCTCTCATTAAACATAATCACGCCTAGGATTTTCCATTTTAGTGTCTCATTTATTGCGTCATTTGAGGATCATATTAGGCTTGCATGTTTATTAGGTCGACATGTTAACTAGCAGATTTGACATAAAAACAAATACCCACACAACGACACCAAAACCCTCACCATAAGTAGCGTTTAATTTATATATTCATGACTAAATAGCGAGACACAGAACTGTAGACCAATCTTGATTGACATAACTGATTAGGCTTAGGTTTTACTTATAGTTTATGTCGTGTAATATACTGACGACAAAGGAAGTGAATGATGGTTACCTTAAACTGAAACAAAGAAGACGACTATGGACAAAACGATAGGACACAACTTATATGATCACCACACAAAACACCCCAAAGCTGCTAAAAAAAGCACCAAGGCTGCAACAAGTGAAACACCAAGCTGCTACAATGAATACCAAGCTGTACATACAATCGATAACCACACTGCAAGTCATCTCCTCTTCTTTCTTTGGCAACACGAATTAAGTTTAGTTTATTTTTAGATCGATATAGGGATAATAATGATAACCGGATTGTTTATACTTTTAGAGGATTTGATGAAACAACCGTGTGAATGATCATAAGAATGGAAAACCGCATATATAATTTAGGTAAGTCGTAATTAGCGTTTAATGAGGAGACTATTGAGTGTATCAAAAGATATTTCTTGTTCTTATCAAATCAAGACTAACATGTCTCCTTTTAATTCGTATCTTCAAAATAGGTAAGTCGTAATTTAGCTGTGATAATTCGTATCTTCAAAATAGGAAAAAGAAAACGTATTAGAACTTTAGGAATAAAATAGTAATGTCTCCTTTTAATTTAAGGTTAAGATAATGATTAGAAAACCTTGTAGTTTATTTCATTTAATTTATACATGTATTATAACATAAGGTATTTACTTCATATTATGTATTTTTAATTATAAGGTATAGTTTTAATATGTCAAATAAGTATAATTCATACTTTGGATAAAATTCAAAATGGTGCAAAATTTATGGTTCAAATATTTTGGGTTTTACAACTCTTCCCCTCTAAAAATAAATTTTCGCCCTCGAAATTGAAGTAGGAAGCTCGAACAGAAACGTACCAAATCACGAAAAGAAAAGAAAATGATTAACTCACTCATATTGATTCTTCTAAAAGATTTTAATAATTGAAAAAGGTTTTCTCATGACTTGGTCGAGACAACTAGGATAGTCTCAGGCTCTCCAGCAAAATAAATCATAACGAATCTGATCTAATATATCCGAAACATATATGTGACGGATGATAGCTGTAGCATCTCAAAAGAGGTACATGAACTAAAACATGAGACAAATACGAAGATAATGCTAAACGGTAGGAACTCCATCAATTCTATCTAAGTTTCCGAACGAATCAAAGAAGCATACAAACAGTCAACAAAGCTCATATCGAATTATCGAATGTACCAAATGTCTAACGAAAATGATGGAATATTAGTAATGCTATGAATGAACCTAAAGGCCAACTAACCGCGGATTAAATCTCCATTGTGCCAGAACATCTAACACGTCTGTACAGAGACACTCCAAGAACACCCAGTCGCCTGGTCTAAAATTTCAAAACTTATCCTCTACAATGGTAACTGTCTTAATAATCACTACATCAACTCCGGACCTTTAATAAGCAACTTTCCGACGTTATTCTACCAAAAGGTGCTCTACACTTCTGTTCATACATAAGTATGACAGGATTCAATTGCCATCAGCTTGCCATCTCGAGTCTGATTCCTCAAGCCTTATGCAGATCTTCCCAGAATTATGAAGTAAGACGCGAATCTCAGACACGATCACTGCAGGTGTGCCAAATAATTTCTAGCTTAAAGGTTTCTGCCAACTTGCTAAATGTCTTTCCATCATAAGGTCTGCTCCAGATCTTAATTCATCGTAGTACAACTAAGATGAATAAAGAAGTAAAAGTTGTGTGCCTCAGTTAAATAGTTTCCTCAAGTCTTCAACACAGATCATAATCCGCTATACAAAAATTACCTCCAAATCTTACTAACAACCACCACTGCTGCCAACTCCAAGTTATGCGTTGAATAATTCGCCTCATACGGTTCTAGTTGTCTTGATGCATAAGCAATAACCTTCTCGTACTGCATAAGGGCATAACCAAGTCTCTTCTTGAAACCTCCAAAAATTGGTACCCACCTGTAAGTATGGAAGTAGAGGCTAATTTATGTTCCAGCTTTTCCAAAACACTGTTCTTGATGCGTGGTTTTGTAACCTTACAACAGGTTTTACCTCTCGAGGGATCTCAAGAGGCTTACAACCCCACCAGGCAGTGTACCTGACCGATGTAGTATAGTGTAGTGGTAAGTACGGGGGATTGATCGTTCTCCACAGGGAATAGTGTTCGTTAGGTGTGAAAGGCTACTCTAATTAGGTCTAAGGGTTGAGGAAGATTCTTTTTATGTTTTTATAATTTTTATGAAAGCAAGTAAAATCTCGGTTTTGAAGAGTGGGCGGAATTAGTTGCTAGTCAACTAACCCAAATTACTACAAATGCAATAAAATAAAATAACAAAAATGAAAATGTGGTGAGAAACTTATGTGTAGAGAAATGTGTTTACTTAGATTTCCTTACTCCCTAACTATCTTTTACCGGTTAATTAGTGTGTATTAGTCGCGTGGATGACGGGTGTATTCCTTAATACCATTCGTGGGGTGGTGTACTTACTTCCCCAACTCTACAAGCTCCTACTTCACTCCTATGTCGAGCCGGCTAGGAAGCTCCTAACATGGGATCACTAGAATTCGCTTGTGCATTAAATACAACCATAAAAACCTTTAGTACGCGTTTGGTTCATGTTTCTTAAGACGTTCAAGCAAGTTACCGAATAGGAAGTTAGCCAGTTTTCTTAAGCCTAACATAGATAAACAATCATCCAATACAACTAATAACACACTAACAACCAATAATCAATAGCTAGGTTTCATTAGATCTAAGCAAACACAAGATAAATTTAGCCTAACATGTTAAACAAAAGACAAGAATAAGATAGAATCAAACAACACATAGACATATTGAATGATTAATTGATAACTTATCTTTCAATGAAACATGGAAGATCTCAAGGCAAAAAGCCCTGAAAAAGTAGCTAAAATCGTCTTAGGGTTTTATCCCAAAATTCCACACACTAAGCTCTCTCTAATGACAAAAAATTAGAAAACTATATATAGATTTTTGGATCTGACGGCGTCACCTTATGGATTGTGACGCCGTCACCTCGCCGCTTTTAGGGTTCCCGGATGACCTTCTTGACGCCGTCCCTCTTTAGCTCTTCAAAAATCCATTCTGGCCTATCAAGGCTTGACGCCGTCGAACCATGAACGTGACGCCGTCCCCTTATGATTTAAGCCGTGACGCCCTTGATTTAGTTAAAGCGTGACGCCGTCAGAATTCACATGCTATCTCACTGGCCCGTCATGAGTAAATTTCATGTCCAACTTTTCTTGCCAAGGCATGACGCCGTCCCATGTTAATTGTGACGCCGTCAAGAGTAACTTTTAGCCGATTCTTGAGACTTTGCCGTTTTCTTCACTTTTATGCTCCAAAAACGTCCAAAATGCCTCCTTTTCCAGATTTCTCCTCAAAAGTACCTAAAATGACAAAAGGAACGATTTAGGGCAATATTTGATCAAATAAATACGATTTCGGGCTTAAATGACCCCTTAAAAGCGGTACACTTTTCGCCTCATCAAATACCCTTACACTTGAGATTTGCTTGTCCTCAAGCAAATGCGCTTTTATTCTAATCAAAATACAAGTTAGGGGTCATTTTATGCAAACATAAAAGTAATTACAACAAATAATCGTTCCACTTCAATCATAATAAGCACGGAGATTACACACTAGCACCTCACAAGTAGTGTTTAGATACTCACATCTCTCAAGTGTCATCAAAATAAATCTCAAAAAATGAAAACGGATAATATCTCTCACTACCTGTCATAGCAAATAGATTACCATAGGCTTGGGAAAGGATCGAAAACCTCCTCCACTAGGCGTAAGCACCTAAGATAAACTATCAAAGAGGGCTTTTAAATGGGTTATAACGTTAGGTGTAGGGAAAAGGAAAACACGGTTTTGTTGGATACGGGATATTTTACTGGTGGCTAGTTAAAGATCTTGGTCAATTACATGTACTATACAATGTTGCTAAGCTAAGACTAGACTCGATCTTATGCTAGAAACGAAATAACAAAATAACAAAAATATAAAACAAACATAAAATGAAACGGGATGGTAGTCCGTATGTCTTTTTTTCTACTTTTCATTTTCTCATTTTTTTTTTGTGTTTTTCTTGATTTTTTTTTTTTTTTTTTTTTTTTTTTTTTTTTTTTTTTTTTTTTTTAACATACACTTTTACCCTACCATCCAAAATAATACATCATAGGGGCGTTGCATTCCCCTTACACTTGAATTTTTACATAACTTTACAAATACTAATCTAATGACTCGAATTAAGATAATTGAAAAACTTGGAGTACTTTTAAAACATTTAGCACATATGGGGGTAATAAATGATGTTCTTCCCCATTACTCCATTACACTAGTACTTTACCCATGAGTCCCAATCGTCCCAAAACAATATGTACAAGTATATGACTCGACTTAGCAACCATGTAATCAATTAGATAATTAACTTGGGTTTAAACAAATGTTGTCACAATAATGCACTAAAAATGAGTGCATACAAGGTAGGCTAAGGCGATTTGGGTGTACATTTTAGTGGGGTGTAACAAATTCTTCCTTTAAGTAAAATGCTTAAAGGTCGAAACGAAAAGATAGGCTCTGAGGGGTGTACTAGGGGTATCGTGTACTAAAAATGAGTACAACGCAAAGGGTGTGGGAGAATTACTTGACCAATATAGCCAATGTAATTATAACAAAAACACAGGTGTAAAACAATGGGTTAATCCTAATGCCTCTTATCATGTAGTAAATCTAACTACACGAATGTAGTCTCACTTGTGGCCTTGGAATGGTCCTAACGCAAGTTCTAGAATCTAAGTGCTACCGGTACACACATCATAGCATAAATGCTTTTCCTACCAATTCTAGGGGCGAACCTCACATATTTGGGGTGGAAAATTTTTTAGTGGTACGGTTTTTGTGCTAGTCATATAACTCCTATCCGTGAGACGCTCATTAAGATCAAAGTTTCACTCCTATATGTTGTAAAAAATTTTAAATTTGGCACTAAAATTACCCTAATCAAGTATTTCTCTCAGTTTTATTACACATCTACCATCAAACAAACAAAAATCAAGCGCAATGGCATTCTCTAAAATCGTACTTTTACCCTCCCCTTACACTTAAGATGAACATTGTCCCCAATGTTCAAATAACAAGATGTAAAAGAAAAAAAATAAAAGAATGAAATCAAATACTCCCCTGATTCGCTCGGTGGATAGTGAAATTACACGGTTAGATCTTCCTCCAAAGTAATGTAGAAGCTCCATGACTAATGCATCGCCATAAGCTTGATTCCATAAACATCTCCTTGTCCAAAATAACCTGTTAAACCTGAGAAAACAAACACGAAAACCTGCATAACATCGGCGGGATAAAATCTATATATAAGGATATAATGCTTGTGGAATGATAATTTTGCAGATTCCTGGAGATTATAAGTTGGAGATTTAATAAAAACTTTTTATGAAAACAAAACTTTCAAAAATTCCTGGAAATTAAATCTGACGCCGTCAGGTTATAACCCTGACGCCGTCAGAAATGACCTGACAAAAATTTTCATTTTAAGTTTCCGGAAAATTTCTGGAAAAACCTTTACCTTACTTCCTGGAAATCCTGCAAAACATCATTATGACTCGATACAAGCATTTGACTCAAACAATTACGAATATGTATGCTAATTTATTATTATTACGATTCATGTTCATATGTGTTCTAATAAACCGATTTAGATTTCCCTTACACTTATCTTTTGCAAAATACCTTTATATGTAGTTAAGACGAAGTTAAAAACAACATAAAGCATTTTCACAAATTACTTTTGAACATGAATCAATACTAATAAAAATTAAACACACATACGGAAACAAATAAAATCAAACAAACAAATAAATAAACACACAAAGCAAATAAAGCAAATAAAGCTTGGGTTGCCTCCCAAGAAGCGCTTTTCTTTATTAACGAGTCTTGTAGCTAGACTCAAAGTCACGTACATTACGTGACTCCATCATCGGTCACGGTTCCTAGGCCATTCTCCTTCCCGGTTTTATATTCCGGTCCTAATTTCAAACAATCCTTGTAGAAACCGAATATCCTTTCCATAACATAGTCTACTCCTTTACTTCTATCCTCATCATTCCTATAGTAGACCGCTTGCTTGAGCTCCTTCTCAACATTCGACAAGTGTTGGAATTGTTCTATCTTATATGGCATTTGGTAGCTTACTTCATCGGTCTCATCCTTAAATCTAACTATCCCTAAGGAGGGTTCATAAGTCATTCTAGAGACCTCAACAAATGGTTTTCCAAAAACCACTTGAGTCAAGGATGCATCGACTATTGGGCGGATATCTTCTACAATTACAAAGTCGGTGACATAGGTGAAGTTTCCTACATAAACCGGTAATCCCTTAACTCTTCCCGTGAAGTTACTCATCCAACCCTTGTCAGGGAACATCCTATACCCAAGTTGATTCTTCATTATCAAGTTGTAGTGGGCTCTAGTCATGATGTTTATGGGTGATCTAAGGTCGATGTAAGCTTTCCACACATGTAGATGTCCGATGTTGCATGGTATGTTGAGATTAGAAGGGTCGCCTACTTCTATGATTGGTCTACCTAGGAAGTATTGTGTCTTGGGGTCATCGAATAAGTTTGTATGATATGCGCGCTCTTCCTTAGTGGGTAGCCTATTGAAGTAGTCCTCATCATCATCTACTTCTTCAATCTCACTTGTCCTAACTTGCTTATCAACCTCGACTTTCTTATCCTCATCCTTAGGTTCACTATTATCCTCATTCCTATCAATTGGTTTAATAGTGACAATGTTGACAAAGTGGACGTGTTTGGATGAAGAGGGGTCTTTTACTTGGGGTCCGCTATTTGTGTTCCTAGCGTCCTTATGTGGAGGTGATAGCACTTGGTTATTGAGGGCTTTCAACAAGTTGTCAATTTTGTTGGTCATCTCTGTTTGTTGTTGATTAAATTCGGATTCGAATCTAGCTATCCGAGCTTCTTGAGATGCCATAAATTGAGACATCAATCCTTCAAAGTTATTGGTACTACCATTGCCGGAAGGATTGTTGTTGAAAGTACGGTTCGAGTTGGAACCGCTTGATTGGAAACGATTAGGTGGGTTGGAAGAATTGGTTTGTTGTGAGTTTTGGTTTTGTTTCCACCTAAGGTTTGGGTGATTTTTCCATGAGGGGTTGTATGAATCACCATAAGGGTTTGGCTCGGGTTTGAAAGTGTACCACTTGTCTCCCGCTCCGTCGGTACGCGATGATGCGTAGTCCACAAAAGCTTGTTCGGGGAGTTCCATGCAATTACGAGTGTCGTGGGGACCACTACATAATTCACACGAAGAAGTGATTTTGTTCACTTGGCTTGAAGGTTTAGGAGCCTCGTAGGATTTCATGAGAAACTTGACTTGGTCTTCAAGTTCTATGATCCTACGGTCAGAAGTGCTTGAATTGTTAGAAGGCAAAGATATTGCCTTGACCGTTTTATTCAAATCACGGGGATCACTCCAACTTTCGTTGTCATAAAGAGCAAGTTCCTCTAGGAGAGCCCATGATTGTTCCGCACGTAGATCACGTAGCTTGCCACCGGCTGATTGGTCAATGGTTTGCCTCGTGGAGAGATTGATATGGTCATAGAAGATTTGGACTTGGAGCCAAAGTTCTATGCCATGGTGAGGGACTTTTTGGAGTAAGTCCTTGAATCGAGTCCATGCCTCGTAGAGAGTTTCGCCTTGACGTTGTTGGAACATCAAGATATCATTCCTTAGCTTGGTAGTTCTTCCCGGTGGGAAAAACTGAGCAAGGAAACGAGTGGTGAGATCATCCCAAGAGGTGATGGATCCTGCGGGTTGACGTTCTAGCCACTGACTAGCTTGTTCCCGCAAAGAGAATTGGAAGAGACGCAATCGGGTCGTCTCTCGAGTGGCAACATCAAGGTCTATAGAATCAACGATTTTAAGAAAGTCCTTGAGATGTTGATTAGGATCTTCAGAACGAAGTCCATGGAATGCGCATCCGCTTTGCACCAACCGGATGGTGTCGGATCGCAAGGGTGTGATATTGGCTCCTTGAGTGAGCTCAATGGTGTTTCGATAGCCATGGTGGCTAGGACGGGAATACTCTCCTAAAGTACGGGCTCTAGGAGGTGGTGGTGGTTGTTGTGGTGGTGGGTTGTGGGGGTTAAGGATATTACCATCTTCCATGATGTCGGATGGTATGGTTACGAACAAAGACACGAAGAAAATAGATAGACTAAAGAAAACCTAGAAAAATAAAATAAAAATCTCACTAGAAAGGAATCTAGTGAGTAGACCTAATAGAAATAAAAATTCAACCTAAACAATAACTATTCCCCGGCAGCGGCGCCAAAAACTTGATGCGTGGTTTTGTAACCTTACAACAGGTTTTACCTCTCGAGGGATCTCAAGAGGCTTACAACCCCACCAGGCAGTGTACCTGACCGATGTAGTATAGTGTAGTGGTAAGTACGGGGGATTGATCGTTCTCCACAGGGAATAGTGTTCGTTAGGTGTGAAAGGCTACTCTAATTAGGTCTAAGGGTTGAGGAAGATTCTTTTTATGTTTTTATAATTTTTATGAAAGCAAGTAAAATCTCGGTTTTGAAGAGTGGGCGGAATTAGTTGCTAGTCAACTAACCCAAATTACTACAAATGCAATAAAATAAAATAACAAAAATGAAAATGTGGTGAGAAACTTATGTGTAGAGAAATGTGTTTACTTAGATTTCCTTACTCCCTAACTATCTTTTACCGGTTAATTAGTGTGTATTAGTCGCGTGGATGACGGGTGTATTCCTTAATACCATTCGTGGGGTGGCGTACTTACTTCCCCAACTCTACAAGCTCCTACTTCACTCCTATGTCGAGCCGGCTAGGAAGCTCCTAACATGGGATCACTAGAATTCGCTTGTGCATTAAATACAACCATAAAAACCTTTAGTACGCGTTTGGTTCATGTTTCTTAAGACGTTCAAGCAAGTTACCGAATAGGAAGTTAGCCAGTTTTCTTAAGCCTAACATAGATAAACAATCATCCAATACAACTAATAACACACTAACAACCAATAATCAATAGCTAGGTTTCATTAGATCTAAGCAAACACAAGATAAATTTAGCCTAACATGTTAAACAAAAGACAAGAATAAGATAGAATCAAACAACACATAGACATATTGAATGATTAATTGATAACTTATCTTTCAATGAAACATGGAAGATCTCAAGGCAAAAAGCCCTGAAAAAGTAGCTAAAATCGTCTTAGGGTTTTATCCCAAAATTCCACACACTAAGCTCTCTCTAATGACAAAAAATTAGAAAACTATATATAGATTTTTGGATCTGACGGCGTCACCTTATGGATTGTGACGCCGTCACCTCGCCGCTTTTAGGGTTCCCGGATGACCTTCTTGACGCCGTCCCTCTTTAGCTCTTCAAAAATCCATTCTGGCCTATCAAGGCTTGACGCCGTCGAACCATGAACGTGACGCCGTCCCCTTATGATTTAAGCCGTGACGCCCTTGATTTAGTTAAAGCGTGACGCCGTCAGAATTCACATGCTATCTCACTGGCCCGTCATGAGTAAATTTCATGTCCAACTTTTCTTGCCAAGGCATGACGCCGTCCCATGTTAATTGTGACGCCGTCAAGAGTAACTTTTAGCCGATTCTTGAGACTTTGCCGTTTTCTTCACTTTTATGCTCCAAAAACGTCCAAAATGCCTCCTTTTCCAGATTTCTCCTCAAAAGTACCTAAAATGACAAAAGGAACGATTTAGGGCAATATTTGATCAAATAAATACGATTTCGGGCTTAAATGACCCCTTAAAAGCGGTACACTTTTCGCCTCATCAGTTCTCATCCCAACTAAACTTCTCTCCTCTTCTCATAAGCTTCGTCAACGGTAACGCCAGTCATGAACATCTTCCACATTCTTCTGCAAGGCTCAAAAGTTTCTAACTTTGGTAACTGTCGTCGGTCTTGGCCATTTGGTGATAGTTTCCATCTTCGCACGATCCTAATAATACCATCAACTAAGAACGCCACTTGTCCCAACCGATGTCACACCTCCAGAATATATAAAGTTTCTTCTTACGCAAAGTTTCCAACATAATACGAAAATGATCCTCATGTTTCTCCTTCGTCTCTGAATGTACTAAGATGTCATACTATGACAAATTTGTCCAAGTACTTACGAAAGACACGATTCATCATGTCCATAAAATAGTAGAAGCATTAGCCAATACAATTGGCGTCACTAAACTCATAGTGATCATAACGAGTACGAAAGATAGTTCTAGGAATATCTTGCTCTTCACACGCAACTAATGATAACCAGGTCTTAACTCAGTCTTAGAGAAGACTTCACATCCTAAAGTTGATCAGATAAGTTGTCGATGCAAGGTAATGGATAACGGTTTCTAACTGTAATACGATCCAACTTCCAGAAATCAATACATAATATCCTACTACCATCCTTCTTCATCGCGAATAAAACTGGAGCACCCCACGGAGATACGCTCAGATGAATAAAACTACTTCCTAATTCTTGTTGTTGCCCCTTCATTTCTCTCAATTTAACTGGTGCTATTCGATACGGAGTTTTAGAATCAGGCAAAACGTCGCTCAGGGACTACATCGAAAAAGTTCAGATTGCAAAATGACTCTCTCTCAAGGTGAGATCCAGCCAAAGGTGTTCAAAATAGGTGCTAGGAAACCTTCACAACCATGAAAATAACGTACGAGTTTCCAGGGTAGTAATGATAACAACGGCTTAACCAATTGGAAATCATGGTAACAAGAATTCAGGATGCTCGAATTGTCAAAGGTGTACAGTATGACAGTAGTTAGCATCTTGATGCTCAGTCAACTAATCCATACCAGAATAACATCGAAATTAACATTCCAGAGAAAGACAGATCAGCAGAGTGAATCTTATCATTCAGAAGTGAGGGAAACATCCCCATACTCGTGGTTAATCACCACAAGGTTTCTTATGGGAATAGGAATGGGTAAGATGAATTTAATAGTGGAGGGAGACTTAAATATGCTTAGCAAAAGCAAGAGGAATCACAGAATGTGTCAAACACATCATGGTCACAAGAATTCTCAGAATGATCTAAGAGGCATCTAAAGGATTAACAAACGAATCAGAGGTCAAGGTCGGAATCAAAAAATGAGGCTTATATAGTGTCAGGCATTACTACAGAATTCTCAACGCATTCTAAACTTACTCGGTCACAAATCTTAGGTTTCGCAAAATAATAAGTTTCTAATCTCCGGAAAAAAAAGTGATCTTAAAAGGGCTAAATTAACAGTAAGGCACGAATCAGAGTGATGCGGAAGCAATGATACTTAAACAAATGTCTTATAGTCTACCCAATCCTCACCGGTCATGACCTAAGTTTCTTCAGAGTGGAAATCCTAAAGCAAATTCTCAAAGGTTGTTTCATAAGCTCCTATAGTGCAAACCTAAGGGCCAAATCTTTCACAGGTCATAACTTAAAGTGCTACAGGTCGAAGCCTAAGCTCTGATACCATAATTGTAACATCCCAACCCGACAAGGGTAGAAGTATCACATTATGGTGGCATATCAGAACATACATAATAAAAATGCAAGCGGAAGTCTAATCATAAATACCAAAATGTAAGTCAACATGACTTAAAGGAAATACATAAGTTCCACAAGAAATCCAAATGAAGGAAACATCATAATCTGAGTCTCAAAACAATGAAATAACATGGTATCAAAGCTAAGATGTCTAGGGTAAGTCTGCACTCAGCTCCTACTCTCATCCCAAAAGATAGCCCCAGCTCCTAGCTTAATGACCTGCCGCGGAGAAAAGAAATGCGGCTGAGCTTAAAAAGTCCAGCGAACCGATATATATATATATATATATATATATATATATATATATATATATATATATATATATATTATATATATAACAAAGTACTGAAACTAAAAATGAGAAATACAGAATATAGTGCATTGTGGAATAACAGAAGGTATAATATAGGTGTATCAAAGGTGTAAGGGTTGTCAGAAATCTACCACGAGCCCATAAACATATCATATCATAAACATCATAATCATGGTCTTCATAAATAACATAAGTAACATAATGGAGTAGCTAGCTCCCAGAAATGTGAAGGGCATGTATTGCACACAGTACCAATCACCAGAAATATAACATATAACATAACAGATCAGATCTAGGATGCATCCATACGCCCCTGCAGAAAATCATAATGGCCAGAAACATAATACATAACAGAAAAGGGACGGGGTGGAACATCACTCGACCACCCTAGAGTCATGCCATTGGTGCATCAATGACATGGTCATGGAACCCCCATGACTAGTGATAGCTCGGGTATCAAACTGAAGGGTCAAACAGAATGTCATAGTAATGACACAGAATCTAAGGTCATCAGAAATATCATAATCATAGGTTCATATCAAAGGGTGCATAGCAAAGGTTCATATCAAAGGCTTATGTCATCGTATTATATCAGAAGTGTCATAATAGAAAGGCTCATAGCAAAGACACTAAGCAATCAAAAGGTGTGAAAGGATCATGAGAAACCTTATAAGAAAGGTCATAATATATGTACCTTATGCAAAAGACAATGAATGAAATAACCAAGAAGCACACGGAACAGAAGCTACTCCCTCTTCACGGAACCTATATGAATTAATAATCACGTATTACTTATAAGCCCATTTTTATAAGTTTATTTCATGTTTAGTGCTAATAGTTATCCAGGTTACAAAATTAGGGTTTCTTTCTATTTTTAGAAACATTCTATTTTTAGTAACTTTCCATATATAGTAACTTTTTATATTTAATAACTTAGGGTTACAAATGATAATAAGTTAAGTTGAAGGTTTATTATGACAATTTCCATAGTTTAGGGTTTTATATGACATTTTAGCAAGGTCTAGGGTTAATTGTGACAATAATCAAAGCTTAGGGTTAAATGTGTAAATTTAGGTTAAATGCTTATTTTACCGAATTAGGAGCAAATAGGAAACTCGAATTAGTTTTCAAAACCCTTGACGAACTAGGAATATTCATATCACATTCGGATCACATATATTCAAAACCAACTCAGATCATATTATAATATACTCGGTTCACACTTAAAATGATTTCGCATCTTTACACCAAGGTACCCTCGGTATTAACTTACCTCGAGACAACTCACACCAAAACCCCTAGCGAGAACCCACCAATACAACACCCTCTCGTTAATCCCTTGCTACCATGCATACACAATACACTTGAACACAAACTAATCCTTAACCCTTTATTTAACGCATGAATGAAAACCCACAAGTTTAGTTATGGTTTGACAAAAAAAGACACACTCACACGCTAACACCACCACACACACACACACACAAATATATATATATATATATATATATATATATATATATATATATATATATCATGACATGCAGCTTCTCACCTTATATATTTTATAAGTCACTTTCCAGTTCCAAGCCAACAACTCATGCGTACTATCACAACCCAAACCATATACTGATTGTCCCCTAAACCCAAAGTATGCATAACCGACCAGATCACGACCCTCTTGATCGATACTAAACACACACGTACAACACCACTTGACTCGATTTAGGCAACATGTTAACACCAGGTTTAAACCCTTAATTCGACACACCAACCTACACAAAACACCACAAGATTTGACGAGACACACGCCAAAAGAACTACACATCAAATCATAACTTTCCATGCCTCTCGTTAAACATAATCACGCCTAGGATTTCCCATTTTAGTGTCTCATTTATTGCGTCATTTGAGGATCATATTAGGCTTGCATGTTTATTAGGTCAACATGTTAACTAGCAGATTTGACATAAAAAAAAATACCCACACAACGACACCAAAATCCTCACCATAAGTAGCGTTTAATTTATATATTCATGACTATATAGCGAGACATAGAACTGCAGACCAATCTTGATTGACATAACCGATTAGGTTTAGGTTTTACTTATAGTTTATGTCGTGTAATATACTGATGACAAAGGAAGTGAATGATGGTTACCTTAAACTGAAACAAAGAAGTCGACTAAAAACGATAGGACACAACTTATATGATCACCACACAAAACACCCCAAAGCTGCTAAAAAAAAAGCACCAAGGTTGCAACAAGTGAAACACCGAGCTGGTACAATGAATACTGATTGTACAATAAATTGCACTACCAGGCCTTCGATGATGATCAAAGGATTTATGGGGTGTTGAGGTTGCGCCAAGCTTGTCTTTAACCTGAAATAAGAATTACTAAAACCCTACGTTAAGTGATTGCGTATGGGTTGGACCCTGCGAACCACCTCCGGCGTGCGAGTAAGTATGTGATATGGTAAGTTTGTAGTAAGTTGAGAGAGTTAAGTTGGCATTACCATGGTTATGGCCCGTCTAAGCTATTTATAAGGGAGAAATAGGCCTTAGAGGGCGGTTGCACTTGATTCGGAGATCATGGGAGCGTCCCATGAAATGTGGTAACCGCTAGGGCTTTGTGGCCCACGATCTCCTCCTTGGCGGGAAAGCCTAAGGGAAGGAGGAACGTGGGTGTGACCAGGTCAAGGTAGCTCTCCGTTGTAGTTCCTTCGTAGGAGATACCCCGAAGGGCTTAAGGCTTTGATTGGCGGATTCCCACATGGTAATCACTTCATAGATGAATGGTTTTACGCCAATGAAACGTTTTAGGAGATTAACCTGGGCCTCCAAAGAGAGGGCTTCGCACAGGCTCGAAGGGGAGTCCTTCGACCCATTCGGAGGGTACATCATCAAGCCCCCCAGTCGAAAGTGATATATACGTACGAGTTTATATTGCATTCAACTCAAAAAACATGCTACACTCTATCCCTTTCGTCACAAATTCGTACGAATAAAGGATAAGTGCATAAACAGACTTGCTCAATAAATGCAGCTAATGAATATGCAACTACCACACCCTAGGCTTCAGTAGCTAGGATTTCGGTAACCACAAACTTCTTTTCAAATTTTAAAAAACAAATTGGAGTCCGTATATTGCTCTGATTATGATTGCACGTGGAAGGCTAGGATAAAACCACAAAGAATATATATAAACCCTGCATAATCGTAACCCTAGATCACTTTTCTTTTGCGCCCAAAATACACATACACGACACTGTGCTTCGTGCTTCGGTTGAGCTTAAAGGTAATTTTTCTTTCCCAATTCTTTGACCTTTTGCTCTCATTGTTTCTAATTCGAGATGAGCATGGCAGTGAAAAGAATTATTAGGCAGCAGAAATGTACTCTATCAGAGCAGGCTTTGACATAATTTCTTGATTTAAGATCATTTGAGGACCAAACTTTTTTTACATACCAAGGGACTAATCTCCACCCTCCATCTTTATTTGATCTAATGGATGAGATTAATCCCAACAATTTAAAAAACCCACTTTCATCCTTTTTTTTCAAATATTAATATCTTTCAAACCGTTAATCGTTAAGCGAAAAAAAATATGCCGTTACGACGAGCATTTAATTATCTTTCTATAGATAGGCAATTTGATATATTTTCGACAATTTTTTTTTTCATTTTTTTTACGTTTTTTTTCGTGGCCGAAAAAATCATATATGATATATCATATATGATATTACATATCATATATGATATATATGATATTACATATCATATATGATATATATGATATATGATTTTTTCGGCTACGAAAAAAAACGTGAAAAAAATGAATTTTTTTTTTGTCGAAAGTATATCAAAATGCCCGTCTATAGAAAGATAATTAAATGCTTGTCGCGATGGTGTAATTATTTTCGCTTAACGATTAACGGTTTAAGAGATATTTAAATTATAAAAAATGGGTGAAATATTAAATGCTTTTAATCTCAACCATTGATTTCTTTTTAGATGGATGGTGGGGATGAGTCCCTTGGTATGTGAGGAATGTTTGGTTTCTAAAATAACTCGACTCTAATTTCTTAGCAAATACCCCATACCCAAGGAGTTTAAAGTGATGCTTCCAAACGAAAACCAAAATATTTTTGATGCTCCAACTGGGTATGTGGGGCTTTATGTTCATGCATTTACAGAATCCAACTTTAGGATTCCCATTCATCCCTTAATCCTAGAGTTCTTACAATATTATCAAGTGCATATTTCGAGGTTGAATCCATTTGGCCTAGCCAAGTTGACCACCTACATTGTTGTGTGTAAAGCTTATGGTTATGAGCCCACACTAACTGTGCTTAGAGGCTTCATTAACCTTTGCCCGAGTGGTGATTGGATAACCTTGGCCAAGATATGTGAGTATGATGTGCCTTGTTTAATTGCTAAACCCTTTGCCAATATAAGAAAATGGAAAGGTTTATTCTTTTATGTACAAAATACGATCATACCTCCAGAATATCCAGCCTTACTAGATAAAGCATTCCGGTTTGACGAGAAACGCTTTGATGATCCTTTGCCATATCATATAAGGGGCAATCCCCTCTACCAGCGTCTTGCCCGCCACCCTTTTGATGTTCAGACGTTTCCGGAGCCGATTCTGTATATGGCGGGTATTGTTGATCATTGGGAAGGCTCTCCATTGAAACCTGAGATAATGTGTGAAGGGAAAAGTATATATATACCCATTCAAAATAAAGTAAAGTACTTATCTGCTGATATTTATCTTTTCTTCTTTGTTGTTGCAGGAATGGCATTCAGAAATTTTGTTGTAGCCCGTGGTACTAGAGAAATTAGTTTCATCCCCCAAGATCCAAAGAATGCGAGCTACGGAGTAGGCTCTCCGTCAATATCAGTCAATAATGAAGAAACCCCGCACTTTGTGGAAAATGTAGCAGATTCTGATGATCCCCTTATCAAGGAATTTCAAGCGAGGCTCGCAGGGTCCTCCGGCGTGTCAAACAAGAAGAAAAGTAGGAAAGGAAGAGTTGCTATGTCTGTTAAAACTCCTCCGAAAAGGAAATTATCTCTCCCCACCCCTTCGACAAGAATGGTGAAACCCAAATGCTCTCATGCTAAAACCTTCATACCTACCGCCCTAAAGATTCCAGAAGATGAAACTACTAGTAAGTGGAGATCTTTCATGCATAATAAACACCATACTTCATACAGTTGACTGTCCTATCTTTCGTAGGTTTGCCTGATACAAAGGAGCTTCCGAATGCTCTTGCATGTCACCATTTGGTGGACAAGATGACACCAGCCAGTTGGAGAGGGATTCTGGATAATATGTCTATGGAGGAGCTGTGTAACTTTCATTCCAAGAGTTATGCTAGACAGACTGTTTTAGATAATCATCTTAATTCTCGAACAAGAGAGTTGGCTTAGACAGTATTGGCTGTGAGGGGGAAAATGGATGTTATCTTAGCCAAAGAAAAGGACAGGGATAATGAGTATGCTGAGTTGGAAGCCAAATGTAAGGAAGCAATGGAGGATTTGGAGAAAAATCCTATTGTCCAAGACATGCGAATAAGAATCAATAGTCTCGAAGGACAGTTGAGGGAATCTCAAGCAGAACGTGACAAATTGAGGGTGGAGGAGGCTAAGGTGTCTGGTTATAGGGCACAGATTACGGCACTCAAATCCACATGTGCAGATCTTGAAGCGAAAAGGCTAGGTTGGTTGAGCAGGAGATCAAGCTTTGCGAGGAGATTGATGAACTTAAAATCCAATGCAAAAACTTGAAGAAGGACAGAGCTGAGGTGGTTTCGAAGGTTGTTCCTCATGTTGCAATGGAATTGTACCATAGTGATGAGGTGGGGGAAGTTATTGGGAGGCTGGTGAACTCGGCCATTTTCTATGGTACATGTACGACATTGGAAGAAATTGCCCAGACAAAGAAACTTGTGGTCTTGTCGGAGATATCCTACTATCGTCCGAATTCTGAGCAAGAACATAATGACGCTGGCAATGCGTTCACGTCAGTAGAGTACCCTTTCCTCACCGAAGCAACCAAAGACCCTCAGCTTCAGTAGAAGATCTCCTGGCAAAGAAACCGAGGAAGGTTCAGCCCCCCTCTCCAACCAAGAAGACTGCATCCGTGAGGCCTCCGTCTCCATCAAAGAATCCCAATTTCTTGAAAAATGCATAAGGGCTGCCGTGTTGGCAGTAATTTAGTCGTAAGGGTGGCATGTACCATTTTAAACAATGTCCCATTATGCTTGTTAGGCTTTTGCCTATATGCTTTGACAATTTTTCTTTGCTTCATGCTGGGCTTCGGCCCATGCTTCGAACAATTGCTTTAGTATTTTTTGATGGCTTTGACCATGCTTTGTCTTGGTAATACCATTTAGGGGGCAATGTCCCTCTTCGAATGTCATGCTTTTCTTCTCTTACGCTTACATTAAACGTACACATACAACCTAAGGTTATAACCTTATTGTGTGTATTTTGGACCAAGATTTTTAGCAATCGTATAATTTGACTGCGACAGAGGGTCGCGACCCACTCCGTCTTCATCCTTAAGTTACAAAGGGCTTAGAATACCCTAAGACTTCATAGGAAAGTTAATGTGAATTGTAATGGATGTTATTTGTGTACAAGACATGTGTCTTGTTTCATCCTTCGACATTGAAACTTGTAAAGTACTTGGCTGAACAAATCTTTGTTGTAAATAACGAAACAAGAGATTTGAGGGAAATGCGTTATATCATTAAGTGGGTAGGGAGGATTACATCATTTTAAGAAATGAACACTAAGACACCTACCATTAATGCTTCTTTCCCCAAGTGAGAAGAATGCGTTACATGAATTTGAAAAAAAAAACTGAGTGCTTTTAATAATAGTAAGTCTTATATGTAAAACTTACGAAGATTGGTACCATTCCAAGTCCTATCCATGACCTCTCCTTTGAGCGTTGCAAGCTTGTAGGCTCCATTTCCGTAGGCTTCGGATATGATGTAGGGTCCTTCCCATGTGGGCCCTAACTTTCCTTCGTACTCGGCCTTGCTAGCGCAGTTTAACCGAAGGACATATTCACCTGGCTTGAAAGTGGAGGGTCGAACTCGGTTGTTGTAGTACTTTTCAAACTTCTGTTTGTAGATAGCCTCTCTAATTGAGGCTATTTCTCTTATTTCTTCAAGAAGATCAAGGTTTTCCCAAAGCCTTTCTTCATTCATCTTTTCCTCAAAGCTCACAATGCGCTCTGTTTCAATGCTTATTTCGGAAGGTATAACAGCCTCCGTTCCATAAGTAAGGCTGAAAGGAGTCTCCCCATTGCTTGACTTGGGGTGCGTCCTATGCGCCCACAGAACCTGGGGTAGTTCATCTACCCACCCATGATGGCTTCGTCCTAACCTCTTTTCGATTCCATTAACAATGTCCCTATTGGTGACTTCAACTTGCCCATTGCCCTGAGGATGGTATATGGAAGTGAATGACTGTTTGATCTTTAGGCCTTCGCAAAAGATCAGGAACACCCCTTCGGCGAATTGCTTCCCGTTGTCAGATATGATGATGTGAGGAACCCCGAATCGACAGATTATGTGTTCCCACACAAACTTTTCCATATGCCTTCCTGTTACTGATGCCAAAGGTTTGGTTTCAACCCATTTGGTGAAATAGTCTATGGCTATGACCAAGAATTTGACTCCTCCTGGAGCCATTGGTAAGGGTCCAACTATATCAATTCCCCACTGACAGAAAGGCCATGCTGAAGTGACGGAGGTCATGTCTTGCTTAGGCATTCTTGGAACTTTGGAGTGGATCTGACATGCTTCCCACTTTTGTATTATTTCCATTGCGTCCTTGTGCATGGACGGCCAATAATATCCAAGCTTCATTATTTTCGAGACAACGGAGCGAGGGCCTGTGTGTAAACCGCAGGATCCTTCATGTACCTCATAGATGATGTTCGAAGCTTGCTTTGGCCCCACACAACGAAGCCATGGAGACAAGAAAGATCTCCTGTAGAGATTATCCCCAATAAGTCTGTATTGGGGAGCTTTGACCCTGACCTTTCGCGCTAGTTTTAGGTCTTCGGGAAGGATACCACTGATCAAGTATTCTCTTATTGGGGTAATCCAATTTGGGCCTTCTTCGAGTAAGACATCAGATACTTCGCCTCATTTTATTGACCTATCAGCCAATACTTCTACCAAAACCTCCTTCGTTAGATGAGCAAATACCATCGAAGCTAGCTTGCTCAAAGCATCCGCTTTCTTGTTTTGGTTTCTGCGAACATGTGCTATCTCATAGGATTCGAACCCCTGAAGAAGTTCTTTAGCTTTATCCAAATATTGTTTAATGGTGGGCTGTCTTGCTTCGTAAGAGCCCTTGATTTGGTTGGCGACTAGCTGCGAGTCCACAAAAATGGAGAGGTCACGAACCTCCATGTCCTTTGCGAGTCGAAGGCCAGCTAGCAAAGCTTCATACTCTGCTTCATTGTTTGTAGCCTCGAACTCAAAATGTAATGCATACGTGTACTCTTTTTTCTCCAGACTAACCAGCATCAGACCTGCTCCCGAACCATCAGAGCTTGAGGCTCCGTATGTGTATAGTTTCCACCCCTCCTTCGTCTTTGGGGGCTTTTCTTTCGGGATTTCTCTGTCTTGGCTAGGTCCGGAGGGTGTTTCAGCAAGAAAATCTGCAAGTATTTGGCATTTGACGGAGTTTCGACCCTTGTACTCTATGTCATGTTCTCCCAGTTCGATGGCCCATTTGGCCACTCTACCCGATTTCTCAGGCTTCGACAGTATCTGCTTAATTGGCTTATCGGTCAATACTGTGATGGGATGAGCTTGGAAGTACCTTCGAAGATGCCTTGCAGCGTAAACCAAGGCTAGGACTAGCTTTTCCAATTCCGGATAGTTTAATTCAGCCCCTTGCAGGACCGTGCTAACAAAGTAGATCGGGACTTGCTTCTTATCCTTTTCTGCCAAAAGAACAGCACGGATGCTTTCGAAGGATGCTGCAATGTACATGAACAACACTTCGCCTTTGATTGGGGCTGTAAGTGTTGGTAAGATTTCCATGAAATCTTTCAGTTTTTGGAAAGCGGCCTCTGCATCACAACTCCATTGGAAAGTCTTTTTATCTGTACACCCCTTGAGTGTTTTGAAAAATGGTAAAGAACGATCCGCCCCTTTCGACAGGAATCTGCTAAGTGTTGCGAGCTTCCCATTTAGGCTTTGTACTTCTTTTAATGACTTTGGAGCTTGTAGATCAGTGATGGCTTTGACTTTTGAAGGGTTAGCTTTAATCCCTTGCTTTGTAATCAGATGCCCCAAGAGTTGTCCTTCTTCCACACCAAAGGAGCATTTCTTTGGGTTAAGCTTCATGTTGATTGCCCTCAATTGATCGAAGGTTTCTTGAATGTCGGAGAGTAGGTCTTCCTCAGTCCTACTTTTTATTACCATGTCATCAACGTAGGCTTCCAGGTTCCTTCCTATTTGCTTGTGGAAGGCTTTGTCTACCAACCGTTGATAGGTTGCCCTTGCGTTCTTTAGACCGAAGGGCATTTTCTTGTAGCAATAGACACCCTTTCCTATGTAGAAGGTTGTCTTCTCCTCATCTTTCTCCGCCATTTGTATTTGGTGATACCCTTTGTAGGCATCCAGAAAACATTTCAAACGGAACCCCGAGAGGGATTCGACCTTCCAATCAATTTCTGGTAGAGGGTAGCAGTCCTTTGGGCAAGCTTTGTTGATGTCGGTGAAATCAACACACATTCGCCACCCCCCGTCACTCTTCTTTACCATAACTGGATTAGCTACCCAGGTTTGGTATTTCACTTCTCTTAGAATTCCTACTCGTACAAGTTCATCCACCTCTTTGCAAGCGGCTGCGTTCCTTTCAGGTGCCAGGCTTCATCGCTTCTGCTTTATTGGTTCTATGTGCTTGAACTCATTAAGCTTATGCTCTATGCCGAAGGGCTTGCCATCGATCATAAGAGTCCGAGGAACTCCTGTCATGTCTGAGTATGTCCATGCGAAAACATCCTTGTTGGCTTTGAGTAGCTTCTCCAATTCTGCCTTGAAGTTGGCAGTGAGTTGCTTTCCGATTACCACCGTTTGCTCTGGATAGAGCTCATTTACCATAATACGTTCTTCGGCATATGTACAACTTAGAATGGCCTTCGGAGGCTCTTCGGGACTTTCTTTGATCTTTTTGCCAATATCTCCAGTCTTCCCTTGATTGTAGCTAGAGAATACGGTTCCTATCCCATAAGGTGTATGGAATTTCACTGCTGCATGTATGGTGGAGACTACAATACCCATTCTTTGCATGGCGGTCCTTCATATCAACAGATTGTAGGGAGAATCGTACCTTACGATAGCAAATGTGAGTGTTTTTGTTCTTGCGAGCTTGCCTTCTCCAATTGTTATGTCCAATGGTACTTCTCCCAGAGGCCAAAAATGCTCACCGGAGAACCCTACCAAAGGTATCTTCGAATCAACCCGTTGCGATCTGATCGAAGGCTTGAGCTTAAGAAAACAATGCTCGTATATGATTTCGCAGGAGCTTCCGCAGTCCATGTAGGCTCTGTTTACTTCTCGGTTGAAGATTAGAACTTTGATGACCACTGGATCGTTCGAAGGGACTTGGCCTGTGATAGGAGGAAATGTTACTTCCCCTACTTCGCTTACCTCCTGCTCTGCTACCTTTCTTTTTAAGCTTGCTTCGCCCCAACGAACCATAAGTATTGGAGCTTCGAGAGGAGTAGTATCTTTAGCCAATTGAGTGTCGGACATTTTTTCCTTTCCCTTCTTTATACCCTTCACCAAATGTGCCAATTGCCCGGACTTTACAGCTTCTTCTATTTGCTTCTTTAACTCTCTGCAACTGTTTGTATCATGACCGTAATCTTCATGAAAGTGACAATACTTGCTGATATCCCTGTTTTTGCCCTTGCTTGTCATACGAGGGGGTGCTTCGAAAGCTTTAGCAGCCCTCTCTGTTGCAAGTATTTCCTTCAGAGACTTAGTTAAGCTTCCCAGCAAACCATGGTTAGGACCTTTGTATGGAGAAAACCTGTCTCTGTTTTTGTTCTTGTTCTTTGACCCTTCCCACACAGAATGCTTTGAGAACTTGCTGTTGTTGTCTCTGTCGATCGGAGCACCGTTAGTAGATACCTCTTTTGCTTCAATCCAAGTATACGTCTTTTCCATTAACCCTTTGTATGTTGTCGGAAGGTCAGTGGATAAGAACTCCACCAAACTCCGATTTCGAAGACCATGTACGAAACCCGAAATGCGCTGATCTTCATGTAGACCCAAGATCTGTAAAGTTTCATCGGTGTACCTAGTAACGAAGGCCCTTGTGCTTTTGTTTTCTTTTTGTTTAATGTTGTGCACCGTTAAATGGGTCCTTGTAAACTTCTTTTGCTGACTGAAGTGTGATCGGAACTTAGCCTTGAGATCGTCAAGATTGACAATGCTGCCAGGCTTTTGCCCATTCCACCAAATACGGGCAGAATCCCACAGGGTATAAGTAAACATGTGACAGGCCACAGGCATAACCCACTTTTGCATCTTAATAGCCCCTTCGAACAAATGTAGGAAATTGTCCGGATCCCCCTTCCCATCATAAGTCCCAATATGCGAAGGCATTTTCAACCCATCAGGCAATGGGTAGTCTTCTATCCACCTAACGAAGGGCGTAGTTGAACCCATAGGGTCTGAGTATAGACAATTATAAGGTGGTGCATACATGGGTACATTATTATACGGATTGTTGTTTGGGGGCATCCCCATAGGAGTTTGGCTTAGGTAGGACTGATAAGGTGTGTTCATGGCGAACGGATAACCGTTTCCCATGGCGTACGGAGGGTACGCCATAGGATGCCCGAAGGGTATGATCCCATAAGGTTGAGGGAGACTTGGGTTATTAGGCTGCCCATTTACTGGAGGATATAAACCTTGAGGATAAGACTGAGTTTGGAACGAGGGGTACATACCATTGGGAGGAAGATTTCCTCCCATATTAATTGTAGGCGGATTGCCTTCTACGCCTGATGTGTGAGAAGGCTGCAACGGAACCCCTGCTTCGGTCCTTCCAAGACGAGCCGCTAACAATGGAGGCAAATTCACCCCCGTCTCTTCCCTTCGTTGGCTCCTCCCGTTGGAAACTTCGACAACCGCTCCTTCTCTCCTAGTCGGAGCCCTCTCCGGGACTCCTTCAAAGCCTACGGACCTTCTGCTTAGCCTTCGACCCACTAGTGACCCAATTCTTAGGGCTGAGAGTGTTGCTCCATTGGTCGGAGGCCTAGGTTCCATTTCCATCTCTTCATCATACTCGTCACTTGAGTATTCCAATTCTCTTCGCATCTCAGCATTCCTAACTTGCCTTTTGCGAGCCCTTAAGAGAGATTCCAACTCTTCGTGGTTGGCTTCGACAAAGGCTGGGCTAATAATAGGCTCCGGATTGGCTGATGTCGAAGCATGATGGTTGGGTGTTACTTCTGGGTGAGAACGTGTTGTGAACGTGGAGGCGGTTATTGGGGGAAGGTTATTGGAGTCGTTGATTGGTATTGGCGCCAAGGTCGAGAAACCCGGTGGGGAAGTATCTTCTCTCCCTTGATCCATGCCGGATATATAGTGAAAGTAGTTGGTTGGTTATAAGCTTGGAAATAACGAGACCAATTGTAGCGGTCCCACGGATGGCGCCACTGATTGTATAATAAATTGCACTACCAGGCCTTCGATGATGATCAAAGGATTTATGGGGTGTTGAGGTTGCGCCAAGCTTGTCTTTAACCTAAAATAAGAAATACTAAAACACTACGTTAAGTGATTGCGCAGGGGTTGGACCCTGCGAACCACCTCCGGCGTGCAAGTAAGTATGTGATATGGTAAGTTTGTAGTAAGTTGAGAGAGTTAAGTTGGCATTACCATGGTTATGGCCCGTCTAAGCTATTTATAGGGGAGAAATAGGCCTTAGAGGGAGGTTGCACTTGATTCGGAGATCATGGGGGCGTCCCATGAAATGTGGTAACCGCTAGGGCTTTGTGGCCCACGATCTCCTCCTTGGGGCGGGAAAGCCTAAAAGAAGGAGGAACGTGGGTGTGACCAGGTCAAGGTAGCTCTCCGTTGTAGTTCCTTCGTAGGAGATACCCCGAAGGGCTTAAGGCTTCGATTGGCGGATTCCCACATGGTAACCACTTCATAGATGAACGGTTTTACGCCAATGAAACGTTTTAGGAGATTAACCTGGGCCTCCAAAGAGAGGGCTTCGCACAGTCTCGAAGGGGAGTCCTTCGACCCGTTCGGAGGGTACATCATCAAATACCAAGCTGTACACACAATCGATCACCACACTGCAAGTCTTCTCCTTTTTCTTTCTTTGGCAGCACGAATTAAGTATAGTTTAGTTTTAGATCGGTATAGGGAGAATAATGATAACCAGATTGTTTATATGTTTAGAGGATTTGATGAAACAACCGAGTGAATGATCATAAGAATAGAAAACCGCGTATATAATTTAGGTAAGTCGTAATTAGCGTTTAATGAGGAGATTATTGAGTGTATCAAAAGATATTTCTTGTTCTTATCAAATCAAGACTAACATGTCTCCTTTTAATTCGTATCTTCAAAATAAGTAAGTCGTAATTTAGCTGTGATAATTCGTATCTTCAAAATAGGAAAAAGAAAACGTATTAGAACCTTAGGAATAAAATAGTAATGTCTCCTTTTAATTTAAGGTTAAGATAAAGATTAGAAAACCTTGTAGTTTATTTCATTTAATTTGTATATGTATTATAACATAAGGTATTTACTTCATATTATGTATTTTTAATTATAAGGTATAGTTTTAATATGTCAAATAAGTATAATTCATACTTTGGATAAAATTCAAAATGGTGCAAAATTTATGGTTCAAATATTTCGGGTTTTACAACATAAGTATTAAATGATCCCTAATCCGTGTAGATTCGTTGAAGAAGGCGTGATGTTGTTTCCTTTTGTTCATTTTCCCGTTGCTTTCATTCCATTTGCTAAGGTACAGATATTCTACCCTTTCTCAATAAGGGTTTCACATTGACTCTCCGATCCCTGACTTTATTTCATTCGTTATGATATTCGTTGGTGATTTTCCATTTGATATTATTCTTTATGATATGACATTCAGTTCTATGTCATTTAATATGGCATCCATTTCAGTTAATATTCTTTTGTTTAAGTATACTATAATTAATTCGTTATGATGTGATGGCTTTGTTTATTCTGTTACCCGAGCTAACTAGTCATGGAGGTACCATGGCCATGTCATTGAGGCACCAATGACATGACACTATCTGTGGCGGTGTGATTGGTCCACGGCGTTCCCTTTTGATATGTATATGATTATTGAGCTCGTGGACTTATTTGCCATTTTGGTACGCCAATATATTTGTCTGAGTACAGGTGTATGGTGGTGTACATATTTTGTTTTGCATGCAGTGTATGGATGCATCCTATGTTTGTTTTGTAATATATTTTTGATATAGATTTGTAGTGAATGGTTTGTGTGTGCCATGCACCCCATTACACTTTTGGGAGTTGATCACTCCATTTGCTATGATTTGTTATGACAGGATATGATATGATTATGTGGTTAAGCATGTGGCGTGCTTTTTGAGCTCGTGGGCATTTTCCTTATGACTTGTTGACTTCCTTATCATTCACTTGATTCATTATTCATTGATTCTCATGACCTATGACATCTTGTTCAGCAGATTCCTTTGACTTCATTTTGTGTACTTATTCATATCCATTTTATTATTTTATATCTGTTCACTGGGCTTTTTAAGCTCAGCCGCATTTTCTTTTCCCTGCGGCAGGTATCAAGCGGGATGCTGGGATTTGAGTGATGAGAGTAGGAGCTTTTAGTGGACCACCCTGACGATAGTTACCCACTTACGTTTGGATTAGATTTGGAGTTATCTTTCATTTAGACTTTGTTTGGGATTGTATTTCATTTAGAAGTTATTCTGTTTCAGACTTAGTATTTTATCATTTCCTTAGAAGAATTTATATAACCTTGTAATTAATAAAGTCTTTCTCTTGCGTTTATGTTCTGATTGACACCATAATGTTACATTTTGACCCTTCTCGGGTTGGGGTGTTACAAAACGTGTGTAAAATAGCGTATAAATATTTATATAATACCGCGTAGAAAAGAATTTTTTTAATAAAATGAAATTTTGAGTTAATTAGAAACGACCGTTAGTATAAATGACTAACGTTGCATATGATCGTTGGCTAAATGGACTAATGTTGCCTTTGTTAAACGGCCGTTAGTAATTTTTTAGAAAAAATGACGAAACTTGCAATTTAGGCCTAACCACAAGGACGATTTATGTAATTTACTCTAACAGAAAACCTTAATCACTTCGCCAGTGTCAACATAGCAGGGATTAGTAAGTTTAAACCCTTAGTTAGTAAAATAAAAGATGGATACATAACTCAGTAAAAAGTGGCAAGTTGGATACATTTAAAACTCATTATCCCTATATTAAACTTAGGGTCGGTTTGGTTTGAGGTGTTAGGTTAGGATTGATGATCGGGATAAAAAAAGATTTGTTCGGTTGATAGTTTGACTTTAGAAAGTAGGCATGACTACTAAATATCATGTCTTTCACAAATCTTATAGACTAAAGGTAGTGATCACACTCACTAATCCATTTCAATTGAAATTTAATTCTTTTCACAAATCTCCAAGACCTTATTTTAAACTTCTTTTACCCCAAATGTCGGAGCACACGTGATGCCTTTATTTATTAAGACGTTTGATCAGTTGAAGCTGTTAGTTTTATGGACATAATTTAGTAGTCGTATGTTAGGATCGAACTCGAGCTCACGGGATTGCACACTTTACGTATGAGAATTAAAGAATAATAATTATATATAAAATGTTGTATTTAATTATTTATCACACAAATACATAACGACCGTTAGTAATTAACGGATATTGACTAACGACCGTTAACTAATAAAAGGAAAGAATTATGTGTGAATATTTGGTAAGTCAAGAAGGTTCCGGAATACCCTTAGAGGGTGATTGCCGATCGGTTATGGGGAGGGGAAACCCAACCCAAACCTAACTTGGACTCCAAGATTTCTCACACTATATAAACAAAGGCAAGGGTTGTGCACACACACATAACCCTAACTTTGTTTTTCTTCTCCTTTTATTTCTTGGCCGATCGAACTAACACCCTTGTTAGGGTTGATCGACTTTTTGATCTAAAACAAATTGTTTGGTTTTATTTGTGTTATCTTTACTAGCATAACTTTAATTTGTTATAGTACATGTGTACAAGAACGTGATTCAAACACACTATTGTTTGAATATTGGATTGAATTACAAAACGGTAAGGGGTAATTCTTATAATCCATATAAACCCTAATTAGGGTTAATTGATTGAAGAATTGCTTGGAATTGATTCTTGTTTTACTAGAATCAAAAGGTACGCATACTTTTACATTCAGTTAATTAATTTACATGTTATGATCTTATACGCTTCCGCATGTGTACTTGATGTTTATTATTTATATTTATGATTAGTCATGTTATATAATTCCAACAGTGGCATCACGAGCCTTGTATAATGTGTAATTAATTAGCGAAACACATAAAAAATGAATCTTTGATTAGGTTTTATATGTTAGTCGATTTTAGGGTTTAACCAAATCGAAACCCTAATTTTTTAATAAGGGCCGAGTGCCTATATATATATTTTTAGGGTTTTGGTTTTGTAATTAATTTGATTAGAAACCTTAGGATTAACATGTTATGTGTTGATCCCAAACACTTTAGCTTGTATTAGAAACTTTGAATGATATCAAAGAGTATGCGGAATCTACTCTTCAATATTTAGAAGAATTATAATGTAACAGTAAACTGTGTTATATTAACAAGAACAATTCACCAAAACGCTTCAATATTATTAGCTCAATAATACGAGTACTCTTGCTTAGTACTAGGGTTTACAACCTTGAAGCTTTACAAAAACGTATTCTAGAGTTGTATGAGATGAGATGTCTAACAACTTAACCTAGGACCTCCTTTTATACACACAAGGAGTCCTTTACAAGATAACTATCAATATACAATATTCGTATCTTTCTAAACATATAAGATATACACTAAATATCTTCTATACATATCACATTACGCGTCTTCATCTCTGGCAGTACCTTCTTTATCAACAGTCTTCAGCAGTACTAAGTCTGATACTAGCAGTACCAATATTTACACTAGCAGTACTAACTTAGTTAGTACTGTTAGTTATATTCTTCATCAGTTCCAACTGTTTAGCTTGGCAGTACAAAGTGTTTGATCATTTAATTCCCAACAATCCTCCCCTAAACTTGTGATTTACCTCCAAATCATCAAGTTTCTGAATTAAACCTTTAAGCTTGAGAGGATTCTTCCAAACACTTCATCTTCTCTTGCATCTTTTATTCAGCCTGAATGAAGATCTTCCTTAGTAGTTCTCTTGCCATCTCTGTCTCTTCATCTACTATGAGTTTAGCAGATAACATTACACTGAGAATACCCTTTCTCAATGGATATTCCTTTTCAACAAGCATATATACATCAACTCCAGCTTTTGTAGATACATGGTGAACTCCACATGTATCATAAAACTTCCATTTTAATCCAAGATTGTTTGCTTGAAACTTCCATAGACTATCTTCTGGATCAGGTTCAAATATTCTCTTCAACTCAACCCATAATTCTTTCTCCTTGTCATCAGCTATTTCTGTTAAGTTGAACCTTTCTCTGACTATACTCCATAGCTTCACTAAATCATCTCTGTCAAATGTTTTAAGCATGTCTTCAAAGTGTTTGTACACCTCAGAGTGATTTCCAACCCTGATTATCTTCCAGAACTTCCCTAAGTCATCAGTGTAGATCTCCCAATCTATAATTGGATATTTGGCATGTAATGGTTCAACATTCATAGCTTCTTCTGGAATAACAACCATCATCTATTTTAGCTGTTCATCACTTAACTCCTCTTCTTCTTCTTCCTCTTCTGCTGTAGGTAAGTCTTCATCAATCTTTTGTCTTTTAGAAGACTCTGACTCCAATGAAATTCCAGCCCTCTTTGTACTTCTGGTTTTTTCTTCAGTATCCATAGGGATGAAATCTTGTACCTTCTTGTAAGCCTTGAAGTACAATCCTTCAATTTCATCAAATTGTCTGCCTTTTAGTTGACTGGCAGTCCAACGATCTTGATTCTTCAAGTACTCCTTCATGTATTTCACCTTTTGTGCTTGAGTTGGAGGTTTTCTAACAGCAACCTTTTTAGGACTCTGTGATTTTCTAATAACTTCAAGCAGCTCATTAAGGGCATTTTCCTTTCTTCTTCATTAAGAGTTGCTCTTTCTTCTTCTTGCATCTTCAGAGCTAGTTCTCTATCTGCTTGTTCTTGTGCTAACCTCTCATCTTCTTCACTTGCAAGTTTTTGTTCCACCATAAACCTTGCAATCTTCTGTTCTTCATCAAACTTAGCTTGTTCTTCTTCATGCATTCTCTGAGCTATCTCTTCATCAAAACTCATCAAGGCTTGAACACTTTTCTTCAACTTTTGGGGTTGCTCAGGCTCTATCATAATACTTTTTCCCTTGTCTTTTGCAGCAACAGATACACTTGCAGTACTAACAGTTGTACTGACAGTACTAACTTCTTCAAGAGCAGTATCTTGAAGGTTTACAGGTTCTGTGTCTTGTTGAACATCTTCATCCTGTTGGTCACCACCCATATCTTGATCAAACTGCCTCCCCTGAGTCTCAGCATTATCATGTGCCAAGGAAATATTTGGGTCTTGATCAATGTCTACAATCTTCCTCCCCTGTTTGGAAGAATCATCCAAATCATCATCATCATCATCATCATCTTCTGAACTTGAGGACTCCACAATAGTTGTTCTTCTTTTAGCTTTGAGTGACTTGACTTTTTGTTGTAGCTTCTTCACCTTCAGAATAAGCTTTATATAGGCAGCACCATAGAGTTTCTTTATCTCTATCAATTCTGCCTCCAAGCCAGTAACCCTGTTTTTCAGTTGTGTACAAATAGCCATCAATTCATTAAGTTTCACTCTGCCCTCATCGCTTCCAAGTGTGTGACCTCTTGGGAGAGGTGAATCATGGGGCATGTCCCCCATAGTTTTCAGTTGGCTGGGGAGACCATCACCTGTACCAAGTTCATGAGAACTTGACACATTAGATGTTGCCATGGGTTGGGTCTTATTGATGTTACCACTGGCCTGCCCAGCTTCTAAGCCAGAGACAGTAGTGGTAGCCCTCACCATTCTGTCAGAGACAGCCTCATCTGCTACATTGGGGTTAGTAGGAGTTCTGGGCTGAGGAACCACAGAAACCTGTCTGATTCTCCTCCTATAGGTTTGTGTGATTGGTGGTTGTGAAGAAGATGGAGCACTTATGGTGTGTGTTGGGACTCAACTGGGATTGTTGATCATTCACCCTGAATATTTTGATTTTGAACAAACATAGTATCAAATAGTGGTACTTCTATCCCATTATACCCCTTAGAAGCCATTCTCATGTTACTAAAAAGTTTTGGAGTGAGGCTAGGAGTTTTGTAAACAGTTTTGTAGGACAGGAGTAGATTTTTGTTCTTGTTCAAAAATATTTGAATAAACCTTGGATAGATTAAAAACTTGTATTTGCTATCCACATTTTTTACCATACCATAAAAAATCAGTTTTGAAAAATTAAAAGTCATGTTTGTTGCTAAGTAAATGAGAGCAGTTGCAATATTGCTACTGAATTGCTCCCAAAAGGTTTTCTTAGAACTCAAACAGTGTAAGATGGTATGTATGAAAAATCTCCATTGAGGGGCAAAGTGTCCTTTTTGAAAAGTTAGTTTATCAGAATTGGACACATACCCCATCCTGGATAGAGTTTCAAAAATTTCAGTGTTTGGCAAGGAACTAATACCATCATCATTTGCTAGTTTGAGATGTCTTCTAACAGATGACTCAATAATAGTTATGGCTTTGCCATCCAATATTGCAATTAACTCTTTGTCTCAATTATCAAGTGTATTGGCAGTAGCAGTCTGCCAAAATTGTTTGATTTGAGAGACAGAGATAGTAGAATTCATAGTAAGAGCATACCTGATGTGGCTAGAATTTAGGAAATCTACTATCTGATGAAAGCCATCGCTTCCCTCTGTTTTCTCCAAGAATGCAACCATGTTGTGCTTGTCGCAAAATTCCAAATTAGCCATAATGAGCAAGAAAAGTTTATTAGGGTGCTGGGTTATGGTCGTTAATGAGTGAAAGTGTGTTTGGTAAAGCCAATTGAGATTTAATAGATAATGCTTAGGGTTTGAATTTGACCGACTTAATAAATCTTTTCCTTATCGTGAAGAAATCTTTTAATTAAAGAAAAGATAAGTATTATCCACTTTTAAGAAACCTATAAGCGAAGTAAGTGCCAAAAATATCTCAACGACTATATTTGAAAAACGGTTATGACCAAACAGTACAAACGGTTACCCAGCAGTACTAAGTTTTACTCTAGTAGTACAAACTTTTTCCTAGCAGTCCAAACTTTTTGCAAAAAACTTTTTCAGCGGTATTAACTCAAATTTTCTTTCAAAACAATACTGCACTCATACATTTGGAAGGTGTTAATACAAATAAACCTTCAAAACGTTTATTTATATTTTACGATCTTTCAATGTTTTGTCGATAACAAACGTAAAATCATTTTAACGAGATAAATAAATTACGTAATGCTTTGAGCCAATAGTTTACTAACTCATTTCATTAAACAAGTAAACCTTAAACATATCTAGTTAACAAGTTTACATGAAACCAAAACTATTTTATAAAAACACTTAAGTAACATTTGTTACTTACATTTTATAAAATACATGTTAAGAAAAAGCTAGTAAACACTTGGACTATCCATGGCCCAAAACCAAGTCCAGAAACCATAAATCATGGAGCTTGACCCATAACCCATGACCCATTGCATGACATCATGCATGACATCCATAATGGGTAAAACCCATGACCCATGACCCAAAGTCCATAACACATAACCCAAAGTCCATGATGTAACACCCCCAAATCTGGTATAGCGGAAGCATTCGGGTCATGGGGTGCTACTAAATTGAATATCACAACACAAGGTAATAAGGAACGGAATACATACTCCATTTTAATTGAACCAAATTAAATAAGTTTACAAATAGTTCAAATTCATAAATAAAACCCATAATTTAGTTTGTCCCGGACAAAAACAAGTCATAATTTAAATGCCACAAAAACATCAGAAGAGGGTCTATGCCCTTGCCTTGCCATAACCTTGTCACATTCATAAAGCTCAATGATGGGCGTGCGTTGGAGTAAAGTTTTGGCAGTTTAATGCCTACTCAAGTTTTAAATTTATATTTAGCCGACTTATCAATAACACACACACTTAACGAGCAGTGTACCCGGTCAGTATGAATATAATGGTAAGTAGAGTGTCGATCACTAAGAGTGGAACGTATTATCTCGTTATTCTAATCAGTATTTTAATATCCTAACGCAAGGGGGTTTCAGCCTGAGAGACTGGCACGGTTTTGTTTGCAATTAAATAATAAAATAAACCAATAGGCACGAATCAGCAAGTAGCACACACGTACACAGATAAATACTCGAGACAATAAGAAGGCTGTCCTTATGATTAAGTAGATTGTCACTTGTTTTATTGATAGCTTTATATGAAGTGTATGTAGTTAACCCTTTCTCGTTGGTCCTATTCTTATCGGCGAGTAAACCCTTAATGATTACTTATGTCTAAAAGTTATTCCTAAGTGATCAATTTAGTAATAACCGTGGGAGCCACATTATTTTCCGCAGTCAAATGCCCGCAAGCCACTAATAAACACAGAGGTTATCAATGCACTAATAAGTAGTAACCAAAGACATCAACATATAAACTTTAATTGATGGGAAAGCAAGTATTAAAGGGAGTGCAATCTTTCGTTGTCACATTACACAAGCCACCAATCCTGATGAATTAAAGTTTGCTAACACAATAAAACAAAACTACTTAATGAATTAAACACATGCAGCACCTTCTTACAGCTCTTGTATCTTTGATTTGGGTGTGTCTTGTGCTGCTGTCTTGACTGAATTCGTCCTTGGTTTCTGGTCTTCGGTCTTAGGTTAAAACTTTGGAACTTCGAACTCGTCTGGTCTTTGGGGTATTTATAGTTTCTGTCTGAGGGAAGATGCGGCGCATCTAGTAAGTAGATGCGGCGCATGTACTTAACTTCGCGTGGGGTCCAAGATTATAATATTCAGGAATATTCGTACACCGCCAGAAGATGCGGCGTAACTCCATGATTAGATGCGGCGCATGTCCTCTTGTATCTTGGATCGTATCTGGTGATATCTTGATAGAGATGCGGCGCATGTCGAGAGTGAGATGCGGCGCATCTGGAGCAGATTAGTCTTGATCTTCTTCATTTTAGTAGACTCTTAACTTTATGCATGTTATGCTCCATAATCAGTCCAGAATTGCTAAGTTTCACCAAATGCTTGTTTTTACCTGAGAATTACAAAAGTAAACGATTAAGTATCAATCCTCATACATAATATAGTAAAACAAGTCAAATTAATAGGATAAATGATAGTAATAAAATGTACTTATTTGAGTTCATCAAATATCCCCCCACTTGAACTTTACTTGTCCCCAAGTAAACCTTAGAATTTCTCTTATGAAAATGTATCCTAAAAGATGTTAGGATTTATTTTATATTTAAGCATGTATTCGTTTATTTCATAATCACACAACTAAACACTTAACGATTTAGAAGTAAAATAAAATATTCGATAAAAGCAAATCTAATCGTTTAACTGTCCAGTCGCGACGAATATTCTATCATAAGCTTGGCAAGTATACACATCTCCTCCACTAAAGCCAAGGAATAACAAGTCTAAAGCGGTAAAAAGGGTTTGTAGGCTTAAGGGTTAATTATTCTTGATCACTATCGATCTCAAATTCCAGAAAAGGCGACAAAATCACAAATACATGATCGAATCCACGAACACGATACTTGCAATTGCTCAAATCCTTAACTCGAATAGGCTAAAGATAGGTCCAAACTTCACCAATAATAATATATCAAAAAGGGCGACAAAATCATAAATACATAGCCGAATCCATGACTACGATACTTAAGATTGCTCAAATCCCTAATCTCAATAAATCAAAGGTTTGGTTGGATAAAGAACAATATAGGGTATGGATAACATTTGGGATATAAATTGGTGTAAAAATAAAAACAAACAAAACAAATAAATTAAAATCCTAAGTGTGGTTAATCACTATCCCAACCATCCCATGAATAAGACTCATATCATTGAATAACTCACGCTTTAACACTTGAAACACACGCTTTAGGTAGACACGAATTATACTCAACAAGATCTTAATCAAAGAATAAACCTTAATTGGCGTTCCCATAACTGCCAATTCCCATTCAATCCATAGATATAGTACAACAAATAGTGGCCATATGAACCACTTACATAACTTTACATCGTTGGCTTAAAATAAACATCCAACTCTTTTTCTTTTTCTTTTCTCATTCTTTTTTCGATTTTTTTTTTTTTTTTTTTTTTTTTTTTTTTTTTTTTTTTTTTTTTTTTTATAATTAACTTAAAACATAAACATAGATGTGTAAAATTTCACCACATCACTATAACTTTCTTTCCGGATAATATTTTTTTCATACTTTTCATACTTTCAGAAATAACGGTAATAGCGAAAGTAGTAAACACACGAAAAATAAACTCAAAGATATACAATATTTACTTTCACTCCAATTGCATTGTGCATTTTCCCGACCTAACCATAGATAATGAATTACGCACGCGAACACAGGTAATGTAAGGAAACACACTTTGCCTATAGCAATCAACCAACCACGGATTCTAATCTACAGGGTAGGCTAAGGTGTAAGGGTGTAACGAAACATTTTAAACATAGGTGTAAGAAACGAAAGGAATGGCTCTGAGTGTTTTTCTAGGGGTATCTTACTCTAAAAATGAGAGTAACAAAAGGGTTTATACGGGGGTTAACTAACCAGTATAGTTAGTTAATAACACATAACATATAATAGGCTATTTGGGTGTAATCCTAGAATTTTACCAATTTAGACAAGTCATTCCAATTATATAAATAATACTCATTATGGTGGTCTCGAATAGTATACAAGCCAAGTTCTAAAGTTTACAAGTCACCGGCACACTCATAGATTTGTGAATTTTGAAAAATCACAATTTTTGAAAATAACGTCATGTGTGCAGTTATGCAACTTAGATCTTAAACAAAAACATGCTAAAAATTTTTAAGTTTGATATATTAAGCACATTTTAAGCATAATTTTTGAAAAAGTTTAGGACAAGTAAGTGTTAAGTGTTCTAATTCTCCAATCCCCCCACTTAAGTTAAACAACGTCCTCGTTGTTTGAATAAAAGGTAAAAACTGGAAAATAAAAGAATTAGAACAGAAAAACTCCCCTGAGATTTGCTCGGTATGATCCTCCATTAGTATAAGAGCAAAAATCAACTTCTTGTGGATTAGAACGTTAAAGCTTCATACTTGATGTATCCACAGGAAATCCAGGAAACTATGATACCACCAACACTTAAAAACACACCTAAGATAAGAAAGGTTCAAGCTTGCATAATACATTAGTAGTTAGATAAAAATAAAAATTAAAAATTAAAACTGAAAATCATCAGGTCAGTCGATGCGCCGTATCTTATGGAAGAAGATACGCCGTATCGAGCCTGGAATAAATATGGATCAGAATAAAAGATGCGCCGCATCCTTAACCAGGGATGCGCCGCATTAAAATAAACTGATAAAAAGTTTTAAAGTCGGAAATAAAAAATGCAGAAAAATAAAATAAGATATGACCATTGCAGGAGATGCGTCGCATCTCAGAATTGAGATGCGCCGTATCCTCGTGCGGGCCTGACTGACTCGACACAGAAACAGAATAATAAAAGATAAATCCGGGTTGTCTCCCGGTAAGCACTTGTCTTTATTCCAGAGTCTTCAAGTTAGACTCACGTTCAGCTCTTTAGTATCGATCATTGAAGGAGTCGGAAACATCGCGCTCCTTCATCGCCAATTCAGTAATATTGAACACTCCTTGCTCGTCCTTAATTTCCACGCCGTTCCTCTTTAATATCTGCATAAACAAAGTCCTGTCCCTTTCGGGCAGAGATGACAAAATGATAGACGGGAAATTCTTATTATCATATAGGCACAAATAAGCAAGGTGGGGTGGTAGTTCAATAAACACATCATAATTCAAATTCGTTTTCTCAACTATTCTCCTACGTTTATTAATTACTACACAATCATACCACTCATCATCAGAATCATTAACAACATTGCGTCTAAGTTCGGTAGGTACATTAAGGTCAATGAATTCCTCAAAGTTCTCATGATTAGGATTAGTTGAGTTGTTTTGAATAAATGTTTCTCCCATAAGTCTAGCTTCAAGATCGAGGTCCATACGCTCTCTTAATCCTAGCACGTAAACACCTCTAATTATGCTTTTAACCGGATCTTGGCACTTATAGACTAGTTTATTATTCCCTACCCTTAATGAAAATTTTCTCTTAAACACATCAATCTTAGCATGGGCAGTAGACAAGAAAGGTCTTCCGAGGATTAAAGGAATCTTAACATCCTCGGGCATGTCTAGTATAACAAAGTCTACGGGAAAAATAAACTGCTCAATCTTAACTAGCACATTATTAGCAATCCCTTCAGGTCGTTTTACCGTTTTATCAGCCAATTCAATAAGTAACTTAGTTGGTGCTAATTTTCCTAGTCCTAGGGCAGCGAATGTCTTAAGAGGCATAACACTAACACTAGCTCCTAAGTCAGCTAACACATTATTGAAAGATATATCATTAATAGAACAAGGTAAAGTAAAACTTCCTGGGTCTTTTTCTTTATGAGGCAAGGTATTTGAGTCGGTTGCAGGGCTCTCTTCTTTCATTGTTGCCTTGATCTCCTCTTCAATCTTTGTCTTCTCTTTTAGTAGTCTCCTTAAGCTGATTGAAGAATTAAAGAAAAATTCGGGTCTTGCACCATCATTACCATTCATCGATCTTCTAGGTATATTAGGAGTGACTTCTTCAGTGGTGTTTATGGCCTTGACATGATCTCTCGGGTTGGTTTCAGTTGAGCTCGGTAAACTTCCATATCCCCTTTCTTGAAGAACTTTGCTCATTTGACCAATTTGTTGTTCCAATGCTTTGATCGAAGCTCCTTGATTTCTTGTAGTAGTGTCTGTTGAAGCTCGGATTTCTTTGATCATAGCAGTATTCTCTTCATGTCTTTTAGCAGCATCGGCCATAATTTGCTTTAAAGTATCATCTAAAGTCTGCCTCCTTTCTTGATAAGCGGGATTGAAGTTGTTCCTTTGATATAATCCCGGTGTAGCTTCCCTAAATCTCCCCGAAGGTCGGAATGGTTGTCCAAATTGGGTGTAATATGCTTCTTCAAACGTCTCACTTTCATTCTTGTTCGGGCAATCTTTAGTGTAGTGAGGTCCTTCGCACTTTTCACATCCAACTTGGGCAGCATACGCTCTTTCATCACGCTTCTTCATTTCTCTACTAATTTTATCCAATTGAGCTTGAATAGCAGCAATCCCGTCAAAATTAGTGCTGCTCTTAGATCTAGTAGAGGTCCCATCGTGCCATTTTTGAGAATGATCGGCAGCTTCTTGGATTGCTTTCCTAGCATTAGTTGCACTCATTTGAGGTATAGCTCCCTTAGCATCCAAAATCTGTCTTGTAGGCACGTCCAATCCTTGATAAAACAATATTATCTCCTGCATAGGGGTTAGATAATGTTGAGGACATTTTATTAATAAATCTTTAAATCGTTCCCAAGCTTGATAAAGGGTTTCATCAGGCTCTTGCTTGAAACTATTGATAGCCTCCATCTTTTTAGCAGTCTTAGCAGGTGGACAATATCTCTTCAGGAATTTGCTCTTCAAATCTCCCCATGTAGTGATTGAACTAGCAGGTTCATTCCTTAGCCACTTGTTAGCAGCTCCCTTTAGCGAGATTGGAAAGATTCTTAGCATGAGTTGATCGGCATTGACTCCTTCTGAAGTAAACAAATCCGCAATCTCCAAGACCTTTTCAACATGCTCATTAGCATCCTCATGTTCCGTCCCACTGAAAGCATTCTCTCTGAGCTCTTTGAGAAACTGACCCTTCAACTCAAATTTTGACTTATCATCAAACTTAGGTCTAGCAACTCCTGAAGTGTAATCAGCACGGGTATTGTTCATGTATTCCTCCATAGTAGTGTTTTCACCCATTGTTTCTGTTTCAACTTCCTCTTTATCTTCAGAAAAGTAATCAAGCTCGAGGGAACTTGAAAGATCAAAGCTTCTTGTGTTGAAAAGCCTTTTAAGCGAATGTAGGGCTCGTTCAGGATCTTCGAAAGGTTGAATCAAGTTCTTCGTAGAACTCCTGGTCATGCACTTCCTGAAATCAACACAAAAATATCAGTAGGGTATGCTCGAGAAAGTAATATATCAGACAATTAATAACGAAAACGGAATACGAAAAATTAAAGTTACTGATATCTGCAGACGATGCGCCGTATCCAAAAAGTTGGATACGCCGTATCTTATAATCGTTAAAATTTAATCAGACTTTATCCAGAGAATAGATACGCCGCTAAGAATATATGAATGCGCCGTATCGAATTAATTAATCAAAAATCGATATTTATTTAAAATTAAATGCGTCGTATTAACGAAAGTTAATGCGCCGTATTTTCGTTACGTTTAAAAATACAAGATTTTTGATTCAGTAAAATGCGCCGTATCGACAAAGATCGATACGCCGTATCTGTTTAATAATTCGCAAACTGTTTTTAATTAAAATAATAGATACGCCGTATCTGCTAAAGCAGATGCGTCGTATGGCGTTAACGTTTAGAAATTTTTTTTTATCAAAAACAGATACGCCGTATCTGCTAAAGCAGATGCGTCGTATCGAATTAATTAAACGCGTTGTATTAAAAAAAATTAAACGCAATACGCCGTATCTGAGAGATCAGATGCGCCGTATCGTTTGATTTAGCACAGTACAACGATAGCAGAACAGAAAAAATACGAAAAATAAAAAAAAAATTAAACACACAAACAAAAATAAAAGAAAACAATTAACACACAATACAACAAATATGCAAAATAGTACAATGATGCAATTAATCTAATAAAAAGAAAAACCTAATTAAAATACTAATCAAATTAACAGATAATAACAATTCACTCCCCGGCAGCGGCGCCAAAAACTTGATGGGCGTGCGTTGGAGTAAAGTTTTAGCAGTTTTAATGCCTACTCAAGTTTTAAATTTATATTTAGCCGACTTATCAATAACACACACACTTAACGAGCAGTGTACCCGGTCAGTATGAATATAATGGTAAGTAGAGTGTCGATCACTAAGAGTGGAACGTATTATCTCGTTATTCTAATCAGTATTTTAATATCCTAACGCAAGGGGGTTTCAGCCTGAGAGACTGGCACGGTTTTGTTTGCAATTAAATAATAAAATAAACCAATAGGCACGAATCAGCAAGTAGCACACACGTACACAGATAAATACTCGAGACAATAAGAGGGCTGTCCTTATGATTAAGTAGATTGTCACTTGTTTTATTGATAGCTTTATATGAAGTGTATGTAGTTAACCCTTTCTCGTTGGTTCTATTCTTATCGGCGAGTAAACCCTTAATGATTACTTATGTCTAAAAGTTATTCCTAAGTGATCAATTTAGTAATAACCGTGGGAGCCACATTATTTTCCGCAGTCAAATGCCCGCAAGCCACTAATAAACACAGAGGTTATCAATGCACTAATAAGTAGTAACCAAAGACATCAACATATAAACTTTAATTGATGGGAAAGCAAGTATTAAAGGGAGTGCAATCTTTCGTTGTCACATTACACAAGCCACCAATCCTGATGAATTAAAGTTTGCTAACACAATAAAACAAAACTACTTAATGAATTAAACACATGCAGCACCTTCTTACAGCTCTTGTATCTTTGATTTGGGTGTGTCTTGTGCTGCTGTCTTGACTGAATTCGTCCTTGGTTTCTGGTCTTCGGTCTTAGGTTAAAACTTTGGAACTTCGAACTCGTCTGGTCTTTGGGGTATTTATAGTTTCTGTCTGAGGGAAGATGCGGCGCATCTAGTAAGTAGATGCGGCGCATGTACTTAACTTCGCGTGGGGTCCAAGATTATAATATTCAGGAATATTCGTACACCGCCAGAAGATGCGGCGTAACTCCATGATTAGATGCGGCGCATGTCCTCTTGTATCTTGGATCGTATCTGGTGATATCTTGATAGAGATGCGGCGCATGTCGAGAGTGAGATGCGGCGCATCTGGAGCAGATTAGTCTTGATCTTCTTCATTTTAGTAGACTCTTAACTTTATGCATGTTATGCTCCATAATCAGTCCAGAATTGCTAAGTTTCACCAAATGCTTGTTTTTATCTGAGAATTACAAAAGTAAACGATTAAGTATCAATCCTCATACATAATTTAGTAAAACAAGTCAAATTAATAGGATAAATGATAGTAATAAAATGTACTTATTTGAGTTCATCACTCAAACACCTGAGAAAAACATGCTAAAAGTTAGCAAAAAGCTGGTGAGTTCATAGGTTTAATAATAAGCAGTAAAATCATAGTTTTGGACCATGAGTTTGGTATATGACAATGCAACCCATGCAATGCCATATAAAAATGCTGTCTATTACGCTAGCACTAAGTTCATGCAACCGAAGCTATAACAGTGAGCATGCTCTCGAGTCATGTTAAATATAAAGGGGGGGGGGGGCGGCAAGTGTGTTTCCCAGACACTTGTGTTTCGACATGGTATGCGTTCATTTGCCTATCCGGTCAATCCGAACGGGGACGTTACTCCCAATAGATCTATTTATAACATTCGCGCTTCCCAGCAGGAATTGACGGTTCATGAGTTGGGCATAAGGGACATAACAGGGCTTAGGCTAATCCACGTAATAGCATAGACAAATATTTTGTCCATAAAAGAGTTTTGCATGTTTCTCACCCCAATAGTAAAAACAAGTTTAAATAGAGTGGGGCTATAAACTCACCTTGTTAAGTAGTAGTAAGATCACAAGTAATTCAAATAGAGTGCAGCACCGACACGCGACCTAGATTAGTAAAGTATGTTTTAGTTCATAATTCAAGTTCAAAGATTTCAAGTATTTCAAATGTTTATGTTGGTGTTGCTGGTGTGGCAGCATTTAAGTTTAAAAGACTATGTTTTGATTTTTATTTTTAGATGTTGGCTCAACGGAGTGCACAGATGTATAAAAGAATAGAAATGGTGACTCTTGAGTTAAATTAATCGGAGAAAATACGCACGAAGGATAAGGATTATGAAATGTCGATGTGAACGATTTATAGAATGGTTGGTATTTAAATGATTGTACTTGTGTATATATATTTATATTTATACATATATATACATGTGAAAAATAAATAAAGTTGGAAAAGATTTTACTAATATATAAAAGTGTTATAATTTGTGAGAAAATAATGTTTTGAAAAATAATAGTCTCATTTGCTTTTGTTATAACCATTTACAATTAATAAGTTATAAAAATATATCATTTAACTAGTTACGATTTTCTCAATTTAATTATATGTAGTTAAATGTCAATATAAAAATTGAGGTCTTTCCGTTTAAACAATTTCATGTTACAAGTATATTTTCTTACACTTTGTTTATAACTTAAGTTTTGAAATTTATATGACTCATCATGTCCTGTTTTTAAAACGTATGTCGTGTTATATTTTTATCCGTGAAAATTAAGTAATAACTATCAATTTTTATGTTGTAATATGTTAGCTTTAATTTTAGTATTAAAGTGATGGTCATTCACTATTATTAGAACTTTGTATTTAGTGGGCTTGTATTAGATTAAATATCAATTGTAAAAGCTCAATCCAAGAGCTAAAGCCCAAAAGCCCACTCAAGCCCACACAAAAAGCCTTTAGGGCAAAGTGGCTGTGCTATTTAAAGCACTTTATCACCTCATTTGGAAGGTGGTTCAAAGTGAGTGTGTGTTGTGTTTAATAAGAAAAGCTTTATCTTTCATATCTATATTACATATCATACGATCCAACAACATCATTGTCCCATCTCCATACTCTTGTGTTTAACGTGCAACTAAGTGTGATAAAGAGTGATTTCTAGCTACAACAAGTGGTATCAACAGCCTAGCTTCGAGGTAGGAGGTTACTTGTATTCGGATTCTTGTTAAAAGAAAAAATACATTTTGTGTTGTTGTTAACTGTTAAACGCAGCAATCTTGTGTTATTTTGTGGCTGCTGTACGCAAGTTTGAAGAACAAAGGGAGTATTATTCATTAATTCATCAGGTGTTCTTGGCCCATAGATCGAAGGTAATTAAACAATCTTGTAAAAGATTGTGTTTTTGGAATACTTTACTTGGAATATTATTAGTTTAGTACATTATTGGTCCAAGTGGGTAAAAGTGGTCAGGGATACTTGCAAGTGGTTGAAAAGTGGTCAGATATCACGTGGGAGTGTACTCAAAAGTCAACAAAAGTGGAAAATATCGCACTTGGCCTCAATCAGCGTCATCTATCGCAATTCCCAGAAAAACTGCGTTTTATCGCAATTGGGAAAATTCAACGATTTATCGCATTTCAGAGGCTATCGCATTTCAGAATTGTTATCGCATTTCAGGGAAAAATTGGGTGTTTTATCGAAATTGCCCACTGACCAGACTTATCGCAATTCTGAGACTTATCGCAGTTGAGACTTATCGCAGTTGAGACTTGTCGAAGTTGTTTTCAGATATGTCAATTTCAGTCCCTGTACTTTTCAGCAGCCTTTGGGAACTTTCAGATTTGGCAGTTTTGGCCCTCGTACTTCTGTGAAACTTCAAACGGCCATAACTTTTGAACCGTAACTCCGTTTTCAGCGAAACACCTGTCAAAACGACCGTGAGACCGAGGAGAAAGACACGTTGTATCTGCTAAAGCAGATGCGTCGTATGGCGTTAACGTTAAGAAAATTTTTTTTTATCAAAAACAGATACGCCGTATCTGCTAAAGCAGATGCGTCGTATTGAATTAATTAAACGCGTTGTATTAAAAAAAATTAAACGCAATACGCCGTATCTGATAAATCAGATGCGCCGTATCTGATAAATCAGATGCGCCGTATCGTTTGATTTAGCACAGTACAACGATAGCAGAACAGAAAAAATACGAAAAAAAAAAAATTAAACACACAAACAAAAATAAAAGAAAACAATTAACACACAATACAACAAATATGCAAAATAATACAATGATGCAATTAATCTAATAAAAAGAAAAACCTAATTAAAATACTAATCAAATTAACAGATAATAACAATTCACTCCCCGGCAGCGGCGCCAAAAACTTGATGGGCGTGCGTTGGAGTAAAGTTTTGGCAGTTTTAATGCCTACTCAAGTTTTAAATTTATATTTAGCCGACTTATCAATAACACACACACACTTAACGAGCAGTGTACCCGGTCAGTATGAATATAATGGTAAGTAGAGTGTCGATCACTAAGAGTGGAACGTATTATCTCGTTATTCTAATCAGTATTTTAATATCCTAACGCAAGGGGGTTTCAGCCTGAGAGACTGGCACGGTTTTGTTTGCAATTAAATAATAAAATAAACCAATAGGCACGAATCAGCAAGTAGCACACACGTACACAGATAAATACTCGAGACAATAAGAGGGCTGTCCTTATGATTAAGTAGATTGTCACTTGTTTTATTGATAGCTTTATATGAAGTGTATGTAGTTAACCCTTTCTCGTTGGTTCTATTCTTATCGGCGAGTAAACCCTTAATGATTACTTATGTCTAAAAGTTATTCCTAAGTGATCAATTTAGTAATAACCGTGGGAGCCACATTATTTTCCGCAGTCAAATGCCCGCAAGCCACTAATAAACACAGAGGTTATCAATGCACTAATAAGTAGTAACCAAAGACATCAACATATAAACTTTAATTGATGGGAAAGCAAGTATTAAAGGGAGTGCAATCTTTCGTTGTCACATTACACAAGCCACCAATCCTGATGAATTAAAGTTTGCTAACACAATAAAACAAAACTACTTAATGAATTAAACACATGCAGCACCTTCTTACAGCTCTTGTATCTTTGATTTGGGTGTGTCTTGTGCTGCTGTCTTGACTGAATTCGTCCTTGGTTTCTGGTCTTCGGTCTTAGGTTAAAACTTTGGAACTTCGAACTCGTCTGGTCTTTGGGGTATTTATAGTTTCTGTCTGAGGAAAGATGCGGCGCATCTAGTAAGTAGATGCGGCGCATGTACTTAACTTCGCGTGGGGTCCAAGATTATAATATTCAGGAATATTCGTACACCGCCAGAAGATGCGGCGTAACTCCATGATTAGATGCGGCGCATGTCCTCTTGTATCTTGGATCGTATCTGGTGATATCTTGATAGAGATGCGGCGCATGTCGAGAGTGAGATGCGGCGCATCTGGAGCAGATTAGTCTTGATCTTCTTCATTTTAGTAGACTCTTAACTTTATGCATGTTATGCTCCATAATCAGTCCAGAATTGCTAAGTTTCACCAAATGCTTGTTTTTACCTGAGAATTACAAAAGTAAACGATTAAGTATCAATCCTCATACATAATATAGTAAAACAAGTCAAATTAATAGGATAAATGATAGTAATAAAATGTACTTATTTGAGTTCATCACTCAAACACCTGAGAAAAACATGCTAAAAGTTAGCAAAAAGCTGGTGAGTTCATAGGTTTAATAATAAGCAGTAAAATCATAGTTTTGGACCATGAGTTTGGTATATGACAATGCAACCCATGCAATGCCATATAAAAATGCTGTCTATTACGCTAGCACTAAGTTCATGCAACCGAAGCTATAACAGTGAGCATGCTCTCGAGTCATGTTAAATATAAAGGGGGGGGGGGCGGCAAGTGTGTTTCCCAGACACTTGTGTTTCGAAATGGTATGCGTTCATTTGCCTATCCGGTCAATCCGAACGGGGACGTTACTCCCAATAGATCTATTTATAACATTCGCGCTTCCCAGCAGGAATTGACGGTTCATGAGTTGGGCATAAGGGACATAACAGGGCTTAGGCTAATCCACGTAACAGCATAGACAAATACTTTGTCCATAAAAGAGTTTTGCATGTTTCTCACCCCAATAGTAAAAACAAGTTTAAATAGAGTGGGGCTATAAACTCACCTTGTTAAGTAGTAGTAAGATCACAAGTAATTCAAATAGAGTGCAGCACCGACACGCGACCTAGATTAGTAAAGTATGTTTTAGTTCATAATTCAAGTTCAAAGATTTCAAGTATTTCAAATGTTTATGTTGGTGTTGTTGGTGTGGCAGCATTTAAGTTTAAAAGACTATGTTTTGATTTTTATTTTCAGATGTTGGCTCAACGGAGTGCACAGATGTATAAAAGAATAGAAATGGTGACTCTTGAGTTAAAATAATCGGAAGAATACGCACGAAGGATAAGGATTATGAAATGTCGATGTGAACGATTTATAGAATGGTTGGTATTTAAATGATTGTACGTATGTATATATATTTATATTTATACATATATATACATGTGAAAAATAAATAAAGTTGGAAAAGATTTTACTAATATATAAAAGTGTTATAATTTGTGAGAAAATAATGTTTTGAAAAATAATAGTCTCATTTGCTTTTGTTATAACCATTTACAATTAATAAGTTATAAAAATATATCATTTAACTAGTTACGATTTTCTCAATTTAATTATATGTAGTTAAATGTCAATATAAAAATTGAGGTCTTTCCGTTTAAACAATTTCATGTTACAAGTATATTTTCTTACACTTTGTTTATAACTTAAGTTTTGAAATTTATATGACTCATCATGTCCTGTTTTTAAAACGTATGTCGTGTTATATTTTTATCCGTGAAAATTAAGTAATAACTATCAATTTTTATGTTGTAATATGTTAGCTTTAATTTTAGTATTAAAGTGATGGTCATTCACTATTATTAGAACTTTGTATTTAGTGGGCTTGTATTAGATTAAATATCAATTGTAAAAGCTCAATCCAAGAGCTAAAGCCCAAGAGCCCACACAAGCCCACATTAAAAGCCTTTAGGGCAAAGTGGCTGTGCTATTTAAAGCACTTTATCACCTCATTTGTAAGGTGGTTCACAGTGAGTGTGTGTTGTGTTTAATAAGAAAAAGTTTAACTTTCATATCTATATTACATATCATACGATCCAACAACATCATTGTCCCATCTCCATACTCTTTTGTTTAACGTGCAACTAAGTGTGATAAAGAGTGATCTCGAGCTATAACATAATATTTAGTTATGTCAATTTTTATTATATGTCGACGTGTGTCTAATTAAATCACAAATTTTATTAAAATGCGACGAGTCTCTTTTTATTAATTTTGTAGTTGATACATATATTAAGTGACCGCAAAATATTGACGAGTTAAAATTTGTGTCGAGGAGGGGGGATGGGCTGCGGCCCTTAACACAAACAGTGAACAGGTTGTATTTTCATTTGGGCTTTTGGGTTTATATGTGGCCTGTGGTTCACGTTCGGCCCAGTGCTCACAAAAGATACCAAGTGGGCTGATATGTACAATGGGCTGAGCCCAGTCGTGGTGTAGTAGCAGTAGCAATGAAGGCAGAAACAAGAAATGGAAATGCCAAGTTGGGACATTGGCTGTTTAACGCAAGGCAAAAATGAAGCAGACATATGTTTTGGCTAAACAAATAATTTGACCAAGTGGTGGTGACTATATTTATATCAAATACAATGAGGTTTGTTTTTCCCAGTGCATTAACAACAGGACTAGAACAATTTTTGCGCAAGCTAAAATGGTTATAAGGTTCAAATTTTAAACATGGTTCGGGAGGTTTTTAAATGACATGAAATATAAGGTCTTTGTGAGGGAGTCTAGGCTCTATTAGTCGAGTAAGAAAGGGGCTCGAAACAAGGTTTTGACCAATGACTTGAGTCACTAGAACGAGCGAGACTTGGTCTCGAGTTCTTTGTGGGACTTAAACACCCTAAGATGGTGATGAACAAGGCTAGTGTGTCGACTCAACAAGTGTTAACCACACTTTTTGGTGCATGATCTCGGCTGGAAAACAAAGTTTCCAACCCACGACATAACGTTCACTATTAACACCACTAGTTCAAGATGATTTAACTTAGTACCTTAAGAACACAATTGGAATAGGATTTTTGGAGTTCTTCACATTATTTGGACGCTCTTGCTTAACTTCGAGTCGAGTACTACTCAACTAGACTACAACACCATTACGACCATGAGCTCACGTATGAACGAAAACAACACGAACATAGGACTTATGAACACTTACAAACCATTTTTTTAAAGTTGAACATTTCTTTTTAGACATTTCTACAAACACTTTGTGGACACAAGTTTAAGACTAATCATTTGACTAGTGAGGTTAAACCAACTTTGCCTCATATTATAACAACACTAACCATCACAGTAAGCAAGTTTTCAGTGACCCATTGGCTATCCTAGTTCGACTACAACAACACAACGACAACCTCTTGAGCCAAACAATTAATTTCTAAATGTTATTATCAGTTTAAAATTTTGATTTTTACCACACCAACAATAAAAAGTGGGTTCGATTAACATTACTGCTAATAACAAAAACAAAATAAGCATCATAATTTTACAACTCATTCGACAGGAACCATAAAAAAAAGAAAAATAATCACTAGGCTTATATATCATTCGAACATCAACAAAAATATACAAGAACAAGAACTAGAATAAGGGTTAACCTTTCAAAGAGATGGGATGATGATGATAATCGGTAGGTCGAACAACCAAAGGAGACCCGAATCCAAATCAAGCAAACCCAATTCCAAGCTAACCCACTTCCTTCTCTTCACCAATATATTGAACTAGCAATTTCTCTTTGTGAATACTAGTGATTTGGTGAAGAAAGTGGTCTTGGATTGAGTGGTTTATATGGAAAGAAAGTAGGGTTTTTAGGATTAAAATCCAAAGGATAACTCAATCCTTGATGTATGGGATTGACTTCACTTTATTCCAAGCGATTTTGCAGGCAAAACCATCAAATGGGGCGTGGTTTCTTGCTGGGTTTACAGCCGAGTTCATGGGGAAGGAAAGGTAGTACAAGGATCTTGATTTATCCCATGAGATTTGATAGTGTTTCATGGAGGAATGGTGGTCTCTTGGTTTATACGGTGGAGAATAGGGAAGAAGAAGAAGAAAAAGTCTTGATTTATCCTATGAGACCAAGAGTAGTGGTAATTAAGTATGGGTCGGGCGTTGAAGCTGTGGGTTAAATTTTTATTTATTTTTTATTTTTTTATTTATTATTTTTTTTAACACCTATATTTTTTGACGTTAAAACTTTAAAATTACACAAGTTAACGTTAAATCTTTAAAAATTGTTTTAAAATACTTAAAAATATAAAAAAAAAAATATTTTAAAATCTTATCTTTAACGCTGGCGTTAAAGATAAGATTTTCATATTGTTAACGCTCAGTGAATTGAATGTTAACATTCAATTTTTACCACTTTCCACGTTAACGTTCAACTTCCTAAAACGTTAACGTGGACTTTGACCACCGTTAAAGCCCATTTTTACCTATAAATACCACACGTTTTTTACCTTTAACGCCACAAAACTAAACCTAAAACTTTAACTTTGCCGTCAACGTTCACAAAAACTAAAAAAAAAAAATGGCTAGCGGGAGTGATGCACGAGTTCCATGGGAAGAAAGCGAAGAAATTGCTTTGGTGAACTCGTATTTGACTGTCTCCGACGTTCGGGCGGAGACAAATGATACGAAAAAAGATTTTTGGATAAGGGTGAAGCAAGACTTTCACATCTCGCTTGGTAGGGAGCGGGAATACCGTAACATGGATAAGATCACGTCCAAGTGGCATTCACTTCGGGCGGAGTTGTTCGAGTTCGAACGGTGTTACCGTGAGTGCACCAACGAGCTGGATGATGAGGATCAGCAGCTCGAGGACGCGCTCAGGCTGTGGAGGGAGCGACACGGCGGGGTCTCGTTCAAGCACCTCACCAGTTGGGCCCTGGCGAAGAACCACGTGGGAACCAACATTTTTAATTTTTAGGTTTTTTTTTTTTTTTTTTTTTTTTTTTTTTTTTTTTTTTTTTTTTTTTTTTTTTTAATGGAATGTATTTTTTTTTAATGTAATGAATGTTTTTTTTTTTTTTTTTTTTTTTTTTTTTTTTTTTTTTTTTTTTATGAATGTTTTTTTTTGGTTTATTGTAGCGTTTTTTAAGCATCGTTAACGTGAAAGAAAGTAAAAAAAAACTTAATAATTATATTTAAAATTAATAAAAGTAAGTAAAAAAAATCAAAAACAAGCTTCAACGCTCGTTGGATTTTATAGCATTCAACGGGCTTCAACGCCCCAAAGGGGGTGGGCCAACGGGTGTTGAAGGGGCAACTAAGCCCACTTCAAGGCCCATTACTCTTGGTCTGAGAGAAAAGCGGTAGTGGAGTGGTATTTTATTATTATTATTATTATTTTTTGATTTAGTGTATAGAGTGTACTCTGTGTCCTGTTTAGTTAATGCCTGTTTGCAACAACGCGCCTTCACGTAAACGTGGAAAATATATTTTCGGAGATGTTTTCTTATTTCGGATATAAGATAAATTTTTCGGCTCATGAAATAAGTTATAAAATTTCAACCTTTACTAATGTGGTGTCGGTACGTGCGTGGTGTCGGTTTTTCAGATAAACCAAATAATCTTTCGTTTTTGTTCAGTAAATGTCTGAAATTGTCGAGAAGTGATAAATTCACTTTTACTGATGTTTTAAATAATTTTGGTGAGTTACTGAATATTACTGCGCGCGGGTCTGCTTCCCGTTATAAATACGTAAATATATAAAATTGCTCAATCTAACAGTTTGGTAATAATAAATAAACATTTATTATTAAAATATTAAGGTGAAAATTACCATTTGTCACACATGACCCATGACCCAAGATGTCTTTGATATCAGACATGACATCATCTATCCATGGATCATAACCCATAACCCATATCCCGGTTTGTAACCCAAAATCCGGACTGGTTTACCCAGTTACCCGGATCCCTCGGTTTACACTAACCGGATCCCTCTGGGAAGGGATCCGGTGGAACCGGGTGAACAGTAGGCAGTTTTGCCTATAAATAGTGAGTCATTTCTCTCTTATCTCTCACCCCTTTTAGAGTTTACTTCTCTATATACTCTAAACTCTCTAACCTCATATCCAAGGATCTTTCTATGTTGTTTCTCTTTGTGATTCTCTAGGTTCCTTCCATAAGGCGAGATCACAACCTCTCGAAGACGTGCAAGCTCATGATATGGGTTGCTTTGATTCTTCTCTTCCAAGATCACATAAGTGATTCTTGTTCTTTATTTCTTCTCAAAGGGTGTTGTAGATGTGTTGAGTCGATAGGTGTAAAAAGACGTTGGATCCTTTAGTCGAGTTGTATTGGGTGTGTTGGTTTGGTCCACCATGCTAAGGACTCGATATCTAGCCTTGTACCGAATAAAGTGTAGGCGACGAAAGTTTGGTCTACCTTGTGTGAAAGACCCGGTATCTAGCTTTGTACCGGATAAAGTGTAAGCGACGTTGTGAAGGCTTCTCCGCCATGCGAAAGGAGTTTGTGTTGTGAAGTGATAACGAACTCTCGAGTAGGTGACTCGGGGAGTGGAGTAGGGCAAGGAAGGTGTCCTTGTAGCCGAACCACTATAAATACTTGTGTTGTGGTTGTGTCTCTCTAACTCTATCTCCTAGTTTAGTTTATATGTTTTTATTTCTATCAATATCCAACACGTCAAAACTAGATTGACATAAGTCGATCTATAAGTTTTAATAAGTGATTTTAATCGGTAAAACTATTCAACCCCCCTTCTAGTTTTCTACAATTGGCATCAGAGCTTCGTTACCAAGTTTCTTAGAGTATATTGTACTTTAAAAACTTGATACGATCCGTGTATGTTTTGAAAACTACAACGAAGGAAAAACCTTTTGTAAAAGTTGACATCTAACTCATTTTTACAAAAATAATAACACTATCTATACTTGGATATTGATAAAATTGTTATAACATTTAAGTGTTTCTAACATACCTCCTTGTAGAAATCTTCATGTTGGAAAGCTCTTTTAAAGCTCATGAAGTATTGCTTATCTAGGAGTATTCTCACCCTTGAGAATAATAAGGCAAAGGTATGTTTGTTTTTCTTTTTAAGTGATTATTTGTTTGTCATTAAAAGTGTTGATCTATCTGGTACACAATTACTTGATATACTTGTGCTTACTTGTTTTGTTCTTCAAAATTATTTTGAACATTGTTGTTAAAAGAGTCATATCAACACAAAACTCTTAATCTAAATCACAACTTTTAAAAAGTCTCTCTTCACTAATCTTTCAAACTACAAGGAATTGTATTCCAACATTCCTTGGTCAAGTCGACACAAGAAAAAGTTTTTCAAGTCTTGATCATCATCTCAAACTCATAAACATTCTTTCTCGTCTTAAAATAAGTATTTCACTCTTCAAAAATTCCTCACTCTTGCGATAAACTTTCTTACTCTCTTAGCAACCACCTCATCAAAAGAAGAAATGAAGACAACACAACTACGGTCTTTCATACGCTTCCACTCTCGTTTCAAAACTACCCAAACTCTCACTTCTGAAACTTATTTCTCGTTGCGATCTATATTCTAATATGCCGCATCCAAACTTCGTCTAAATCCTTCAAATTAATTCTCTAATCTTCTGATTCTTACTTAGGAAAATTAGTCATAATCAAACGCTAAAACAAACTGATTAAAAGGACTAATACACCGAACACCATCCTTGTTTTTTCGACTGTCTTGTAAGATCCTACAAAAATCCGTCATGATAATCTTTGTTAATTAATAATAACCTCGACTTACCGTTTAACCAAACCCATTTTTATGGGGAAATTTAAACTTTTATTTACTTACTACATTATTCTATCACAACACAACATTTCAACAAGTAACAATTATCGGCACTAGTTCTCGACGTACTTTATAAAACATATTTACTTCGTAACGACTACTAGTCACAAACCGCAAATCTCACTAATTGCAAATTATAGATAAAACCACTAAGTTTATAACAGGATTACAACTATGCATTAATCACATTTTAGCCACTAATTACAGTTATGTTTAATTACCTACACCACAATTACTTTAAATATATTTACTCCTTCTATTAGAAGCAAAGCTACAAACCATACATGATTTCACCCCACACGGCCCAACTTCCTAAAACTCAATTCCCTTTAATCAATTCATGCATAACTCGACAACAAGGTACCCTCCAAAACAACTTGTATACGTTACATTTTTTTTAACATGACCTACAGACATTTTTGCATCGCCTTAATCACCACCCGCCAAACTTTACTTGTGCCAAATTCTAGACCTAAACGTCAAACATTAATATAGTGGCCTCGTTCCTTTTTCCACGCCCAAACATATGAACACAACAACTATAAACCCCAACCACATTGCACCTTGACTTTCCTCACAAGTCCATAATAATATTCGACATAATGAAAACGTTTAAAAGCTACTTCGAACAACAGAAAGAATTGTCATTTACAAACCCACTTCGCACTATCCTAAGAATACAAGCATGAATGCCAGTCGAACCCAAGCATAATCCAACAACTAAAGACAAACTACACCAAACTCTTTGAGATATTTTGATAACAGCAAGGCATACTTAGGTGTCCATCTAACTACAGTAACCTCAAATGATTGAAATGGGAAGTCTTCTAGTCAACAAAAACGTGTATACATTGCTGCTATAAAACTATCACCCCTACACACTCAACACAACACCCATTCCATCTTTCTTTCACTCTCACTAATTTCCTTAAAAGACCAGCCACTTTCGTCGAAACTCAGGAGAAAACCAAGCTAAACAGAAACATGTAAAATGTAATTCGAACTTAGTTAATAAATTGTTACTTCGCCCTTGTAATCTCAGTCGAACCCCACTAATCCTTCCTTATCTCTCACTCCCTCATTTGCATACTAACACGAACATTCCCAAGTCCCTATAACTCAACTTCATCAAGCCTTGAATTCCAGAGGCTATTCTTGTCAACCGGATTCAAGAAAAACAAGTCGTATGAATACTTCTAATATAATCGGTTCAGTTCTTGGACGAGTTGTGCTTCTGTTCGTCTCAGTGGTATAACCCACCATTTTTGGCATTGTAAGTAACCTCCAACCACACTTCTCACGTCCATATTAAAGTCACAACCATACATGCATCACTTTCTAGTTTATTCAATCGTATAACATATCACGTATTTATATCCATTATCACATTTTACATGCATTGCTAAGATAGAATAACCCACATGAGAACGAGCCCCCATCTCGGGAGTCTTAGAGTCCTAACTCACACCACTCTCATTTTATAATTAGTTGCATGCATGTGACATTCATACTTAGCTCAACCATAACAGCCAAAAATGGAAAACATTTGGAAAAATATTAAGTATTTCGTTTGTATAAGGCAGTCCTAAGCCGCTCCAAACGCGACTCCATATCTCACGAATCGAATTAATAATCATGCATTATTTTACCCGACCTATTTAACAACATGACTAACTATTAAGTTCATGTAGACCACTCTTAAAATAACCACAACTCGACCTTTAAAACTTACCAATATGAAACGCATCAAAACTGTCAAAACATACGAAGTGAGTTGTTAAATCATTAAGCCATTTTTAAAACTGTTAAAACAAGCGGGCTTTTAAGAAATCTTATATATGAAAACAAGTGATTAATAAGTGAACTTTTGAACTAAAACCATGTTGAGAATTTCGTAAAACAAACCTGTACAAATATAACACCATCGAGCCCTTGACTCAATGGTGGAATCTGTAGTAATCAAATCGATCCATCAAGGTTCGAAATAGTAAAGAATTGCATGATATAAATATTCATACTCTATAAATTATGTACCTGCTTACCACGCCAATAAGAAGAGACCACAAAACCACGATTTGGCTAACAAGCCCACTGACCCTTTTGCATATTTACAAAGACCACATAAGTGTTGGGCCTTAAGACCCAATTCGAAATAATGAAGAAGTAACATTCGAGAAATTAGCATGCCATAAAGTAAAAATATAAACTTTTAACCGGACCAAGGGAAAGGAAATAAAACTTTGTGAATTATGAACTAGTGACTAAATTTGCAATACAATACAACCTTAGGGACCAAAACTGCCAAACCGTGAAACCCATGGACTGAAGCTGTGAAAACAGTTTATAAGGGACTTAAATTGACATACCATTGAACACCGAGCTTTATATGGACATATGGACAAGATTTGGACTAATATGGACTTTGGACTTAACCGGGGACTAACAACGTAACGCAACCACAGTTAGACTAAGAAGGATAAAATCTGAAAAGAACAAGGACCTATTTAATTTCACTTGACATTCTTAGTTTATTTTTGATTCCTCCCAAACTAGTTATCTTTTATTTCTCTATCACACAAGTCAACCACTTGTGAATGGTCAACCGTAATAAATGATAAAATATAAACAGCCTCAGGACGAATGCGTTGTGTGTAGTGTGAAACCAGGCAAGTGATCACCCGGATCGTTTCCCAACGAGATGTGAATGGAAAACTGTGAAAAGCTAGGATTAGAGTGACTGATGATTTAGATTGCTTTTGATTTTGCTTTTTAACAATTCTAAATAACAAACAAAAACAGATATACACAGGAAAATTAAACGCGAATAAATAAACTAAAACGCGTAACGAAAAAGCTAAAATGGGACTAAAAAATAAAATTTATGAAATTTAAAACCTAAAAATGTAAAATTACTAAAAACTTATTTTAAAACTTAAATTCTAATTTTTTACACTTTTTATTTAATTATTTCTAATTATTTATTTATTTAATTACTTATTAAACTAATTTAAATTATAAAAAAAATACTAAATGAACAAAGAAAATTCTAAAACTTTTTCTCAAAATATTACTAAGTAAATAAAAGCTAAGAAAATTATAAAAATGAAAATTACTTAATTAAAATTTAAAAAGATAAATTCTATTAAATAGAAGCTATCACTTTATTTCTATTTTTGATTTTTCTTAAGGCCTAAAAATATAATTATATTTTTCCTGGATTAAAATTAACAAAAGAAAATTATAAAAATTGGAATTATATTTTTCTGATTATTATTCTATTTGTTATGATTTAATTACTATTATAAACTAATTAAAAAGATTAAAAATATCAAAACTATTCAGAAAATTATGAAAATTTTTGAGTAAATCTAAAATATTATTAGAAAGCTATGAAAAATAAAATGAAAAGTTTACTAAGCCTGATAAGCAGATTTGGGCTAATAAGCAGTCTAGGAATAAGCCCAAAAATAAGCAAATAAGCACAAAACTCTACCAAAGGCTCAAATCAGGAATAAAATACTAAAATAAGCACAAAACAACTAAAAACTATAAATAAGCACAAGGATTAAACAAGATGAGCAGTTGGCTGTTGTGGATTTTAAGACAGAAACTCAGAAAAGTGGCCAAGTTGAAGGGCAATTTAAGCACTTAAATAAGCTACTGAGATTCCAACTAATGGGGGCAAAACTTAGCCTATACTACTGGGTATCTAAAAAACATAAAAGCCCCATCACAATTTGACCAATTGATGTCCAATTAGATACAAGTTCAGCAGTTGAAACCACTGAGTCTGCTGTTTTGTGCAGATGCTGTGCAGAAATTGCACAAGTGTGCACAAGTGATTTTGGCTATTAGGGCTACACTATATGGACCAAATGAACTTCAAAAATGCCAAGAACAAGGGCTTAACAAGCTAGTGGCTTGTATAAGCTTGTTTGAGCAGTTGAGGAACTGAAATGAACACAAAGGGTACAAAATGGTTATATCTAGCTATGAGGCTGATCAGGGGTTCAAAGTAGCTTCTTAGGACTTAGAAAAGCTTGTGCAAACTTAGGCTTATGGCATATCTACAGTATACTAGTGTTTGGCTAATATGGCAGTCTAAACCAAACAGCCCTTTAGGGCCTGCTGTTTGGATTTTCTAACTGAACTGGTTCTATTAAGCTTCGAATTGACTTCTAATGGAGAAAACAAGTCACTTAAGCTATAAAAATAACTTGTGAATGAAAATGAAGTGATTATAATTAAGCTAGCTTATTCTATATGTTTTTGGCTTTTATGAGTTATATATAGTGAAAATGAAGAACAAGTCTGAAATAAACTAAGAAACTGAATTACTAGTGATTATGAACTACTGATAAGGAATAAATGATAATGATAAGCTACTTAACAAGCTAGAAATAGTAATATGGAAAATCAAGAAAAAGCTTAGAAAAAGCTTACAATCGAACTGGGCAATGAGACAAAGAACTAGGGACCAAGAACAACCTATAGGCTTCCCATGAAGCCACTAAACCATAAGCTTCCAAAATTTTCAGCTTATTGATCCAGAGTAGCTTATTAAGCTATTTCGTTGACTTTCATTGACCTTGATTCGAAATTGACATTAAGAACTGTAAATGCTATATAAACTTACATGAAGCTATGATTAGCTTATGTGAGTTTATAGTAAAGGTTATTGGAGTTTATTATGATGATCTTAAATGAGATTATAGCTTATACGACTTAACAATGTAACTTGAAACTTACTTAATCACAAATGTTGAGTACAAATTAACTTGAAACTGGAATAAAGAAACTGAACTGAGCTTGTATTAAAACTGAATTGAGAATTACAAGAATTAAAAGACTGAAATTGAAAATTGCGATTTAACTAAATTAACTACTACTAAATTTCCTATTACATTGTTCTATTTATACTAAATACAAATGGGAAACCCTAATTAGACATCTCTGAACACATCTGCACCCTTGAATTGCTCCAAATCGATCTCAGCCATTGATTCATCATTTTGGCGCCAAAAGTACTATTAGTGGATTGAGCAGGTTATAGCAATTAATGCTTTTCAGGGAGGTGGAGAAGAAGCATTCAATGCTTTTGGCATTGTTAGGTGAGTGGGATTGGATGGGGGGTGGTATAGCAGAGAAAACTATGGGCTAGGTGGTATTGGCGGGGTTGTGAGGTTAGGGATAAGTTTGACCGAAGTCAAACTGGTTTTGAAAACCAGGCTTGGGTCGGGTCTTTTAATTAAAAGGGAGTTGGGCTTGTTGGGCTGGGTTTAGATAATAGGGTGTTGGGTTGGGTTATTTTTATTTAAGGGTTAAGGGTTTAGTTTGGATCCGGTTGGTTTATATAAATCACAAGGACTAATTTTGTAATTTCTGAAAATTGAAGGGCCAACCTGTAATTATCCAAAAGTTATCAAAAAGGACCAATTATGTCATTTGAGAATAGTACAAGGGTTATATTTGATAAATTCCAATTTTAAAACCTTAAGGACTATTTCTGACATTTTTCAAAGCTGAGGGACCAAAGTTGTAAATTTGTAATTTTTAACTTCAAAGGACTTTTCTAACAACTTATGAATCCCCAAGGACCTAAAATGATATTTGTACAAGTTTTTAGTGATCAGGGACTAGTTTTGACAACTTTTGAAAGTTGAGGGACTGAAACTGCCAATTATGCAAACTTTGTTCGTTTTTCAATTGTTTTTAAACATTTTGCATCTGAAACATATAAAACACAATTCTGGGATAATTTCAGTATTATGATGCATTTCTGAGTGTTTTTGGATGTTTTGGCAGCTCAGATTAGGTAAAAATGATGAGTATTTAGACACTCATCAATCCCCCACACTAAACTATTGCTAGTCCCTAGCAATCTTTTGAGAAAACTTAATGGATTTATCTCTTTACCAAAAGCCATTACTTCGGGAGTAGCCAAATGTTTTAGTTCAAGTAAGAACCATGGTACACTGATAACCATGTGATTTTGAGCAAACCACAAGCTGTCAACGGTTTTGATTTGTCTTTACCAGAAGCCGTTTGCTTCTGGACTAGCCAACTCTTAGATAAATTATCAATATTATCTTTGGTGAGCTGATTACCAATCATGGATTTTCACTGCCTTAACCACAAGCCATAACCTTGCGGGCTAGCCAACTCTTCACTTATGAAGATATGGTGAGTCGAATACCATACAATTTTCGGCAAATTGTAAGCCATAAACGGATTTGAGATATCTTTACCAAGAGCCGTTTGCTCCTGGATTAGCCAATCCTTATGTGGGTTAGACATGGCGGACTGATAACCATTTATTGAGTTCTAAGTGAGAAAAATTTTAAAATTTTGGCTAAAAATGGGGGTACTAGATGGTACATTTGATCAAATTCGCAAGAATTCCCCCCCCACACTTAGAACTGAATATTGCCCTCAATATTCAAAGAACCGGCTGTTAAACCAACACTTAGAACGTGAAAGGGAAATACTAATAGCCTTTTATTTTATATACACCTTTTTTTTTTTTTTTTTTTTTTTTTTTTTTTTGAAATTTACATATATACAACATGTGGGGCATCTCCCCCACACTAGGGTGAGACATGGGTGAAAACCCATATTTTGCTACTGTTTTTATTAACCGAGTCGCTAGCTTGACTCGACCCCGAATTGAGTTGATTCCTCCCGAACAGTCAGGTTTATCACGCAAGCTAACCGCTTGTGAACGGTCAACTGTAACAAAGGGTTCCTGAACAGCCCGGGTGAAAAAGCAATTAAAAAGTCTATGGGGAAGTAAGTGGAAGAGACCATCTCCATCGGACTTTCATTCAAAATGCTTGGATAATCAATTGAGCATAAGAAAGTTCCACACCGATGAGATAAATCCGGCATTTAAACTAATGTTAGATGGACAATGCCGGGGTCAAAAGTAATATCCTCACTCCCAAATGAGTGAAAGATAGGGGAAATCACCGGGTAGGTGAAGGGAAGAAGAGAGATCTGAACAGCAATTAGGATAAGAACTTCCTCCTCAAGAGTTGCAAGTGGAGGAGGCAAGTCCTTATACTTGATCTCAGGAATTTTATCAGTTTTCTCAACTGACTTGATCTCCTTCTTATGAAGTTGTTTTGGTGGAAGAGGGGAAGATGAATCTTCGTTTAACAAATTTTCTAGAAAAAGAATGTCCCCCTCAGGATCAAGATAGTTATCATCAACCTCCTGCGGAAGTGAACTATCTAGAGCAAGAAAATCATCGACTTCATCCCAAAAGAGATCACTTCCCTCAACCGTAGTGAGAAAAGGGGAAGAGTCGGTTATGATAAGTTGAGAAGATGTGGTGGGATTACCACTCACAGAATTATGAAAATAACCAAGATTTTCTTGAGAGTACTCCTCTGAAGCAATGTCAATGACATCTATTCGGTTAACAGATGCAGAATTATAATTTGAGGAGTACTTTGAAGTTTGATCATGGTTAAAGGTAACAGCTTCCTTATCCACACGCAAGGTGATCTCATGCTTAAATACATCAATAAGAGCATGGCCCGTTTTTAGGAATCCTCTTCCAAGAATTAGAGGAACCTTTTGATCTGCGTCGAAATCAACAACCACAAAGTCAGCTGGAAAATGGAACTTCCCTACTTTCACAAACACATCTTCGGCAATGCCGCAAGGATGAGATATGGTTCGGTCTGCAAGCTCAAGAGTCATGCATGTAGGGGTAAGAGCCGGAAGAGAAAGTTTCTTCCATACTGAATGAGGCATCAGGTTGATGCTTGCACCTAGATCTGCTAAGGCATAGCATTCAACCATTCCTGGAAATATACAAGGTAGTAGAAACTTTCCAGGATCTCCAAGCTTCTCCGGAAGCTTTTTTAAGATAACCGCTGAGCAGTTCTCATTTAACGGAGTTTTAGCCATTTCAATCAGCTTTTCCTTGTTGCTTAACAAGTGTTTGATTGCTGATGCAAACTTGGGCATCAGAATGGTAGCATCCGCAAAGCTTATGTCAAAATGTAATTCTTTAAAGATTTTGATAGAATTCATCATTTTGTTGACTAGCCTTATCACGGAGCTTTTGCTCATTTAAGCGCGATGGGTAAGGAATATGAGGTTTGGATTTAGGGACAACCAATTTAGGAGTCTTAACAGATTCAAAGACAACTCCTGGTTTGGATTTTTTCAGGACAACCGGAGGATAGACATGTGCTGTACTTTGTTTGTCCATTGTATCCTCCGTCTCTTTCTCCATTTCAAACAACGGAGGAGGAATAGGGCCAGCTGGCCCCTCATAAGCAGCACCACTCCTAGTGGTGATAGCTTTGACGAAAGTGGTATCTTCGTCATTATCACTGTCGTCATCAAGCACACTGACAGGAACAGCATTGAGCATCTCGGAATAATATCTGGCTGATCTTTGCTCACTAAGTTTGGTTGACAAACTTTTAACCGTAAATCGTGATAGAGAAGGATCTATTCTTGACGGTTGGGGAGCAAGTGTGGGTGTAGATTTTTGGCTGACCGAAGGTTGGACGTATTTAGTACTTCCATTGTTAGTGGGAAGTACCGGGTCCTTTATCACCTTGAGTCCATCATAAGCTTTACCACTATGTGTAGTGACAGCTTTGAGTTCACCCCTTGGGTTGACAACAGTGTTACTTGGAAGACCTCCCGAAGTAGAAGGTGGATTAAGATGGTCCATGAGACTGGCAAACATATTTTTAACTTCGCTTTGAGAATGATCGATTTTATTTGAAAGCTCAGTTCCTTGCTTGTTTATTGAGGACTGAAATTCATTCTTCAGATTAGAAATTTGATTTTGCATTGCCTTCATATTGGTCTCATTAACCTTGATGTAGCTATCAAGCTCACTTGAGAGAGGTCTTTGGGAATTAGGAGCTGAATACCCTTGATTACCCCTTTGGGGTGGGTATTGATTGTTCGGGGCATGATATTGATTCTGCGTGTTTTGCCCTCTTTGCTGATTAGGATTATTCCTATTTGGATTATTAGGAGAAGGAAAGCCGGGTGGTCCATGCTGATTGCTAGCACGGTAATTAGTTTCCACTTGGGGATGGTATTGACCACCTCCTTGATTGGAAGATCCGGCTAAAGCTTTGACTTCAAATGCATTGCCATTGGTGGCAGTACAATTATAGTAAGCGTGAGGACCACCACAAGTAACACAAACTTCTACCTTTTTGATTTCAGCAGTGTGAGAAGTTTGCGGAGCGGACTCTTTCTTTTGTGTGGAGAAAACCAGAGCTTGAATAACCTTTGTGAGTTCAGCAAGCTGAGTATCAGTACTAGACTGACTCACGGGAGATGAAGTGGAAGGACCAGCACTAGCCTGGGAATTATATGTCCTGTTTCGTGTAGTGCGGACCTTAGACTTATTTTCAATGAGAGCAATGGCTTCCTTAGTGGATTTGCTCAGAAAATTACCTCCAGCTGAGGCATTGAGAGAATCTTGGTCAGATGGGTTTAACCCACTGTAGAAAGTGTCCATCTGCATCAAATCGGTGAAACCGTGATGAGGACATTTGCGGAGCAATTCTTTAAAACGATCCCATGCTTCTCCAAATGGTTCATCAAACCTTTGAGTGAATTTCATGATTTCATTTTTGAGATGCGTGGTTTTAGAAGGAGGAAAGAATTCATTCACGAATTTCTGAACCAAATCTTCCCATGTTGTTATCGATCGAGGAGGTTGTTTGTCAAGCCAAATCCGGGCTGCCCCATCGATGGAAAACGGGAAAAGAAGAAGTTTTATTGATTCCTCAGGGACACTTTTGCATTTGATGGTAGATGTGATTTTATTGAACCATCTAATGTGATCTTGAGGATCGTCCCTTTCAAAACCATAGAATTGCCGCTGGGTTACCAGGTTTATCAACCCAGTCTTAAGCTCAAAATTCTCAGCCACGATGGCTGGAACAACAATGGCATCTCCGTACCCAGTGGTGGGAGCTTGGAGAAGCTCATTCATAGGGCGGTCTTCTGCCATGATGATAGTGGTAATGGGTTCAGTACGTAACTCGGGTGCGACTGACGGAGCAGAACGTCTACGACGTCTTCGAGGTATTTTTCCAAGCTCACGAAGAGGGCTTGATGACCTAGAAGAACGAGTGCGCATGCACTAAGCAAAAATTTTCAATTAAAATCAAGATCGAGAGAAAACACAAGTAAACTTAACCAACAATCAACAAGCGTACGGTAGCTCTCTAAAAGATAAACGCACAGAGTGGCGGAGAAGCAAAGGTGGGCAACTAAATGCTCCTTAAAAACCCGCTTCTTTCAGTCCGACAATTTAATGTCAGACTATCCTAGAACCTCCGTTAGAGTTTGTTTATCAATCAAAGGTGAGCCGATATTCGCAAGTGATACAAAGGTAAAGTTTTAATTCTTTGGTTTGGGAACTTATTATGGCCGTACCCCCAGTTAGGTAGTACTCAGTCTTGGTTCTCGATGGTTAATTTTTATTGTTTATTATTAAAGAAAACGGAAAATATTTTTGGGTTTTTAATTTTTATATGATAATTATAATAATAATATATATAGAAAAGAAAAGAAAAATATTTTTGTATTTTATATTGTTTTCGGGAAATAGGAACTTCTAGAAGAAGGATCTCGAATCACTAATCGCTAAAATTCTTCACAATAGTCGCAGCACACCTCCCCGGCAGCGGCGCCAAAATTTGATTCCTCCCAAACTAGTTATCTTTTATTTCTCTATCACACAAGTCAACCACTTGTGAATGGTCAACCGTAATAAATGATAAAATATAAACAGCCTCAGGACGAATGCGTTGTGTGTAGTGTGAAACCAGGCAAGTGATCACCCGGATCGTTTCCCAACGAGATGTGAATGGAAAACTGTGAAAAGCTAGGATTAGAGTGACTGATGATTTAGATTGCTTTTGATTTTGCTTTTTAACAATTCTAAATAACAAACAAAAACAGATATACACAGGAAAATTAAACGCGAATAAATAAACTAAAACGCGTAACGAAAAAGCTAAAATGGGACTAAAAAATAAATTTATGAAATTTAAAACCTAAAAATGTAAAATTACTAAAAACTTATTTTAAAACTTAAATTCTAATTTTTTACACTTTTTATTTAATTATTTCTAATTATTTATTTATTTAATTACTTATTAAACTAATTTAAATTATAAAAAATACTAAATGAACAAAGAAAATTCTAAAACTTTTTCTAAAAATATTACTAAGTAAATAAAAGCTAAGAAAATTATAAAAATGAAAATTACTTAATTAAAATTTAAAAAGATAAATTCAATTAAATAGAAGCTATCACTTTATTTCTATTTTTGATTTTTCTTAAGGCCTAAAAATATAATTATATTTTTCCTGGATTAAAATTAACAAAATAAAATTATGAAAATTGGAATTATATTTTTCTAATTATTATTCTATTTGTTATGATTTAATTACTATTATAAACTAATTAAAAAGATTAAAAATATCAAAACTATTCAGAAAATTATGAAAATTTCTGAGTAAATCTAAAATATTATTAGAAAGCTATGAAAAATAAAATGAAAAGTTTACTAAGCCTGATAAGCAGATTTGGGCTAATAAGCAGTCTAGGAATAAGCCCAAGAATAAGCAAATAAGCACAAAACTCTACCAAAGGCTCAGATCAGGATTAAAATACTAAAATAAGCACAAAACAACTAAAAACTATAAATAAGCACAAGGATTAAACAAGATGAGCAGTTGGCTGTTGTGGATTTTAAGACAGAAACTCAGAAAAGTGGCCAAGTTGAAGGGCAATTTAAGCACTTAAATAAGCTACTGAGATTCCAACTAATGGGGGCAAAACTTAGCCTATACTACTGGGTATCTAAAAAACATAAAAGCCCCATCGCAATTTGACCAATTGATGTCCAATTAGACACAAGTTCAGCAGTTGAAACCACTGAGTCTGCTGTTTTGTGCAGATGCTGTGCAGAAATTGCACAAGTGTGCACAAGTGATTTTGGCTATTAGGGCTACACTATATGGACCAAATGAACTTCAAAAATGCCAAGAACAAGGGCTTAACAAGCTAGTGGCTTGTATAAGCTTGTTTGAGCAGTTGAGGAACTGAAATGAACACAAAGGGTACAAAATGGTTATATCTAGCTATGAGGCTGATCAGGGGTTCAAAGTAGCTTCTTAGGACTTAGAAAAGCTTGTGCAAACTTAGGCTTATGGCATATCTACAGTATACTAGTGTTTGGCTAATGTGGCAGTCTAAACCAAACAGCCCTTTAGGGCATGCTGTTTGGATTTTCTAACTGAACTGGTTCTATTAAGCTTCGAATTGACTTCTAATGGAGCAAACAAGTCACTTAAGCTATAAAAATAACTTGTGAATGAAAATGAAGTGATTATAATTAAGCTAGCTTATTCTATATGTTTTTGGCTTTTATGAGTTATATATAGTGAAAATGAAGAACAAGTCTGAAATAAACTAAGAAACTGAATTACTAGTGATTATGAACTACTGATAAGGAATAAATGATAATGATAAGCTACTTAACAAGCTAGAAATAGTAATATGGAAAATCAAGAAAAAGCTTAGAAAAAGCTTACAATCGAACTGGGCAATGAGACAAAGAACTAGGGACCAAGAACAACCTATAGGCTTCCCATGAAGCCACTAAACCATAAGCTTCCACAGTTTTCGGCTTATTGATCCAGAGTAGCTTATTAAGCTATTTCGTTGACTTTCATTGACCTTGATTCGAAATTGACATTAAGAACTGTAAATGCTATATAAACTTACATGAAGCTATGATTAGCTTATGTGAGTTTATAGTAAAGGTTATTGGAGTTTATTATGATGATCTTAAATGAGATTATAGCTTATACGACTTAACAATGTAACTTGAAACTTACTTAATCACAAATGTTGAGTACAAATTAACTTGAAATTGGAATAAAGAAACTGAACTGAGCTTGTATTAAAACTGAATTGAGAATTTCAAGAATTAAAAGACTGAAATTGAAAATTGCGATTTAACTAAATTAACTACTACTAAATTTCCTATTACATTGTTCTATTTATACTAAATACAAATGGGAAACCCTAATTAGACATCTCTGAACACATCTGCACCCTTGAATTGCTCCAAATCGATCTCATCCATTGATTCATCATTTTGGCGCCAAAAGTACTAGTAGTGGATTGAGCAGGTTATAGCAATTAATGCTTTTCAGGGAGGTGGAGAAGAAGCATTCAATGCTTTTGGCATTGTTAGGTGAGTGGGATTGGATGGGGGGTGGTTTAGCAGAGAAACCATGGGCTAGGTGGTATTGGCGGGGTTGTGAGGTTAGGGATAAGTTTGACCGAAGTCAAACTGGTTTTGAAAACCAGGCCTATTTTTATTTAAGTTTGGCGGGGTTGTGTGGTTTAAAAACAATTAAAAGGGAGTTGGGTTTGTTGGGCTGGGTTTAGATAATAGGGTGTTGGGTTGGGTTATTTTTATTTAAGGGTTAAGGGTTTAGTTTGGATCCGGTTGGTTTATATAAATCACAAGGACTAATTTTGTAATTTCTGAAAATTAAAGGGCCAACCTGTAATTATCCAAAAGTTATCAAAAAGGACCAATTATGTCATTTGAGAATAGTACAAGGGTTATATTTGATAAATTCCAATTTTAAAACCTTAAGGACTATTTCTGACATTTTTCAAAGCTGAGGGACCAAAGTTGTAAATTTGTAATTTTTAACTTCAAAGGACTTTTCTAACAACTTATGAACCCCCAAGGACCTAAAATGATATTTGTACAAGTTTTTAGTGATCAGGGACTAGTTTTGACAACTTTTGAAAGTTGAGGGACTGAAACTGCCAATTATGCAAACTTTGTTTGTTTTTCAATTGTTTTTAAACATTTTGCATCTGAAACATATAAAACACAATTCTGGGATAATTTCAGTATTATGATGTATTTCTGAGTGTTTTTGGATGTTTTGGCAGCTCAGATTAGGTAAAAATGATGAGTATTTAGACACTCATCAATTTTTCATTTTGCACCCTGCATTTCATATGCATGTTTCATTTTAGTATGCATTATTTAAAGTTTCGCTATTAGAAATTTATTAACTTTATTTGTATATCATTTTAGCATATCTGGAGAAAGTAATATTTTTGGAATCAAGATAATGTTATAAATATATCATATTTTTAACTTGAGGCATTTTAAGCATATCCCTCACTCACATCACTGATAAAATCGTTATACGATCTATCCTTTTCACATTCGTTATTAGTCGTAAGATAGACTCTTAGACTTCGCTTATACTCAGGTCTCGTATTGAAGAAGTTTTCGTGATCGTTTACTTGATCTTATAATTTCGTCTTGCCGGATACGCTCCAGGTGAGTCGTGGCCCCCCTACTTTTCACACTTGTTTTAATAACTCTTTTGGGGGAGATACATGCTTTAACTGTTTCATATTACTTAAAATATCTTATGAGTTACTCAAAATCATCAACTATGCTTTACCTGCTTGAATCATACCTGGAAGGAATACATGCTTGATTTATGTGCAAATTGTTTGATTAAGCTTAAACACTGAAATGGAAACATAACATCTCTGAATTACTTGACGTAACATGATACTGAAACTCACTGTATGCATTCATGTGACAAATGAATGTACTACTACTTTAATATGATATTTCTACATTTCACTATAAATAATTGCCAATACTAATATTACGCATGATTCACCTATATTGCCTAACACACTTTATTGCCATAAAGTCCCTTGATCATGAGCCATTAATCACTGCGGTGAGCGCGAATATAGTGAACAGCTTCGAAACCTGTTAGAGGCTGACGACCTATCCCACTAAATATTGTGGCGGAATGCCTATATGGTTAGTCGTATTTAGTCGCGATGCACTATATTTGAGAAAAATAGGAATTGGCAAGTACCTATTAACATGAGGGCCATAAAAACCCATCAGTGACCCTGGTGGGACACCGCCGTTTTACGGTACTCTGTTAACGTTTTGCGTGTCATGAGGCTTAGGGCAATATAACTTTGTGAATATATGAATGTTTCATATATATCCTAGGATACAGCTGTATTTAACAGACCATCACTTTATACTGATAAACTTCAGATTCTAGATTATCATTCCTACTATGTGATATGATTGTGAATTATGTACTTGAACTTTAACCGTTACCATATGTGATTTAAATGAGAATTCTGTACAAATTAACCCAAAATGCTTGGTATATCACTATATTTAAAAGCTGACACAACAGTCTATATTGAGCCTATAACAACGTAGCTCATCTGTATTCACAACTTGAAACTTATGATTTTGAAGATCATACATGACTTACTTGTGGATTTTTATACAACACAACGTATTAATTATTTCATGGAGAATTATTATTCACTTCAATCAATCACTATACACCTTTCGAAGAAAGTTATTTTCTATAAACTCCACGAACTCACCAACCATTGTGTTGACATTTTAAGCATGTTTATCTCAGGTAATTAACGGAGCAGGACAAGACACGAAGCGGGCATCTTTTACTCTGATAACTTAGATGGTGTAAAATCAAATATGTCATTCCTTTCAAATTATCACATCATTTTATGGGATATTCAAATCAAAATATTTCACTTTTGTATCAAGTATATTATTCTGAATGACATATAACTTTCAAAAAGCCCCTTCCGGGCCGTTTTTCTGAAATTTTAACTCGATCCTCACCGTAATACCCTAACTATTTTTCCGCTGCCACAAACCAAATTAGGGGGTGTTACAGTTTGGTATCAGAGCCTATGGTTATAGAGAATCAAACGTTTTAAAAACATCGAACTATAACCACATTTTCAAAATAAATGATTTTACACCTTATCATCTTATGCCTTCCGTGTCTGCAGACTGCCGTGCTCAATACATTACCTATTAAGATTGTTTTGTACTAATCTTTACATGCTTGATGTTTATTCTTCACACATTACACACTATATTATTTCACACTCAACGTTATATATATACTCACCAACTATTTCAAGTACCGTACCAACCATCTTCAATTATCTTACCCGTACCTTTATAGATACGTGTGAAATAAATCTTATGTATTTCCGGAAAATCCGCGCAGGAATTATTTTGTGGACTAGTACGAATATTAAATCAGAAATTCTTAAGCAGGATGGGTTGCAATGTCTTTATTTGAATGATTGAGATGCCTTTTATCTAAATAAAGAAATGGTAAGGCGCCGAACCATAAGTTTATATTTCCTTATTTACATTGTTTGGGACGCCTCTCTATGTAAATAACGAATTATAAATAAGTGGGCTTATTTATATCTGTAAGCGCACTAGTATGAAACTGATAACCATAAAAATTCATCAAACACATAGCATAACTCTCATTAGAACCCCTAAATAGTGATACATAGTGTTAGTATACGAATTCAAAGCAACACTCCTATCGTAATACTGTCTCTTACTATTCTAGCCACTTGCAATAACTATTCTTCACACCAAGACAAACAAGATCTTCCATACCCTAAAAGCCGGAATTCAGCAACTTTCTCTACATACACCGAATCTTCATTCAAATATCCCTATGTGAAAATCTGTTTGTTTAACAAATAGGTTACCCGCACAGATTTCTGTAAAATATCTAAATCTAGCAGAGTAATGAGTTCTTTTTCAAGTTGTGTTCATAGCATAAACATCCAAACACCATATTATTCAAATAAACTTGACGGAAATACTTAAATATTACAAACGATACTGAATTAAAACAACACATAAACCTAAACCTAAACTTCAAAGGTAGTCCGGATGATCCCAGGTCTGAGAATTGTTGGAATCATAGCCGTCATCATAAGGATCAAAGCTCGCCAACTTCTCTTCCTCCCATTGAGCTTCCAACCTGCTCAGCTCCCAATCCATGGCAGGAGTCCAACCACCATCATCAACTGCCACATTCTCCTCGAAACTCAGCTGGGAATGATCCAGATGAGGCAAATGTTGTTGTTGCACAACCACCCTTGGTGTAGATGAACTTGATGCACCTTGTTGTAGTGGTGGTTGTTGTTGCTGTTGTAGTGGTGGTGGATTCTGTTGTGTTGTTGTTGTTGTTGTTGTTGTTGTTGTTGTTGTTGTTGTTGTTGTTGTTGTTGTTGTTGTTGTTGTTGATGTTCAACCCTAGCAGCTTCAACATTCTCTTCCAAACTCCAACGGACCTTGTTGGAAATCTGGTCATCTATCTGATGAACACAAGACCACAGCGATTCGATGACAGCAGCATCCTTACAAGATTCATCATACAAAAACTTGTCGATCACATGCTTCCTACCATCTGAAATGTCTGTGCACCTAGCATAGCTTTCTCTAAGTCGTCGTTTCAGTTGTTTCGTAGCCTCAAACTGCAAAATGACCTTCACAATAGCATTCTGATGATCCACGTCACTACCCTCAGTTTCTGCCTTGATATACAGTTGAATTTGTTCAGCGGTATGTGGTAACTTACAAGCCATTGAATGTGTGTGTATGGGTAACACAAGCATGCCAATGGTATTTATAAGGGTTTGAAAAATATCTTTAATTATTTTAAGAAATATAATCATTTGTATTCAAACGGTAAAACTTTCAAAAACTGTGTCTATTAAAACTAGCAACTAGCTCTTAGATACGTGGTAAATAAAATAGTTACTTTGGTTTTCGCAATTCAATGCAAGAGGCAGAAACAAATCGCGTTAAACACGCCCCACTATGATTTAAAAATCCTGAACACGCCACATACAAATAACACTTTTCATACGATTTGACTACACATCCTCTAGGAAATAGTGAACCTCCTAACGTCCTCTCGAAACCCTTAAGCATTATACGAGATTTCGATAATCTCGAAACTACCTAGTAACCCTATATGTCATGGAACATGTGTTCAACATTCGTCAAACTAAACTTATCCTTGAAACATTTATCCTCGACCCATTACTAACAACCCAACGCACCCTTGTTTATCATTAATACTCGAACCCAACTCTAATTAAGCTTAAGAACTTAATATTTATTTCTAATCTAATCGACTCATACCCGTTTACTTTGGATCATTCACTTAACAACCTACCAATATTTTTATACGTCTCAATTAGGCACTTACCAATAAATCATACGTAACGAATCTTTTCCAATACTCGAGCATGTGACAATCAAAACTCAGCCTGACCGTCATGTTCTCAAATGACTTCAACAAAAATCATATATTGCCTAAATACTTTGTTTAATTTAAGTTCCCAACAACCTCAGCAAACTCAAACGAAACCCTGTCTAGTTATTTGGTCATATTTCATTTTGTGAACTCAACTACAATCAAAACAAACCAACTTTCGTGTTTCTCGTTTGCCCCCAACAACGGTTAACAACCCTAAGAAACAAATGATTTTTTTTACTACAACACATCCCACCTTATAACATATTAATTCCCCGCCTAACTTCCATACTTAACTAACAACTTGGATGCTTTGAAAAATAAATACAAACAAGCTATTAACGTAAGAAACGGTTTTATATATAAAGCAAACCAATTTTGGGATATCACTTAAAACACTACTTAACAAGTTTTTCTTTACAAAAACTAAAGTTCAACAACTATTTTTACATTCAGCAAGTTCTCATCCGAAACCATCATTGTTAAAATCTATTATTACAAACTCTTTGTGTAACGAATAGGTTATCCCATAAATTTGTGATTTTTCAAAAAATTATGAGTCATGTTTATTTTTCAAAACACGATTGAATAACAATTTTCATTCCAAAAACAAGATCTCGAGACAAAATAATTTATTTATAAAACTCACTTTTAGCCAACCTCAGTTAAATCTACACTCATTACCCATTACTCACTGCTCTATTATACGAAGTCAAGAAAAATACGAAAACTAGAACCTATGAGAATTCTCAACAACCTATAGAAAACACAAATAACATAAATTTTATTTGAAACCACGGAAGTTAATACATAGCGAAATGATTAACATCGGAAGTGCTAACAGTACAATAAACACAATATAAGGCATACAATCTTCAATCGGTTGACCCACCATAGAAACAATGACCCCCACCAACCCAACGATAGCAAGAGCCACCATAGGATGAAGCACCTTGATTATTCTGCGTCATAAACATAACGAAATATTAAAAACTATATCGAGACTTCTAACTAAACCTAAACGAGATTTTATTCATTAAAGGTTACATCGACACATAACAAAGCTACATTTTAACCACACTAGCCCAAGATCCTCACCCCAAAATCTTGTCCACGTTAATCGCTAAAACCGTGAGAGGTACGATGAATACCAAGGATGCGACGTAGTAATCGGAGTTTTCATCAGGGAAGAAAGCTAAATAAACGGCGACGAAAACAATGTATACGGTGGCGGCAAAGATGACGATCGACGGCATAGTGATATTTTTTCGGAGAAGATAAAGAGGTTGAATGAAAAAGGAGGAGCGGAAAAGTGAAAAAGGAAAAAGAGTGGATAGGATTTAAATAGGGAAAATACCCGCTATTTTACTATTCACGATCATTAAAATTTCAAATCACTACCACTAAAAATCCTCTAGTCTCAACCATTGAAACCCTAAGCATTAAGTGCTAAATACTTCCTACTCTCGGCCGTTACTTTCACTATTCGTAGCCCATAAATTAAATTATTAATCAAACATTCGAATTTATTCAGTCTAGTATTAATAAATCTAGTTGAAATCTCGCCTCTGGTTAGTCAAATAACAAAATCTCTCGACAACATCTTCTATGAACTCTCACCTCAGAACACCACATTCTTCAACACCTATCACGGACTGAACTTCGGGACGAAGTTCAAAATTGAGGGGTAGATACTGTAAGATCCTACAAAAATCCGTCATGATAATCTTTGTTAATTAATAATAACCTCGACTTACCGTTTAACCAAACCCATTTTTATGGGGAAATTTAAACTTTTATTTACTTACTACATTATTCTACCACAACACAACATTTCAACAAGTAACAATTATCGGCACTAGTTCTCGACGTACTTTATAAAACATATTTACTTCGTAACGACTACTAGTCACAAACCGCAAATCTCACTAATTGCAAATTATAGATAAAACCACCAAGTTTATAACAGGATTACAACTATGCATTAATCACATTTTAGCCACTAATTACAGTTATGTTTAATTACCTACACCACAATTACTTTAAATATATTTACTCCTTCTATTAGAAGCAAAGCTACAAACCATACATGATTTCACCCCACACGGCCCAACTTCCTAAAACTCAATTCCCTTTAATCAATTCATGCATAACTCGACAACAAGGTACCCTCCAAAACAACTTGTATACGTTACATTTTTTTAACATGACCTAGAGACATTTTTGCATCGCCTTAATCACCACCCGCCAAACTTTACTTGTGCCAAATTCTAGACCTAAACGTCAAACATTAATATAGTGGCCTCGTTCCTTTTTCCACGCCCAAACATATGAACACAACAACTATAAACCCCAACCACATTGCACCTTGACTTTCCTCACAAGTCCATAATAATATTCGACATAATGAAAACGTTTAAAAGCTACTTCGAACAACAGAAAGAATTGTCATTTACAAACCCACTTCGCACTATCCTAAGAATACAAGCATGAATGCCAGTCGAACCCAAGCATAATCCAACAACTAAAGACAAACTACACCAAACTCTTTGAGATATTTTGATAACAGCAAGGCATACTTAGGTGTCCATCTAACTACAGTAACCTCAAATGATTGAAATGGGAAGTCTTCTAGTCAACAAAAACGTGTATACATTGCTGCTATAAAACTATCACCTCTACACACTCAACACAACACCCATTCCATCTTTCTTTCACTCTCACTAATTTCCTTAAAAGACCAGCCACTTTCGTCGAAACTCAGGAGAAAACCAAGCTAAACAGAAACATGTAAAATGTAATTCGAACTTAGTTAATAAATTGTTACTTCGCCCTTGTAATCTCAGTCGAACCCCACTAATCCTTCCTTATCTCTCACTCCCTCATTTGCATACTAACACGAACATTCCCAAGTCCCTATAACTCAACTTCATCAAGCCTTGAATTCCAGAGGCTATTCTTGTCAACCGGATTCAAGAAAAACAAGTCGAATGAATACTTCTAATATAATCGGTTCAGTTCTTGGACGAGTTGTGCTTCTGTTCATCTCAGTGGTATAACCCACCATTTTTGGCATTGTAAGTAACCTCCAACCACACTTCTCACGTCCATATTAAAGTCACAACCATACATGCATCACTTTCTAGTTTATTCAATCGTATAACATATCACGTATTTATATCCATTATCACATTTTACATGCATTGCTAAGATAGAATAACCCACATGAGAACGAGCCCCCATCTCGGGAGTCTTAGAGTCCTAACTCACACCACTCTCATTTTATAATTAGTTGCATGCATGTGACATTCATACTTAGCTCAACCATAACAGCCAAAAATGGAAAATATTTGGAAAAATATTAAGTATTTCGTTTGTATAAGGCAGTCCTAAGCCGCTCCAAACGCGACTCCATATCTCACGAATCGAATTAATAATCATGCATTATTTTACCCGACCTATTTAACAACATGACTAACTATTAAGTTCATGTAGACCACTCTTAAAATAACCACAACTCGACCTTTAAAACTTACCAATATGAAACGCATCAAAACTGTCAAAACATACGAAGTGAGTTGTTAAATCATTAAGCCATTTTTAAAACTGTTAAAACAAGCGGGCTTTTAAGAAATCTTATATATGAAAACAAGTGATTAATAAGTGAACTTTTGAACTAAAACCATGTTGAGAATTTCGTAAAACAAACCTGTACAAATATAACACCATCGAGCCCTTGACTCAATGGTGGAATCTGTAGTAATCAAATCGATCCATCAAGGTTCGAAATAGTAAAGAATTGCATGATATAAATATTCATACTCTATAAATTATGTACCTGCTTACCACGCCAATAAGAAGAGACCACAAAACCACGATTTGGCTAACAAGCCCACTGACCCTTTTGCATATTTACAAAGACCACATAAGTGTTGGGCCTTAAGGCCCAATTCGAAATAATGAAGAAATAACATTCGAGAAATTAGCATGCCATAAAGTAAAAATATAAACTTTTAACCGGATCAAGGGAAAGGAAATAAAACTTTGTGAATTACGAACTAGTGACTAAATTTGCAATACAATACAACCTTAGGGATCAAAACTGCCAAACCGTGAAACCCATGGACTGAAGCTGTGAAAACAGTTTATAAGGGACTTAAATTGACATACCATTGAACCCCGAGCCTTATATGGACATATGGACAAGATTTGGACTATTATGGACTTTGGACTTAACCGAGGACTAACGACGTAACGCAACCACAGTTAGACTAAGAAGGATAAAATCTGAAAAGAACAAGGACCTATTTAATTTCACTCGACATTCTTAGTTTATTTTTCATTTTGCACCCTTCATTTCATATGCATGTTTCATTTTAGTATGCATTATTTAAAGTTTCGCTATTAGAAATTTATTAACTTCATTTGTATATCATTTTAGCATATCTGGAGAAAGTAATATTTTTGGAATCAAGATAATGTATTAAATATATCATATTTTTAACTTGAGGCATTTTAAGCATATCCCTCACTCACATCACTGATAAAATCGTTATACGATCTATCCTTTTCACATTCGTTATTAGTCGTAAGATAGACTCTTAGACTTCGCTTATACTCAGGTCTCGTATTGAAGAAGTTTTCGTGATCGTTTACTTGATCTTATAATTTCGTCTTGCCGGATACGCTCCAGGTGAGTCGTGGCCCCCCTACTTTTCACACTTGTTTTAATAACTCTTTTGGGGGAGATACATGCTTTAACTGTTTTATATTACTTAAAATATCTTATGAGTTACTCAAAATCATCAACTATGCTTTACCTGCTTGAATCATACCTGGAAGGAATACATGCTTGATTTATGTGCAAATTGTTTGATTAAGCTTAAACACTGAACTGGAAACATAACATCTCTGAATTACTTGACGTAACATGATACTGAAACTCACTGTATGCATTCATGTGACAAATGAATGTACTACTACTTTAATATGATATTTCTACATTTCACTATAAATAATTGCCAATACTAAAATTACGCATGATTCACCTATATTGCCTAAGCACACTTTATTGCCATAAAGTCCCTTGATCATGAGCCATTAATCACTGCGGTGAGCGCGAATATAGTGAACAGCTTCGAAACCTGTTAGAGGCTGACGACCTATCCCACTAAATACTGTGACGGAATGCCTATATGGTTAGTCGTATTTAGTCGCGATGCACTATATTTGAGAAAAATAGGAATTGGCAAGTACCTATTAACATGAGGGCCATAAAAACCCATCAGTGACCCTGGTGGGACACCGCCGTTTTACGGTACTCTGTTAACGTTTTGCGTGTCATGAGGCTTAGGGCAATATAACTTTGTGAATATATGAATGTTTCATATATATCCTAGGATACAGCTGTATTTAACAGACCACCACTTTATACTGATAGACTTCAGATTCTAGATTATCATTCCTACTATGTGATATGATTGTGAATTATGTACTTGAACTTTAACCGTTACCATATGTGATTTAAATGAGAATTCTGCACAAATTAACCCAAAATGCTTGGTATATCACTATATTTAAAAGCTGACACAACAGTCTATATTGAGCCTATAACAACGTAGCTCATCTGTATTCACAACTTGAAACTTATGATTTTGAAGATCATACATGACTTACTTGTGGATTTTTATACAACACAACGTATTAATTATTTCATGGAGAATTATTATTCACTTCAATCAATCACTATACACCTTTCGAAGAAAGTTATTTTCTATAAACTCCACGAACTCACCAACCATTGTGTTGACATTTTAAGCATGTTTATCTCAGATAATTAACGGAGCAGGACAAGACACGAAGTGGGCATCTTTTACTCTGATAACTTAGATGGTGTAAAATCAAATATGTCATTCCTTTCAAATTAGCACATCATTTTATGGGATATTCAAATCAAATATTTCACTTTTGTATCAAGTATATTATTCTGAATGACATATAACTTTCAAAACGCCCCTTCCGGGCCGTTTTTTCTGAAATTTTAACTCGATCCTCACCGTAATACCCTAACTATTTTTCCGCTGCCACAAACCAAATTAGGGGGTGTTACATGTCTTCCCGGATCCTTCTATTATAACCTACCGAATCCCTTTTTCAAAGGATCCGGCAGAACCGGCACATCAGATAATTGATACGTACTTCAAACATTAACAAACAGAAATTTCTCCCACTCATAACATCAAACACGATCAAAAGCAAAACCCTCTCATCTTAGGGTTCGATCTTTTTCAAAATCAATCTCCTAATAATCTATGTAAGTAATTACATCATCTATTTTAATCTTCCTTCTTCCAATTAGATTCTAGGATTTTGTATATCAAAGAAGTAATTCAAATGTGATTAAATCAAACCATTCAAATGTTTTCTAGATTAAATTAATCTTTAAATCAAATAATTGTTTTAACATTGGTAATAAAATGAAACCTTTGTAATAAATCCCATTTGATCAAAATTTGATAAATAAGGTTAACTAAAAACTCTCATACATCAATAAAGTTTATGTTTGCTTAAATTTGTCTAGGTCTCAAAAATGCCGCATACATATGACTTTGATTATCATCTAACCAACTACTACATTCCAAACATTTCAACTGAACCTTACACACGCCTTGATGTTACTTCAAGTTTCCAAAATCTTGAGTCATGACATCTTCACGAAAGAAGGACTGTCGACCCCAATTTAACCTTTTATGAAGAAGTTAGACGAGCCTTTCGAACCATAGGTTTTGATTCACTACTTACCATCAACGAACCAATTTGTCCATGTTTCGTATTAGAATTCGTTATTGATATTAGTCTCGGTCGTTACGAGGATCAATATCTTTTTCTTTGGTTTTGCATACAAAACTACAAATTCTCTTTTCCCCTTGAACAATTTGCTCAAATTCTTGGTCTTCCAAATCATGGGCAATATGCCTATACCAAAAAATTTGATATTGATTCTCTTAAACAAGAGGAACATGGACCATACCCTACATACATCCCTTCCCTAGGAGAATTGATCAGTGTTCTCTGTAACTTAACACGACACCCCAATAGAATACGTATGATTGAACTCTGCTATTTCTTACAACCCATGGCACTCATCTTACGTGAAAATGTTCTGAGTCTAGCCAAAGATCGTGAGTATTTACCTGCTTGTTGTGCTCACATGCTCTACTGCATTCTAAATCAACAACCCTACAATCTCGCTTACTTCCTCGCTAAACGAATCATACACCTCAAAGATAAAAGAAACAAACTAATACCATATGGAATGCTTCTAACTCGTTTCTATCGTCATTTCATGAATGATCACCCATATCTTCAAAATCCTCAATATTCACTTTTCTATAAATTAATGGAACCTGATGCATGGTTTTGCAACCTTACAACAGGTTTTACCTCTCGAGGGATCTCAAGAGGCTTACAACCCCACCAGGCAGTGTACCTGACCGATGTAGTATAGTGTAGTGGTAAGTACGGGGGATTGATCGTTCTCCACAGGGAATAGTGTTCGTTAGGTATGAAAAACTACTCTAATAGGTCTAAGGGTGAGAGAAGATTCTTTTTTGTGTTTTTATATTTTTTATGAAAGCAAGTAAAATCTCGGTTTTAAGGAGTGGGCGAAATTAGTTGCTAGTCAACTAACCCAAATAACTACGAATGCAATTAAAATAAAATAACTGAAAATGAAAAGGTGGTATAACTTATGTAGAGAGAAATGTGTTTACTTAGATTTCCTTACTCCCTAACTATCTTTTACCGGTTGATTAGTGTGTATTAGTTGCGTGGATGACGGGTGTATTCCTTAATACCATTCGTAGGGTGGCGTACGTACTTCCCCAACTCTATGAACTCCTACTTCACTCCTATGTCGAGCCGGCTAGGAAGCTCCTAACATGGGATCACTAGAATTTGCTCATGCATTAAATACAACCATAAAAACCTTTAGTACGCATTGGTTCATGTTTCTTAAGACGTTCAAGCAAGTTACCGAATAGGAAGTTAGCCAGTTTTCTTAAGCCTAACATAGATGAACAATCATCCAATACAACTAATAACACACTAATAACCAATAATCAATAGCTAGGTTTCATTAGATCTAAGCAAACACAAAGATAACCTAGCCTAACATGTTAAACAAAAGACAAGAACAAGATAGAATCAAACAACACATAGACATATTGAATGATTAATTGATAACTTATCTTCAATGTAACATGGAAGATCTCAAGGCAAAAAGCCTTGAAAAAGCTGCTAAAATCGTCTTAGGGTTTTTCACACACAAAGTTCCACAAATAAGTTCCACCCTAATGACAAAAAATTGCAAAACTATATATAGACTTTCAGATCTGACGGCGTCACGTTATGGAGTGTGACGCCGTCACCTCGCTGCTTTTAGGGTTCCCGGATGGCCTTCTTGACGCCGTCCCTTGATGAAGCGAAAAGTGTACCGCTTTTAAGGGGTCATTTAAGCCCTAAATAGTATTTATTTGATCAAATATCGCCCTAAATCGTTCCTTTTGTCATTTTAGGTACTTTTGAGGAGAAATCTGGAAAAGGAAGCATTTTGGACGTTTTTGGAGCATTAAAGTGAAGAAAACGACAAAGTCTCAAAAATCGGCTAAAAGTTACCTTTGACGGCGTCAGGATTTACCCTGGACGGCGTCATGGCTTGGAAAGAAAAGGTGGATGTGAAATTTACTCATGATAAGCCAGTGAAAATTGCATGTGAATTCTGACGGCGTCACGCTTTAACCTGATCAAGGGCGTCACGGCTTAATTCAAAGAGGACGGCGTCACGTTCATAGTCTGACGGCGTCAAGCCTTGATAAGCCAGAACGGATTTTGGAGAGCTAAAGAGGGACGGCGTCAAGAAGGTCATCCGGGAACCCTAAAAGCGGCGAGGTGACGGCGTCACACTCCATAACGTGACGCCGTCAGATCCAAAAGTCTATATATAGTTTTCTAATTTTTTGTCATTAGTGTGGAACTTAGTGTGGAATTTTTGGGAGAAAACCCTAAGACGATTTTAGCATCTTTTTCAAGGCTTTTTGCCTTGAGATCTTCCATGTTACATTGAAGATAAGTTATCAATTAATCATTCAATATGTCTATGTGTTGTTTGATTCTATCTTGTTCTTGTCTTTTGATTAATATGTTAGGCTAGATTTATCTTGTGTTTGCTTAGATCTAATGAAACCTAGCTATTGATTATTGGTTATTAGTGTGTTATTAGTTGTATTGGATGATTGTTTATCTATGTTAGGCTTAAGAAAACTGGCTAACTTCCTATTCGGTAACTTGCTTGAACGTCTTAAGAAACATGAACCAATGCGTACTAAAGGTTTTTATGGTTGTATTTAATGCACAAGCGAATTCTAGTGATCCCATGTTAGGAGCTTCCTAGCCGGCTCGACATAGGAGTGAAGTAGGAGCTTGTAGAGTTGGGGAAGTACGTACGCCACCCCACGATTGGTATTAAGGAATACACCCGTCATCCACGCGACTAATACACACTAATCAACCGGTAAAAGATAGTTAGGGAGTAAGGAAATCTAAGTAAACACATTTCTCTACACATAAGTTTTCACCAACTTTTTATTTTCAGTTATTTACTTTATTTGCATTTGTAGTTATTTGGGTTAGTTGACTAGCAACTAATTCCGCCCACTCCTTCAAACCCGAGATTTTACTTGTTTTCATATAAAATATAAAAATATAAAAAAGAATCTTCCTCAACCCTTAGACCTAATTAGAGTAGTCTTTCATACCTAACGAACACTATTTCCTGTGGAGAACGATCAATCCCCGTACTTACCACTACACTATACTACATCGGTCAGGTACACTGCCTGGTGGGGTTGTAAGCCTCTTGAGATCCCTTGAGAGGTAAAACCTGTTGTAAGGTTGCAAAACCACGCATCAAGTTTTTGGCGCCGCTGCCGGGGAATAGTTATTGTTTAGGTTGAATTTTTATTCTATAGGTCTACTCACTAGATTCCTTTCTAGTGAGATTTTTATTTTCTTTTTCTAGGTTTTCTTTAGTCTATCTATTTTCTTCGTTTCTTTGTTCGTAACCATTACCATTCGACATCATGGAAGATGGTAATATCCTCGATCCCAACAACCCACCACCACAACAACAACCACCACCTCCTAGAGCCCGTACTTTAGGAGAGTACTCCCGTCCTAGCCACCATGGCTATCGAAACACCATTGAGCTCACTCAAGGAGCCAATGTCACACCCTTGCGATCCGACACCATCCGGTTGGTGCAAAGCGGATGCGCATTCCATGGACTTCGTTCCGAAGATCCTAATCAACATCTCAAGGACTTTCTCAAAATTGTTGATTCTATAGACCTTGATGTTGCCACTCGAGAGACGACCCGACTGCGTCTCTTCCAATTCTCTCTGCGGGACCAAGCTAGTCATTGGCTAGAACGTCAACCCGCAGGATCCATCACCTCTTGGGATGATCTCACCACTCGTTTCCTTGCTCAGTTTTTCCCACCGGGGAGAACTACCAAGCTAAGGAATGATATCTTGATGTTCCAACAACGTCAAGGCGAAACTCTCTACGAGGCATGGACTCGATTCAAGGACTTACTCCAAAAAGTCCCTCACCATGGCATAGAACTTTGGCTCCAAGTCCAAATCTTCTATGACCATATCAATCTCTCCACGAGGCAAACCATTGACCAATCGGCCGGTGGTAAGCTACGTGATCTAAGTGCGGAACAATCATGGGCTCTCCTAGAGGATCTTGCTCTTTATGACAACGAAAGTTGGAGTGATCCCGTGATTTGAATAAAACGGTCAAGGCAATATCTTTGCCTTCGAACAATTCAAGCACTTCCGACCGTAGGATCATAGAACTTGAAGACCAAGTCAAGTTTCTCATGAAATCCTACGAGGCTCCTAAACCTTCAAGCCAAGTGAACAAAATCACTTCTTCATGTGAATTATGTAGTGGTCCCCATGACACTCGTGATTGCATGGAACTCCCCGAACAAGCTTTTGTGGACTACGCATCCTCGCGTACCGACGGAGCGGGAGACAAGTGGTACACTTTCAAACCCGAGCCAAACCCATACGGTGATTCATACAACCCCTCATGGAAAAATCACCCGAACCTTAGGTGGAAACAAAACCAAAACGCACAACAAACCAATTCTTCCAACCCACCTAATCGTTTCCAATCAAGCGGTTCCAACTCGAACCGTACTTTCAACAACAATCCTTCCGGCAATGGTAGTACCAATAACTTTGAAGGATTGATGTCCCAATTTATGGCATCTCAAGAAGCTCGTTTAGCCAAGTTTGAAGCCGATTTCAAACAAAAACAAAGCGAGATGACCAATAAGATTGACACCCTGTTGAAAGCCCTCAATGACCGAGAAATGGGAGCACTCCCTAGCAACACGGTCAAGAACCCGAAACTAAATGTCAACGCTATTTCATCGGTTTCGTCCGCTAGTTCTTGCCCGCAATATTATTCGGTCAATTCCATGAGCACGTGTTTCAAACAAACCCAAGTCGTTCCAAATGACCAAGAAGTTATGACATCCAAATTGGTCAACAACATAGTTGAAACACCTCCCACTCAAAACCTTGATGAAGAATTCAAGGAGCTCCACCTTGAAAGTCCGGTTGTTGATGTGTTGGATGAGAAGAAGCTCAAGTTAGGCGAAAAAGGGACCGCCTTCGTTCAAAACAAACTACCTAAGAAGTTATATGATCCGGGCTTATTTGTTCTACCTTGCAAGATCGGTAATTCGGAGGCTTATGACACATTAGCCGATCTTGGATCAAGCCTTAACCTACTTCCGTTACCTCTCTACACCTCTCTAAAACTAGGAAAACTTGAAGAAACCGAGGTGATAATAGGTTTAGCGGATGGGAGTGTTGCTTACCCGGTTGGAGTAGTTAAGGACGTGTTAGTGCACATTGGAAAACTAACCATTTTAGCCGATTTCCACGTCCTTGATATGGTTAGCGACCCTACATGCCCATTGTTGATAGGTAGAGGATTTTTGGCGACCACTAGTGCTATGATTGATTGTAAGGAATCTAAGATAGCGGTAGGAGAAGGAGATACTTGGTCAGTCTATGATGTTAAGAAACACGCCTATGATACTAGTAAGGAACCAACACCACATTGGTTAGAATCAAATAGGAGACCATCTAGATATGGACCTTGGATTGATAGAGACTTCATAGGACCCCAACGCCCATTTTACCTAGAAGAGGACTTTGTGAACCGAACACATACGGTAGAGCAACTCTTAGCTAGGGACACCGAATTGGATCCATTTGAAGACCCTCTAGTCTTTAGAAGGATGATTGAGTTCCTAGGAGTTTTGCCAATTAACCTAGGAATGAATAAGTGGACTTGTGAGGAGGATGATCATAAGTGGAATTGGGATAAACCACCCAAAGATGGAGATGGGTCATGGCATATTAAGATGACATTGTATGACCCGGATGGAGAGAAGTTTGAAAAGATATATCGTACTAAGCGGACCAATAGGAAACTTCAATCCAAGCTTAACCCTAAAGACGTCCTCGATGACGAGCTTACTTATATAGGGTAGAGTGACTTTGAGTCTAGCTACAAGACTCGTTAATAAAGAAAAGCGCTTCTTGGGAGGCAACCCAAGCTTTATTTGCTTTATTTGTTTGATTGTTTGTTTATTTAATTTAATTTGTTTCCGTATGCATTTCTTATTCTTTTTGTTTACTGTTCATGTCTCAAATATAAATTGTGAAAATGCTTTATTTTGTTTTTAACTTCGTCTTAACTACATATAAAGGTATTTTGCAAAAGATAAGTGTAAGGGAAATCCAAATTTGTTTTTAAGAACAAGATTGAACATGAACGATAACAATGAGATATAAGCATGCATATTAGTATTTGTTTGAGTCAAATGCTTGTATCGAGTCATAATGATGTTTTGCAGGATTTCCAGGAAGTAAGGTAAAGGTTTTTCCAGAAATTTTCCGGAAACTTAAAATGAGAATTTTTGTCAGGTCATTTCTGACGGCGTCAGGGGTTACAACCTGACGGCGTCAGATTTAATTTTCAGAAATTTTTGAAAGTTTTGTTTTCATAAAAAGTTTTTATTAAATCTATAACTTATAATCTCCAGGAATCTGCAAAATTATCATTCCACAAGCATTATATCCTTATATATATAGATTTATCCCGCCGATGTTATGCAGGTTTTCGTGTTTGTTTTCTCAGGTTTAACAGGTTATTTTGGACAAGGAAATGTTTTTGGATCAAGCTTATGGCGATGCATTAGTCATGGAGCTTCTACATTACCTTGGAGGAAGATCTAACCGTGTAACTTCATTATCCACCGAGCGAATCAGGGGAGTATTTGATTTCATTCTTTTACTTTATGCTTTTACATCTTGTTATTTGAACATTGGGGACAATGTTCATCTTAAGTGTAAGGGGGGGGGGGGGGGTAAAAGTACGATTTTAGAGAATGCTATTACGCTTGATTTTTGTTTGTTTAATAGTAGATGTGTAATAAAACTGAGATAAATACCTGTTAGGGAAATTTTAGTGCCAAATTTAAATTTTTTTACAACATATAGGAGTGAAACTCTGATCTTAATGAGCGTCTCACGGATAGGAGTTATATGACTAGCACAAAAACCGTACCACTAAAAAATTTTCCACCCCCAAATATGTGAGGTTCGCCCCTAGAATTGGTAGGAAAAGCATTTATGCTATGATGTGTGTACCGGTAGCACTTAGATTCTAGAACTTGCGTTAGGACCATTCCGAGGCCACAAGTGAGACTACATTCGTGTAGTTAGATTTACTACATGATAAGAGGCATTAGGATTAACCCATTGTTTTACACCTGTGTTTTTGTTATAATTACTTTGGCTACATTGGTCAAGTAATTCTCCCACACCCTTTGCGTTGTACTCATTTTTTGTACACGATACCCCTAGTACACCCCTCTGAGCCTATCTTTTCGTTTCGACCTTTAAGCATTTTACTTAAAGGAAGAATTTGTTTACACCCCACTAAAATGTACACCCAAATCGCCTTAGCCTACCTTGTATGCACTCATCTTTAGTGCATTATTGTTACAACATTTGTTTAAACCCAAGTTAATTATCTAGTTGATTACATGGTTGCTAAGTCGAGTCATATCCTTGTACATATTGTTTTAGGACGATTGGGACTCATGGGTAAAGTACTTGTGTAATGGAGTAATGGGAAGAACATCATTTATTACCCCCATATGTGCTAAATATTTTTAAAAGTACTCAAAGTTTTTCAATTATCTTAATTCGAGTCATTAGAATAGTTGTTTGTAAAGTTATGTAAAAGTTCAAGTGTAAGGGGAATGCAACGTCCCTATGATGTAATATTTTGGATGGTAGGGCAAGAGTGTATGCAACAAAAAAAAAAAAAAAAAAAAAAAAAAAAAAAAAAAAAAAAAAAAAAAAAAACGAAAAATCAAGAAAAATACAAAAAATGAGAAAAAGAAAAGTAGAAAAAAAAAAAAAAAAACATACGGACTACCATCCCGTTTTATTTTATGTTTATTTTATGTTTTTGTTATTTTCTTTCATTAGCTTAAGATTGAGTCGAGTCTTGGCTTAGCAACATTGTATAGTACATGTAATTGATCAAGATCTTTAGCTCGCCACCAGTAAAATATCCCTTATCCAACAAAACCGTGTTTTCCTTTTCCCTACACCTAACGTTATAACCCATTTAAAAGCCCTCTTTGATAGTTTATCTTAGGTGCTTACGCCTAGTGGAGGAGGTTTTCGATCCTTTCCCAAGCCTATGGTAATCTATTTGCTATGACAGGTAGTGAGAGATATTATCCGTTTTCATTTATGAGATTTATTTTGATGACACTTGAGAGATGTGAGTATCTAAACACTACTTGTGAGGTGCTAGTTTATAATCTCCGTGCTTATTATGATTAAATTGGAACGAATATTTGTTGTAATTACTTTTATGTTAGCATTAAATGACCCCTATCTTGTATTTTGATTAGAATAAAAGCGCATTTGCTTGAGGACAAGCAAATCTCAAGTGTAAGGGTATTTGATGAAGCGAAAAGTGTACCGCTTTTAAGGGGTCATTTAAGCCCTAAATCGTATTTATTTGATCAAATATCGCCCTAAATCGTTCCTTTTGTCATTTTAGGTACTTTTGAGGAGAAATCTGGAAAAGGAAGCATTTTGGACGTTTTTGGAGCATTAAAGTGAAGAAAACGACAAAGTCTCAAAAATCGGCTAAAGTTACCTTTGACGGCGTCAGGATTTACCCTGGACGGCGTCATGGCTTGGCAAGAAAAGGTGGATGTGAAATTTACTCATGATAAGCCAGTGAAAATTGCATGTGAATTCTGACGGCGTCACGCTTTAACCTGATCAAGGGCGTCACGGCTTAATTCAAAGAGGGACGGCGTCACGTTCATAGTCTGACGGCGTCAAGCCTTGATAAGCCAGAACGGATTTTGGAGAGCTAAAGAGGGACGGCGTCAAGAAGGTCATCCGGGAACCCTAAAAGCGACGAGGTGACGGCGTCACACTCCATAACGTGACGCCGTCAGATCCAAAAGTCTATATATAGTTTTCTAATTTTTTGTCATTAGTGTGGAACTTAGTGTGGAATTTTTGGGAGAAAACCCTAAGACGATTTTAGCATCTTTTTCAAGGCTTTTTGCCTTGAGATCTTCCATGTTACATTGAAGATAAGTTATCAATTAATCATTCAATATGTCTATGTGTTGTTTGATTCTATCTTGTTCTTGTCTTTTGATTAATATGTTAGGCTAGATTTATCTTGTGTTTGCTTAGATCTAATGAAACCTAGCTATTGATTATTGGTTATTAGTGTGTTATTAGTTGTATTGGATGATTGTTTATCTATGTTAGGCTTAAGAAAACTGGCTAACTTCCTATTCGGTAACTTGCTTGAACGTCTTAAGAAACATGAACCAATGCGTACTAAAGGTTTTTATGGTTGTATTTAATGCACAAGCGAATTCTAGTGATCCCATGTTAGGAGCTTCCTAGCCGGCTCGACATAGGAGTGAAGTAGGAGCTTGTAGAGTTGGGGAAGTACGTACGCCACCCCACGATTGGTATTAAGGAATACACCCGTCATCCACGCGACTAATACACACTAATCAACCGGTAAAAGATAGTTAGGGAGTAAGGAAATCTAAGTAAACACATTTCTCTACACATAAGTTTTCACCAACTTTTTATTTTCAGTTATTTACTTTATTTGCATTTGTAGTTATTTGGGTTAGTTGACTAGCAACTAATTACGCCCACTCCTTCAAACCCGAGATTTTACTTGCTTTCATATAAAATATAAAAATATAAAAAAGAATCTTCCTCAACCCTTAGACCTAATTAGAGTAGTCTTTCATACCTAACGAACACTATTTCCTGTGGAGAACGATCAATCCCCCGTACTTACCACTACTGTAAAACCCCAAAATTAACGTACTCTGAAATGACAAAATGCCCTCAAAATTTAAATTTTGAGAACTTATGAAAATTTGTATAAGTAACATCATTTGACAATTAACTTAAGATAATTATGTCCTAAATCATCTAATGACTTAAGCTACTAAATATTCCATACATTATGAATTTAAAAATCACAAAATAAAAATCCTACAACTATATTATGCTAGTCGATCCATAATATGTGTGCAACCCAATTTTCGGCCCAAAAGGAATAGAAACAAGAAGAGATAATCATCCATTAGTCCAAATTGATTTAGCCCATAATAACAATTGATTCCTCCCTTATTTACTCCTATAAAAAATTACGGTCTCATTTGAAACCCTAGCACCGAAAATCCTCCATACCCTAATCCTCTATCACAAAATTCGGCTACCCTCCCTCTTGCTCTCCTTGTTCGACCTATTGCAGCCATCAAGGGAAATCTTTGACGTTCTTTATTGTGTTCTTGTTCCAAGGTAATCTTATTCTCATTGTGTTAATCCATTTGAAGTCTTGCAAAACCCTAATCGATCCTGTTGGTTTTTGTGTTGTTCGATCATCACCAAAGAAGAAGAAGGAAGGAGAAGTGATTCGTGTATTCGTGTTCTTGTGTTCTTCGATCACGCTATGAGGGTATTATGTCATCTTTGCTCAATCCTTGTCATGTCCTTATTCTTGTTATGTCAAAATATATGTAAAGAACTCACATGGAATCATAAGAACTATACATAAAATGATAAGATATGAAAACCCTAATAATCAAATCGACCTAGGTGTATTGTTTGAATTCGAATTGATATGTTCATGTTAAAATCTTATAAGAATCGACCAAGGTCTATTCTAGGCCAACCATAGATGTTTTGTATCAATTGGTAATCTATTTGAATGGAAAACCTTATAAGATCACATAAAATATTAAAACAGTTTACTGTCCAGGATTTTGGTCTAATTTGATTCGATTGGAAATTAATGATGTGAACGTGTTTTTGGGTGGTTTTTGAGTCTAGAACTAAGTTCAATGAAATGGCTACCTGGAAAAATTTATTTTGTAATTTTTGAAGGCCTGGAAGGTTACCTTTTGATTTTTGGGAAATTATGTGTCTGATCGGATTTGTAAGTCTGGAAAATCAGTCCGGGTTTTTGATTTTTAATTTTCAAACCGTGTCGAGTTAGGAGGAGTCCTTTGAACTGGGTAATATATAAGATGTATAATACTTCCTGGAATTTTTATAGATTTTTATGAATTTTTCTTAAAGGGTTTCTAATTGATAACTTTTCGTATAGTAAAATTACTCAGAAATCTGGACGAGTTGGTTTAAGTGAATTTTAATACGTACCTATACTACATAATAAAATCTGGAAAAATTTGATAAAATACTTTAGACATATGAGCATCTCTGGAAATTTTTGGGAAATTTAATACTTAGTTCTTGTACGATTTATAATTTATTGAAAACCTAACAATTTCGTACTTAAAACTATGGGAAGTTATAAAAGGGTTAAATTGTAAACTAAAGTGTGCTATGTGTTTACTGTGTAACCTAAAGGGTATAAATGGATATTTTGCTAAAACCAAAGGTCTTAACTTGTAAAATCTGTAACTTGAGGATACTTTCATAATACAACCTAAATTATGAGAATTACATACTAATCCCTAAAGTTGTGATAATTACATAAAACCCAAAATTTGGTAAAAGACATTATGAATCTTGAACTATGAATATGATCATTTGGTAATACTTTGAATTGGCATATGAGAAAGATATAACTTAAGGTTATCTAATATGAAATGAGAACAAACATGAAACATTTCGATGATATGAAACTTAAGAGAACTTATGATTATTTGTAGATCGGTTGAAGAAGGAGTGATCTCCTAGTTGATTTGACTTTCATTTCTTTTGCTTGCGTATTCGTTAAGGTACAGATATTCTGCCCTTTTTCAGTAAGGGTGTCCTCTTGCTTATTTCATTCAGTATCTATGAATCATCTTAGTATTTCTCTGAGCCGTTGTTATGTCGTCTCATACTCTGATTGGTTCTTCATTATGCATATCAGTTGGTTATGATATGAGCCTTTTGTATGGGGCTTTCCTATTTGAATCTATGCCTTTGTTATGTTTTCCATAATTCATGAACCTTGCTTTATTTCTTTTGATACATGATATGACCTGTCCATCACCCTGTAATGTGAATATTTAAGACCCTAGAATATTTTGAAGGTTCATAGGATTTTATAACTAAATGTAAAAACTCTTCTTAATTACATGTGAAAATGTTTTGAAAACTTTCTTTAAAGGACCTACTTTATGAAGACTGTTTTAAGGTTTACTTTCATGAAAGCTATTGTAAGAGATTACTTTTTGAACTATGATAGGAACTTTTAATATAAACCTTTAAATTGAACCTTGTTATGAACCTTGAAACAAATTGATATGAACCTTCTGATTTCGGACTCCCTGATACTTGACCCTTCTGACATTGGACCTTTTGATATTGAACCTACTTTCTGATTCCTGATTTATTGCTATGTTTCCTTGTTCTGTGAACCTTGCTTGCTTCTTTCATGATATTATGAGCTTTTGGCATGATCTTTCTGATATATGATCTTTCTGATGTATGATTTTTCTGGTATATGATCTTTTGATATTAAACCTGTCTGATATTGAACATTTCTGATATTGACCTACTGGTATGACCTTTCTGATATGAACCTCTGATATGAACTTCTGATATTTTGAAATGGAAATTGACTTATGCAACTAACTTAAATACTTGATACCTTGCTATAAACTTAACTTGAACCCTGATTCACTTGATATGAACCATTCGACTTGAACCTTTATTTGAACTCTTGTTCTGATCCTTTGTTCTGAACCTTGTCTTGAACTCTTATATAAAACATGACCTGGACTACCTGACCTTTAAATACTTGAACCTAACACTTAATACTTGAACCTGACACCTGAATACTTGACACCTGATACTTGAATCCGACACCTGATACACGATACTGATTCTGATACATGATACTGATTTTTGATACATGATACTGATTCCTGATACATGATATCTGATACACGTTACTGATCTCCGATACATGATACTTGATACATGATACTGATTTATGAGGCATGACACCTGACACATGATACATGATACCTGACCCTGACCCACAGTTTGATACTACGAGCCATAACTAGGCATGAGGGTTTCATGTCCATGTCATTGATGCACCGATGGCATGACTCTAGGGCAGGAGAGTGATGACCTGTTCCGTCCCTGACTTTATTTTATCTGGTGTGTTGAGGAGTTTCTGGCCACCGGGGGCGCATGGATGCATCCTAGAACTGTTACTGTTACTGATTACTGATTTCTGTATTACTGGTGACTGATGGTGTGTGCGATACACGTCTTTCACATACTGGGAGCTGATCACTCCATTTACTGATTGAGGACTCCCCTCATAATTACTGACTACTGAGAGGTCTCCCCTCTACATGATTATACTGATACTGTTACTGTTACTGTTACTGTTTCTGGGCTCGTAGAGGATTTCTGTTACCCTGCACCTTGTGACCTTATAACTTTACTCACCATTATTATTACTGTCACCCTGTAACCTGACATATGACTTAACACTTGACTTGACTGGATCTGACCTGGTATATGGTAGAATTACGGATTACATTTTATACTATTTCGGCAACTAGTTTTAATCATGTTATATCTGTATAACCTTTACTTTCCATTACTGTTACTACTACCCTATTGTATGATTCATGACTTAATACTGAACTTGACATGATTTGACTTGGATTTGTGTGGGTTACGGTTTCCTTTTCACCTATCTTCTGTAACTAGTTCTAATCCTGTTATATCTGTATAGTCTTCATGTTCCTGTTCTTGACTATCGTGATACCTAGTACTCGTTCATTTACTTCACTACTTTACCGTTACTGCTTGTTATCGTTATATCTGTTCACTGGGCTTTTTAAGCTCAGCCGCACGTTTTCTTTTCGTGTGCGGCAGGTTATAAGCAGGACGACGGGTTTGGGTATGAGTGAAGAGACTTTTGGACTTAGAAGACCTTGATAGTTATTCTGAAGTAGAAGTCATTAGAAGGATTGCATTTGCAGACTTAGTATTTAGTTTTGTTTCATTCTTAACCTTATAATGTTAGTATCTCATTTGTAACCTTTGATATTTTATTGTATTACTATTGAAGTATGCTTTGTTTAATCTGATATGAAACCATTAACGTGACATCTTTACCCTTTCTGGGTTGGGGTGTTACAATTATGGTATCAGAGCACAGGCTGCGACTTGTAATACATTTACCCTTGACCTGTGAAGTTTGGACCATTAAGTTTCCACTGTAGGCGCTCATAAGATAACCGTTGAGGAATTGCTTTAGGATCTTCCCATAGGAACTTAAGTATTACCGGTGAGGAATGGGTAGACTAGGACATCTATGTAAGTAGCATTGCTTCCGCATCACTCTGATTCGTGCATTGCTTTTGGTTAAAGCTTGTTGAGATCACTTATGGAGATTGAAAGCTTATGCCTTGCATCACCTAAGTTTTGAAACCTAAATAAATCTTGAAGCCATTAAAAATTTGATAGTAATTGCTGACATTATTTGATCCTTACCTTCAGATTCCGACTCTGACCTCTGATCTTTTGTTAATCATTTCGATGCCTCTTGGGCATTTTGAGAATCTCCATGGCGAGTAGTTTGGCTTTCCCTCTTGATTATGGCATTTGATTTTGTTGACCTCCGAGACTATAGAAGTACTAGGTGGATTAAGATAGGTTGTTTTGCTTACGACTCGAGATAAAGTATGATCATCATGAAGGCATATTTATGTGGTGCTAGTATTATGACGTCTGGCCAACGTGATAATACTTACACCATATAACGTGCCCTCATTGTGGCCATAGGATATCTTGGGAAGTACCTAAGAAGTTAAGAATTTGAACTCCGTTGGATTATCCGCGAACAGTGAGACTTTAGGTTCATCCTATCTATCCGTATACTCTGCTTTCGTTCATTAGATATCTGATTGAGTTTGAACTCTAGATTTGAATTCTGTTGACCTCAGTTATAAGTCTTGAACTCCTTTTAGAACTTCCTCTTGTGGGAGAAATTAATTCGATTTGAAATCTTATTCGTATTCCATATGAGCTTTCTGAAGATTCACCTATCGTCCAGTTTATGTTGCATGGACCTTTTGTTCTGAATCAACCTAACTTGCCTTCTTCTGAGAAATTTGAACCCACCTCGTTTTGATCTGAGTCATGAGAAACTTTTGGTCTGAAGATCTTTTTGGAAGAACCTCCTCGGGCGTGAGAATGTTGTGATGATCTTTTGTGACTTGCTACGATTTCGTTTAACTTTGCGACTACAATTTTCGAGGACGAAAATTTCTTTTTAAGAGGGGAAGAGTTGTAAAACCCCAAAATTAACGTACTCTGAAATGACAAAATGCCCTCAAAATTTAAATTTTGAGAACTTATGAAAATTTGTATAAGTAACATCATTTGACAATTAACTTAAGATAATTATGTCCTAAATCATCTAATGACTTAAGCTACTAAATATTCCATACATTATGAATTTAAAAATCACAAAATAAAAATCCTACAACTATATTATGCTAGTCGATCCATAATATGTGTGCAACCCAATTTTCGGCCCAAAAGGAATAGAAACAAGAAGAGATAATCATCCATTAGTCCAAATTGATTTAGCCCATAATAACAATTGATTCCTCCCTTATTTACTCCTATAAAAAATTACGGTCTCATTTGAAACCCTAGCACCGAAAATCCTCCATACCCTAATCCTCTCTCACAAAATTCGGCTACCCTCCCTCTTGCTCTCCTTGTTCGACCTATTGCAGCCATCAAGGGAAATCTTTGACGTTCTTTATTGTGTTCTTGTTCCAAGGTAATCTTATTCTCATTGTGTTAATCCATTTGAAGTCTTGCAAAACCCTAATCGATCCTGTTGGTTTTTGTGTTGTTCGATCATCACCAAAGAAGAAGAAGGAAGGAGAAGTGATTCGTGTATTCGTGTTCTTGTGTTCTTCGATCACGCTATGAGGGTATTATGTCATCTTTGCTCAATCCTTGTCATGTCCTTATTCTTGTTATGTCAAAATATATGTAAAGAACTCACATGGAATCATAAGAACTATACATAAAATGATAAGATATGAAAACCCTAATAATCAAATCGACCTAGGTGTATTGTTTGAATTCGAATTGATATGTTCATGTTAAAATCTTATAAGAATCGACCAAGGTCTATTCTAGGCCAACCATAGATGTTTTGTATCAATTGGTAATCTATTTGAATGGAAAACCTTATAAGATCACATAAAATATTAAAACAGTTTACTGTCCAGGATTTTGGTCTAATTTGATTCGATTGGAAATTAATGATATGAACGTGTTTTTGGGTGGTTTTTGAGTCTAGAACTAAGTTCAATGAAATGGCTACCTGGAAAAATTTATTTTGTAATTTTTGAAGGCCTGGAAGGTTACCTTTTGATTTTTGGGAAATTATGTGTCTGATCGGATTTGTAAGTCTGGAAAATCAGTCCGGGTTTTTGATTTTTAATTTTCAAACCGTGTCGAGTTAGGAGGAGTCCTTTGAACTGGGTAATATATAAGATGTATAATACTTCCTGGAATTTTTATAGATTTTTATGAATTTTTCTTAAAGGGTTTCTAATTGATAACTTTTCGTATAGTAAAATTACTCAGAAATCTGGACGAGTTGGTTTAAGTGAATTTTAATACGTACCTATACTACATAATAAAATCTGGAAAAATTTGATAAAATACTTTAGACATATGAGCATCTCTGGAAATTTTTGGGAAATTTAATACTTAGTTCTTGTACGATTTATAATTTATTGAAAACCTAACAATTTCGTACTTAAAACTATGGGAAGTTATAAAAGGGTTAAATTGTAAACTAAAGTGTGCTATGTGTTTACTGTGTAACCTAAAGGGTATAAATGGATATTTTGCTAAAACCAAAGGTCTTAACTTGTAAAATCTGTAACTTGAGGATACTTTCATAATACAACCTAAATTATGAGAATTACATACTAATCCCTAAAGTTGTGATAATTACATAAAACCCAAAATTTGGTAAAAGACATTATGAATCTTGAACTATGAATATGATCATTTGGTAATACTTTGAATTGGCATATGAGAAAGATATAACTTAAGGTTATCTAATATGAAATGAGAACAAACATGAAACATTTCGATGATATGAAACTTAAGAGAACTTATGATTATTTGTAGATCGGTTGAAGAAGGAGTGATCTCCTAGTTGATTTGACTTTCATTTCTTTTGCTTGCGTATTCGTTAAGGTACAGATATTCTGCCCTTTTTCAGTAAGGGTGTCCTCTTGCTTATTTCATTCAGTATCTATGAATCATCTTAGTATTTCTCTGAGCCGTTGTTATGTCGTCTCATACTCTGATTGGTTCTTCATTATGCATATCAGTTGGTTATGATATGAGCCTTTTGTATGGGGCTTTCCTATTTGAATCTATGCCTTTGTTATGTTTTCCATAATTCATGAACCTTGCTTTATTTCTTTTGATACATGATATGACCTGTCCATCACCCTGTAATGTGAATATTTAAGACCCTAGAATATTTTGAAGGTTCATAGGATTTTATAACTAAATGTAAAAACTCTTCTTAATTACATGTGAAAATGTTTTGAAAACTTTCTTTAAAGGACCTACTTTATGAAGACTGTTTTAAGGTTTACTTTCATGAAAGCTATTGTAAGAGATTACTTTTTGAACTATGATAGGAACTTTTAATATAAACCTTTAAATTGAACCTTGTTATGAACCTTGAAGCAAATTGATATGAACCTTCTGATTTCAGACTCCCTGATACTTGACCCTTCTGACATTGGACCTTTTGATATTGAACCTACTTTCTGATTCCTGATTTATTGCTATGTTTCCTTGTTCTGTGAACCTTGCTTGCTTCTTTCATGATATTATGAGCTTTTGGCATGATCTTTCTGATACATGATCTTTCTGATATATGATCTTTCTGATGTATGATTTTTCTGGTATATGATCTTTTGATATTAAACCTGTCTGATATTGAACATTTCTGATATTGACCTACTGGTATGACCTTTCTGATATGAACCTCTGATATGAACTTCTGATATTTTGAAATGGAAATTGACTTATGCAACTAACTTAAATACTTGATACCTTACTATAAACTTAACTTGAACCCTGATTCACTTGATATGAACCATTCGACTTGAACCTTTATTTGAACTCTTGTTCTGATCCTTTGTTCTGAACCTTGTCTTGAACTCTTATATAAAACATGACCTGGATTACCTGACCTTTAGATACTTGAACCTAACACTTAATACTTGAACCTGACACCTGAATACTTGACACCTGATACTTGAATCCGACACCTGATACACGATACTGATTCTGATACATGATACTGATTTCTGATACTTGATACTGATTCCTGATACATGATATCTGATACACGTTACTGATCTCCGATACATGATACTTGATACATGATACTGATTTATGAGGCATGACACCTGACACATGATACATGATACCTGACCCTGACCCACAGTTTGATACTACGAGCCATAACTAGGCATGAGGGTTTCATGTCCATGTCATTGATGCACCGATGGCATGACTCTAGGGCAGGAGAGTGATGACCTGTTCCGTCCCTGACTTTATTTTATCTGGTGTGTTGAGGAGTTTCTGGCCACCGGGGGCGCATGGATGCATCCTAGAACTGTTACTGTTACTGATTACTGATTTCTGTATTACTGGTGACTGATGGTGTGTGCGATACACGTCTTTCACATACTGGGAGCTGATCACTCCATTTACTGATTGAGGACTCCCCTCATAATTACTGACTACTGAGAGGTCTCCCCTCTACATGATTATACTGATACTGTTACTGTTACTGTTACTGTTTCTGGGCTCGTAGAGGATTTCTGTTACCCTGCACCTTGTGACCTTATAACTTTACTCACCATTATTATTACTGTCATCCTGTAACCTGACATATGACTTAACACTTGACTTGACTGGATCTGACCTGGTATATGGTAGAATTACGGATTACATTTTATACTATTTCGGCAACTAGTTTTAATCATGTTATATCTGTATAACCTTTACTTTCCATTACTGTTACTACTACCCTATTGTATGATTCATGACTTAATACTGAACTTGACATGATTTGACTTGGATTTGTGTGGGTTACGGTTTCCTTTTCACCTATCTTCTGTAACTAGTTCTAATCCTGTTATATCTGTATAGTCTTCATGTTCCTGTTCTTGACTATCGTGATACCTAGTACTCGTTCATTTACTTCACTACTTTACCGTTACTGCTTGTTATCGTTATATCTGTTCACTGGGCTTTTTAAGCTCAGCCGCACGTTTTCTTTTCGTGTGCGGCAGGTTATAAGCAGGACGACGGGTTTGGGTATGAGTGAAGAGACTTTTGGACTTAGAAGATCTTGATAGTTATTCTGAAGTAGAAGTCATTAGAAGGATTGCATTTGCAGACTTAGTATTTAGTTTTGTTTCATTCTTAACCTTATAATGTTAGTATCTCATTTGTAACCTTTGATATTTTATTGTATTACTATTGAAGTATGCTTTGTTTAATCTGATATGAAACCATTAACGTGACATCTTTACCCTTTCTGGGTTGGGGTGTTACAACTACACTATACTACATCGGTCAGGTACACTGCCTGGTGGGGTTGTAAGCCTCTTGAGATCCCTGGGAGGGTAAAACCTGTTGTAAGGTTGCAAAACCACGCATCATCCCTCTTTAGCTTTCCAAAATCCGTTCTGGCTTATCAAGGCTTGACGCCGTCGGAATTAGGCGTGACGCCGTCCCTCTTTAAATTAAGCCGTGACGACCTTGATCTCTCCAAAGGGTGACGCCGTCAGAATTCCCATGCAAATTTCACTGGCTTATCATGAGTTATTTTCATATCCACCTTTTTCTTGCCAAGCCATGACGCCGTCTAGACTAATATCTGACGCCGTCTAAGGTACTTTTTAGCCGATTTTGAGACTTTGTCGTTTTCTTCACTTTTATGCTCCAAAAACGTCCAAAATGCTTCCTTTTCCAGATTTCTTCTCCAAAGTACCTAAAATGACAAAAGGAACGATTTAGGGCAATATTTGATCAAATAAATACGATTTAGGGCTTAAATGACCCCTTAAAAGCGGTACACTTTTCGCTTCATCAAATACCCTTACACTTGAGATTTGCTTGTCCTCAAGCAAATGCGCTTTTATTCTAATCAAAATACAAGTTAGGGGTCATTTAATGCTAATATGAAAGTAATTACAACAAATATTCGTTCCACTTTAATCATAATAAGCACGGAGATTACAAACTAGCACCTCACAAGTAGTGTTTAGATACTCACATCTCTCAAGTGTCATCAAAATAAATCTCATAAATGAAAACGGATAATATCTCTCACTACCTGTCATAGCAAATAGATTACCATAGGCTTGGGAAAGGATCGAAAATCTCCTCCACTAGGCGTAAGCACCTAAGATAAACTATCAAAGAGGGCTTTTACATGGGTTATAACGTTAGGTGTAGGGAAAAGGAAAACACGGTTTTGTTGGATAAAGGATATTTTACTGGTGGCGAGTTAAAGATCTTGATTAATTACATGTACTATACAATGTTGCAAAGCCAAGACTCGACTCAATCTTAAGCTAAAAACAAAATAACAAAAAAAACATAAAACAAACATAAAATGAAACGGGATGGTAGTCCGTATGTTTTTTCTATTTTTCTTTTTCTCATTTTTTTGTATTTTTCTTGATTTTTTTTTTTTTTTTTTTTTTTTTTTTTTTTTTTTTTTTTTTGCATACACTTTTGCCCTACCATCCAAAATAATACATCATAAGGGCATTGCATTCCCCTTACACTTGAACTTTTACATAAATTTACAAATAACTAATCTAATGACTCGGATTAAGATAATTGAAAAACTTGGAGTACTTTTAAAATATTTAGCACATATGGGGGTAATAAATGATGTTCTTCCCCTTTACTCGATTACACTAGTACTTTACCCATGAGTCCCAATCGTCCCAAAACAATATGTACAAGGATATGACTCGACTTAGCAACCATGTAATCAATTAGATAATCAACTTGGGTTTTAAACAAATGTTGTAACAATAATGCACTAAAAATGAGTGCATACAAGGTAGGCTAAGGCGATTTGGGTGTACATTTTAGTGGGGTGTAACAAATTCTTCCTTTAAGTAAAATGCTTAAAGGTCGAAACGAAAAGATAGGCTCTGAGGGGTGTACTAGGGGTATCGTGTACTAAAAATGAGTACAACGCAAAGGGTGTGGGAGAATTACTTGACCAATGTAGCCAATGTAATTATAACAAAATCACAGGTGCAAAACAATGGGTTAATCCTAATTCCTCTTATCATGTAGTAAATCTAACTACACGAATGTAGTCTCACTTGTGGCCTCGGAATGGTCCTAACGCAAGTTCTAGAATCTAAGTGCTACCGGTACACACATCATAGCATGAATGCTTTTCCTACCAATTCTAGGGGCGAACCTCACATATTTGGGGGTGGAAATTTTTTTAGTGGTACGGTTTTGTGCTAGTCATATAACTTCCTATCCGTGAGACGCTCATTAAGACCAAAGTTTCACTCCTAAGTGTTGTAAAAAATTTTAAATTTGGCACTAAAATTGCCCTAACAAGTATTTATCTCAGTTTTATTACACATCTACTATTAAACAAATGAAAAATCAAGCGTAATTGTATTCTCTAATCGTACTTTTACCCCCCTTACACTTAAGATGAACATTGTCCCCAATGTTCAAATAACAAGATGTAAAAGAAAAAAGTAAAAGAATAAAATCAAATACTCCCCTGATTCGCTCGGTGGATAATGAAGTAACATGGTTAAATCTTCTTCCAAAGTAATGTTGAAGCTCCATGACTAATGCATCGCCATAAGCTTGATCCAACAAACATTTCTTTGTCCAAAATAACCTGTTAAACCTGAGAAAACAAACACGAAAACCTGCATAACATCGGCGGGATAAACTCTATATATAAGGATATAATGCTTGTGGAATGATAATTTTGCAGATTCCTAGAGATTATAAGTTATAGATTTAATAAAAACTTTTTATGAAAACAAAACTTTCAAAATTTTTCAGAAAATTAAACCTGACGCCGTCAGGTTGTAAAGCCTGACGCCGTCAGAAATGATCTGACAGAATTCTCATGTTACGTTTCCGGAAAATTTTTTGGAAAAACCTATACCTTACTTCCTGGAATTCCTGCAAAACATCATTATGACTCGATACAAGCATTTGACTCAAACAAATACTAATATGTATGTTCATTTAATATTATTATGATTCATGTTCATTTGTGTTCTAATAAACCGATTTAGATTTCCCTTACACTTAACTTTTGCAAAATACCTTTATATGTAGTTAAGACGAAGTTAAAAACAAGATAAAGCATTTTCACAAATTAGTTTTTGAACATGAATCAATAATAATAAAACTTAAACACACATACGGAAACAAATAAAATCAAACAAACAAATAAATAAACACACAAAGCAAATAAAACTTGGGTTGCCTCCCAAGAAGCGCTTTTCTTTATTAACGAGTCTTGTAGCTAGACTCAAAGTCACGGGTTCTACGTTTTTCCGTTTTGCTTCTCAATTGCCCCTCTAATCATCCTAACAACCTCCCTATCAATTTTGTATTTAGGTCCAAGGTTCAAGCAATCTTTATAATAAAGGCTTCTCTTATTCCAAACATAGTCCATGCCTTTTTCTTTATCCTCATCATTGATGTCCTCAATCGCACCAATGTTGTCCTTGTCAAATCGGGGCACAAAACGAAATTCATTAACCCGATAAGGCATCCTATATGTGATCCTATCTATGTGGTTAGAAAACTGAACCGTGCCTCTCAAACGGTCATACCTTAAATTGGATGCTTCAATAAATGGCTTACCTAACACCACGCGAGATAGGCGGCAGTCAACAACATTTGCCAAATCTTCTAAGATCATGAAGTTGGTGACAAAAGTAAAATTCCCAACAAGGATATGCATATCCTTAATTCTTCCAACGAAGTTGAAAACTCCGCCTGGGCACTTGGGGTCCATCCTAGGCTCAAGTGGTGTGTTTATGATCTGGCTATAAAGGCCTGAGGACATCACGTCGATTGGGGATTCACAGTCAATGTAAGCATGCTCAACGTATTGGTACCCAATCATACATGGTATCTTCACATTCCCGGGATCACCTCTCTTAATCTTTGGGTCAATTCTAACAAAAGGTGGTCGAGGGTTATCAACTAGGTTGTTATAGTAAGCAATCTCCTTCTTAGTGGGGTATTCATTGAAATAATCATCAAACCTAGGATCTACCTTCACTTCATCAATTTTCTCAATCAACTTCTCAACCGTAAGATTATTACGTTCTAAGTAATTATCTGAGTATATGGCGGTCTCTAAGTTGTTCAAGGCATAATCAAGCTCTATGTCAATCATTCTACTGAGCTCTCTGAGTTCACTAATCTCATTCTCAAGTTGGCTACGCAACAAAGCTACTTCGCCAGGTGTAAGGGGTGGATTCGCGTTTTCCATAATGGCAAACTGAATAGTCAATGAAAATCTTATACGAACAAAAACACGAAGAAAATAGATAGACTAAAGAAAACCTAGAAAAATAAAATAAAAATCTCACTAGAAAGGAATCTAGTGAGTAGACCTATAAAATAAAAATTCAACCTAAACAATAACTATTCCCCGGCAGCGGCGCCAAAAACATGATGCGTGGTTTTGCAACCTTACAACAGGTTTTACCTCTCGAGGGATCTCAAGAGGCTTACAACCCCACCAGGAAGTGTACCTGACCGATGTAGTATAGTGTAGTGGTAAGTACGGGGGATTGATCGTTCTCCACAGGGAATAGTGTTCGTTAGGTATGAAAAACTACTCTAATAGGTCTAAGGGTGAGAGAAGATTCTTTTTTGTGTTTTTATATTTTTTATGAAAGCAAGTAAAATCTCGGGTTTTAAGGAGTGGGCGGAATTAGTTGCTAGTCAACTAACCCAAGTAACTACGAATGCAATTAAAATAAAATAACTGAAAATGAAAAGGTGGTAAAACTTATGTAGAGAGAAATGTGTTTACTTAGATTTCCTTACTCCCTAACTATCTTTTACCGGTTGATTAGTGTGTATTAGTTGCGTGGATGACGGGTGTATTCCTTAATACCATTCGTGGGGTGGCGTACGTACTTCCCCAACTCTATGAACTCCTACTTCACTCCTATGTCGAGCCGGCTAGGAAGCTCCTAACATGGGATCACTAGAATTCGCTCATGCATTAAATACAACCATAAAAACCTTTAGTACGCATTGGTTCATGTTTCTTAAGACGTTCAAGCAAGTTACCGAATAGGAAGTTAGCCAGTTTTCTTAAGCCTAACATAGATGAACAATCATCCAATACAACTAATAACACACTAATAACCAATAATCAATAGCTAGGTTTCATTAGATCTAAGCAAACACAAAGATAACCTAGCCTAACATGTTAAACAAAAGACAAGAACAAGATAGAATCAAACAACACATAGACATATTGAATGATTAATTGATAACTTATCTTCAATGTAACATGGAAGATCTCAAGGCAAAAAGCCTTGAAAAAGCTGCTAAAATCGTCTTAGGGTTTTTCACACACAAAGTTCTACAAATAAGTTCCACCCTAATGACAAAAAATTGCAAAACTATATATAGACTTTCAGATCTGACGGCGTCACGTTATGGAGTGTGACGCCGTCACCTCGCCGCTTTTAGGGTTCCCGGATGGCCTTCTTGACGCCGTCCCTCTTTAGCTTTCCAAAATCCGTTCTGGCTTATCAAGGCTTGACGCCGTCGGAATTAGGCGTGACGCCGTCCCTCTTTAAATTAAGCCGTGACGACCTTGATCTCTCCAAAGGGTGACGCCGTCAGAATTCCCATGCAAATTTCACTGGCTTATCATGAGTTATTTTCATATCCACCTTTTTCTTGCCAAGCCATGACGCCGTCTAGACTAATATCTGACGCCGTCTAAGGTACTTTTTAGCCGATTTTGAGACTTTGTCGTTTTCTTCACTTTTATGCTCCAAAAACGTCCAAAATGCTTCCTTTTCCAGATTTCTTCTCCAAAGTACCTAAAATGACAAAAGGAACGATTTAGGGCAATATTTGATCAAATAAATATGATTTAGGGCTTAAATGACCCCTTAAAAGCGGTACACTTTTCGCTTCATCAGAACCCATTAATCAGTCACATTTAACATCATATCTCATTCCTGAGTCATCTACCTACCATGAACCATATGATGATTTAGCAAGCGAAGACGAGGAATGAAGAAAATCAAGTGAATAGAATACTTATGAAAGTTGGTGATTTGGTAATACATGATTTTGTCATTTGCTATATCTGTACTTTGTTATTAAGTTGTCTTGAAAGTCTTTTTAACCTTTTTGAAATGATTGTAGTATGAAGATTTTTTTTAGCATGAAATTAGTAATATCCTTTCTATGTTTCCTACTTGCTCTACGTGTTATATCTATGCTGCCTGAGGTGTTAGATTTCTTAGTTGACATGTGAACAAAATTCTAACTAGCCCACTGTGAACTAACTTGTTCCAGAAGCCGGTTCCTTTAGTTACAACATGCCGGATCTCTTTTAGAAAGGATCCGGAGGAACCGGCCAAACAGAAAAGAATTTTATATCGCTTTTCTTCACACTCAACCATTCTAACCTTATTACACTAGTTAGTCATCTCCTATTAGTCATATTTGAGCTGACTTTGGGGTTAGTAGTTGTAAAACCCAAAATTTAAAAGCATGCAAAATGACCAAAATACCCTCTAATTTTGAACTTTCAAGAACTTATAAAATACGCTATGAATTAAAACTTGAGTTATATATCATGTTATGACTCGAAACTACGATATGAACATTTAACCTAAGTAATTGATATTTAAAATTTTACGCTAAATAACAATGAATAAAAATCTTCCTAATATTAACCTAAAATACAAGATTCGGTAACCTTTTATTGTGAGCTTGGATCCCTTATTTTTCTCTATCACACATTAATTGAGTCAAGCTATAACCGTATAAGATTCCAATGGAAGAAGTAGTCTTCCTAAACTTTAGCACAAATCACGGCACATTCATAATATATGAAACGCTCCTCATTATTCCCTCAATTGTTTATTTTATAAAACGTGTACATCTCCAACTCACATTATGGTGACTTACAATTCACACACCACCTCTTATCCATAAAATACGCCTTCTCCTTTCCTCTTTTCACTCATACGACGTAAAAGAAAAAGGTGTACTGGTTGCTTCTTCTCTCGAGTTCAAAGAAGAGGTTGAGGGTTGTTGCCGTGGTATTCCATTCGTGGTTAAGGGTTTTCCAAGATCGTGTGTGGTTGAATACGGGGTTTGGTCGCGTGTTCTCTTTTCTTTGTCTCGTTACCGATCAAGGTAATCCTCAAACCGTTTTGATATTTTCCGTTTCGTCTAAACTATTACTCGAATGAATTATGTGAAAGCAATACGTTTTTGTTTCGTTTATTAAAGATTATACGAAGTTAATACAATAATCGTCACGTAAGAGAATAAGCAAACTCATATATAAACCCAAATTTTTTTCTCTGTCTCGTTAGAGCATTGTATGAAGAAGACTACGTTAAGTTGTCACAAGGGATGAGTTCTAATTATTGAATAAAGCACGTAATAGAATTAAACTAAACTCGTGAATGTCGATTTTGTTGAACCCTTCAAACCGTTGATATATATATGTCCATAATCTGACTTTTTCTTTTAATTCTAATATGATTTATATATTATATACAATATAAGAAAATGATTATGAACTCAAGAAATAAAGATGAGAGTGCATGTGGTATACGTGAATTAAAAAGGGCTGCAATACGTGACCATATTTAATCGGATTAGAAGTACGTAAATATGGACTCTGTGGTGTTCTTTATTTCAGAATTAATTCGTGGGGTTACTGTCAAAAAGGGGTGAGTTCGTGTGTGAGATATAAAAGGACTGTTAAACACTTGTGAACATGTCGAACTAAACCATATGGAGGTATACTAATCGTGCTTGGAAATAAGTTAAATGTAAGGGTCGTTTTTGGTCTCGTTTAATCATACTGTGGTCTCGCCATGTTATGCGATGAGTATCGTTATACTTGCTGTCTAGTAGTGTGTATGAGGGTGAGTTTTGGTGGCTCATTCAAGGTCAAAAAAAAAACTTGGTACAAACTGAAGGTCGAGAGTCGTTGGTATAGGATGGTTAGAGTAGGCTCGATGGAGGGTATTAGTATTCGGTTTGTCTTCGAATTAAGGTGCATGCTTGGGTGTGTGAGTTAAATATAGGATAAATATACATAACGTATGCATTGAATCTGTTAGGAGCTTTAAAACTAAGGTCATCATATTTAGCCCGAAACTTTGAAAGATTGACACATTTGGCCCTAAACCTCGTAATTTGCATATTAAACCCTCATCTTTGATAAATGTTATAATTAAACCTTAACATTGGGAATTATCATAATAAACCCCAAGCTATGATATTGGTTATATTAAACATTTAAGCTCGATTTTCATTTATAACCCTAAAAGCTATTAATTCGGGAAACCTGCTAATTATGGAAACCTGCTAAAAATAGAAAGTTACTAAAACTGGAAAGCCGACTAAATAAGTAATCTGAATTAAATAAGCTTTTAATAAGTTAGTTATGAATTCGTGTAGATTCGCTGAAGATGGAGTTTGCTTCCGACCTTGATATTTTCTGTTGTGTTTTCATTTGCGGTATAAGGTACAGATATTCTGACCTTCCTTATAAGGTTTCTCATGATCTCTTTCATTTTCTGATCCATTAGTTTCTGAACTGATGCCATTGCTATGATTCCCTTTGCTTGAACCTCCTCTATTGATCCCATTGGATATGACCTCTGATATGAATCTATGTTATGAAAACCTTTTTAATTATACAATGGAAATGTTTTGAGAAAAACCAATTTAAAAAGATGTTTATAAATGATGCGAAACTACTTTTATATGAAAGGTTACTAACTTTTATGAACACCATATTTTGAAGACTAGCTTTATTAAAAACCGTTTTGAAAGACTATTTTTATGAAAACTACTTTAAAGGATCGTTTTATGAAAATCATGAATTAAAGGATTGTTTAAAATGGACTTTTGATAGAAACTTTTGAAACGGACTTTTGATCTGAACCATGACTTGATTATTGAATATGAACCTTGATATGATAAACTATGATTTGGACCTTTGATATTACTTCTGGGATATTTGATATGAACCATCTGTTAAGTACCATTTGATATATGAACCTTTTGATATGACACTCTGATTTGATATGATATCTGACTCTTAGTTTGATACCCGAGCCAAAATTTGTGACCCTAGCCATGAAGGTAACATGGCCATGTCATTGATGCACCGATGGCATGACTCTAGTGTGGTTGAGTGATGTTCCACACCGTCCCTTATCTGTTATCTGATATGCGCATTATATTATTTGGCCACTATTTTATCTGCTGGGGCGTATGGATGCATCCTAGATCTGATCTGTTTAGTGGATTATCTATATATGATTTATTATTGTCTGGTGACTGGTGCTTGTGTGCAATACACGCCTTTCACATATATCTGGGAGCTAGCTACTCCATTTGAAGAATGAGGACACCCCTCATATTATCTGATTATCTGAGAGGTCTCCCCTCTATATGTTTTGAAGATTTATGGTTACGATATGATATGATCTGTTTCTGGGCTCGTGGTGGATTACTATCCCTTTTCTCTTTCCTTTATACTTATTCTTTGACTTATCCCTTGAACCATATTACATCTGTTTGACCTTTGTTTCTGTTATTCTGTACTATTCTCTATTACTGTTTGTTATCGTTATATCTGTTCACTGAGCTCTCGTAGCTCAGCCGCATTTCTTTTCCTGCGGCAGGTTTTAGTAGGAAGCTGGGAATGGGTGGAGAGTACCTTGGACTTAGAAGACTTGATAAGCTACTTTTGGACTTAGAAGTGATTAGAAGTTATTATATTTCAGAATTAGTATTTGCACTTGTAACCTTGTAAATTTCCGTATTTCATTTGTAACCTTTGAGATTTCTTGTATTACTATAGATGTATGCTTTGTTTTGATCTGATATGAAACCATTGTTGTGATATCTTTACCCTTGTCGGGTTGGGGTGTTACAATTTATGGTATCAGAGAGACAGGCTGCGACTCGTAATACATTTACCCTTGACCTGTGTAAGTTAGACCACTAAGTTTCCACTGTAGGCGCTCACCAGAGAACCTTTAAGATTTGCTTTAGGATTTCCCTATAGGAACTTAAGTTTTAATCAGTGAGGAATGGGTAGACTATAAGGCTTTTGTTTAAGTATCATTGCTTCCGCATCACTCTGATCCGTGCCCTGCTTGTTGAGATCATTTTTGGAGATTGAAAGCTCACGCTTTGCACCACCTAAGATTCCGACTCCGACCTCTGATTCTTTTGTTAATCATTTTGATGTCTCTTCGGGTATTCTGAGAATCTCCATGACGATAACCTACTTGATACATTATGTTATTTGCTTTTGATAATCTATGAATCTTCTGACCCTATCTGAGTTCGTCTTAAACATCTCCGTTGCCATGAGAAGTCTGGTGGTGTTTTAACCACGAGTATAAGAATGTTTTCCTCTCACTTCTGAACGATAAGACTTGCGTTGTCGATCTGTTTTCATTGAATAGTTAACTTTGATTTTTATTCTGATAAAGGATAGGTTGATTGATCATTGACGACTACTCTCCTATGTTTCACCTTCGGTGTTTGAAAACCATTTTGAAATCCCCTACCATGATTCCCGATGGTTAAACTTTTGCTATCCCTACCTGATTTTGATTTTCATTTCCGACCTGTTTGATAAGCAGTTTAATACTCCTCTGACCATCCCGAAGGTCATTTGACCTTAATGTGTTTGACCCATTCTGTGAATTAAATTACCCGTGCTGGATATAAATGTATCATCTGATACTACTCTGTCTTGCAACGTCCATTATTACTCCTATAAGAACTCTGGTGATTATTAACCATGGATATGGGAAGTTTATTCCCTCCCTTTGAATAACGAATCTTGCCGCCAATTAGTTCCCTTTGGAAGGATATGACGATAATTTTGTCCCGATGCGAAATTGGTAACTGAGCATGATGATGCTGATAACTGATATTCTGTACGCCTAACTTTTGACAGTTATGCGATGTTCGATGATTTCCAACCTACCTGCCACTTTTGTTAAATAGCTAAACAATTTCCAACACCTTGAATCGTTCACTTATCTATCTCAACACTTTGATGAACCATGCAATTGACCTTGATATATGAACTACCTATCTGTGTTACGACTGTACTCATCCTACGAATCCGCTTACTCTTGATATATTTGATTTTGAGGTCCTTAAGTTATGTATTGGCTGGCCTTCATAAGCTGCCAGGGATTACCATACCTGATAGGCGACTTTTGGAAATCTATTTTCATCCTACTTTGTTATGATAACCTTTAACCGCTCCAATCTGTTAAGCTTAACGCTGTTATGGAAACAATTACCTCGATCTCATTTGATTATTGATTGTCTCCTGACACCTATTATCCACCCTTAGAAAACTTGGCATTGGGAGTTTGTTGTACAAATATTCTGGTGGTTCTGATGAATCTATTGGGTTTCCCTCCTGTTTAAGAAGTGGAATTGAATTTGAACCGATCTCAGTTGACGAACCATTATGCTATAGAAGTTGAGAGATTGAAGAAGCTGATGGAATACGATTTTGTTCACCTCAGTGTTTTATTTTGAATACCCTGTTAGCTTGTGAAGAAGAAAGAAAAAAACTTTGGAGCATTGACTATCGTAAACCTAATCGTATCACTACCATGACCATCTTTCAATTCAGCGTATCAATGATTGATTCCATCTCTGTAAAACTCCGTACCAGACGGCCTCTCTTAATGATTGAAGGACTGGAGAAGCAACCCCAAGGACTTTTAAGAAAAGAGATGACAAACTGAGAGTAAACTCCAGGAAGTATTTCAGTTTTATGCACGAAGAGGAACATGTAGACCATCTTGTAGAATGACCCTTTATTTTGGAAGAAGTAGATTGGATTGGCATCCCGAGATTGTAGCAGACAACACCACCATGCAGCCGGCAATGACGGCAGTTGAGTTGGCGAATTTAGAACTGTGCTGAAGACCTGTCTAACACACGCAGTCTTGTTTCTCTATTCATTTTAGTTGTACTAAGATGAATTGAGAGCAGAAGCAGACTCGCGAATGGAAGAATGCACAGTGACCATGCCAGAGATACACGTTACTACACCACCGTTCCAAGAAGAAGTGCTGAAGGCTTGAGGGACCAGACTCGAGTTTATAATTTCTTTCCACTCTATGGACAGACGTAGACAGACTACTTGGAATTGGGAGAGATTTAGGATCATGTATTTGAATAGATGATAATTCTGAAGCGAACGTTTATGTTTGGAAGAGCTGATTTTGTGAAGAATGAAGCTATGGATGATGTAATTCAATTCCTCTTGACCTACTCAAATTTCCGTTACCTGATGATAGGCTCCCTTGAATGATTTATGTTCCCTGTTAGTAATTCCGCTCAGTGTTCATTCTGCGTATGCTGGACGATGGTTTTGTTATGTGAAATTTGACGAATGATGGACGATCTGATGCTTTTTAGCGATGTAACAAATTCTAATAGACATTCTGGGATTCTGTTACTCTTTCGGGTAGTTCGTTCTCCTCTTAGTTATGGTGTTTAATTTTGATGACCTCTGAGACTGTGGAAGTACTAGGTGGATTAAGATAGGTGGTTTTGATTACGACTTAAGATAAAGTATGATCATCATGAAGGCATATTTATGTGGTACTAGTATTATGACGCCTGATCAACGTGATAATACTTACACCATATAACATGCACTCATTGTGACCATAAGATATCTTGGGGAGTACCTAAGAAGTTTAGAATTCGATCTTCGTCTGATTATCCGTGATTAGTTAGACCTGAGGTTCATTCTACCTATACGCGTAATCTGCTTTCGCCGTTATGCGATTTGATACATCTGGATTCTCGTCATGCGTTTTGCTGACCTCCGAACTTCCGATAATAATCTTAAGTACTGTCGTAGAACTTTCTACCGGTTGATGTTATTGACAATCTGTTTTCTGTACGTTCTCATCTGATTTGTCTAATCAAATTTTATGGACGGCGTATCCGTCAAAATCCTACGTAGTTCCCGTATCTCTCTCAAGAGATTACGATTATCATCTATTACGTTTGGTATATTATTCTTTGATCTGTATTAAGTATGGTATGTTTTCTGAGGAAACTGAAGCTTTTTGATCAGCAAGATAGAGTCATGAGAAACAAGTCATTCACATTTCCGTTCACTGTCCGTTGTGTTTCCCGTTTCGTCTCATCTCAATTTTCGAGGACAAAAATTTTCTTTTAGAGGGGAAGAAGTTGTAAAACCCAAAATTTAAAAGCATGCAAAATGACCAAAATACCCTCTAATTTTGAACTTTCAAGAACTTATAACATACACTATGAATTAAAACTTGAGTTATATATCATGTTATGACTCGAAACTACGATATGAACATTTAACCTAAGTAATTGATATTTAAAATTTTACGCTAAATAACAATGAATAAAAATCTTCCTAATATTAACCTAAAATACAAGATTCGGTAACCTTTTATTGTGAGCTTGGATCCCTTATTTTTCTCTATCACACATTAATTGAGTCAAGCTATAACCGTATAAGATTCCAATGGAAGAAGTAGTCTTCCTAAACTTTAGCACAAATCACGGCACATTCATAATATATGAAACGCTCCTCATTATTCCCTCAATTGTTTATTTTATAAAACGTGTACATCTCCAACTCACATTATGGTGACTTACAATTCACACACCACCTCCTATCCATAAAATACGCCTTCTCCTTTCCTCTTTTCACTCATACGACGTAAAAGAAAAAGGTGTACTGGTTGCTTCTTCTCTCGAGTTCAAAGAAGAGGTTGAGGGTTGTTGCCGTGGTATTCCATTCATGGTTAAGGGTTTTCCAAGATCTTGTGTGGTTGAATACGGGGTGTGGTCGCGTGTTCTCTTTTCTTTGTCTCGTTACCGATCAAGGTAATCCTCAAACCGTTTTGATATTTTCCGTTTCGTCTAAACTATTACTCGAATGAATTATGTGAAAGCAACACGTTTTTGTTTCGTTTATTAAAGATTATACGAAGTTAATACAATAATCGTCACGTAAGAGAATAAGCAAACTCATATATAAACCCAGATTTTTTTCTCTGTCTCGTTAGAGCATTGTATGAAGAAGACTACGTTAAGTTGTCACAAGGGATGAGTTCTAATTATTGAATAAAGCACGTAATAGAATTAAACTAAACTCGTGAATGTCGATCTTGTTGAACCCTTCGAACCGTTGATATATATATGTCCATAATCTGACTTTTTCTTTTAATTCTAATATGATTTATATATTATATACAATATAAGAAAATGATTATGAACTCAAGAAATAAAGATGAGAGTGCATGTGGTATACGTGAATTAAAAAGGGCTGCAATACGTGACCATATTTAATCGGATTAGAAGTACGTAAATATGGACTCTGTGGTGCTCTTTATTTCAGAATTAATTCGTGGGGTTACTGTCAAAAAGGGGTGAGTTCGTGTGTGAGATATAAAAGGAATGTTAAACACTTGTGAACATGTCAAACTAAAACATATGGAGGTATACTAATCGTGCCTGGAAATAAGTTAAATGTAAGGGTCGTTTTTGGTCTCGTTTAATCATACTGTGGTCTCGCCATGTTACGCGATGAGTATCGTTATACTTGCTGTCTAGTAGTGTGTATGAGGGTGAGTTTTGGTGGCTCATTCAAGGTAAAAAAAAACGTGGTACAAACTGAAGGTCGAGAGTCGTTGGTATAGGATGGTTAGAGTAGGCTCGATGGAGGGTGTTAGTATTGGGTTTGTCTTCGAATTAAGGTGCATGCTTGGGTGTGTGAGTTAAATATAGGATAAATATATATAATGTATGCATTGAATCTGTTATGAGCTTTAAAACTAAGGTCATCATATTTAGCCCGAAACTTTGAAAGATTGACACATTTGGCCCTAAACCTCGTAATTTGCATATTAAACCCTCATCTTTGATAAATGTTATAATTAAACCTTAACATTGGGAATTATCATAATAAACCCCAAGCTATGATATTGGTTATATTAAACATTTAAGCTCGATTGTCATTTATAACCCTAAAACCTATTAATTCGGGAAACCTGCTAATTATGGAAACCTGCTAAAAATAGAAAGTTACTAAATATGGAAAGTTACTAAAACTGGAAAGCCGACTAAATAAGTAATCTGAATTAAATAACCTTTTAATAAGTTAGTTATGAATTCGTGTAGATTCGATGAAGATGGAGTTTGCTTCTGACTTTGATATTTTCTGTTGTGTTTTCATTTGCGGTATAAGGTACAGATATTCTGACCTTCCTTATAAGGTTTCTCATGATCTCTTTCATATTCTGATCCGTTAGTTTCTGATCTGATGCCATTGCTATGATTCCCTTTGCTTGAACCTCCTCTATTGATCCCATTGGATATGACCTCTGATATGAATCTATGTTATGAAAACCTTTTTAATTATACCATGGAAATGTTTTGAGAAAAACCAATTTAAAAAGATGTTTATAAATGATGCGAAACTACTTTTATATGAAAGGTTACTAACTTTTATGAACACCATATTTTGAAGACTAGCTTTATTAAAAACCGTTTTGAAAGACTATTTTTATGAAAACTACTTTAAAGGATCGTTTTATGAAAATCATGAATTAAAGGATTGTTTAAAATGGACTTTTGATAGAAACTTTTGAAATGGACTTTTGATCTGAACCATGACTTGATTATTGAATATGAACCTTGATCTGATAAACTATGATTTGGACCTTTGATATTACTTCTGGGATATTTGATATGAACCATCTGTTAAGTACCATTTGATATATGAACCTTTTGATATGACACTCTGATTTGATATGATATCTGACTCTTAGTTTGATACCCGAGCCAAAATTTGTGACCCTAGCCATGAAGGTAACATGGCCATGTCATTGATGCACCGATGGCATGACTCTAGTGTGGTTGAGTGATGTTCCACACTGTCCCTTATCTGTTATCTGATATGCGCATTATATTATTTGGCCACTATTTTATCTGCTGGGGCGTATGGATGCATCCTAGATCTGATCTATTTAGTGGATTATCTATATATGATTTATTATTGTCTGGTGACTGGTGCTTGTGTGCAATACATGCCTTTCACATATATCTGGGAGCTAGCTACTCCATTTGAAGAATGAGGACACCCCTCATATTATCTGATTATCTGAGAGGTCTCCCCTCTATATGATGTGAAGATTTATGGTTACGATATGATATGATCTGTTTCTGGGCTCGTGGTGGATTACTATCCCTTTTCTCTTTCCTTTATACTTATTCTTTGACTTATCCCTTGAACCATATTACATCTGTTTGACCTTTGTTTCTGTTATTCTGTACTATTCTCTATTACTGTTTGTTATCGTTATATCTGTTCACTGAGCTCTCGTAGCTCAGCCGTATTTCTTTTCCTGCGGCAGGTTTTAGTAGGAAGCTGGGAATGGGTGGAGAGTACCTTGGACTTAGAAGATTTGATAAGCTACTTTTGGACTTAGAAGTGATTAGAAGTTATTATATTTCAGAATTAGTATTTGCACTTGTAACCTTGTAAATTTCCGTATTTCATTTGTAACCTTTGAGATTTCTTGTATTACTATAGATGTATGCTTTGTTTTGATCTAATATGAAACCATTGTTGTGATATCTTTACCCTTGTCGGGTTGGGGTGTTACAGTAGTCTTGTTGAACTCTTAAGAAAGACTTAAGTATCATCCTAGGTGTTTTTGATTTATCATTTCCACAATAACCACTATTTCCCAGTTCTACTTCTTGCATCACCTCTCTCTGATCATTTTACACTTACCTATAATTTAAATAAATTTTTAACCAATTTATTTCCACCATCTCTACCTCAAAATACTCTAAAAACAATCTTTTAATTCTTATGATTTTTAAAGAATTTTTAAATTTTTCATACCACCTTTTCCTGAAACCTACAAACATTTAACACTTAGTGATATGATTATCTTAATCCATATTCACTTAATGGCCTACTTAGACCTCTTTCTCACCTCTTAAGATCATTTATGACAACTCCTCATCATTAGTCTTATAACACTCAGTGTTGCCTTCACTAAAACACTATCTTACACTCATTACATCAAGAAATATAGGGCTGCAATAGCTAGATGACCATCATTTCTCACCTTTATCTGATCTGTTAGCCGGTTCCCTCAGCTAAAGCTAACCGGATCCCTTTTGGGAAGGATCAGCTGGAACCGGGCAAACAGAAACAGATTTTATCACCTATAGCCTTCCAATACTCAACTTTATCCACTTAAGCACTCCACATTGCCTTTAATATATCTCCTAGAAGAATGTATCACTGTAATTAACCTTGTTGCATGCATATCATTGCAATTTAAAGGATTTTAGTGGTTTAGGCTTTAAATTCACTTGCTTGATCCTTCACTATTTAAGCCACTTGTGTTTGTGCTTCCAAACCACACCAAAACAAACCATCTTCTACTACAAACTCACACTCTAAACCTACCCAAAAACATGACTAAGGCACCAAGTGCAAGATCATCCACTAGGAGCCCTCCAAGAAAAACCGCACGAATAGTGTATGAAATATCCTCAACCGAAACCTCACCCATCAAAAGAGAGATAAGAATATAGAGAGAAGATATATTTGTTGGGAATTATCACACGATTCAAGAGAAGAAAAACTTATGTCTGGTAATATATCAGAGTTAGGTCTGTTTGTGTATTAGGTCTGGTAATACAAAGTTAAGTCTGGTAGTCTGTATTAAGTCTGGTTGACTTATTATGTTAAGTCTGGTCGTGTTATAAGGAAAGTCTGTTAGAGATAAGTTAGGAAAAGATACAAAACGTGTAAGTATCTTTTTAGAAGATTCGTGAATATCTTCTTAGTCGGTTAGCATTAGGGTTTCCTTGGTGTTATAAAAGGATCCCTAAGATTGTTAGTTTGATAGGTGTGAGTTATACGAGTTTCACTATTGTGATTAAAAAGTAATATACGAAGTTAGTGTTATCTCTGTGTGTTCTTCATTGTTCTTGTTAAGTTTCCGCATTAACATTAACAATCGTTAAGGGTTTCTCACTTAGACTGGTTTGGATTTATCCCAACCATCTACTAAGTATTCAAGGCTACTTAGAGATCCACATACAATTCGTGGACCAACAAGTGGTATCAGAGCAAGGCGAGAGACTCTGAGTTCGAAGAACACTTAACCTCAAAAACCTATTCTCACTCATTTCACCCTATACAATGTCTGAGACCGATAAGCCTATTAACACTGAAACTTTTTCAATCCATAACAGTGAGGATGAGAGATCAAACCATGAAGATGAAGGAAAAACTGAATCCAGTAACTCCCAAACACAACAACAACCCATCCCTTCCACAACCACAATCTCAAACATAAAACTTCCATTATTGAAAAGAGAAGAATATGATATATGGGCCATGGAGATGGAACATTATCTGGAGTATATTGATAGTGATGTATGGAAGGTTATTCAAAGGGGAAATTCTAAGAAAAGAATTTCACAAGGGACTGATGGGCAACTGAGAATAATGCCACCAGTATCTGCTGAGGAGATTAGGGCTGTGGAGAAGGAAAAGAAGGCCAAAACCTTGCTTCTTATGGCTATTCCTAAGGAGCATCTGCAAAGGTTCCATGGCATGGTTGATGCTAAGGAGATGTGGGAGGCTATCAAGAAACGATTTGGAGGGAATGCAAACTCCAAGAAGATGCAAAAGGCTATTCTTAAACAGCAATTTGAGACATTCAGTGTTTCAAAGACTGAAGGATTGGAGAAGGGATATGACAGATTTCAACATCTGTTAACACAACTGGAAGTTCATGGTGCAGCAGTTTCGAATGAGGATGCAAACCACAAGTTCCTTAGATCTTTACCATCAGAATGGGGTAATGTATCTGTGGCAATGAGGATAAAGGAGGAAGTAGATTCAATGACACCTGATGACCTTTACAATAATCTTAGGATGTTTGAAAGGGACATCAGTAATAACACTCAGGCATCTACCAGTTCATCAAATGTTGCTTTTGTGTCACAAAACAAAAGCAGTACTTACAAGGTTAAACCTGGTAGTGTTAGGTCTGGTATCTATGAAACTCCTTCAAGTGAAAGATCTGCTTCAAGTTTTACTGATGAGGTGATACATTCTTTCTTTGCCAACCAAATGGAAGATGAAAGCTTTATTAGTGAAGATTTAGAACAGATCAATGATGCTGAAGTTGAGGAGATGGACATAAAGTGGCACATTGCCATGGTTGCTTTAAGGGTCAAACGATTTCAGAAGCAATATGGAAGGACCATCAACTTCAACAACAAATCACCAGTGGGATACACAAAGAGGACAGTTGAATGCTACAACTGTCACAAGCATGGACATTTTTCAAGAGATTGTCCAGAGAAGAAGCCTACTGATGGGAAAAGAGATGAAGATGGGAAGATGGAAAAGAATCAGATGAGCTTGCTGACAATGGAAGCTGGAGGAGTCAACTGGAGTGAGCATCCAAGAGTGAATGAGGAGTCTGATCATGCTCTCATGGCCATTGGTAATGAGGTATCAATATGCTCTAAATTATGCACTGATTCATATAATCATATTAAGGCTTTATGTGATGAGCAGTTAGAACAAATAGGTGACCTAGAAGTAAATCTATTAGCACATAAAAATGCTGTAAAAACACTAGAGGCACAAAAGGTCACCCTTCAAAACCAACATGCTGCTTTAAATGAAAAACTATACTTTCAAGCTAATAAAATATATGAACAAGATGAAAAGCTTAAAAGGTATAGACAATTGGGCCTTAGAATTCAAAAAGAGAGGGATGAGTTGAGAAAATGGGTAGATCAGTGGAACAATTCAAATAATAACCTGTTCAAATGTTGGGATTCTCAAATTAAGTCAAATAAAAAATGTGGCTTAGGATATGAGGAAGATGAAAATAAGGCTATATTTAAGAATAGAGAGGAGGACTATGCTGACAAGCCTTTATATAATAGGTTTGTTAAGACTGGTGACTTTAAGGGAGTACCACCACCATTGAGTGATGACTATACTCCTCTTGAAAAAGAAGAGTTGGATGATTCACTCTTTGTGTATGGTAAGAAAGGTCCTCAAAACACTGAGTCAATCACCTCAGAGGAACAAACCAGTAAGTATTCTTCTTGTCAATCCAATGACTCTGAAGGATCTATTGATGGTTCCTCTGATCACTCTAAGTCTGAGTCAAAAAGTGAGGTAAAAGAGAATCCTGAACCTAAGGTTGTTAAGGAAAGTGAACCTGTTGTAACTAAACCTGTAGTGACTAAACCAAAGCCTGAGACAGTCAAACCTAGTTGTGCCCAGCACATAAAAACTCCTAGGGAATCTGTTAAAATGAATGAGTCACCTAGAAGCAATAGTGTTCACAGAGAATCTAGGAGTAGCTACACTTATGCTCCTAAAAGATGTTTTGTGTGTGGAAGTTTAAGTCATTTGATTAGAGATTGTGACTTCCATGAAAAGAGAATGAAGAGAGAGGCTGAGCAAAAGAGAATGAATGCTAACATTGGTCATGTTTCAAATAAACCAGTTTGGAATAATGCTAGTAGAATTAATCATGCCAACCAGTTTGTTCCCAGACCTGTCCAACTTAATAACTCTACCCGACCTAACTCTTATGTTAATACTGGTAGACAAAATTTTAGGTCTGGCTTCATGAACTTTATTGTGAATAGGCAAAATGGTAATTTTATGAGGCCTAATGTAAATGCTGGTTATGTTAATTCTGTGAGATCTAATGTGAACACTGGTTATGTTAGACCCAAGCAACCATTCAAAAGCCACAGGTGAATGCAAACTTTCAAAGAAATAATTTTTATAAACCTCATTCACCTGTGAGAAGACCAGTTGCAAATCAAACTAATTCAAATGGAGGTTCTGCTGATAACCTCTCTGATTGTTGGGCTTGGAATCCATTTAAAAATGAATATACCTATAAGTCCAAACATAGTTTCACTGGAGGAAGTTCATACAAAACCTTTAAGTATGCTGCTCCACAGAGAGGACTCAAGCCCACTCAGGCCTGGGTTGTTAAGAAAAACTGATTTCTCTTTCTTAACTTTGTATAGTGTGTATACTTGTTTGTTTTCAGTCTTGCTGTTTTAAATGGTTATTCTTATTTTCAGTAGTTTATTTGTTTCCAACTTTCCATAGTACGTTTGTTTTTGGTATATTGTGCATAACTTTGTTTTGCAGTTTTTGATTTAAAGACTACAGAACCTTGAAAGTTTTATTCATTATAAACAAAGTTTCATACAAGGCAACCACCAACATAGCACATCAAAAGACAAAAGCATAAACCCAAGCAAGCTAAACACCATCACCTATATCTTCTTTTTCCCTTTGTCTTTATCCTTCACATCAGGCATGGTCTTCTTGGTCCCCTTCTCACCCATAAGATCTCTGACCTTTGGACTGAGGAGTCCTAGAACCTGCTTGTTTGGCATTGGACGAGGCACAACCTTGGTGCTCTTGGATGTCACAGTCTTGGAGGTCTCTGCTTCATAATCAATAGAAGAATCCTCTGAAGAAGTTATATCCTCTGAAGTCTCCTCTGTTTCATCCTCTGAAGAAGAGTCCTCTAGCTCTTTCTCAGTGTGATCATATGCTGCTAACCATTGTTTCAGTATTGTCTCCCTTGTTGTTTTGTCTTTTGTTATTGAGGAGAAACCTGATGGAAAATAACCACCCCATCCTCCTGATGATGAATCAGAAGATGAGCCATTTGGATCCCAAAAAGAATCGGATGAAATCTCTATGATTTCTGAGTTGGAAGGATCCATTATACTACAAAGGTTTTCTTTTGGTTTGTGATGGTTTTGGTAATAATACAATGGGTGGTTTTATAGGGAAAATCAAGGTTTAATGCTATTAAATGCTTGGTTGGTGTATGGGTTAATTCTTGCAGGCAAAGAGTTATTATTTGTAATTTATGGAAAGTTGTATGTGTTTATTATTTAGTTTCTTATTTCGTTTACATTTGTTAGCTTAGGTTTTGTTAAAAAAAAAAAAAAAAAAAAAAAAAAAAAAAAAAAAAAAAAAAAGAAGAAGAAGAAGAAGAAGAAGGAGAGGTTTACACTTAAGGGGAGGAAATGTACATTTAAGGGAGGCAAATGTACAAGTTCTTATAATCGGGTAATCTTAAGTGTTAAATCTGGTAGCTTGTGTGCTGACTTTTTCTTGCAAATATTAGTTTTTGTCTCCTTTTCTTGTTGTTGAACTAATTTTTGCAGAAAAGATTGGAATGATGATGATGTAAAGCCTTGCATTTGCTAAAATCAGTGTGTAAGTCCACTCTTTTGGTTAGGTCTGGTAGGCTTATGGTTCGGCCTGGTTGACTAATTTAAGTCAGGTAGTGTTAAATTTATGACCGTTAGATCTGGTCAGAGCCATAAAGATTTATCTAAAATATTACCGTTGCACTATTTTCGGTAAAAAGATATATTTACGAAGTATATAAGGCTAAAATTTGATATATTTTATCTCCTTTTATTCTTTATTTGCTTCCCATTTTAAATCATCTTTATTTTAGACTCACGACTCTGTTTATACGCAAATATTTTCAAACCCTACCCTTCCAATCAACCAGACCTAATTCATTAACTTATCCATGGCTAACCTCAAGTTTGTTGACAAGCATAATCAAGTTGGTTTCTTGAAGAAACCAGATCAAAGTGCAGGTTTCGAGGAGATTGTGGATTTTCTAAAAGGTTCTCACATTTGTTATTCTTTACTTCATAATCCTACTATTTATCAGTCCCTTGTTAAGCAGTTCTGGAGGTCGGTTACCTCTGAGACTCTTGATGATGGGACACCATGTTTAAGGGCAATTATTGATAAAAATGGTTTTACCATTACTGAAGCCTCAATTAGGGAAAGTCTCCAATTGGATGATGCTTTAGGAGAATTTGATTTGCCTGGTAATGATATTTTGGAGGGATTGGATAACATTGGGTACCCCACAGATGGAAGTTTTACCTTTTGGAAAAGTCATTTTACACCACAGTGGAGGTTTTTAGTACATCATCTACTTCAAAGCTTAAGTCCCAAGAGTGGTGGATGGGATCAATTTGGAAGCAGAATTGCTTCTGCATTGGTCTGTTTATCACTTGGAAGGAAATTTAACTTTTCAAAACTAATTTTTGAAGGAATGGTGAAAAATGCTAAGGACCCTAAATTTTTAATGTATCCACGATTTTTGCAAATGGTCTTAAACTATGAAACTAAGGATAAAGTGCCTTACATCAGTGTGGCCTTTACTCTAAAAGTTTTTGCAAATATAAAAAGAGGCTTTAGAGGGGCACATAGACCTTTGCTTGCTGCTATGCTTGGTACTAACAATGCAGGTACATCTGGAGCTGCACAAGTGCAACCTGATGAGGAACAAGCCCAAGCATCATCTAGGTCTGCTACACCTACACCTACCCCAACTCCATCATCTCAACCAGGTCCCTCACCATCTGCTGAAAGAATACCTACACCTATCCCACAATCTTCAACTTCACAACCAAATGTTCCAAGTCCTGCAAGGGAGGAGGCACATGCACCAATTACTGTGGAAAATCTTCTCATTTTAGTTCCTCAAATGCAAAAGAAGATAGCTATTTTGGAGAAGTCTAATGAGGCACTCAGAAGAGCTTATGTGACTTTGGTGCAAAAAGTAAAGAAAATGGGAATGGCAATGAAGAAAAAGGGTGTTCCTTTTTGTGGAAAGCTAGAAGGGGGGGTTGAATAGTTTTCCCCGTTTTTCAAGTTTAATTTGTTTTGTTATTTGTTAGTTCAAAGGAAACAATCAAAAATTAAGTTATCACACAATATAAACTAAAGGTAAAGAGATGAAAAATCAAACCACATAACACAAGTGTTTATAGTGGTTCGGCTTGCAAGAGATCCTTATCCTTGCCCTACTCCACTTCCTCGAGTTACTTACTCGAGAGATATCTTTCACTAAGAAACAAACTCCCTTCTAGGTGGAGAAAACCTTTACACGTCGCTTACTTCCTTTTCCGGTACTAAGCTAAACACCGGGTTCTTTCACAAGGTAGAACCAACCTGACGTCGCCTATTTACTTTACCGACACTAAGCTAGATGTCGAGTTCTTTACAAGGGTACAACCACTCCCTACTCTCTTTGTGCTTTGAGGACTAAAGCACTAACCACACTCACTGATCTAACAGATACAAATGATAAGAAACACTTAAAGTGTTTACACAGAACCTATACTACAACTTGCAAACAGTCTGCTTGTTTGAAGCTTGTTAACTTGATCTTCTTTGCTACAAAAGAAACATCAATGATAAATATATAACTACTGTGGTTAGTAACTAAAGTGAATGTATGTGTTTTGTTTTTCTAAGTGGATGATTAGATCAAATGCCAAGTCTGCTATTTGTAGGCAAACAAGGCAAACCTCCCACGGATCCGGCGGATCCCTCAGAAGGGATCCGTCTTTGTATGGACTTGGATCCGTGGTTATGACAGCTAATGTTGCACATGAGATCTCCTCAAATCTTTCCATATCCTTGTGTTGTCAAATCAATATCTTCCAATGTCAACTATATAACTTGAGTATCTAATCAAGATATCACACAATCTTACCAAGATTGTATTTGTGATGTATACCATGATGTCACTTTGTAACTTTTAAATTAAAGTTTCCATTTAAGGAAATACACATATATATGCAATATAATGTTAGTGATCATGTTAAATGAAAGATATGTTTTGAAAAAGACTTTAACTAGTATTTATAATTTGCTTAAGGAATATACTTTGTGTTTGTCATGAACAAAACATAAGCAAAGATCGTAAAATATAAATAACGTTTTTAGTACGATATTTGTATTAACAATCTCCCCCTTTTTGTTGATGACAAAACCTAAAGTATATTTTTAAGCAAACAAGTAAATATAGTTTAAGTCCTTTTAAAAATAGAGATTAAGTTTTGAGTTATTCAAATTTTGATTACTATTATGAATAACTTAGTATGAATCTAATTATGCAAACTTAATCCTTTTCCTTTCTCCCCCTTTTTGTCGAAACAAAAAGAAGAGGTGCGTAGCGGAATGCGATTTTGAGAACTTTAATAGCTTCCCCTTGTTTTAAACTCCCCCTAAATGGAGTAACAAGTAAATGATGCATGAACCTACAAAAACAATTGGTTAGAATATGAAATGCTCCCCCTCGATGTATACTCCTCACTTCACGAGTACCAACGTATACTTTGAAGGGTATGATATGCTGTAAATGAGATGTTAGTAATAAATAACTCTAATGAAGAAGTAGAATGCATTGGAAGTGTTCTTTCAAACAAGCCTTTCTAAATGTTTTGACTTTAAAAAAAAAAAAAAAAATCAAAGTAAGTGTCTGATCATTATTAGTACCTAAAGAAATGATATAAAGTAAGACAAGCTATATAAGGATAATGATAATATGCAATATATTCATATATATTGAAAATTTTGTGACAAAAGTCACAATGACGTTATAAGTACCGAAAGACATCCTAAAAAATCCTAAACCAACAATGTAAAAGGTCCTAAATAACTAATCTAGAAAGCTTATATGATATATGACGTTTAGATGCTCAAGAATGTGTTGGACTAATGTGTTGAGAATGATGGTTCTGTTTGTACTGACAATGACTTGCTTGATATAAATCAAGAATGAAAATGATGAGATCCTATGATGGTGTTCTAGACACTGAAGATGTTCTAGATAATGAAGTTGTGAGATGAAAATTCTAGATTCGTTGGTTACGAGAAGGTTGTTTGGTTTCTGAATGGTTAAAAGCTGACCAGGTACCCACGGATTGGGCGGAACCAAAATTTTGGTTCCGTCATTCTTATCTTAGGGTTCCGTGAGACCAAAATTGATTTGGTCATGTTTTGTCGTTTTGATCAAATGAAGGTTCAAGCTAAGGTTTATTTACTTACAACTATTGATTTGGTTTTACTAATCCTAATCAAAGTCTAAGAAAGTTTAAGGAGACTTAAAGCTTCTCTTTTAAGAGGTTTTTATGAGGTATTGATGTAGAACTATAATGTTGAACTAATAAGGTGTTATGATGATAGTATTGACTAATCTTAAAAGGTGTTTATCTTGTATGCCTAAATCAATTTTTGTGTCAAAACAAGATATCATTAATTATTTTAAAGCATAATCATACATTGAAAATTTGTTTGTGACAAAAGTCTCAAACATAAGATTACACATGAAGGTTCCTAGAGACGATAAAATCTTAAGAGTAATTATTGCGATGATACTACAAACTTCTATTTTGCTTGTTTTGATGATGACATGATAGAGGCAAGCCATTTAGTTTCTAAATTACTAGTGTCGTAGAGGTTAGAGACAATATTGTTGTCATCTTGAGTGTTTGTTTTATTGATCCACATTGATTCATCCAAGTGTTGAAGTGTGGTAATTATGTCATGTGATGGATCTATTATTAAGCTTGAAGATGGGGATGAGATTCTTTCTTTAGGTGGTGATGATTGTGGTGAGGGGTCAATTGTTGTGGAAACACTTGGTGAAGTGACAATTGGTGTGGCAATTGTTGTGGTGATAATTGATGTGATATGGTATTGAGGTCCATGAATCTCCAGATGGAGAGGATGGAATAGCATGGGTTCTAAGTTTTCAAGACTTATTTGTGGAGAATTGGTTGATGTAGGTGGAGGATCTTCTAATTCTTCAAGATATGGTTGTGGAGATGTTGGTGGTGTCCTAAAGAGTTCCATGGGTTTGAGTTTTGGTGAGGATGGTGATAATGCAGACTTCTCAGTTTGTGGTGGAGCGGGAGCGAGTGGTGGTGTGGTTGCTACAGGAGTAATGGTAGGAGGTGATGTTGTTGTATTGGATGAGTTTGTAGCGGGTGAATTTGAAGAAGAGGATATGTTGACTATGGGAGTCATAATAGGAGTTGTTGTGGTGTCTGTGGATCTAACAGGAAAGGTTACATTATGAAGTGGGTTTGCATACCAATAAGGTCTGACACTAATTCTAGCCGTTCGTCTGTATGGTCTAGACATGTGAGTTTGTTTGAAAACTTTCTGGAGATGATATGTGAATTTTGTGGAGGTTTAGTGTGCTATGATCATCTCTAAGGTTCTAATTTATACTTCTTAGTTGTATGAAAATTGGTGAAATGAGTGTGAATATCCAGGACTTGAAACAAGATAAAGTTGTTTGTCCTATTGACAAAGTCAAACCATAGAAATGGAGTTGACATAAGAGTGTGTAGAAAAATGACTCAAAAGGGTTAAATTTGATTGATTAATAGGAGTAAGTGCAGTCTGTGTGTGATGGGATAGAACAGATAAATCAAATTTTGCAAGAAAATATTCTTTGAATTTCATAATGGTTTCTAATGGTTTGGAACAGAGATTTGTGCAGGTCATATCAAAGAAGTCAATCCATTGAGCTTGGGTTGAGTGATGTGTTGTGGATTTGCAGTAAATACAAGGAGATATTGGAAAATCTTATGATTTGATATTTCCACGGATTTGACGGATCCATAAAAAGGGTTCCTTATTTGTATCAGTTTGGTAACTCACACCTAAAGTTCAAAATTTTCAATTTTGGTGGGAAATTTTGTTCCTAAGTTTCTAAGAATTCCTATATGATTCTAAGATGAATTATGATCAGTGAATGAATTCTTAATGGTACTAGAAGTAAAAAATCTAAGAATCGGGATGAGTCGAAAGAGTTTTAGAAACTTACTGAGAAAGTTGCGGATCCAAGTTGTATCAAATGCGGAACCATATTAAGGGATCAACCAAATCCGCAGGTCGGCGAATGGCGGAACCAACGATAAGCCTTGGCGGATCCAAGTTTAAGGATCCGTCGGATCCGTATCCTAATTTTCTAAAGCTAAACAGAAGACTTGTCATATTTTGCGTTATTCGACGAAAACCCGAAAATTCATCTAGACCTTACTTAACATCTAATATGTATAGCAAAACAACTGAATGTGATAATATTAACACACGATTGATCATAGGTTAATCCGTTCTTAGAAACTTACCGTAGTAGGAGTTAAGCCAAACATAGGTTTAGACTTGGTAAATTGATAACCCCGAGTGTTATCAATCTGCAATAATCAGTTAGTTCACATACACAAAATAAAACACAACCAAGTATGAAAATAGACCTGATCATTAAACTTCATCATGAATGATGTTAAACCAAACAGTGGCATAAGTTTGGAAAATTGATAACCATACGTGTTATCATTAGTTTAAGTAGAGTTAAAACACATAAGTATAAAATACTAAAGACAAGTCTTAACAAACATAGAAATATGACCATATAGGGTCTAAAAGTTAACTGTTCCACACAATCATTTATTCTCGCTTATCTTTCAATAGTTTGAGTATTTTCTTTTGATCTTTTCGGAGTTTCATCATCCATCGTCCTGCACACTTTAGAACTCCCTTTGTTTGTCGGCTTTCCGCAGATTCATTATTGATAGATGGAAGTTGACTCAAGTAATCTAATAGCGGGAGCTTTGAGTTAGGTAATCCATCTTCGTTACTAGCTGATGAAGATGAAGATGAGAGACAAGCTCGTTTCCCTTTTCCTACTTTCACTCTATGGTCACTAAGAGGGACAAAGGTGTGTTTGATTTCGGGGTAATCTGGGACAAAACCAACAGAATTTGGAAGGATAGGAGTGGAAGCTTTGAACAAACGAGTGAGTAGCATTCCATATGGCAATGTGGTTTTCCCTAGGACACGTATATCAACCATCCTCTTGGCGATATAGTAAGCAAGATTGAATCTTTGATGAGTTGAAATACAATAGAGCATATAGCACAGTCCAGCATTCACGTGATCTTTGTTACCAATAGTACTAATGACATTTGATCTTAGAATTTCTTCGAGTCTCTTAAACTCAGGTTTGAGTTCATTGAGTTCCATGGCAAATGGATCTCGATTGACATCTTTGCCCCGAAGTTTCTTAATTGGATTGGTTCTAGTGTTAAAAAGATGATCTCGGATAATTTCTTTAGGAGTTAGGGGAGTGTCATATGGATGTTCTCGTCCTAGATTTGAATTTAGAATGGTTAAGGACCATTTGTCAGAGTAGAAGCATGTTCCTTCACTTAGGATGTGTAACACTTTCCCAAAATGGTCTAAAGGAAAATTGTAGGAGTTTTGGTTTACATTGAAGTTGATGCTAAATGATCCATTGTCATCAGAAATAAGTTTTACTGAGGCATAAAATTCGAGAATGAATCGAGGAATGATAGGTTCATCTATGTCGAGAAGTGAGTCAAATTGAATGGTGGCCATTTGTTCACGAATGTTTGTTTCTTCTAAAAATGAAGAGTCTACGGTTCTACCCTCATGAAAATACCGACTTTCTAAAGCTTTAAAAAGTTGAACTTGCGCTTCTGTGAGTCCTTTTGTTTGATGATGTTTGGGTAGGTACTTCTTTGTTTTCTTGTGATCGTAATTAGTGGCAGGAGGCATGATTTTCCTAGTCATAAACAATTTTATAATTTTAGTTACACTAATCTAAAATACATGAAATGTGGACAAATATGGAGGTGTGGTTATCTTTGACCTATTATGATGTTTGAAAATATACGTTTTGTGACAAAACACTTTATACCCCAAACATTCCTGTTTGACGTTTTCTTTGATTTTGTATTAGCAATGTTTGAAATTCATTTTACCTAGTTATGAAAAGATTTCTCATGTGGTTTTTGCAAGAAAATTTATTCTAATTGTTTAGAAGATTTGAATAGAGGTTTCTTTGGTTTTATTGAATTTTGTTAAAGAGTTTAACAAAATGGAATTCCTATTAACTTTTGACAAAAGAAATATCTGTAGTGTCTAATTAAGAATAGTAATCTGAAATGTATTATTGAAATTGTATGAACCCTAATTTTGAATTGAAATGAATTAGTGAACTTACAGTGAGTGATCAAGCACGAATTAATATGAGATGAAGGATCTAATTTTAGGGATGATGAGAGTCGATTATGAGTTGATATTGAGAGTTTAATTAAGTGTGTAGTGCAGTAAGGAGTGTTTGGTAATTCATAGTCTGATTTAACAACTCACGGATTCGGCGGATCCTTCAAAAGGGTTCCGCCCTTGTTGTTAATTGGATCCGCAGGATCAGAACAAGGTTGTGGTATTTTTGTTTTTGGTTAAATTAAGATTTGGACGAATGTTTTGATTACTTCTAAATATTAGTATGTTTTATAAGGAACAGAGATTTCTTTCTTGAGATGTTTGTAAGAGGATTTACCACTGTAACCCTTTTTGAGAGACTTTCTCAACATATTGTATCCACTGTTTAAATTGGGAATAAAGATAAAACAGTCGAGCTAAGTAATTGTTGAGATGAATGGTTGCAAGGTTGACGAAACAGGAGAAGATTGGCAATAGAGACTAAAGACATAAACTACGGGTATTTTCTCCACACTTCTCCTTAACCACTTAAGTATCAAGGAACGTTAGTTTCTTAGTGACTTGTGGTACAATGTCTCACATTGGTACACAACATGTTTAGAGATCCACCTAATGATTTCATTATTTATGATCTAAGAATGATAGTTATACACAAGGTTTGGTGTTCTAGCATATTCTACTTAATGTATTACTACTTTTAAGGTTATCCAATGAATTTACTATTTTGATCCTTAATGCGAATGATTTTTATCCTAAATTTGCATGATTGAGATGAGTGAAAACATTTTTTATTCCTAGTTGTTTGGCACTTGAAGTTTTACTTATCATGCATGATTTTTGATCATAGCATATCTTGATAAGGAGATGAGGTTCTACTAAGTTCGTTTGTGTTTCCATAACTTTAAGACATTTAGCTCAAGCTATTGTGTACGGGAATAGGAGAATATGTTTTTCCTATATGTTCAAATTTTAATTAGATAGCTTTGATTTATGCTCTTATTTCTAGAATTATCAATCTTACTTAGATTCTAGAGAAAAACTAAATTATTTAAATCTCAATGTTTTCTAATGGATGGGATTTGAACATTATCACAAACAACATTGTTTAGACCTATGTATTATCATTATGAGTTATGGAGAGATAAACCTTTATAATATGGTGAGATTATCCTAAAATTAATTTTCTTCCAAGTACTTTTTAAGGTTATGAATAATTAAGTTAGAACTTACTTAGGAACATTCATGGATGTGATAATCACAAATGTGTTGGTTAAATCTTATCTTGGTTAGAGTTCTTGCAAGTTCTAAGAACTTATCCGTGTATGGGTATTACCTAAGTGTTGAGATATAACACAAGAATATGAGACAACATTTGTCTTGAGGTGTTATATCCGGTTTTAGCAAAGGTTTTAAAAACCTTTTCCTAGTAATCATCCTATCTTATACACATAGAATTTCTATTATTATGATGAAGCGAAAAGTGTCACCGCTTTTAAGGGTCATTTAAGCCCTAAATCGTATTTATTTGATCAAATATTGCCCTAAATCGTTCCTTTTGTCATTTTAGGTACTTTGGAGAAGAAATCTGGAAAAGGAAGCATTTTGGACGTTTTTGGAGCATAAAAGTGAAGAAAACGACAAAGTCTCAAAATCGGCTAAAAAGTACCTTAGACGGCGTCAGATATTAGTCTAGACGGCGTCATGGCTTGGCAAGAAAAAGGTGGATATGAAAATTACTCATGATAAGCCAGAGAAATTTGCATGGGAATTCTGACGGCGTCACCCTTTGGAGTGATCAAGGTCGTCACGGCTTAATTTAAAGAGGGACGGCGTCACGCCTAATTCTGACGGCGTCAAGCCTTGATAAGCCAGAACGGATTTTGGAGAGCTAAAGAGGGACGGCGTCAAGAAGGCCATCCGGGAACCCTAAAAGCGGCGAGGTGACGGCGTCACACTCCATAACGTGACGCCGTCAGATCTGAAAGTCTATATATAGTTTTGCAATTTTTTGTCATTAGTGTGGAACTTATTGTGGAACTATGTGTTGTTTGATTCTATCTTGTTCTTGTCTTTTGTTTAACATGCTAGGCTAGGTTATCTTTGTGTTTGCTTAGATCTAATGAAACCTAGCTATTGATTATTGGTTATTAGTGTGTTATTAGTTGTATTGGATGATTGTTTATCTATGTTAGGCTTAAGAAAACTGGCTAACTTCCTATTCGGTAACTTGCTTGAACGTCTTAAGAAACATGAACCAATGCGTACTAAAGGTTTTTATGGTTGTATTTAATGCACAAGCGAATTCTAGTGATCCCATGTTAGGAGCTTCCTAGCCGGCTCGACATAGGAGTGAAGTAGGAGCTCATAGAGTTGGGGAAGTACGTACGCCACCCCACGAATGGTATTAAGGAATACACCCGTCATCCACGCAACTAATACACACTAATCAACCGGTAAAAGATAGTTAGGGAGTAAGGAAATCTAAGTAAACACATTTCTCTCTACATAAGTTTTACCACCTTTTCATTTTCAGTTATTTTATTTTAATTGCATTCGTAGTTATTTGGGTTAGTTGACTAGCAACTAATTCCGCCCACTCCTTAAAACCCAGATTTTACTTGCTTTCATAAAAAAAATATAAAAACATAAAAAGAATCTTCTCTCACCCTTAGACCTATTAGAGTAGTTTTTCATACCTAACGAACACTATTCCCTGTGGAGAACGATCAATCCCACGTACTTACCACTACACTATACTACATCGGTCAGGTACACTGCCTGGTGGGGTTGTAAGCCTCTTGAGATCCCTCGAGAGGTAAAACCTGTTGTAAGGTTGCAAACCACGCATCAAGTTTTTGGCGCCGCTGCCGGGGAATAGTTATTGTTTAGGTTGAATTTTTATTTTATAGGTCTACTCACTAGATTCCTTTCTAGTGAGATTTTTATTTTATTTTTCTAGGTTTTCTTTAGTCTATCTTATTTCTTTGTATTTTTGTTTGTGACACCTTCCACCTGCCTCATGAGTAATAGTGATCGCTTGATCCCTGTTATTCGTATTTTCCGCCGTGCAAATTTCCAACTACCCGTTCCCGCCCCCATCATAGAAAACAACAACCTTTCACCCGACCACCACTTTGGTAACAATTCTGAGATGGAGGAGTCTGACCATGAGAATGACTATGTTAGTCCGTTTTACTACTCAGACTCCGATGAGGATGCCGGTAATGGAGAAGTAGTTAACGAGGAATGGGGAAAAGAGGAAATTGATCCCTTTAAGTATGTTGACCCTAGGACTAAGATCGAAACGGATAGCCTCTTTAACATGCAATTTCCGTGTAAGATTGGTTATCATGATTTTTATGCTTATATTAACTCATCTTTGCCTATGAACATTATCTCTCGCGCTAATTATAATAAAATCATGGTAGATGAGCTAGAATATCAAGGAGATAACATTGTTGCTAGGACTAAGCCACTACACGTATTCGTTGGAAGTTTTGTGTATTTCATGGATTTCATGGTTATGGAGAACTTAGGAGAATTCATTGATAAAAAATTAACCCAAGTCATTTTTGGAGAACCCTTCAAAAGGTTGACCAACCTTGACGAAAAACTTGTGGACGGGTTAATTACATTCTCGGATGGGGATGAAGATTTTACTTACCAAATGCCCCGAGCACATCCTAGGTTTAAGAAATATTCCATTGAATCTTGCAATAGACTTGTGCCTCTTGATGTGTTAAGTGAGAATGATAAGAGGAAGGGGCTCAAATATCCACATGAGTAAAACAAGAGATACTATCATGGATGTTTGGAGCTGAATGATGAATACAAGAAAGATGAGGCAACAATTAGATGGCTCACACTCGGATACGTGAGCATAAGCGACACTAGATGAGCCTTACATTGAGTCTAGCTACAAGACTCGTTAATAAAGAAAAGCGCTTCTTGGGAGGCAACCCAAGTTTTATTGGCTTTGTGTGTTTATTTATTTGTTTGTTTGATTTTATTTGTTTCCGTATGTGTGTTTAATTTTTATTTTTATTGATTCATGTTCAAAAACTAATTTGTGAAAATGCTTTATTTTGTTTTTAACTTCGTCTTAACTACATATAAAGGTATTTTGCAAAAGTTAAGTGTAAGGGAAATCCAAACCGGTTTATTAGAACATAAATGAACATGAATCGTAATAATAATAAATTAACATACATATTAATACTTGTTTGAGTCAAATGCTTGTATCGAGTCATAATGATGTTTTGCAGGAATTCCAGGAAGTAAGGTATAGGTTTTTCCAAAATTTTTCTGGAAACTTAACATAAGAATTCTGTCAGATCATTTCTGACGGCGTCAGGATTTACAACCTGACGGCGTCAGGTTTAATTTTCTGAAAATTTTTGAAAGTTTTGTTTTCATAAAAGTTTTTATTAAATCTCTAACTTATAATCTCCAGGAATCTGCAAAATTATCATTCCACAAGCATTATATCCTTATATATAGAGTTTATCCCGCCGATGTTATGCAGGTTTTCGTGTTTGTTTTCTCAGGTTTAACAGGTTATTTTGGACAAGGAAATGTTTGTTGGATCAAGCTTATGGCGATGCATTAGTCATGGAGCTTCAACATTACTTTGGAAGAAGATTTAACCATGTTACGCGGGTGACCCGGGTTCGATCCCCGGCAGCGGCGCCAAAATTTGATCCGTCTGAAAACGGTCGTCTTTTTATTTCTCTATCACACAAGTCAACCACTTGTGAATGGTCAACCGTAATAAATGATAAAAGACAAACAGACTCAGGACAAGTCTGATCCGTCCCAAAACACACTTATAATTAAACAAATGCAGTCTCAGAACCAGATGCTCGTGTGTAGTGTGAAACCAGGCAAGTGATCACCCGGATCGTTTCCCAACGAGATGTGAATGGAAAACTGTGAAAAGCTAGGATTAGAGTGATTGATGATTTAGATTGCTTTTAATTTTGCTTTTTAACAATTCTAAATAATAAAAAAAACAGATATGCACAATAAAATTAAACGCGAATAAATAAATTACAATTGCGTAACGGGAAAGCTAAAATGGGACAAAAATAAAATTTATGAAAATTAAAACTTAAAAATGTAAAATTACTTAAAACTTATTTAAAAACTTAAATTATATTTTTTTATATTTTTATTTAATTATTATTAATTATTTATTATTTAATTACTTATTAAACTATTTTAAATTATAAAAAAATACTAAATGAACAAAGAAAATTCTAAAACTTTTTCTAAAAATATTAATAAGTAAATAGAAGTTATGAAAATTATAAAATTGAAATTTACTTAATTAAAATTTAAAAAGATAAATTCTATTAAATAGAAGCTATCACTTTATTTCTATTTTTGATTTTCTTAAGGTCTAAAAATATTTTTATATTTTTCCTAGATTAAAAATAACAAAAGAAAATTATGAAAATTGGAATTATATTTTTCTGATTATTTTTCTATTTATTATGATTTAAATACTATTAGAAACTAATTAAAAAGATTAAAAATATCAAAACTATTCAGAAAATTATGAAAATTTACAGATAATTCTAAAATAATATTAGAAAGATAAGAAAAATAAAAGTGGAACTCTTCTGAGCCTAATAAGCACTTTTGGGCAGATAAGCAGTTAACAAATAAGCCCAAAAATAAGCAAATAAGCTCAAAACAACACCAAAGGCTCAAAACATGTTAAACCAACTTAAATAAGCACAGAACAACTTAATTCAAACAAATTATTCCACAAGTAAGCCAATTAAGCACAAATCAGTTGCAAGGTTTGAAAACAGAAAACTAGGAAAAATTGCCAACTTTCAAGGCAAAATAAGCACACCAAATAAGCACTGAGATGCAAACTTATGGGGGCAAAATCTAGCCTATATTACTGGCTATCTTAAAAACCTAAAAGCCCTATCACTAAGTGCCCAATTGATGTCCAATTTGGTGCAAGATCAGCAACTCAGACTGCTCAGTATATACTGAGTGGTCTGCTGATCTGTTGTGGTTGTGTTTTTGTGCACAACTTGTGCAGGGGTCTGGGCTTTTAAGAACACACTAAGTGGACTAAAAGAAGTGCAAAAATGCAAAGGAATATGGCCAAATAAGCTAGTAGCTGAATTGAGCTTGTTTAAGCTCTTTTGTTGACTGAGATTCCCACAGATGATCAAAAACTTGTATATCTAACTATAGGGCTGAATGGAACTCTAGAATAGCTTATGAGGAATGCTAAAAGCTAGCTCAAAACTGAGCTTGTGGCAATTGCACAGTAACATGGTGTTTGGCTAGTTTGTATGCTAGAACCAAACAGTCCCTTAGGGGACTGTTTTGAGTTTTTCTAAGTGAACTGATTCTGTTAAGCTCTGAATTGAAAACTAATGGTACTAGTAGTTATATTAAGCTTATGAAAGGTGACTTATGACTGAAAATGAAGTATTCTAATAAGCTAGCTTATTAAGTTTAATTTTGGCTTTTTCTAAGATTTTAAGTGAAATGAAGAAACAAAGCAGTTAATCACTAAGATACTGAATGAAATAAGTTAATAGACTACTGAGAAGCTAATATTGACAAAGATAAACTAAGATAAGCTTATAGAACAGTTATTATGAAAATAAGCTAATATGGAGTTTTGAGCTTACAATCGAATTGCATGTAAACCAAAGAACAAAGGGCCAAGTAACAACCTATAGGCTTACCACTAAGCCACTAACCCATAAGCTTCCAATATTTCAGCTTATCAACATCCAGAGTAGCTTGTTTGACCATGTTTGACCTTTATTGACTTTTCTTCAAACTTGAAATACAGATGAACTATTGACTATATAAGCTTACAACAAGCTATAATAAGCTTGGATAAGTTTATAGCAAAGGTATGGGAGCTTATGACAGCTTCTGAGTGGAGTTTTGAACTTAAAAAGCTTAACAGGTAGCTTTGAAACTGAGCATAAGTGAAATTTAGAACACAAGTGATTGAAACTAGCTTACTTGAACTGAATTCAACTTATATTAATAACTGGAACAAGAAATTACAATAAGATAACAACTGATTAAGAAATACGACTATATTAAATTAACTACTACTAATTAAGGCTACAATACATTGCTATTTATACTAAAATATCTTGGGAACTTCTTCACATCTTCCTCTGATCATATCCCCACCATTGGTTTGCTTCCATTCGATCTCAGCCACTCAAATGAATTTTGGCGCCAAAAGTACTAGTGGAGGATTTAGCAGGTTTAAGCATTTAATGTTATTCAGGGGAGTGGAGAAGAATCAATCAATGTTTTTGGCATTGTTAGGTGAGTGGGATTTGATGGGTGGTGGTTTAGCAGAGAAACCATGGGTAGGATTGGTGGTTTTGGCGGGGTGATAAGGAAGGAGACGGGTCAAACTTGGTTTGACCCCGTCTTAGTTAAGGGTGAAGTGGGTTTGTAGCTGGGCTTGTGGATTTTGGGCCTAGGAAAAAGGGTGGGATTGTTTGTTGGGTTATTTGGTTTATTGGACTAGGTTTATAAATATAAAAGGGTGGGTTGGTTTATTAAGGGTTAAGGTTTAAGCTTGATCCGGTTTTAATCTTAGGGACCATTCTTGTAATTTCCTGAAATGTGAAGGGCCAAACCTGTAATTTTTCCAAAGTTAACACAAGGACCAATTATGCCATATAAGAATAGTACAAGGGTTATATTTGATAATTTCCATATTTTAAATACCCGAGGACTAAATTTGACATTTTTCAAAGTTGAGGGACCAAAGTTGTAAATATGCAATTTTTAACTTCAAAGGACTTTTTTAACAACTTATGAATCCCCAAGGACCTAAAATGATATTTGTACAAGTTTTTAGTGATCAGGGACTAGATTTGACAACTTTTAAAAGTTGAGGGACTGAAACTGCCAATTATGCAAACTTTGTTCGTTTTTCACTTGTTTTTAAACATTTTGCATCTGAGACATATAAAACACAATTCTGGAATAATTTCAGTATTATGATGCATTTCTGAGTGTTTTTGAGAGTTTTGGCAGCTCAGATTAGGTAAAAATGATGAGTATTTAGACACTCATCATTACTTCATTATCCACCGAACGAATCAGGGGAGTATTCGATTTTATTCTTTTACTTTTTTCTTTTACATCTTGTTATTTGAACATTGGGGACAATGTTCATCTTAAGTGTAAGGGGGGGTAAAAGTACGATTAGAGAATACAATTAGGACGTTATTTAGGTTGCTAATACATTTTATACGACCAAAAAATTGGTTTCATAATAATCTTTGAGATATTAGAACCCTTTTTTTGGTGCTAAAGTAGCTATAATGTTATATGATAAGCGTCCTAACAATTATCTTTTAAGTACGCTTGTATGTGTATCAAAAGATTAAAATTAGGTAACCACATGTTAGAACATTGTAAAAGTGTCCTAATATGTTGTTATTAGGACCTTATTTGGTTGTTCATGGACATATTATGCGACCAAACAATTGGTTTCATAATCGTATTTGGGATATTAGGACCCTTTTCTTGGTGTTAAAGTAACTATAATGGTATATGATAACCGTCCTAAGAATTAACATTTAAGGACGCTTGTATGTGTATCAAAAGATTAAAAGTAGGTTACCACATGTTAGAACATTGTAAAAGTGTCCTAATATGTTTTTATTAGGACGTTATTTGAGTTGTTTATAGACCTATTATGCGACCATAAAATTGGTATCATAATCTTATTTGAGTTATTAGGACCCTTTTCATGGTTGCTAAAATAGCTATGATGTTACATCATAAGGGTCCTAACAATAATTTTAAGGACGTTTTTATGTGTATCAAAAGATTAAAAGTAGGTTACCAGATGTTAGAACATTGTAAAGGTGTCCTAATATGGTTTTATTAGGACGCTATTTAGGTTGTTCATAGACATATAATACGACCATAAAATTGGTTTCATAAGGGTATTTGAGATATTAGGACGCTTTGGACCTATTACAACCGCCTTACATGAAACGCTTTCATCCTTGGTCCTATCAAATGAAAGGTCATAAAAAGTACCATTTTATGACGCTTATGGGGTCCTAAAAAGCCACTTTTCTTGTAGTGACAGTTTTAACTTAGCAGTACTAATTTGCACTAGCAATATTAACACATAACAGTACTAATCCTTTACAAAACTTTACAAAAACACAAAGAGATTAAAACTTTATGGATTTAGCATTCCAATACTTGCAACCAAGTACTGAAACCTTCCAACATCAAGACCTTTTGTAAGTAAGTCAGCCCAATTGTCATCTGTGTGAATTTTAACAACTTGAATTAATTTTTTATCATTGCAGTCTCTTATAAAATGATGTCTAATCTCAATATGCTTTGTTTTAGAATGCAAAACAGGATTTTTAATAATACATATAATACTGTTATTGTCAATGAAAATCATGGTGTGCATAAAATTATACCCATAGTCCAGCATTTGATTCTGAATCCAGAGTACTTGTCCACAGCAACTAGCAGCAGCCACATATTCAGCCTCAGTTGTAGAATTTGCCACTACAGTTTGCTTCTTACACTACCATGATATCAACCTGTTTCCTAGGAATTGACAACCACCTGTTGTTGATTTCCTATCTAAACTTGCACCAGCATAGTCACTATCACTATAAGCCACCAGATCAAATGGAGATTCTCTAGGATACCAAAGACCTAATTTGGGTTGGCCTTTTAAATACCTAAAGATCCTTTTTCACAGGTGTGACTTGAAACCTGGCACATGCACATACAGCAAACATAATATCTGGTCTGGATGATGTGAGATACATCAATGATCCAATCATTGACCTGTAGAGATGAACATCAACATCATCACCATCTGCATCTTTAAGCAAAGGCTTGTCTGGATCCATTGGGGTGCTAGCTGTCTTGACATCAGTATACCTAAATTTCTTCAAGATATCAGCTACATATTTATCCTGACTGATAAATATCCCATCTTCTTTCTGCTTGACTTGCAACCCTAAGAAGAAATTAAGTTCTCCCATGGAACTCATCTGGAACTTGTCATGCATCAGCTTCTCAAACTCAATACACATCTCCTTCTTTGTAGAGCCAAAAATAATATCATCAACATAGACCTGGACAAGCAAAATATCCCCTTTTTGCTTCTTGATAAACAAGGTCTTATCAATCTTTCCTCTATGAAACCCATTGTCCAATAAGTAATTGGCCAAGGTTTCATAACAGGCTCTTGGAGCTTGATGCAAACCATAGAGAGCTTTCACCACCTTATAGGCCTTGTCAGGATGATCAGGATCTTCAAACCCTAGTGGTTGCATAACACAAACCTCTTCATCAATAGTACCATATAGGAAAGCACTCTTCACATCCATCAGATACACCATGAATCCCATAAAAGAAGCATAAGCCAAAAATAGCCTTATTGCCTCAATTCTTGCAACAGGGGCAAAAACCTCATCATAGTCTATGCCTTCTTCTTGAGTGTAGCCCTGTGCAACCAGCCTTTCTTTATTCCTAATGACAATGCCTCTCTCATCCTTCTTGTTTCTGAACACCCATTTTATACCAATTGCCCACTTTTCCTTAGGCAAATCTACTAGAACCCAAACCTTTTGAAGCTTAAACTGTAAGAGCTCCTCTTGCATTGCTTCTACCCAGGATGGGTCACTTAGAGCTTTAGCAATTTTCTTGGGTTTTTCCTGAGATAGGAAACAAGCAAACAAACAAGTATGAAGGTCTTCATGTGTTTTCCCTTCATAAACAACACTGATAAAACCTTGTTCATTTGAATCCTTTGTCATTGTCATTCTTCTTGTCTTTACACCAGACTGTACATCACCAATTACAAGATCAACTGAATGATCTTTGTGAATTCTTGTATTTGGAGTTGTAGGAGCTTGATAGGTGTTAGGCATGTTATTCAGATCCACTTTATTATCAGAAGAATCAGCATCAGTAGTAATTGTTGGGCTAGCAGTATGATCATTTGGCCCAGCAGTACTATCTTTTGGCTCAGCAGTACTAACATCATTAGTACTATCATCAGGATTCTCTTGTTCTTCCACTCCACTTTGTTTGTTTCCATCTTCAGAACCCTTCTTTTTAGCATCATTAGAAGGTTCACCATCCTTTGAAGATGAATTTAATATAGAACCATCCTTCCACAGTGGCATAAACATGTAGTCTTGACAAGATCCTGTCTCCATACTAGATTGTCCTGCATCAAAACTATCTTCTGTACCTACAAAATCATTAGAGTTTGTACCTGCAACAACTGGTACATAATTCATTGACTCTGTTAGCACATCAATATCAAACAACCACTTAGGACCTTCTCCTGCAACACTAGGCTTATTCTCCAAAAATTCCACATGCAAGTTTTCTTCATTTTTTCTGGTTCTAATGTTGTATACCCTAAAAGCCTTACCATTCATAGAGTACCCAACAAGAAAACCATCATCAGACTTTCCATCAAACTTGCCCAAATGATCTAAAGTATTAAGTATGGTAACATGAAATCCAAATGGTCTCATGAAGCTTAGAGCTGGTTTTCTACCTCTAAAAAGTTCATAAGGTATCTTGTTATGAGGTTTGACTACTAATAGCCTATTCTGCACATAGCAAGCAGTATTAACTGCTTCAGCCCAAAATGTGGTAGGTAACTTAGAGTCTGCTAACATGGTTCTAGCTGACTCAATCAGTGTCCTATTCCTCCTTTCAGCAACACCATTCTGCTGAAGAGTTATAGCTACACTAAATTCTCTCTTAATACCTTTTTGATCACAAAATTCATTCATCACTCTATTCTTAAATTCTGTTCCATTATAACATCTGATTATTTTAACTTTCTTATCAGCTAGGTTTTCTATCTCAGTAATAAAACTCTTAAGGATGCCACTAGTCTCATCCTTGGTAGCTAAGAAGAAAACCCAAGTAAACCTGCTATAATCATCAGTGACAACAAGACAATACTTCTTATTCATTAAACTACTCACAGAAGTAGGACCAAACAAGTCCATATGCAACCTGAATAATGGCTGAGTAATAGAGTTTTGAATCTTGGACTTACAAGTGGCTTTATATTACTTTCCCTTTAAACATGCAACATAAGTTTGGTCATTTTCAAAACGCTTTTGAGGTAAACCTCTTACAAGATTATCCTTAACAGTTTTGTTAATGTTTTTAAAATTCATGTGACCAAGCCTCCTATGCCAAAGCATTGATTCATCATGTGTGGCCTTTGCAACAAGACAAGTTAGACTCTCTTTAGGAACAATCTTCTTCATATCAACACTGTACATGTTTCCCTTTCTAGGAACTTTGAGTAATACTTGACTTTCATCAGGTAACTTAAAGTCAGGAGACAGAATAAGACATTCAATGTCAGTAAAAAGAACACTGTTCTTTTTGTCACACATCTGTGAGACACTAAAAAGATTAAACTTAAGTTCTTGCACAAAGTACACATCTTCAAAATCAAGTTTATCAGTTTTGATTGTACCTTTACCAGTAATTCTACCTCCTCTTGCTCCTCCCCCAAAGGCAACATATCCTCCATCAAAAGCTTTGAAATCTGAGAGGTAAGACATGTTCCCTGTCATGTGCCTAGAGCATCCACTGTCAGCATATCCTTGATCTTCTTCTTCTTCTTCTTGTGGATGTTCATGCACATAAAAATAAGGAAATTAGATTCCTTTGGGGACCCAAGCCATCACTGACTTGGATATGCCTCGTGCATCAATATAGTTATGTTTCTTCAATATGATTGATGCACTATCAGGTTTGGTAGGTCTCCAAAACCAACATGCTGAGGCCTTAACAGCATTAGCCCATTTGCCTTGACAGCATTTACCACTGCTAAATTTGGCCTAGCAGTACTAACTACTGGCCTAGCAGTATTAACTCTTGGTATAGCAGTATGAACTGTTTGGCTAAACCTTTTATTTGTTAATGTTGTTTTCTTATGAAAGGGCCTAATAACAGTTTGTTGTGCTGATTTAGAAAAACATGATGTTGTTTTAGCACCAAAAACTGTTGATTTGGGGTGAGCAGTACTAACAGGCCTAACAGTATTAAATGGTCTAAGGCCAGTTCTCATTAACACTGCTCTGGGAGCCATGTTTCTTTGAGCATTGGGGTGATCCCTTTTAATAAAACAATTGTTATTCACCCTAGAATTTACATTCCCATATACCACCCTTTCCCTTTGGTGGTAATTGCAGTTAGTCTGAACATGATAAAAACTTCCACAAGTGTAACAGGCTTTATTATACATGACAAAATCACTTCCTAGCTGTTTGGACTTCAGATTATTCCAATTTCTCTGGTTTCCTTTAGGACTTTGTGACCTACTTTGTGACCTATACATCTCTGCATATCTAACTTGTCTCCTAACTGGTTTTTCAACTTCTATTTTAGCCACATTAGGAATAGCAGTTTTCTTTTCTTCTTTAACTTCTGACACATTTTCCTTAACCAATGAGGTGTCACTAGCACTCTCAAAAGATTCCTTAACCTCTTCAGGCTTATCTATACTAGTACTCTCACTGGCCTTAGGTCCATATTCAAACTTAGGCTCTTGAAATTCCTCCATACCAGTATGTGACAAATCAATACCTGGGGGTGGATGTACCCCTCTATAGGGAGGTGGAATAGACTTGTATCCTAAACTAGATTTAGTTTTGTTAACAAGCTGACATTCTATAATCTTGTTAACCTCTTTAGATGCATATTCAAGAGTGTCTACACTTAGCTGTATGTTTTCTTTTTGTTGCTTAATCTTGTCTAGTTCATTTTTAAGTACACTAATCTCAGCATCTTTGTATGAGATGTCTCTTTTAAGCACAGCAATGTCCTCAGTAAAGACAGTCTCATTTTTCTTGTAAAACACTAGTTGTTTTTCTAAAACAGCTAAACCTCTTTTATAATTTGCAAGATTAAATTCAGATTGGTTAAGCTCTATTCTTAAGTCATCATAATGCTTTTTAAGAGATTCATAGCTTTTTAAAGCTACACAAGATTTTGAACAAGCATTATCTGTATATACCTCAAAATCTGAGAAAGCCATCAATGCCATGTTGGTAGGAGCTTCCTCTTCAGCCATAAAGCTCTAGTTAAATCCAAGTCCATCTATTGCCACCATAGCTTTTGAAGAAGTCTCTTCCTCACTCACAACCTTCCTAGTGCTTTCTTCATTCTTGGAACCTCTGCTATCTTGATTCCTACCCCTGTTGTCCTGGTTCCTTGGCCCTCTGCATTCCCTAGCAAAGTGTCCCAACTTATGACAGTTGTAACACTCCACTTTTGACTTGTCATAACCAGCAGTATCACTTCCATTGATAGTGATCTTCTTTCCAGTCTTTTGGAAAAACCTCTTAGCCCTCATACTTAGCAATGCTAGCTGCCACTTCAAATCTATCTCTTCTAGATCATCTTCATGGATTTGAACTAGGTCCTCATGTACAAGCTGAGACCCATTAGGTTGATTGGCCAGAAAAGCATAAATAGTAGCATCACTTAAGGCAGCAGTACTATCTTTTGGGCTAGGAGTACTAACATGGGTGTTAGCAATACTAACTCCATAAGCAGTATTAACCTCCTCAGTACTGCTTGTGCTTGGAGATGACACAAAAGCCATATTCTGAGAGCTTGAACTTGATCCTACAGGCCTTTTCACCTCTTGTTCTACAATCTTGAAGTTGTTGTAGAGGTCATCAAAACTCATAGTGTCTAGATCAGGTTTGTTTCTCCAGACTACTACATGAGTGTTCCACTCAGCAGATAGACTTCTCAAGAATTTTAAATTGAGATATTCTTGAGAAATCTCTACACCCAAAACAGCCAGTTGGCTCACAATTTTCTGAAGCTTATTGAAGATAAAATCAAGAGACTCAGTACTTGAGGCACTAAAATTCTCATACATTTGTTTAAGAAGAGTCTTCTTTGTCTTCTTAGTTGCTTCATTGCCTCCAAACCTTGTTGTTATAGCCTCAAACAAGGTCTTTGCATCCTTGTACATGCTAAAAGTCAACAGTTGCTCATTGGGGAGAGCCATCAGCAACATACTTCTAGCCTTGACATCATTCTTCTTCTAAAGCTTCTCTTCTGCAGTAACAGGACCTGATACAGTTGGGGCACCACCTTCACTTGTTGATGGTTTGATTGTAGGTTTGAACGAGTTGCCATTCTCTATGATGTCCCATAGAGCATAATCCTTCACTTGAAAGTATTGCTCAATTCTGAGCCTCCACATCTCATAGTCACCCTGCTTTAGAATAGGCAGTTTAGCAGTGGTAGTTGTCTGAGTAGTTTCGAGATCCATTGCTTCAGTGAAAATAGAGAATTCTTCTGGTATGTTTCTTCTAGATCAAAGTTTCAGAACCTAAGCTCTGATACCACTTGTTGATCCCAAACACTTGAGCTTGTATTAGAAACTTTGAATGATATCAAAGAGTATGCGGAATCTACTCTTCAATATTTAGAAGAATTATAATGTAACAGTAAACAATGAAACAGTAACTGTGTTATATTAACAAGAACAATTCACCAAAATGCTTCAATATTATTAGCTCAATAATACGAGTACTCTTGCTTAGTACTAGGGTTTACAACCTTGAAGCTTTACAAAAACGTATTCTAGAGATGTATGAGATGAGATATCTAACAGCTTAACCTAGGACCTCCTTTTATACACACAAGGAGTCCTTTACAAGATAAATATCAATATACAATATTCGTATCTTTCTAAACATATAAGATATACACTAAATATCTTCTATACATATCACATTACGCGTCTTCATCTCTGGCAGTACCTTCTTCATCAGCAGTCTTCAACAGTACTAAGTCTGATACTAGCGGTACCAATATTTACACTAGCAGTATTAACTCAGTTAGTAATGTTAGTTATATTCTTCAGCAGTTCCAGTTGTTTAGCTTGGTAGTACAAAGTGTTTGATCATTTAATTTCCAACATTATGTGTTAATTGTATGCGATCTTATGACAAATTGTAATAATTGTTATGTATAATCCATGAAAACATTCATGTTTGGCATGGATTATTGTCTATTATTTAATTGTTAAGATGACTATTCTAATTAATTGTTAAGTTTACACATGTTTATTTATTGATAAATCTTGAATTGGGGAAGACCTCAATATAATTAATGAATCAATTACATGCTATGTAGTATATATTTAATTATGGCTTATGCAATCGATTCGTCGATGCATGTGGATCTACTTGCTTTTCAAGAGAGAGCCTTAGTTAAATATATGCATGATATACCTAGAATTGATTATTAATAGGTTTTATCAAATAAAGTTTGCATGTGGCTAGATGTTTTCACATATTAATTGTTATGTTATGTGTGCATTATTTAGTTGTTTATTTTTTATTATTACTTTTTTGTTTATTTTTGTTATGACATGTCTATAAACAAAGGGTAATTTTGAATAGAAAAATAATATGGACTAAATAATGGATGAAACAATGAATTGTTTTAGAAGAGTTAAATTTTCAAGAGTTTAATTGAGTGATGAGTTTTGTACCAATAGTAAGAATGGCTCACCCAATTGTGACAAACTATAAGAGGGGTATAAGGAGGGTACGCATTAAATTGTGACCTTAAAGAAACGGGTTTTTAATTGGCATTATGCTAACCTTAGTTTCTCCGCTCCTTTGTGCGTCAAATTGGAGCTACCAAGTACGACTATTTTTAGTACAAAATCATCTTAAGGGCGAATTAGCTTTAATTACATGCGCCATTTTGTGGTAATTATCCGAAACACTAAGTCTTTGGACTTATGCAAAAGTACGATATAATGGACGATAATTAAAGGTAAATTCTTTGATTGATGATCCCAATACCTCAATCAAAACTTTGTTAATTTAATCTTAGTGAATTGGTTTATAAAAAGTTTTTATTAAAACCTATGTTATGAAGTTGTATGCATGCTTCTTCATACATATTTTTTGATTTTACACATCAAAACTAGTACCCTTAAAATTAAGTTAATGCCATCTAGTTAAAAGAACACTTGAAGTTGTAATTTACGTCATGTGAGAGCTTGGCTAGATTGCAATGGAAAGGTAAATCTTCATGTTGTGTGAGAGCTCAACTGGACACATTTGCAGTTCTTTAAATTAGACGACTTAATTGAGTTGTAAGTGAGAGCTTGGACTCAAGGCATAAGATGGGGATAAAACATGCTTACATTGCAACTAGGTTTGGCAATGTAAATCCCATAATGATCTAGGAATTGTAAATTGTTTGCCAATTATTGTTCGACAGATTACCTTATTTTATACTTTCATTACTAGCAGATCAACTGATGTAATGGAACTATGTTAATTTGGGTCCTAGTTTTCAAGAAAATTCTATGGTTATATGAATATTTCCTTGGGTATTTTATTTTCTTGAAAAATTGTATTATCGAAAATACTAATATTTGAACTTTTTTATCTGTAGAAATGGCTCAAAACGATAACACTACTTTGGGTTCTGCGTTCAAAACTTTCTTTGAGCGAGAAAATTGACTGGCTCACAAAATTTTAATGACTGGTTTCGCTCACTCAGGATTGTCTTGTGAGTGGCTGAGAAACTGGAATATTTGTATAAGCCTTGTCCTGCTGAACCTGCTGCAACTGCACCTGATGCAGAAAAAGCAAAGTGGAAAGTTGAATACAAGAAACATAATGATGTGGCTTGCTTGATGTTGGGAGCAATGACACCTGCTTTACAAAAGAAGTTTGAGAATTTCTTCCCTTATGACATGCTCAACGAACTCAGACGTATGTTTGAGAAGCCACAAGCTGTTGAAGTTTATGATTTGATCGATGCTCTTCATAGCTGTAAGCAGGCAGAAGGTAAACCTGTAAGTGCACATGTATATGAAATGAAGGGTTACATGGACCAACTACAAGCACTTGGCAAAATCTATGAACAGGATCTTGCTATTAACTTAATCAATAGATCCCTGAATAAGGAATTTAGTGGTTTTGTTCGTAATTTCAATATGCATTGCGTGGGGAAGACAGTAAGTGAATTACACGCATTGCTTATTGATTACGAGAAAGGTTTACCACAGAAGGCTCCTACACCCCAGGTACTTGCTATTCAAAAGGGTAGAATTAACAAGCCGAATGCAAACAAGAAGGGTAAAAGAAAGGGAAAGGCTGATAAGGGTAAGCAAGTTATGGCCTATCAACCTGAACCTAAGAAATACCCTCCTAAGAAGAAGGATAATCCAAAGAAGGATCAGGCTTGCCACTACTGTTATGCAGTTGGTCACTGGAAGAGGAATTGTCCTCTCTATCTCGAAGAGTTGCGAGCAAATAAGAACAAGAAGTCTGGGCACTTGGGCGCCAGCACTTCAGGTAACTTATTTATGATTGAATTATATACTCTAAATCATAAAATTAATTCTTGGGTATATGATACTGGATGTGGTATTCACATTTGTAATACACTACAGGGGTTTAGAGTGGAAAGGAAGCTTGCCTATGGGGAGCAATACCTGCACGTGGGAAATGGAGCACCTGCAGCTGTTGAAGCCATAGGAGTGTTTAATTTAGTTTTGCCTTCGGGCTTAGTACTGTCATTAAACAATTGTCATTATGCACCTTCTATTATTAGAGGTGTTGTTTCCTTTTCATGTTTGTTGGATTTGGGTTTTATTCACACTATCACTAGTAATGGAATTTCAGTTTCTTTAAATGGTATTTTTTATTTTAATGCTATTGCTGTGAATGGTGTGTTTGAAATTGACATGAATGATTATGTATCCAATAATAATAATTCAATGTATAACATTAGTAAGAGAATAAAGTCAGACTTGAATTCTTCTTACCTTTGGCACTGTAGACTTGCTCATATAGGCAAGACTCGCATGGAAAAGCTACAACGTGATGGGCTTTTGAAAAGTATCAATGATGAATCGTATGATAAATGTGAGTCTTGTATATCTGGGAAGATGACTAAGAAACCTTTTCATAGTAATATGGAAAGGGCTTCTGATCTACTTGGTTTAATACATACTGATGTGTGTGGACCACTTAGACATGTGTCAAGGAGATGTGCTAGCTACTTCTTAACCTTTATAGATGATTTCAGTAGATATGGTTATGTTTACTTGCTTAAGCATAAATATAAGGTGTTTGAAACATTTAAGGTTTTCAAAGCAGAAGTAGAATTGCAACTAGGAAAGAAGATTAAAGCTCTTCGATCTGATAGAGACGGTGAATACTTAAGCCAAGAGTTTAAAGATTATTTAGCTGAGAATGGAATTGTCCAGAATCTCACATCTCCATATACTCCACAACAAAATGGTGTATATGAGAGAAGAAATCGTACATTGTTAGACATGGTGCGATCAATGTTTAATCTTACAACTCTTCCTTTATCTTTTTGGGATTATGCCTTAGAATCTGCTGTTCGCATTCTAAATATGGTTCCCACCAAGAAGGTTGATAAGACACCATATGACATATGGAATGGTAAAGCTCCTAACTTGTCTTATTTAAAGGTCTGGGGTTGCGAGGCGTTTGTTAGACGTGACTCAGCAGATAAACTCCAACAGAGATCTGTAAAGTGTATCTTCGTAGGATACCCAAAGGAAACGATGGGTTACTACTTTTACTTTCCACCTGAAAACAAAGTAATTGTTGCTAGATATGGAGACTTTCTTGAAAAGGAACTTATATCTCAAGAATTCAGTGGGAGAGTTTATGATCTGGAAGATGATCATATAGATACATTACCTTCTGAAAACACTAGCGGACTTCCTATGGAACCTGAGAGTCTGAGTCCTCCACCTGAAGTTGTTCCCATTCGCAAGTCTACAAGGACTGTTAAAGCTCCTGAACGTCTATGTCTTAACGTAGAAGTTGAGGAAACTATATTAGGGGATCTTGGAGAGCCTACTAATTATAGAGCTGCCATTAATAGTCCTGAAAAGGATAAATGGATGGTAGCAATGAATGGGGAAATGCAATCTATGAAAGATAACGAAGTCTGGATTGAAGTAGACCTTCCTCCCAATGCTAAAGTCGTTGGAAGTAAGTGGCTCTTCAAGAAGAAAACTGACATGGATAGCAATGTACATACCTATAAGGCTCGTCTGGTAGCTAAAGGTTTTACTCAAACTTTTGGGATTGATTACGAGGAGACTTTTTCTCTTGTAGCAGATATTAGAGCTATTAGGATTCTCATAGCTATAGCAGCGTACTATGATTATGAGATTTGGCAAATGGATGTCAAAACCGCCTTCTTAAATGGTCGCCTAGATGAAGACATCTATATGGCGCAGCCTGAGGGGGTTTGTGAATCCACAATTTCCAAACCGTGTAGGCAAACTTCAAAAATCCATTTATGGATTGAAGCAAGCATCACGACAATGGAATAAGAGATTTGATGCAGAAATCAAAAGGTTTGGATTTACTCAGGATCTTGATGAGCCATGCGAATATCACAAAGCTAGTGGGAGTGATGTAATTTTCCTTATCCTATATGTCGATGACATATTAATTATGGGAATAGACATTCCAAGTTTGCAAAAGGTTAAGGCATATCTTGGAAAGTGTTTTTCTATGAAGGATTTAGGGGAAGCTGCATACATTCTGGGAATCAAGATCTACAGAGATAGATCACGGCGGTTAATTGGATTAAGTCAAAGTGCTTACATTGATAAAATATTGAAGAGATTCAATATGCAAAATTCCAAGAAAGGATATTTGCCAATGGAAGTAAAACATGGCTTAAGCAGTGAGTTATGTGCTTCAACACCTGCGGAGGTGGCACGCATGAGTAAAGTTTCTTATGCCTCGGCCGTATGATCTATTATGTATGCGGTGAGATGCACAAGGCTAGATGTGGCGTATGCTCAAAATATCACCAGTCAATTTCAACAGAATCCAGGTGATCGTCACTGGATTGATGTTAAACATATTCTCAAGTATTTACGAAATACAAAAGATATGTTTCTAGTGTATGGTGGAAATCTAGATGCAGAACTTGATGTTACAGGTTTCTGTGATGCGTCCTGGCAATGTGACAAAGATGATGCGAAGTCTCAGATGGGTTATGTCTTTGTTATAAATGGAGGAACAGTAGACTGGAAGAGCAAGAAGCAGAGTACAATTGCGATGTCTGCGACAGAAGCTGAATACATAGCTGCTTCAGACGCTGCTATGGAGGCTGTTTGGATTAGGAAATTCATTTCAGGGCTTGGTGTTATGCCTTCAATTGAATCGCCTATTAATATGTATTGTGACAATTCTGCTGCAATCATATTTGCCAATGAATCTGGAATCATGAAGGGCACCAGACATTTTCTACGGAAATATCACTATGTTCGACAACAAGTCAGCATAGGAGAAATTAATCTCTTGAAAGTTCACACAGATGACAACTTAGCTGATCCTTTCACTAAGGCTTTACCTAAAGAAAAGCTTACTGAACTTGCCAATGGCATTGGACTTCGTTTAGCTAGTAGTTTCATGCATGACTGTGATTAGTATTTGGATAAAAGATATTGTAAACAATCATTATCTTTAATGAAATAAAGTATTTGTTATGTTTATTTTGCATGTTTAATCTATGAATAATTTAGTTATTCTAAATCGTCCGTTGTCAATTAATGATATGGGAATATCATTAAATTAAGACAAATCTGAGTTTTGGTATAATATACTTGAAAGTATATTGATGCGTTGACATGCCAAATTCACATGATATTCAATGAATTGAATATAGGACTTATCCCAACTACATGATTGTACTTTATGGATCTTGTCATTAAGTAAATCATGAATAGTTATCCTCAGACTTGAGATACCAGATAACTGTCATGAATGTAGTGCATTTCTGTGGAACAATTTAACGCTATACGTAACTGGTAGTCATAAGGATTGTTTTCAGAAGTGTTGCAAAGTTCGTGAGTTTTGCTTGTAGTCAAGATAGAATTTGTTCCTTCAAATTTATTTTAGAGTTTAATACTGCTGGGCCCCTTGTAAGGTTGACAAGATGTTTGCGTGGCCACGCCCAAGATCTCCCTTGAATATGTTCAAAAGATTTGGTAATCTTGCTCAATCACAAACAACGAGAAACAGAATAGTTGAATAAAGAATGACTTAGATCCATATCTTTATTTAACATGGTATTAGTGACAAAAGGATAATAATAATGATGAATCATTAAAAGGTTTTTCCAGGAGACCTTACTCGAGTTGTACTAGAGGCATCGAAGTGTTGCTAGACGCTAACCGATGTGATTACACTATTAAAATATGTCCAAGTGGGAGCTGTTAGTTTTATGGACATAATTTAGTAGTCGTATGTTAGGATCGAACTCGAGCTCACGGGATTGCACACTTTACGTATGAGAATTAAAGAATAATAATTATATATAAAATGTTGTATTTAATTATTTATCACACAAATACATAACGACCGTTAGTAATTAACGGATATTGACTAACAACCGTTAACTAATAAAAGGAAAGAATTATGTGTGAATATTTGGTAAGTCAAGAAGGTTCCGGAATACCCATAGAAGGTGATTGCCGATCGGTTATGGGGAGAGGAAACCCAACCCAAACCTAACTTGGACTTCAAGATTTCTCACACTATATACACAAAGGCAAGGGTTATTGTTTTGGTACTCTTGTGTACACACACATAACCCTAACTTTGTTTTTCTTCTCCTTTTATTTCTTGGCCGATCGAACTAACACCCTTGTTAGGGTTGATCGACTTTTTGATCTAAAACAAATTGTTTGGTTTTATTTGTGTTATCTTTACTAGCATAACTTTAATTTGTTATAGTACGTGTGTACAAGAACGTGATTCAAACACACTATTGTTTGAATATTGGATTGAATTACAAAACGGTTAGGGGTAATTCTTATAATGCATATAAACCCTAATTAGGGTTTATTGACTGAAGAATTGCTTGGAATTGATTCTTGTTTTACTAGAATCAAAAGCTATGCATACTTTTACATTCGGTTAATTAATTTACATGTTATGATCTTATACGCTTCCGCATGTGTACTTGATGTTTATTGTTTATATTTATAATTAGTCATGTTATATAATTCCAACAGAAACGTGACGAAAAAGTGAAGTTTAAAGACCCATGGCTAAACATAAGACAAGTTGGGTAAATATTTATCGTGCGATAGTTTTGTTAGGTCTTACCAAATATTCAAGATGGGCCAAACAAGATTTTTGATGTAAAGCTCAATTGTATAACTATCTAATGGAGTAACGGGTCTAGGACCAGCTGGTGTGCAAAATTAGAACACCGCTTTTCACATTTTCTTAATCAGACCCGAGACACATCTAACTCGAACCCACTTTGACTCGCATTCCCAAATGACCCGTTACACGACCCACCCATTTTGCCACCTATTAAAGTCATTAAAGACCAGACAAGCAAACATCATATTACCACCATTAGAAGATAACTGCAGCAACATCAGAAAGAACAAGAACAATTCCACAAAAACCCGGACAAGTAAGCATATATCAAGGATTTGATCGCTCTCTCCAAATATTGACTAACATTTGCATTTGGGAGTATTGGTTAACCTTTAGTAGAGACAACATATAAAGGAGTAGCACAACATCTTTATTACAGTTCTTCAACTCGTCCGTTGGTTAATGTATCTATTTGTCAAATCCAATTGAAGATGAAATGGGATATGAAAATCTCTTAGAAAATCCCTAAATAAAAAACAGCAATATGAAATACACTAGTGCATTAACTTGAGAAGCAATCAAGAACCAAGGCCTACTTTTCATTCGTCTCGTTGCTTGATTGATTTTCTTAAGCAAAATGGACCTCGATCAACTAGAAAGAAAGAAAACACGGCTTAAGAGATTACCTTGTGGAATTTTTGTGTTGCAGATGAACTAGTAATATGATTGACGACCAAGAAGCTTCATTTGTTTGTGATGTGTTGTATTGTGTCATAGGGGAAATAGAATTGTAGATGATGGAGTGTAATGAGTTTACAAAACCCAACCCCCTGAGTGGGTTTGGAAACCCTCCATATAGAGGATTTCATTCCGTTATTCAGAATCCAGAACCTATATATATCCGTGAACCAAATGACATTTGTATAGAATTGGGAAGAAAGTGACACATAAATATATAAGATGCGTCCCAACTGAGGTCAACAAAGTTTCTTTGAGGATGTAAAACAATCATCCTACCACTGAGATGAAATCAGAACTAACTTTGGTCGATGCTATGTGACTATGTGAGACTAGCATGATAATATGTACAGTAATTCCTAACATGGGTGAAAAACTACTAGCCTTTCAAGATGAGCATTGAGCAATATTGTCTCTCCATGTTTTACCCAAAAAAAAATATTGTCTCTCCATGACATGGAATAGGACACAAGTAATCAAACAATTGTTACTAAAATCCATTGAAATTAAACAAAATCCATAAAACAAAAGTCATTCAGAAACATTAAAGACAAAAGAAACAGGTCCTAACAAAACCATAATTCTTTAAAGCATGGTACCACATAATAGGTGAAGTTCATAACGCAATGCCATATCATCTTGAATACTTCAGCATCATCAGCAAAGCTTCGGCGCTTGGTTCAGAAGCAGATGGATCTCCCTTGATCAGCTGAAATATCAAAAGGAGATTATAGCAAGCAAAGATAAGTGTACGAAAGAAACGTTGAGCAACAAAGAAAGTTTACGGACTGTCTTAAATTTACGAATAACACAGCATGTCAATTCTATATAATATAAGAAGACACCAAAATTCAATTGATAATGAGTCCATGTTCCAACCAGATTATTAAAGAATTTCGCCTGATCATACAAGCTTTTCAAATGCTCATTGATAAGCACGCAACAGGTATCTTCAATACATAGATGATGTATTTAAAACCGATATGCTAAATGATGTAACACGAATAAATATGATACATGGCTAATGAGTTCAATACCAACAAAATTTATTTGAGGTATAGAGCAATTATCATAAGCAATACTCTGACATCAAATATGAATAGGTAACTCTCTAGTCTATAATATCATAGAAAGTACTAAAAGAAAGAACCATGAATTAGAACTTACCTTACAACTCATCCTGTCATTCTTGGCTTGTCTCTTTTTATTTGGTTTCCCATTAACATGCAGAGTCACAAGGCTTTGCACGAACATCGGGGCAAAAATAAACCCAGGACCCCTGCACAACAGCAGATCACCATGACACAATGGCTTGAAGTGTGGAATGTATATCCTGAGTTCTTTGAAGTTGTGTGCAACTTCAGGCTTCCACTTGTAATCATATGGCATCCGTTCCCAAGACTCCATTAAATTATAATTTTTCATAACCCATATGTCATATGGAAATGATACCAAACAAAATAAGCATAAACATTATTCTTTAATAATCCCCATGTAGCAATGACGAGTAGGTTTGTATAAAGAATTATCAGGTTGGGGGATTTCTTTAAGTTCTTCATTCGATAAATCAAAAAAAATAATATATGGCTTTGCATCATGGTGCATTGCCCAGTGAAGTGCCCCGTTGCAGAAGACAGCGATATTCCTATTAGTAAAGGAATAATTCACATCTCCAATAACTTTCCATTCATTAATTTGATTTTAAACTTAACAATTGAAAGCACGTCAAATTCGAACCCTTTCTAAAACCTACTATTACCTTGTAATCATCTGTGGATGAATCATAACCAAAACCCCAACACAACGTCCAACTGTCAGGAATACTAGGCTTTTGCACTTTATTCACCTCTCTAGTTGAGGGGTTTACTACTAAAATATGATTATCGTAATCAGAGATACATACGAGGCCATTGGAAGAACCAATAACTTTACGGGTCTCATTCTCATACAAGAACGTAACATCAACTTCAAAATTACAATTATTAGGGTGTCTGGACATAACCATCCTTCGATGCCCAATTTCATTATTGTTGCGATCATTATTGTAACTATATTTTAGATGAATTTTAATGAAAGGAGGACTAGTGATGAGAGAATTCCATGACTTACACACGCTTTTGCATCGGAGTAGATTCTTCACATCCAATCTTACAAGTATATATATCCTCAAAGATATCAGGGACAAGCTCCGCCATTAATTCCTAGGGTCGGTGGCAACCCTCGGGTCGGTGGAAAGAATGAAAATGAGATACTGATAGATATATTTCTATGATATATTTATTACGGGTTTTATTGATCAAGTTTTGATATAAATACAGTACATGACCATAAAGAGCTTTTACCACACAAAATTACTGGATAGGGAGAAATTTATTTTACTACGATAACTTTCACAAACCTGCCAAATATGCTTATGACATCACGATTAAATGAATGTTGATCCATTCACTCTTTCTTGTGTGCTTCCCTTAACAACTCCACTAACATATCCTAATTATGCATGATTCACCCTCTTTAAATGTATTTGGTTGTTCATAATAGCATAAAAGTAACGGAAAAGTATCAGAAAAGGCATAATGTGCGCTTTACTTTCATACAAGATACAAGTGATGATACCAAGAAGAAAAAACCCCGACTACAAGGAAACACCAAAAAACTATCCGCATATGCTAAATTAAGAAGTCACAACTTGTGATATTTATATGTCAGAAAAACTATTCAAGTGGTTTATATTACGAAGTATATAGCATGTTTCTTTTGATTCTTATTATAGAGTTTGATGTGACTCGAACAAGGTGTTATTGCAAAAATTGCTAGGTTGGGAGCAATTCTTTAAAACCAATTGTTCTAGAGAATATGTTGATACCGAAGCAAACAAGTAAAACACTGGAAGTGAAAAATATGACTTACACATATAAACTTAGACAGTGATGTAAGTTTATTAGTCATAGGACATGAGTGCCAGTTTTCACTATACAAGTGTAGGCAGTTGATAAAGGCAGTTTAAAAACCAAATTACATGATATATTAGTAGGAATTAATTAAGTCATCAAACAGTAAGCGGGCAAGATACAACTGTACATACAACACAAAATAATGAATAATATGGAAGTACTCACCCAGTCACCAATCACGACAAAATCTTCGGAACTGTCGGAAACCAAACCAATAAGAAAAGTAAAAGAGAGCCTTGGTCTTGGGAGGGGGTAACTCCAACTCCAAAAGCAGTTGCTAAGAATCCATCAATGTACTCCTTTGGGTCTCCTTGAGAAAGCAAGCACAAGTCTGGATATATTTGCTTTTGACTGATTCATCTTCTGTCCAAATGTCAAAGTCCTATGAAATCAATTTGGTTTAAAGGTGACTTATTGTTAAAAAAGAAATCCATTTGTGAAGAAAATGAGAGGTGTTTGGTTATTTCATTTGGAAAAGGAATCAAAGTGTGACAAATTTTCACTATAGAATATAAGCTTTGTCAACAAATAAGAACCTTAATTTTGTACAAACATAAGTTTAAGTTAGTTCAAGTGTGTGTGCCAAACGCCTGAGAAAATCCTAAAAGTGAACGGACAATCGTTGTCATTTACTCTATCTCAAAGTTATAAATGCTTACAAAGATACCTCAACGAAATTTTCTGTTTAAGAACCCCCAATTCATTTGTTACATTGTGATGGCTGATAGGTCACAGTTGGTCATACAATTTTTGTTGCAGCACATTTTACCTCTATCTATCAAAAACCACTTAGATCAGCCTATTTTCACATACTTCAGATACTTGTTATGATGTCCTCATTTATACACAACTCATGGTTCTCCAACACTCATGTTCCAAAACTCAACTTCATATTCAAGAACACGAAGAAAAAACACCTCTGCTTTTGCAATCACATCTGGTGACACTTGCTGCAAGCAACGATCAGCAATATCTCGCAACAACTTGCAGTATGATCCAAAACCTTCATTGCCCCATCGTTCACAAGTCTCTTGAAGCTCTTGTGGAATCCTATTACCATCTTCAAGGCAATGAGCAAAGCTTTCTTGATAAACAGCCTCAATGGCCCAAAATACTGAAATTGCCACAGGGTATTCAACTTCTGAACTCGTTAAGCTCTCTAGAAAACTGTAAAAGAGCACACAACATGGGCTTTAGGAATGTGAAAGTCATCCCAATACTGAACTAATTTTTCATTATAGTGATCCAAATATTAGATCCACTTTATACATCACCAAATTATCTATCTGGTTTCATGAATGCCAACTCAGGCAAATTGAATGAAGAAAATGCTCCTAGAACCTCTTAAAAGACAATCATATTTGATGAGGTACAATATGCCATAAGGTTAAAAGTTGAAACCATTAAATTCAAATCAATTCAAGAACATTTTTGTTACCACTCGTCAGTGAAACAATGGTGGATTAGGGTACCTGCAATATTACCCAAGGCCTTTGGTCTAGTGGTATGCGAGTTGCACACCTACCTAGAGGTTGTGGGTTCAAGCCTCGCAGAAGGCATTTGTGAGATAGGTGCCATGGTATAGGGTTTTGAAAAAATCACCGAAAAAAAAAAAAAAAAAAAAAAAAAAAAAGGTACCTGCAATATTTGACATTCGCGTTTTGAGGAATGACACTCGTAAGCGAAACATGAAAATTGGAAGCTGCTTTTTTGAACCAATTGATCTCGTCATTAAGAGAAGCCATACCACCTAAGATAACTTCCATATCGGATTCATCGTTATGTTCCTTACATGATTTTATCAATGTGCTCGCTACAAAGGGGACAAACGATCTCACAAATATGTAATCTTGGCCCTGCATCATACACCACCGTGGAATATTAAGCACTTCAATTTAGCATGAATGTACACAGCCTCCAACTGAAATCTTATTAAACTTTAAACGGATTCAAATAAAGTTCTACATATCTGAAACACTTGAATCAGATAAGATAACTATGAGGTCATAAAATGCCCGAGCGCCTTGGTTGGGCCCCTGCTGGCAGTGGAGTTGCTTCTATAGGAAAATTTAGAATGAAGAGCTCGGCCGTATAAAAGTTTAGGAACAAGTGATGACGTATGTCTCTGATGTATAATTAGGGGATCAGGGGTATTTGGGATTGTGTATTTAGATAGCTTATGTTTACATAAACTATACTTATTTGCTTATCATAAACAGCTTATTTCATTCTATAAGAAAATCAATTTCTTAGTACAAACACTAAAAAGTGTTTCCCAAACACCTCCACAACCCCAACTCCAACACTAGTTCAAGATTAAAAAATCAAGATGTTAACGCCATTGTGGATAAAAGTCGATCACATTGTTCAGCAGCCTTCTAAACTTTACATTCCTAAGGGGGTATTAGGCAAGTGTATTTAAGGGGTGTTTTGGTTAACTTATCTAAAGAGCTTGTGCTTATTGTCTTTACGGTTTAAAAGCTACTTAAGTTCTTTTAGAAAAGGCTCCTCTATATATCATGCCTTCTATAAAACAGCTTATTTGTGTCAAATAAGTTGTTAAGCCATTAACTATTAAACTGTTTAGCTTCTTAAAACAGCTCCCTGTGTTATGATAAAGCAATAAGCTAATAAAAGTTTCTTCAATAAGCTTACCCAAACAATCCCTTAATTAAACAGCTTATGTTCATCAACTTACCTAGTATTCAAACTAGTTTGTACTTGCTTATTTGATTAAACACAACTTATTTTCAAAATAAGACAGTTAAATGAAATGATTAGGCTATAAAAAAGAAAAGATTTATTTATATATTTTTTCCGGAGTCCTGTTTTGGTATGTGAACTACAAAATGTTCAGTTACATGTTACAAACTTTCAAAAAGTGTTCCAATATGCACATTTTAGTGAGTTTTCACGTAAGAGTTAGTGACTGGAACATTTTTTGTTCAGATACCAAAACGGGGCTTCGGAAAAACTTCATTACTATTTTATAGCCTAAACCCTAAAAACAACTTAAAAGCTAATCCAAACACCCCCTATAAACTGTTGTTTTGAGCTTATGAAGGGATAATAAATTACCAGCCATTTTTTGAAAGAAGAGAAGTCAACGGAACCGTCACGAATGCTGAGGATAAAAGGATGTCTGGTGGCACTGTCATAAAGCAATCGGTGTTTCTTCAGCCACGTTTCTGTCACCGTTGCATCCATCACAGCACTGTCGTTTGAGCAGAAATAGAATTGGATTTGATTGTCGTTAATCAAGGGTTTGGATGGACATTGACTTATAAACTCACTGGATAAATGACTTGCACAGTACACATCCAAATCCAATTAATGATATTTTTTTTTGTGAAAAAGGTGTCTCGAGCATCATTAAAAAAAAAATTAAAAATAAAAAAGTGAAACAAAAAATGTCGTGTTTTGTAGTATCAACTAAGAGTTTTGTAGTATCAGTTAAGAAGGAAAAAAAGAAGAAAAATGAATGAAAAAAAAGTGATTTAATTGATTTTGAATTAAAACGTTTCCTTTTAAAATTGGCTAAAAATGTTTATTTACTATTTTTATTTTTTACTTTTTCTTACTCAAAAAACCTGAAATGAACTGAACGTAAGAGAGAACTCAAATCACATGTAGGGCGTAAACTAGTCGAACTTTGGTAGGCTCGGTTCAACTCGACAATATTATGTTCGGCTTGAAAAGCTCGATTTATGTGTAATGATGTTATTTTAAACAAGCTAAAACTGATATATACGATTGAATTCGACTAACTCGACTCGAAAAGGTCAATAAATTTAAACTTGATGTATTTACAATATAAGCCCATTGAATATAGATAATGTATAGAGCATAATACACGCGCAAAGCAAGGGAGTGTAATTTATTTAAGGATGATTGTTTTGCTTCTTTTTTGTGAAGGATGTTTTTTGATGATATGCAAATTTGTGGTCGTCGACTTGTTGTGTGAGATTGTGAAGAAGTTGATATATCATAGTATGATGTACAATTTGGAAAGTTATGATATCAAACTATAAATATATTAAATTCATGAAGGTAGTTATATTATATTATTGTAAAATCCATTTTAATACTATTAAGTAATGTGCGATTATTAAATTTTGAAGTTTAATTTTAAGTTACTAAATAAAGCAGGATGTATAAACTCAAAAATTTTAAGAAAATAAAAGTTCAAAATGCATTAAAGATAATAAAGAAAGATAAAGATAAAGATATAAAAAACATGTATATCACTTGAAACCTTAACAATAACTCGAGTCAAGCCTATATAAGTGTTGGATGATGGAAACCCGTAGGTATTATGTTTTATTAATGGAGTATTTATAAACTATAAAGCATGATAAACCCTAAACCTTAACGGGCCGAAGCCCACAGACGGGCTCGAGCCTACTAGCATAATCTATAGTCTAATAATAAGCTCGAGCTCGACTCATTAAACATTGCTAGCTCGAGCTCAAGCTTGAGGATCGATAAGGCTTGGCTCGAACGAGATCGAGTCGAGTTCAAGCTCTCGACATATGCTTGATTTATTTTCTCCATCACAAATTAACAACCTCATGATTGAAAACATAAGTCTCACCGTTAAGTTAAAGGTCACTTGGTGTTTGGATACGCTTATTTATTGTGTTATAAAAGTTTCAAAATGCAATAGACTTGCACAAACACTTTCTAAGCAAAATGCTAATTAGCTTTTTATAAGGTTAAAAGAAGAAATCGTCATTTCTAAAATGTGGTTACAAGATTCTACTTGTAACGATCATTTTCGTTGTTAGAAGAAAATAAATATTAGTTCGAGTAATGATTGTACAATAATTTGCACTACCAGACCTTACAATGGTGATCGAAGGATATTGGGGATGTGTGGATACGTCAAGCTTGTTAATAACCTGAAATAAGAAATACGAAGACACTACGTTAAGTGATTGTGCAGGGGGTGGACCCTACGAATCACCTTCGGCGTATGAATAAGTATATGATATGGTAAGTCGGTAAGTTTAAGAGGAAATGTATGTGTTAAGTGAACGTACCATCATCAATAACCCGTCCAAGCTATTCATAGGAGATGAACTGGGCCTTGGAGAGCTTATGCACAAATGTCGGAGATCATGGGGGCGTCCCATGATTTCAGGTTACCGCTAGGGCTTAGTGACCTAATATCTCTTTCTTGGCGGGAAAGCACACGGGAAAGAGGGGACGTGGGTATGACCAAGTCAAGGTCTTCTTCTCCCTAGTATCTTCGAAGGTTATATCCCGAAGGGCTTAGGCCTTCAATTGGCGAGTTCCCAGATGGTAACCATATCATAGATTAATGGTTTGACGCCAATGAAGATTTTAGGAGGATGACTTAGACCTTCGAGAAGAAGGTTTCATACAGGCTCGAAGGGGTGTCTTTTGACCTGTTCGGAGGGTACATCATCAAGCCCCCCAGTCGAAAGTGATATATACCTACGAGGGTGTATTGCTTACGACTCTATCAAATATGTACACCATTTCTTTTTCGTCACAAAGTCGTACAAAAAGGAAAATGTGCTTCAACTAAATACGCATTAAATGCGCTTAATCATTATCATTAGCCACTTGGGACAGAGATCACAACGGCTTGATTCTCGGTAATCACCAAACGTCGTTTCAAAATTTAAAATTGGTTTGAAGTCCAGATAGATGTCATCATGAAGGACACGTGGACGGCTGAAACAAAAAGCGTGAGTGGTATATAAGTATCCTATACCACAAACCCTAAATTACTTTTACTCTCCTCCCAAAATTTACACAAATCACTGTGCTCTCGTGCATCCTTCAAGTAAAAAAGGTAACGTTTCCCAGCCTTCATTCGTACTTTATTCTCATCTTTCATAGACATGGATGCAAAACGCATCATTAGGCAAAAAACATGTACATTGACTAGTAAAGGGTTAAAGGATTTTTTTGAACAGTACCCCATCCCCCAAAAATTTAAGATCATGCTTCCCAACCCCGATCAAAATATTTATGATGCACCCGAAAGGTACGTGGGTTTGTACACTCATGCTTTTACCCTATCAAATTTAAGAATACTACTCCACCCCCTGTTCTGTGAACTACTGCAATATTATGAAGTTTATATTTCAAGGTTCAACCCATTTGGCCTAGCCAAGCTGACCACCTACATTGTGATGTGTAAAACCTACGGGTATGAGCCCACACTTACAGTGCTTAGGGGCTTTTTAAACCTCTATCCTGGCGGAGATTGGCTTACATTAGCCAAAAGAGGTGAGTATGATGTTCCATACCTGGTCACCAAACCTATTACAAACATAAGGGATTGGAAGGTCAAGTTCTTTTATATTCAAAATACCATTGTACCTGCACAATACCCTGCACTGTTGAATAAACAGTTTATGTTCGACGAAAAGCGCTTCAATGAACGTCTCTCCCGTTACCCTGTGGATGTCCAAACCTTTCCTGAGCCTATCTTGTATATGGCTGGCATTGTTGATCGTTGGGAAGGGTCTCCATTGGAGCCTGAAATTAGACATTGTGGACAAAGTATGTATATTTCATCTCATTATACCAAATAACTTATCTGCTGATATTTATCTTCTTCCTTTCTGTCCGCAGGAATGGCTTTCCGAAACTTTTTTTGTGGCTGGAACTAGTAAGGATACCAGTTTTGTGACAAGGAAACTGAATAAGGGCAGCTATGGGGTTGGTTCACCTTTTGTCTCTATGAACAACAATGATGTGGATGTTATGCCCGTCATACCACTTGCTACAATAAATCCCTCTTAGCCAGTCAAGATAGAAAAGGATGCACAAATGGTTAAGAAAGTTGCAAATTCTGATGACCCCCCTTCCGAAAGTGATGAAGTCACAGTCAGGGGGTCTTTCGGTATTGCGGATAGAGTTCGCAATAGGAAAGGGACCAGTGCCAGGGTTTCGAAGGCTCCTCCTAAAAGGAAGCTCGTCGCGCCTACTCCTCCTTCGAGAACCACTAGGCAAAAGGATTCCCAGGGCAAGGCTATTGATAAGGCTATCCACGAAGCCCCCCATAAAGAATGATGATGATATCCATGGTAAGTGATATTCTTTTTCTCTTTTCTTTTTATTTTTTTATTTTTTAATCCCTTAATTTTTACTTGGCAGGACTTGCGAACACGAAAGAGCTTCCCAATTCATTGGCTTGCCATTTGTTCCCGTCAAGCTAGAAAGGGATTTTCGACAACATGTCCCTCGAAAAACTCTGTGATCTGCACGACAAAAGTTATACAAGGCAAGCTGTGTTAGATAACCATCTTAACACTTGTACCAAGGATTTGATCTAAATTGTAAAGGATGCCAGAGAGAAGATGAACGCCATCGTAGCCAAGGAGAAAACTAGAGATCTTGAATATGCTCAGCTAAATTCCAAGTGTGAGGAGGCTATTGAAGATTTGGAGAAGAACCCCTTTGTCCAAGACCTCCGAGCAAAGATCCGAAGCCTCGAAGAACAGCTCAAAGAAAGTCAATCAGAGTGTGGTAGGTTGAAACTTGAAGAAGTGAGGATGGTTGGTCATAAAGAAAGGATCACCACTCTTGAATCTAAGTGTGTAGGTTTGGAGGCAGAGCGGTCTAGGCTTGAGGAACAAAAGGTCAAGTTGCAGGAGGAGATAGATGGTATGAACCTTCGATGCAAAATGCTGCAAAAAGACAGAGCTGATGTGGTTTCTAAAGTTATTCCATACATAGCTATGGAATTATATCATAGTGATGAGGTGGGGGAGGTGGTTGGAAATTTGGTAAATGTAACACCCCGAAAATCGTAATGAAGTAGCGGAAGACTTAAACGGGGTATTACCAACTAGATCACAGTCATAATTATAGATTCTTGATAAAAAGGGAAATTTTTATATCATTCAATGAAAACTCAATATTCATAGATTACATATTTGTTATCAAAAGGGGTAGTAGTTCACAAAAGTGATGATGAGTTTGAAAAGAATGATATAGTTATTTGGAACAAAGGTGGGTCTTTTCTCCATGCCCGTGCCAACTCCGTGCTTGAGATTTCTTTAATTACCTGAGATAAACATGCTTAAAATGTCAACACAAAGGTTGAGTGAATTCACAGTGTTTTGTTTGTAATAGTTTAAACACAAGGTAAATAATAGTGAAAACAATGATATTGCAGGGGTAATAAATAGATAAATATTGCACTAAGCCTCATGAAACGCAAACCTTAACGTGTAGGGGTAGTAATGATAAATATCCCAATCATAGCAATGATATGGGTGATAAATGCCCTGGTGTAGGAGTTTTGCCATACTCAAATTCGAATAAAGTGCATTTGTCTATCAATCCGGCTAACACTATGGCTATCCATCCGGCTAGTACAAATGGGATGTCAACTTCCAATAGATCTATTCACGAAATTCGCGTTCACTCGCAAGTGATTAATGGTTCATGATAAAGGGACTTTTAAATTGGCGGGGTAATAACTTAGGCAATATTAACTTAGCAATATCAATCAGGGAAGCAAACAGAAAAATACTTGTGTTCAGATTTATAGCATGTATCTCCCCACGGGATTTGAAAACATAGTAAAATGTGGGACTATGAACTCACCTTAGTAGTAGTAGTAATCTGGGATGTAATAGTATCAATTGGTGTGTAGTAACTTCAACGCGTGACCTAGATTAGTATGGCATAATTTAGTTAACAGACTAAGTTCAAGACTACACGAATTTAATTCACAAGTTTGATGTTGTCATTGCTGGTGTGGCAGCATTTAAGTTTAAAAATAGTTTTATAAGTATTTGTAGGTATTGGCTCATTGGAAGTGCATAAGTGTATGACAGCAAAATATCAAAGACGAATAAGATTCCGATTTGACAATAACAGAAAGACGATGAACGAAGAGTGATTATAAACGATACTAGACGTCTTCGAGATCTCGGGACATCATTGCCAAAGGCATGTAAAATATTTAAATAGTTATATATGTTTTGAAATGTAGGAAAATTATGTGTGAGTGATGATTTTCATTTAAATGATTTGTGATTTGAAAACTTACGTATCACGGTTGTATACAAAATGTTTTGTTTGTCTCGTTTTAAATAAAAATATAATAAGTACATTTAGTTAGAAAGGGGGTCGGGCATGACTCGTATATGTATGTTGGTTTCTCGTGAAAACTATGAGTTTCAAAATTTATGTTTATGAGAAGGCCGTCTTATAATTCTATGAAACTTTAGTAGGTTTCTATATATAAACATTTCAAGTGTGAATAATTTAATTAGGTGTTTTAAGTGAATAAATATACTTAACATTTACACTTTTAGTTTCGATTTGTTTTTATAAGTTGTAATTGTATAAATAATCTTGAGTGGTAAAGTAAATAGACGAGTTTTGTTATAAGTCATGTTGAGTTATGAAAGATGTCGCATAGTTTTGTTATATTACTAGTCTTGCGATCGAGCGAAGTGATATGAGTCGGTATTTAAGTTATGTATAGATTTATCTAGTGTTCCCAATATGATATTGAGCATTGGTAGTTGATATATAACCAACACACTTTTTAGAATAAGTGGGTTGTGGCCCTTATTGTTTCATACTAGTTCATGGTTAGCCCAACACAAAAGGAAAAAACAATTCTGGATGGGCTTTAACCCACAGACAATTCAGACAGATTGGTATATGGGGGGTGAATGGGCTTTGGCCCACTGTGAGGACAAAACAACAACAAAGGGAAGGTACCAAACACTGGACCATATACAGCTTTTGAGAGCTGCTAATTAGAGAACAAAAGAATGGGACTCACTTGTTGGGATTTTTCGACTCGCCTAGACACTCAACCTCATGAACGAGACACGAACCAACCGCGACCTTATGTGATGGACTAGAGGTCCTTTAACCAAGATCAATAACAATTAGCACACCCCTCGGTCGTGCGAACTGAATTGAAGCCAGCAACACAACACTCTCTTGAGTGTCTCATTGTTCAGCAGCAGAAACAAACGCACTCTTATGTTCTAAAATTCATGAATACTATAAGTGCACAAAGGTGAGGTAGGTTCCTTTACTTGCCAACTTTAAAACTGATATAAACTTTTGGCTTATGAATTTCTTATACAAAGCAACATTGATTAGGAAAATATGTTCATCCAATATTCCAATTGTTTGACTTTGCCAAATATCTAAAACCCTTCAACAAGGGTTAAGCTCTCGACACCCTTGTGTCGTTTGAGCCGTGGAGTACACAAACCACCCATGTGGTGTTTTTGTTTGAACCCAGGTAAGACAACCCTATGTGGGTGCTTCCTGCTGTGAACCAGAACCAAAAGAACAAAGCCATTTGGCTTACTAGTTTGTTATGACACCAAGAAATGGGTCACGACTTGAAACCAAAACAGACCCTTGTTACTTATGTTTGAACCAAGCTGAAAAACTCACACGACATTATTACATAACACAACAAGCAAACACCTCCGTGGTGTCCTTGTGATGAGAATCGGACCAAGAGTAAGGCTAATCTACCCTTCGTGGGTGGTGACTGCCGAGAGTGTACACAAACGAGCACACTCGTTAAACCACGAACCAGTGACTCATACACTCTATATGAGTCGAAATCAAAACAACCAATACCAACTACAACAAGACTGCTTCAAACTACTTAACTAAGCTAAACCCAATTTAAAGTGAAGTTAAGATCAGTACCTAGGCCAATGAGAATAGCACTTCCAATCCGAGCCTAAATTATAATTGGTTTCGACTTATTAAAAACTTGCTACCACACAAAGTTTTAACACAGTATTTTATCACTAGTCACCATTTAGCCGATTCATTAATAACAAAACTTAACTAATTCCCCACAATGATCTAAGATCAATTCGAATGAAACAAAGAATCAAGAAAATAATCAAAACCTTACAAAAGAATGTAGCCGGTTGACAATAAGGCCAAGAAAATCAAACCCGGATCCGAAAGCTCCAAAACCCACTTCCTTCCCCAATTCGAATCGCAACTTTAACCCTGATCTTGAGAACTTCTCAGATTGAGGTGTGGTTGTAATTTGGTGTGATTCGAATGGTGTCTCGGAGGTGTGGATTTAAGGATGAAAGTGGAGTTAGGCTCCATATTACTTTCGGATTGTTGGGAGAATAATCGCCCCCTTTTGGTGTGTAATCGCTATATGGGTTTCTAACCCTAAGTGAACCCGTGAAGGTGAGAGGGATAAAAGCCCATGGTCAACTAAAATTAATAGTGGTGATAAAGATGGTTCGATGTCTGGTTTTTGGGGAAGCAGGTATAGCGACAAGAGGGAGAGGGAAGGAGATAATGTGGCAGAAAAAGAAGAAAAAGGTTTTGGGGAAATGGGGTTAGTGGAGGATTTGGTATTTAATTTAAGAGTAGAGTATAGATGTATTTGTAAATTTTTATTTAAAATATAGTATTGTGTATTTAAATTTAGTTGTGTAAATTTTTATAAGTTTTCTAAAGGTAAAGTGAGTAATTTAAATACCCGAGTCCCGCTAGACAGTGTCAAGTCTGGTTCTGTTTAAAATGTCTCTAATCCGAGAGTTCATATTTTTAGAGTCGTCATATATCATTTGAGTTTATCTCCGAGTTCGTATTTATTTTTATGATCTGTTTTGTACATTCTTCGTTTGGACCTATTAAACTTATGCCATACTATCACGGTGTCGGTACGCGTACGGTTCCAGTGAAAATGGAACGTGAGTTTTGTCACAGGGTTCGTTTTGTAATCTCACTAGTTATTTCTCAGTAAAAAAAAATATATAGTAGTATTTCGAATGCAAAGGTGAATAAAATAACTTGATTAAAGTTCATAATCAATTGCTTCGGGTTTACAGAAAGTTAATAACTCGAAAATTTCTGGTTATTACACTGGAAATTTGGTAAATGTCGCCATATTCCATAGTAAATGCTTAGCACTAGAGGAGGCTGCGGAGACAGGTGAGCATGTCGATCTTTCGAAGGTACCAGGCTATCGTCCGACTACTAAGAAAGAATACGATGAGGATGGAAATGCCTATGCCACTGCCGAATACCCCTTTCTCACCGAAGCAACAAAGGATCCATCAGCTGCATTGGAGGATCTCTTATCCAAGAAGCTACGAAAGATTCAGCTTCCCTCTCCTAGCAAGAGGACACCCTCTACAATGCCTTCGTCACCTACCCCACAAGTTGATCCGACTTCATCCAAGAACATATGAAGACTGCCATGTTGGTAGGTATTTGACTCCAAGGGTGGTATGTACCCTTTAAACAATCAAGTGTTATGTTGCATAGGCTTCGGCCTACTTTTGAACAATTTCATGTTTCTTTTGGGGTTTCAGTCTTAGCTACATTATGGGCTTTGGCATGGTAATAATTTTCGGAGGGGGATGCCCTTCGTTTTTATGTTCTATACCTTCTCTTACGTCATTTATTAACGCTTTACAAATTTACATCCTAAGGCTTGCCAAAGTCGGTAGCCTCATTGTGTGTAAATTCTGCACCAAGGATATTGCAATCAATTATTTTGACTGCTGACAGAGGGTTGCGACCCGCTCCATCTTTGCCTTTAAGGTTCAAATGGCTTCAAATACCAATAAGAACTTTAGGAAAGTTAATGTGAAGTTTTTTGGATGTTGTGTTAATATTTAAGACTTTTTGTATGTCGAATAGTCATCCCTTCGACATTGAAACTTAGAAACGACTTGGTTGGACAAATCTTTGTCATATAAAACGAAACAAGAGATCTGTGGGAAATGTGTTATATCATTAATTGGGTAGGGAGGATTACATCATTTGAAAAATGAAAACTAAGACACCTACCATTAATGCTTCTTTCCCGAAATGAGATGGATGTGATACATAATTGAAAACATAGTAAATGTTGTAAACATGGTAAGTTTTATATGTAAAACTTACGAAGCTTGGAACCATTCCAGGTCCTATCAACAGCAACTCTGAAGAGAGTTGCGAGTTTGTAGGCTTCATTACCATAGGCTTCAGTTACGGCGTAGGGCCCCAAATTTCCTTGATATTCAGCATTGTTTAATCGAAGGACGTATTCACCTGGCTTGAATATCGAATGTCTAAATCTATTATTGTAGTACTTTTCCAACTGTTGCATGTAGATGGCCTCCGCAATTGAGGCTACCTCCATCCGTTTCTCAAGTTCATCAAGGTTTCCCCGAAGTCTGTCTGATGTTTCGGACTGTATGGTACTTTCTGCTTCCACACTTACTTCCAAAGGTATCACTATGTTCTCAAGTATGATTTTAGAGGGAAATGGAAGTAAATGAAATGGAAGTAAAGAAAATGATGTGAAATGGAAGTAAATGAAATGGAAGTAAAGAAAATAATGGGACCCACTCACTTTCCTTCACTTTCATCCCATATATGGGATGAAAGTTGTGACACAAAAAAACAAAGAGTGGCCCTCCCTTTTACTTCCATTTACTTTCATTTACTTCCGACCAAAAACTAGAGAACATGACTTTTTTTTGTTTACTTCCATTGAAAAACTGGAGAACATAGTGTTACTTCCAAAGGTATCACAACTTCCGTTCCATATGCTAGGCTGAAAGGAGTCCTTCTCTGGCTAGACCTGGGTTGGGTTCCATGTGCCCATAAAACATGAGGTTGTTTATCAACCCATCCCTGATTGCTTTGACCTAGCCTTCTTTCAATACCTCTGATGACATCCCTGTTTGTGGCTTCTACTTGTCCATTTCCCTGAGGGTTACAAACGGATGTGAAGGATTACTTGATCTTTAACCCCTTACAGAAAGATGGGAATGCCCCTTCGGTGAATTGTTTCCCATTGTCTGAGATGATGATATGAGGAACCCCAAATCGACACATGATGTGTTCCCATACAAACTTTTCCATGTGCCTTCCTGTTACTGATGCCAAAGGCTTGGCTTTGACCCATTTTGTGAAATAATCGATGGCTACGACCAAGAACTTGAATCCTTCGGGAATCCTTCAGGAGCTACAGGTAGTGGTCCTACAACATCGATTTCCCATTGGGAGAATGGCCATGTGCTCTTGATAGAAGGTATGTCTTGCTTCATCATCTCTGTGACTTTGGAGTGAACTTGACAGGCTCTACATTTTTGTATCATTTCTGTTGCGTCCTTGTGCATTGAAGGCCAATAGTAGCCTAACCTTGTTATTTTTGAAACTATGGAGCGGGACTCTGCATGCAGGCTGCAGGAGCCTTCGTGTATCTCTCGAATGATATCGGAAGCTTGCTTAGGGCCAATGCATCGGAACCATGGGGATAGAAAAGACTTTTTGTATAAGTTCTCCCCTATTAACCTATACTTAGGAGATTAGACTCTGACCTTTCGTGGCAGCTTTTTGTCTTCTGGTAAGATACCACTTACCAAGTACTCTTTGATTGGATTCATCCAATCCATTTCATTATTTAATGCCTCATCGGGCATTTCTACTTGCACGATTGATCTCTCGACCAGTACCTCGACCAATATCTCCTTCGTGAGACTAGTAAATGCCATTAAAGTCAGCTTGCTCAATTTATCTGCTTTTTCATTCTGGTCCCCTCGAACATACATTACGTTATAAGAATCTAATTTGTCGAGCATTTCCTTAGCTTTATCCAAGTACTGCTTGATAATAGGTTGCCTTGCTTCGTAAGAGCCTTCGACCTGTCTTGCTATTAGTCGGGAATCGAGAAATGAGAGGATCAATCAGCACTTTACCACTTGTGAGGATTGATTAATAATACACTTAGGATGTTAGTCTTTTTAACGTGTATATGATACTTTGAGTGAATATGATTAAGTATGCGGAATCTACTTAACCACACTTAGAAGGATATTGGTTATGGAAATGGAACAGTGATGCTTGTTATTGGAGAATGAACACAGAAAGTATAACACCAAACGATTCAATATTATTGAGAATAATACGAGTGATCTTCACTATCACTAGGGTTACAAACCTTGAATCTCTATGTTTCTATGACTTTATCACTGATTGAGGATGTGTGTTACAACTTGTTCAACAAATATATATTTTCTAAGCACATGAACTAGTCTAGACCCTTAATATCTAGGCTAAGATCTCCCTTTTATACAACAAATGAGATATTTACAATATTGTTAAGTCTTGTCAACTACTTGTTTGTTGAGTGTGTCAGTAGCAAAGATACAACTTGTTCTGTGTATACAACTTGTAGACTGATCACTTATCAAAGATATTATCTACCGTATATACTTGACTTTTATACACAAAATATCTTTTTCATACTTATCTAATCAGCAGTAGTATACGTCAACAGTTATCCACTCAGCAGTAGTATGAGTCACTCCAACAGCAGTATTCAACCAGTAGTACCTTTGTTTGTACTAGCAGTACTAACTTATCAGTTAGTATTGTTAGTTATAACTTGAACAGACTTTAAATATACACTAGCAGTTAGTACTGTTAGTGTATTCTTCTCAGCAGTACTAACCTTTAGAACATTTAGTTTCCAAACCCTAATCTTCAGAACATTTAATTCCCAACAATCCTCCCCTAAACTTGTGATTTATCCCAAATCATCAAGTTTCTTCTGAATTAAATGAGGATTGTGAGAGTCTTCCAAACATTACATAGTCAGACTCTTTGTTCTGAGCTTTTCTTTGTTCTGCAAGATTTAACTATCTTTCTGTCTAACTCATCTGCCATCTGTGAATCACTTTCAGCCATTTTCTTTGTCTTTAACACTAGCAGTACCTTGCTCATGCTCCAAGAATTTCCTAAAAGATGGTGCAATTTCCTTGGATGGAGGAATTATAAGAGACAATGGTGTTGTGTATCTTGGATGCTTGGAGCCTGATATTATATTCCCTGTAATCGTTCTAAGAAGTCAAGTCATCTCTCAGCAAGCCATGCAAGTGATGAACAAACGTAGTGAACTGAAATTGAAACTGAAAGAACTTAGATAGAACTTTCTCCATTTGAATATCAACAGTCGAAGAAGAGAGATGTAAGAGCTTATTCTCAGCATCCATCAACTGAAACTGGAGCTTGTTCTTATTATTGGCATGATTCTGAAGGCGAAGCTTCCATTGTAGGTGGAGATACAACAACTGCTGCTGAGCCAGATGTGGGAAAAGACAAGAGCATACAAGATGATGATGCTTTTACTAGACTCATGCACTTCTTGATTTTGATCAATTTGGGCAATCTTCCTCCCCAATCTTTTTCACCTGTTTGCTCAATTTAAAACTTTCTCCCCTGATTCTGAGCATACACATCCATAATCTTTCATCCTCCCCTGTTTTGGTTAATCTTCCTCCCCTGTTTGGAAGATCTCTCACCATCATCTGAACTTGATTCCTTTGATGAACTAGAAGAACCTGTTGAAATCACCATCTTGGCTGATCTTTTCCACCAATCTAGCTTCTGAGTTCATCATCCAATTTGGACACCTTATCAGACAATTTTGTACATATAGCCATCAATTCCTTAAATTCCACTCTGCCCTCATCACTTCCAGGTGTGTTAACTCCTGTGAGAGGTGAATCATGGGGCATTGACTCATAATCCATCATAAGATGGTTTTTCTGAGCCACCCTGAATCCAAAAGGTTTTAAGAAACTTTTGACTTAGCAGTATGAACTTGATTTTAATGAAAAATCATACTGCTAACAACCATTTTGAAGGGACTAAGTGTAGTAACAGACACTTAATCAAGATTTCGCTTTAAATTAACCGCTGGTTATGTGAGAACCAATGTATTCAGTTATAAATAACTGCATGTGTAAATATAAACCCATTCAAAGGGCCTTTTTGACAGGGTTTCCAGCTCGTGGCAGTTGTTGCCTCTAACACAAGTGTTAGATTCACATTTGCTCGCTGTTCTTTCTATCAGATGTCCTTAGAATTGCTCATTATACTAAAAAGTATAAAATGATAGAAAGTGAGTTGAGTCAGTTACTATCTGATCAACTAAGCCATTAATTCAAAATGAAATATCATAATAAGTTTCAAGAGAGATGTTTTATAGGTATACATCTTTGCTAATGAATTCCCAAACTCTGACTATCATTAACCTATTATGTTAGCAACTTGAATTACCAACTTTTGCTTGTTCACACTTGGCACTTGAAACTTCCTTTATGCTCAATTTTCCATACCTGTAATTTGTTAATACAAATATCGTACTAAAAACGTTATTTATATTTTACGATCTTTGCTTAATGTTTTGTTCATGACAAACACAAAGTATATTCCTTAAGCAAATTATAAATACTAGTTAAAGACTTTTTCAAAACACATCTTTTATTTAACATGATCACTAACATTATATTACATATACATGTGTATTTCCTTTAATGGAAACTTTAGTTTAAAAGTTACAAAGTGACATCATGGTATACATCACAAATACAATCTTGGTAAGATTGTGTGATATCTTGATTAAATACTCAAGTTATATAGTTGACTTTGGAAGATATTGATTTGACAACACAAGGATATGGAAAGATCTCTTATGCAACATTAGCTGTCTTCCCACGGATCCAAGTCTATACAAAGACGGATCCCTTCTGAGGGATCCGCCGGATCCGTAGGAGCCTTTCTTTGTTTGCCTATAAATAGCAGGCTTGGCATTTGATCTAATCATCCACTTAGAAAAGAAAAACACATACATTCACTTTAGTTACTAACCACAGTAGTTATATATATCATTGATGTTTCTTTTGTAGCAAAGAAGATCAAGTTAACAAGCTTCAAACAAGCAGACTGTTGTGAAGTTGTAGTATAGGTTCTGTGAAAACACCTTAAGTGTTTCTTGTCATTTGTATCAGTTAGATCAGTAAGTGTGGTTAGTGCTTTAGTCCTCAAAGCACAAAGAGAGTAGGGAGTGGTTGTACCTGTGTAAAGAACTCGACATCTAGCTTAGTGTCGGTAAAGTAATTAGGCGACGTTAGGTTGGTTCTACCTTGTGAAAGAACCCGGTGTTTAGCTTAGTACCGGAAAAGGAAGTAAGCGACGTGTAAAGGTTTTCTCCACCTTGAAGGGAGTTTGTTTCTTAGTGAAAGATATCTCTCGAGTAAGCAACTCGAGGAAGTAGAGTAGGGCAAGGATAAGGATCTCTTGCAAACCGAACCACTATAAACACTTGTGTTATGTGGTTTGATCTTTCATCTCTTTATCTTTAGTTTATATTGTGTGATAACTTAATTTGTGATTGTTTCCCTAGAACTAACAAATTAAACAAAAGAAACGGTAAAAACTATTCAACCCCCCTTCTAGTTTTCCACAATTGGCATCAGAGCTACGTTACTCAAGATTTTTAAAATAAACTGTATTTTAAAACTTGAAACGATCAAATCGATTTTGAAAACTTTAAAGAAGGGAAATCCTTGCAAAGATCACCAGACCTCAAAAACAGTTTTCATAGTTCGGAAAAACCATTTTTAAAAATGTCAAAAGACTCAGATCTAGCTAGACACAATATTTCACCTAAAGCTCCTGATGAATCCATTTCTAGTAAGTATTTTGACAGGAAAGATCTTGACCCAAAATGGAAAGTTAAAGCAACAAATATTGAAGATTCTAAGGACTATTCAAGGATGACATTGGACGAGCTCATAGGATACCTCAAAACTCATCTAGCAATTATTGAAAAAGATTCGGTGATACCTATAGGCGTAAAGGAGTGGATAGCTTCTAGCACTATAGCCAGATCTAGTTTCAATAGTGAAGATGTGCTAAAAGACAACAAAGTGGATAGTACGGCTAACATAACAGAAAAGGTATCCTCTGATTCTTCATATATATTTAATGACTACGACACATTAGTTATAGAACATAATAGATTAAGTAAGCTCATTACAAACATCATAAGTAAAAATAAGATCTTGAAAACCAAAGAAGAATACTTGATGAATAAAATACATAAGTTGAAAGAAAAAGTTAAAAGCTTGGAAGAAAATATGGTAACTGAATGTTGTGAATCATGTCAAGAAATAAAACTTGAATTAGAGTCACATAAACTCACAGTAAGCAAATACATAAAACATAATCTCAAGTTTCAAAGATTCAATAAACACATAAACTGTGTAGACGACACTATGAGAATTCTTAAAACATCTCATGGTAGCTTCAAACCTGATTTTATGGAAAATGGTCATTTAAGTGATTTTGAAAGTCAAACGATAAATGAAAATCAAATCACACCAACTGAGTTGGTAACCCGCGGATCCCACGGATCCAAAACTTTGGATCCGCGTTGTATAAACAAGGGATCCGTGAGTACAGTAAAAACATTGAAAAATCAAGATTCAAGAATAACTAATTCAAAAACGATCAAAGACAGAGATATAGTTAAAACAACAGTAAAATCATGTTCATATATAGGAAATGAGCTTAGTAGACAATTACCATTTGACTATCTCGGAGATATTAGTGAACCATGGTAATATGTTGTTTAACCCAAAAAGGACCCATGAGATATTGGGGACCAAACACTCAAGTTTTCTTTAGGTATGCTTAAAAGGATTTGGTTTTTATGATCTTACTTAATCCCAAGATACATTGATACAAGGGTATTTTCTCTAATCACTAAAGTGCTCATCCTGATCAAAAGCACTTTTGGTATTAATCATCAAATGGTATGAACTCTCATAACTCTACTCATAATAATTATTCTCATAGATAATTCATGATTTCATAACTATTTGTAGTATGATAAATTATTACTACATATGTAATAATAGAGATTCTATGTGTATAAGATAGGATAATTACTAGGAAAAGGTTCTTAAAACCTTTGCTAAAACCGGATATAACACCTCAAGACAAATGTTGTCTCATATTCTTATGTTATATATCAAAACACTTAGGAAATACCCATACATGGATAAGCTCTTAGAACTTGTAAGAACTCTAACCAAGATAAGATTTAACCAACACATTTGTGATTATCACATCCATAAATGTTCATAAGTAAGTTCTAACTTAATTATTCATAACCTTAAAAAGTACTTGGAAGAAAATTAATTTTAGGATAATCTCACCATATTATAAAAGCTTATCTCTCCATAACTCATAATGATAATACATTGGTCTGATTAGAAAACATTGAGATTTAAATAATTTAGTTTTTCTCTAGAATCTAAGTGAGATTGATAACTATAGAAATAAGAGCATTAATCAAAGAACATATAGGAAAAACATACTCTCCTATTTTCGTACACACTAGCTTTAATTATGGAAACACAAACGAACTTAGTAGAATCTCATCTCCTTATCAAGATGTGCTATGACCAAAAATCATGTATGATAAGTAAAACTTTAAGTGCCAAACAACTAGGAATAAAAAATGTTTTAACTCATCTCAATCATGAAAATTATCATTCGCATTAAGGATCATAATAGTAAATTCATTGGATAACCTTAAAAAATAGTAATACATTAAGTAGAACACCAAACCTTATATATAACTATCATTCTTAGATCATAAATAATGTAATCATAACAAATTAGGTAGATCTCTAAACATATTGTGTACCAATGTGAGACATTGTACCAACAAGTCACTAAAAACTAACATTCCTTAATACTTAAGTAGTTAAGGAGAAGTGTGGAGAAAAATACTCGTAGTTTGTGTCTTTAGTCTCTATTACAAATCTTCTCCTGTTTCGTCAACCTTGCAAACATTCATTACTCAGCTCGAACTGGTTTATCCTTATTCCCAAATTAAACAGTATGTTGAAAAAGTCTCTCAAAAAGACTACAGTGGTAAATCCTCTTACAAACATCTCAAGAAACAAATCTTCGTTCCTTACTAAACATACTAACATTTAGAAGAAATTAAAACATTCGTACAAATCTTAATTTAACCAAAAACAAAAACCATGTTCTGATCCGACGGATCCAACTGACAACAAGGGCGGAACCCTTTTGAAGGATCCGCCGAATCCGTGAGCTGTCAAATTCGACTATGAATTACCAAACACTCCTTACTGCACTACACACTTAATTAAACCCTCAAAATCAACTCATAATCGACTCTCATCATTCCTAACTCAAAAATTAGATCTTTCATCTCATATCAATTCGTGCTTGATCACTCACTGTAAGTTCACTAATTCATTTCAATTCAAAATTAGGGTTCATGCTATTTCAATAATACATTTTTAATTAGACACTACAGATAAGTCTTTTGTCAAAAATTAATAGGAATTCCATTTTGTTTAAACTCTTTAACAAAATAAAATCAAAGAAACCTTCTCTAAACAATTAGAATAAATTTTCTTTCAAAAACCCCATAAGAAGTCTTTTCATAATTAGATAAAATGAAACATTGCTAATACAAAATCAAAGAAAACGTCAAACAGAAATGTTTTGGGGTATAAAGTGTTTTGTCACAAAACATATTTTTCAAACATCATAGATAAAAAATAACCACACCTCCATATTTGACCACAGTTCATGTATTTTAGATTAGTGTAACTAAAACTATTAAATTGTTTATGACTAGGAAAATCATGCCTCCTGCCACTAACTACGATCACAAGAAAACAAAGAAGTACCTACCCAAACATCATCAAACAAAAGGACTCACAGAAGCGCAAGTCCAACTTTTCAAATCTTTAGAAAGTCGATATGTTCATAAGGGTAGAACCATAGACTCTTCATTTTTAGAAGAAACAAACATTCGTGAACAAATGGCCACCATTCAATTTGATTCACTTCTCGACATAGATGAACCTATCATTCCTCGATTCATTCTCGAATTTTATGCCTCAGTAAAACTTATTTCTGATGACAATGGATCATTTAGCATCAATTTCAATGTAAACCAAAACTCCTACAATTTTCCTTTAGACCATTTTGGGGAAGTGTTACACATCCCAAGTGAAGGAACATGCTTCTATTCTGACAAATGGTCCTTAACCATTCTAAATTCACATCTAGGAAGGGAACATCCTTACGACACTCCTCTAACTCCTAAAGAAATTATCCGAGATCATCTTTTTAACACTAGAACCAATCCAATTAAGAAACTTCGGGGAAAAGATGTCAATCGAGATCCATTTGCTATGGAACTCAATGAACTCAAACCTGAGTTCAAAAGACTCGAAGAAATTCTAAGATCTAATGTCATTAGTACTATTGGTAACAAAGATCACGTGAATGCTGGACTATGCTATATGCTCTATTGTATTTCAACTCATGAAAAATTCAATCTTGCTTACTATATCGCCAAAAGGATGGTTGATATACGTGTCCTAGGGAAAACCACATTACCATATGGAATGCTACTCACTCGTTTGTTCAAAGCTTCCATTCCTATCCTTCCAAATTCTGTTGGTTTTGTCCCAGATTACCCCGAAATCAAACACACCTTTGTCCCTCTTAGTGACCATAGAGTGAAAGTAGGAAAAGGGAAACGAGCTTGTCTCTCATCTTCATCTTCATCATCTTCATCAGCTAGTGACGAAGATGGATTACCTAACTCAAAGCTTCCTCTATTAGATTACTTGAGTCAACTTCCATCTCTCAATAATGAATCTGCAGAAAGCCGACAAAAAAAGGGAGTTCTAAAATGTGCAGGACGATGGATGATGAAACTCCGAAAGGATCAAAAGAAAATACTCAAAATATTAAAAGAAAAGCGAGAATAAATGAACGTTTGGAACAGTTGTTATTTAGATTCTATATGATCATATTTCTATGTTTGTTAAGACATGTCTTTAGTACTTTATGCTTATGTGTTCTTGCTCAACTTTAACTGATGATAATGCACATGATTATCAATTTTCAAACTTATGCCACTGTTTGGGTTAAAACATTGTTCATGATGAAGTTTAAATGATAACGTCTATTTTTATACTTGATTGTGTTTTATTTTTTATATGAGAACTAACTGATCATTGCAGATTGATAATACTCAGGGTTATCAATTTACCATATCTAACTCTATGTTTGGCTTAACTGCTACTACGGTAAGTTTCTAAGAACAAATTAACCTATGATCAATCGTGTGTTTATATTATCACACTTAGTTGTTCTGCTATACATATTAGATGTTAAGTAAGGTCTAGATGAATTTTCAGGTTTTTGTCGAATAACGCATAATATAACAAGTCTTCTGTTTAGTTTTAGAAAATTAGGGTACGGATCCGACGGATCCTTAAAATTGGATCCGCCAAGGCTTATCGTTGGTTCTGCCATCCTCTAACCTGCGGATTTGGCGGACCCCTCACTTTGGTTCCGCACTTTATACTACTTGGATCCGCAGCTTTCTCAGTAAGTATAAAACTCTTTCGACTTATCCCGATTCTTAAATCTTTAATGTTTAGTATCCCTTAGGATTCATTCACTGATCACAATTCCTCTTAGAATCATTCAGGAATTCTTAGAAACTTAGGAACAAAATTTCCCACCAAAATTTAAATTTTTGAATTTTAGGTGTGAGTTACCAAACAGATACAAAGAAGGAACCCTTTTTAGGGATCCATCAAATCCGTGGAAATATCAAATCATCAGACTTTCCACTATCTTCTTGTATTAACTGCAAATCCACAACATATTACTCAACCAAAGCTCAATGGATTGACTTCTTTGATATGACCTGCACAAATTTTTGTTCCAAATCATTAGAAACCAACATTCTCTATTGGATTCACATCAAATCCAAACACACAAACTCACACAACTTCTGTCTATAAATTAGCACTTTAGGATCATCACTTCACACAACAACCATTTCCTCTCCTGTACATCTTAGCTATCATACTTCACCATGACCAAGTCAAACAACTCTTCCATGTCTAGACCATACAGACGAACAACTAGAATTAGTGTCAGACCTTATTGGTATGCAAACCCACTTCGTAATGTAACCTTTCATGTTAGATCCACAAACACCACAACAACTCCTATTACGACTCCCATAATCAACATATACTCTTCTTCAAATTCACCCGCTACAAACTCATCCAATACAACAACATCACCTCCTATCATTACTCCTGTAGCAACCACACCACCACTCGCTCCCGCTCCACCACAAACTAAGAAGTCTGCATTATCACCATCCTCATCAAAACTCCAACCCATGGAACTATTTAAAACACCACCAACATCTCCACAACCATATCTTGAAGAGTTAGAAGATCTTCCACTTACATCAACCAATTCTCCACAAATAAGTCTTGAAAACTTAGAACCCATGATAGTCCATCCTCTCCATCCGAAGATTCATGAACCTCAATACCATATCACATCAATTATTAACACAACAATTGCCACACCAGTTGTCACTTCACCAAGTGTTTCCACAACAATTGACTCCTCACCACAATCATCACCACCTAAAGAAAGAATCTCATCCCCATCTTCAAGCTTAATAATAGATCCATCACATGACATAATTACCACTCTTCAACACTTGGATGAATCAATGTGGATCAATAAAACAAACACTCAAGATGACAACAATGTTGCCTCTAACCTCTACGACATTAGTAATTTAGAAACTAAATGGCTTGCCTCTATCATGTCATCATCAAAACAAGCAAAATAGAAGTTTGTAGTATCATCGCGATAATTATTTTTAAGATTTTATCATCTCTAGGAACCTTCATGTGTAATCATATGTTTGAGACTTTCGTCACAAACAAATTTTCAATGTATAATTGTGCTCTAAAATATGATATCTTGTTATGACACATAAAGTGATTTAGGCATACAAGATGAACACCCTTTAAGATTAGTCAATACTATCATCATAACACCTTATTAGCTCAACATTATAGTTCTGCACCAAAACCTCATGGAAAAACGATCATATGTTTAACAAACCTCTTAAATGAGATACATTAAGTCTCCTTAGAATTTGACTAGGATTAGTGAAACCAAATTAGTAGTTATAAGTGAATAGACCTTAGCATGAACCTTCGTTTGATCAAACATGACCAAATCGATTTTGGTCCCACAGAACCCTTCGATAAGAAGGACGGAACCAAAATTTTGGTTCCGCCCAATCCGCGGGTACCTGATCAGCTTTTAACCATTCAGAAACCAAACAACCTTCTCGTAACCAACGAATCTAGAATTTTCATCTTAATCTCACAACTTAATTGTCTAGAACATCTTCAGTGTCTAGAACACCATCATAGGATCTCATCCTTTTCATTCTTGATACATATCAAGCACGACATTGTCAGTGCAAACAGAACCCTCATTCTCAACACGTTATTCCAACCAACACTCTCATCATATGATGTCATTTTCATTCGCATATAGGTATCTAGTATTCTTTAAAACCACCACCTTCCATCATCTTTTTCACTAATCATCAACCTCATGGATTAGCGAAAAACCTACTTGCATCAACCTTTAGTTATCAATTAAGTTATCACTAGTAAACTAACACCACCACTAGCGTCACTAACTTAACTTCACTTCATATCCTCATCATAGGCATTTGTTTTAGGACTTTTTATTTCTTTCTAGGATGCCTTTTTATTATACTTGTAACATCATTTCATAATTGTGACTTTTGTCACAACATTTTCAATATCTATGAATGTGATGTTTTATGCTTATGAGTGATCAACATATTGCATATTATCATTCTCAGTGTGAACTAACATTCTTATATAGCATATATTATACCTTGATTATGACTGACTTAGGTACAAATAATGATCAGACACTTACTTTGACTTTTAAAAGTCAAAACATATTGAAAGACTTGTTTGGGAGAATAATTCACAAGCATTCTCATTCATTACTGACACTTCATTTACAGCATATCATACCCTTCAAAGTATACGTTGGTACTCAAGTAATGAGGAGTATACATCGAGGGGGAGCATTTCATTAATTTTTCATATTCTAACCATTTGTCTTGTAGGTTTATACATAATTTACTTGTTACTCCATTTAGGGGGAGTACAAAACAAGGGGGAGCTATTAAAGTTCTCAAAATCGCATTCCGCTACGCACTTCTTCTTTTTGTTTCGACAAAAAGGGGGAGAAAGGAAAAAGGATTAAGTTTGCATAATTAGTTCATACTAAGTTATTTCATAATAATAATCAAAATTTGAATAACTAAAAACTTAATCTATATTTTTAAAAGGACTTAAACTATATTTACTTGTTTGCTTAAAAATATAATTTGTGTTTTGTCATCAACAAAAAGGGGGAGATTGTTAATACAAATATCGTACTAAAAACGTTATTTATATTTTACGATCTTTGCTTAATGTTTTGTTCATGACAAACACAAAGTATATTCCTTAAGCAAATTATAAATACTAGTTAAAGACTTTTTCAAAACACATCTTTTATTTAACATGATCACTAACATTATATTACATATACATGTGTATTTCCTTTAATGGAAACTTTAGTTTAAAAGTTACAAAGTGACATCATGGTATACATCACAAATACAATCTTGGTAAGATTGTGTGATATCTTGATTAAATACTCAAGTTATATAGTTGACTTTGGAAGATATTGATTTGACAACACAAGGATATGGAAAGATCTCTTATGCAACATTAGCTGTCTTCCCACGGATCCAAGTCTATACAAAGACGGATCCCTTCTGAGGGATCCGCCGGATCCGTAGGAGCCTTTCTTTGTTTGCCTATAAATAGCAGGCTTGGAATTTGATCTAATCATCCACTTAGAAAAGAAAAACACATACATTCACTTTAGTTACTAACCACAGTAGTTATATATATCATTGATGTTTCTTTTGTAGCAAAGAAGATCAAGTTAACAAGCTTCAAACAAGCAGACTGTTGTGAAGTTGTAGTATAGGTTCTGTGAAAACACCTTAAGTGTTTCTTGTCATTTGTATCAGTTAGATCAGTAAGTGTGGTTAGTGCTTTAGTCCTCAAAGCACAAAGAGAGTAGGGAGTGGTTGTACCTGTGTAAAGAACTCGACATCTAGCTTAGTGTCGGTAAAGTAATTAGGCGACGTTAGGTTGGTTCTACCTTGTGAAAGAACCCGGTGTTTAGCTTAGTACCGGAAAAGGAAGTAAGCGACGTGTAAAGGTTTTCTCCACCTTGAAGGGAGTTTGTTTCTTAGTGAAAGATATCTCTCGAGTAAGCAACTCGAGGAAGTGGAGTAGGGCAAGGATAAGGATCTCTTGCAAACCGAACCACTATAAACACTTGTGTTATGTGGTTTGATCTTTCATCTCTTTATCTTTAGTTTATATTGTATGATAACTTAATTTGTGATTGTTTCCCTAGAACTAACAAATTAAACAAAAGAAACGGTAAAAACTATTCAACCCCCCTTCTAGTTTTCCACACCTGTAATTGTTAGTCCAAAACCAAGAAAACAAAATGCAAAGCACTTGTCTCATAGCAGTATACTCATTTGACTAACAGTATGAACAAAACAATCCAAATTTGTACTAGCAGTACAAACTTTTCAATACCAGTACTAATTGATAATTCTAGCAGTACAAATCCAATTTATATACAAACACACAGTTTTTAAATCATTAAGGATTAATGATGTGTCAAACGTGTTGCAAGTTTTAAAAATTTATAAACACGATTTATCTAATTCTCTAATTAACACATACGAGCAAGTATACTCGTCCGTGATAGTAAAGGTGGGTAAGTCGAGATCGTCCCAAGGGAGTTGGTATTAGAACTTAGTAAAACAAGTTTTTACAAAAAGGGTTGTCAATCCAATGTGGTAAAATTCAAAAGCAAGTAAAATCCAATCAATCAAAAACATATACTTGTGTGTAATTCCTTAACTAATTGTATAGAGTAATCTACAAAGTTTGGTGTAACTTGTAGTGATGCACAACTTTATATGAATGGTTCACAATCAATGGTTTATCTCTTGAAAATCATTTCTAAGAATTCAATCTCCTAGTTAATTTCTTTTGGCCTTTTCAACTATTACGACAATTCTATTAAACTCTTTGTTGTTTGAAAAGCATTTCTTATCTTATGAATTCCTACGAATCCTTTCGGCCCTTTCTCGTGATGAAATCGTTTCCAAATCCATTTTAATGAGTTAATATGGTGCTTGTCACACACCATAGCCCATACTAATTCGTGCACTAACGTTTTGGAATAAAAACATAAAGAAAATCCTTTCGGCCCTTTTTATTCTTTAAAATTGTTTTTACCAACTAATTAAGCAAGATTATATTGTATCTCAACAAACTCATAAAACAAGATATGTTTTCATGCATCACTATAAAATAAGAATACTCTAACAATTGTCACATCATACACACAAGTATACCAAAAATCACTCCATAACAATTATAATCAAACACAAGTAACAAACCATACTTTCATTCAACTTAAAGTAAAAGTAGTTCATAGTAATTTAAACAAGAGATACCTAGTTTAGGAATTACAAGAACTAGAATTGTGGAACTATAACAACCACACTCCTCCAATCGCCTATTACTACACGTAAACAACTCCACACTCGAACCACACTATTGAGACTTTAACTCAAAGTTCCTGGACGTTTTTCACAGCAATTACAAGCTTTCGGGCAATAATAATAAGTTAGTAAGGACTTGGTGTAAGCCTTTACTAGGTTTGGGGTGTCACACTTTGTAAACTAGCCTTGTGTCCTATATATAAGTGAAAGAACACTTATCCAACAAGTAAAAACGTCCCTTATGTGTTTAATAAGCAAGAAATGATAAGCCACCATGATTATGGGGCTTAAATTCGTCATTAAATGGAACTTTGTAACAGCATCTTCCTCCAACCGATCGGTTGGAACTCTCGGTAAAATCCATCATCTCCCATCCGAATCGGATGCGGGCTTCATCCGATCGGATGGGACCTTCTGCCACACACAACTTTGATTTTTTCTTGTCTTTTCTTGTCGCGAGCTTTATCCTTTGTTGTGGCATTAATTTCTTCCATAGAACTCGATCTTTTCTTGATATTTGAACATAGAAATCTTGACATTATCAAATCCTTGAGTTCTTGTGTGGTTTCTCTCTCGTTTCCATCTCGGGAATCTTCCAATGTGCATAATCACTTCAATTCTTCATCTTTTTGTCATCTTTTCCTGTACTTGGCTACATTCACTTGCATATACACTTTTTCACGATTAAGTAACAAATACACACAAATATAACCAAATATAGTGCACAAAACCACTGATAACGCAACTAAAAACATACTCATTCTGAGCGTTATCAAATTCCCCCACACTTGAGTTTTGCTCGCCCTCGAGCAAGTCTTGCATTTAGAAAAATTTAATCTCAATGGTATCGTCATCATGATTCTAAAAATCCAACAACCATCCCAAAGGAACAATTGCTATTTTTAATTTAAATGTGAAAAATTCTTGAAACATAAACAAGTTATTTTGAGCTTGATAACATAACTAAGCACCTCACGGATAATTGTAAATTCAGTCACACTCTAAGGGTAGATTGATTGGTAAATCACTCATACTCAGTCATGATTCATGTTTCTTACCATAAGCTTGTACAAGTATCAAAACAACAAAATAAAACATCAAAGAGGTCTTTTATTCGGGTTTAAGGTTAAGGGTTACCTGGCTAATGTGCAGATACTTCACACAAGAATATAATAGCTCTCTAGCAACGAATTCTTGATTAGCTAAGCAACGGATGGTCACTAGATTGTACATTGGTTCGCTGGCAACGTTACTTACATAACGGATGGTCACCAAAATACGCCCTAGCTCGCTAGCAACGTTTTTCAACTATTCAAAAACCCGGATGGTCACTACAACATCCATGCACTACATATCTAAACAAAGCCATCACTTAATCTGGATGCTCGAAAGCTAACAACGAATAAAGTAATTGGTAAAAGGTAGGCATAAGACATGGGAATTATTTATGATTGGTTTCTACAAAATGAAAAATAAATAAGAATCAAGTTCAAATTCCATTCCCAACTCTTTATACCTCAAATGATCACTTCCCAAACTTCTTCGATTGTTATTCCGCATCTCATACTTACTTCCTTCATAGCTCATTGGCTAATTTATATTCATACACTATAGCTCATTGGCTATTCACTTTTTCATTTTTTTTTTTTTTTTTTTTTTTTTTTTTTTTTTTTTTTAACGAAACAATACTTCCTCATCACCCCCACACTTTGGATGAGCACACGCTACAAAAAGTACAAATAAGAGTAGCGACCTCCTTCTTCATTGAAACAACACATACACATATCAAAGTGTGGCCAACGTGCAATCATCAAAAAATAAATAGTTTTGAACTTCAATTGAACTTGATTCGGGTAAGGCTAAGGTGTAAGGTGTAAAATATTTTTGTATTCTTCTGGATTTAATCAAAAGAAAAGATTGGCTCAGAAGGTATAACTAAGGGTATCTAGCGTAAGATATTAACGCTAACAAATGGGTTCCAAATACTAGGATAACTAACCGATGTGGTTAGCAAAAATATTTCTGTAAACGGATGGCCATTTGGTGTAAATCCTAAGTTGCCTCTTATCATTTGAATTATTTTATCACTCGAAAGTAATTTTAACCGTAATGCATAACAAGTACAAGTTCTAGAATCAACATAATCACCGGTACACTCATAACGAAATATATAGCATAAGAAATGCTCTATACAAAAAGGCTTAAATCCTCACAATTTAAGGTGGTTTATAACATGTACTAGTAACTGTTATCGATTCCAAAATTTGAAATAGCTCTCATAACTTGATTAAATTCCAATTTTTTTTCAAATAGCCTCATTTTTACCATTGAATCAAACTATATATATAATATGAGAAAACAACTAGAAAATCAAGGGCGAACACATTCTAGTTACTCGAATCCAAAACTCTACTAAACCTAAAAAGTTAAACCAATTTTTCCTATTTTCTTCCCTCCCCCACACTTAAGTTTTGCATTGTCCTCAATGTAATAAAAATTAACTTCAAAGTAAAGGAAATGGGAAAAATTTAGTTAAAAAGGTACTACCAGGGTAAATACTCCTACGCATATTTGATCATAGATAAGCAAATGAGTTCTTCCAACTCCAAACATTGATCAACAATAAGCTTCCGGTAATTCTCCCCCTGCAAAACTGCAAAAATATACGAAACAAAACAAACAAACCAAAATACTAAAACAAACAAAAGTAATTAAAGATAAACCATATGAAATCAATCCTAAAAAAAAATTAAGTTAAGAACATAGAATTAGAAATAGTTCGACCCATAATTGTTTTTAAACATAAACCATCACAATCAAATCACCGATGATCACTCATCATCCATATCATCAGGAGTATGAATTCTTTCATCTTCACTCTCGTCATCCTCCTCCTCGTTTGCCTCCTCATAATTCTCATCTTCATCAAAAACTCTAAAAACTTTTTGTCTTTTCTTTCCAACACCCGATGATGATCCTCCCACATCATAACTTGAACCTCCAACATTTGAAACTCTACCATAAACCGGAACTGGTTCAGGAAATGGTGCGTACCCAGGATATGGGTAAGGATACTGGCCAGGATATGGATCATACTGAAGTGGGTAGGGTGGAACATTTGGTGGGTTGTAGGGTGGTACCTCGTAATTGGCTTCACGAGCCACATGTTGGAGCATCGGCATTGAATAATCAAAATTGTAATTATTCCTCATCATCATAGAATCTCTCCACACGTCCCTACGCTCTATCTCGTTTAACTCCTTGTTCCAATCCCCCCACCCCGAGTCAAAACTACTCGGTGCATGAACATTCCTTATTTGCGGTGGTGGTTGATATGGTGGTTGTTGTGGTGCAGCTTGAGGTGCGGCCATCGCCGGCTCCATCCAAGCTCCCAACGTCTTTCTTCTCCTATCCAACGCTTTCCCAAAACCTATAGCATCCCACGTTTCACTCTCTTTTGGCTCCGAACATTTAGCCAATTCTTCATTCTCAAAATAACCCAAATTTCTAGCCAATGCGGTCACATAGTGACCTCCACAAATGTCACTACTATCCTTTATTCCTGGTGCTCTTCTTGAAAGATATTCGGCTATAATCTAAGCCGCATTTCCGTTCTTGTCTTCCTTCAACAACTTCATAACCCACAGGTCGGGTTGATTGCATTTATCCCGGCTACCCGTCCTGTGTAAAACACCCCAAGCTATTAGTTTCTGCAAAATTTTCATCAACGAGTTTCTTAGCTTGGATGAGTTTCTCCTTGAACAACCTGGATCACCAACACGATTCCAATACTCCGCAATACCATCATAATCATTGTGGTACCGCACTAAGCTCACGAAATGATATTCAAACAATCTATGCTTAACTTCATCTTGCTCATACAATCCAAGAGCAACCGCAAACTCCGGCAAAGTGTAGGCGTGCTCGTTCCCGTAAAGCCTAAACCAAATACATGTATCCCTCACGACATCAACAACCTTCCTTTCAAAATAAAATGTGGAGAAGAACTCCAAACACCACTCATGGTAAACATTCTCATAAATACTGAAAGCTCTCTCCCACGAATAATCCTCAAAAGTATCCCCATCGCCTGGATACACGTTAGACATTCTCAACATATTTCTCAACTCATTTTCACACTCATAATCCGTGAACACATCCCAATCAACCAAACGCGGTTGAGCAATCTTTCGAACCTTTAGCTTTGACAGTCGCTCACGAAAAGCGTGCTTTTCCTCCTTCCTAAGCCTACTAAACTTTAGATTCTCATTACTCCCGGATTAAGAGTATATGTAACTTTACTCTTCGCATTCCTTTTAACATATTTTGTCACTATAGGATTAACACTCGCACGTGATGAACTCGAACTACCTGCAACATAACTCTGTAGAAAACACAATTATTTGTTAGTGTAAGAGCATAAGAACCAAGGCTACATGATTTAGAAGTCAAAAAACTCTATTTAAATTTTTTTCGTTTTTTCATTTACCGAGCCCTCCATCCGATCGGTATTGCCTTCATCCAATCGGATGAAGTAAATTACCCTGCCCAACCGATCGGTTCTGACCCGCAACCGAATCGGTTGGGGCTTTCTGTGAAAAAAAAAATCTCTTTCGACTCCAATAAACTCCTATCAATTCCTACTCTTTCCTATCCTGCATTTGATCAATTATATTGGTTTCTACATATCCCATTCATCCCTAAAACAATCCATAACATATTCATATGATTTCTCAATCAATCCTATCACATAAGAACACTACCAAATCAAAACTCCTCAATTTGTGTTCTAATCAACAATGTACCATCCTAACATCACTAATTAACAACTAAATAACATCTGGGAATCAACAATTGCAACCTAAATCGATTCAAAGTTTTGACCCAATTCAATCCGAAAATTCAATCAATTAATTCTTCCTCAAAACTTAATCAATTAATCTAATTCTTTTTGCAATCTATTCCTCTATCATTTACCCATCTCTTCCAGAAAAAATTACATCTTAATTCGAACTCTATAAAAAATGCCCAAATTTTGACCTAATTCAATAATTCCGAATTAAAACCTAATTAACACAAATTGATGATGTTACTTACTTGTTTAGGTGCCATGGATGATCCTTTAACACTCCTGCAACTCTTAATTATCTCCTAATGGTCGAATTTTTGGACCCAAGCTTGGTGGATTGTGTTTGTGTGTTTTTGTGATTTTTGAAATTCTGAGTTTATATATATCACTCCATCCGATCAGTATTTGATCCAACCGATTCGGATTAAGTTTTTGCAAAAACTTCACTTTTCTACTTGCCAACACTTTATGATACTTGTGAGATCAAGTGGAAATTATTTTTCACTTCAAAAATGCTTTTTCTTATGTAAAAATACTCCACCACACTTAATCTACCAACTTGTTGTCCAAGTCTATCTCTACTAACTCTAAAACAAAACTAACTATAAAAATCTAAACTAAAAACATAACTTCATAAAACTTAATAAAAAGAAACAAGAGTCTTAACTTACTTAAACTAAAATTTAAATGCAACTTTAAAAATACTCAAAATGCATAAAAATTAAAAAAAAAACAAACAAATAACTTGCACAAGTGTTGTGCTTATTCTTCAAACTTGTTCACTTGAATCTTTCATCCTTGGAAATACTCGTGCCTCAAGATATCTTCATTTTGAAACTTCCCGGACAATTTCCGGCTTGTTGTTTGCGTTTTAAATTTCCTTGCAAAGTTTCTTCCATCCGGACAAACTACATCAAACTTCACATGCCAATCTCCGTCTCATTCTTCCTTCTTGTAAACACTAGAACCTTCGGGTCCCCATTCCAAATTCTTTAGTTGGACCGGTAACGATCCAAGAAAATCTGTCAACTTGTTAAAAACAAAAACATTTTTAAAAGGGTTATAGAAAGCCTCCATAGCTAGAGCTCTTTCCATCTCATCTTCAATATCAAAGTAAATTGGAGCAACCGGCCCATATTTAGGCCTCCCTTCTTCATCTCTACCCACTTCAAAACAACCCAAGTGGTCTTCTTCTTCTTCTTCTTCATGAACTTCCTTCACAATCTTTCCTCTAGGTTTAGGATAATACGTATGCTTCAAGATCCCATCATTAATAGTCATAGTACCTCGACCCATATCTATAATAGCTCCATACGTTCTCAAAAAAAGGTCTACCTAACAACAATGGTAACTCCTTATCCACCGGAATGTTAAGCACTAGAAAATTGGCCAAAAAGGCTTGATACCCTATTTGGACTCTAACATTCTTTACTTCTCCCATTACCTTTGCTCGTGAATTATCGGCCATAGTGAGATTATATTGATTAGGTTGAGGGTTTGCAAGTCCTAATCTCTTATACAATGGATACGGCATTACATTCACACTTGACCCCGTGTCGGCCAATGCATACATCGCATCTGTCCCATTCACCTTAATCGGCAACACAAAATTTCCCGGATCGCTCATCTTCTTAGGCAACCCATTCTCAACTATTCTCTCTCTTTCAACCTCATCAAAATTCTTATCTTCTAGCCTAGCCCTTGCCATCATAACTGCATCCAACTTCTTACGATAGGTCATGTAATTATTCAACACATCAATAACTGGCTTCTCCTCCATAAGCTCATTAAACTTCATCTCCAAGTTTTCCAAAATCGCTTCCTTTTGCTCTTTAGTTAATGGTTTAACAATTTGTGGTGATTTGGGTGGTGAATTAGATGAAGAAGAACTTTCATTTAAGGGTTTAGGGTTGGGTAAGTTTGTTAAGTGGTGTTTTCTTTCTATTCGCTTTTCCCATTTTAACAATCTCTCCATTTCCTTCCTTCTCTTCTACCATATCATCCACATCAATCCTCATCTCTCCAAGTGCAAAATCAATCCTACACTTAGTTTTAACCATAACATCTCTACCAAACACAACTTCCGGTTCATCAGCATTCCCATATTCCAAAACAACAAAATCAACTTTGAAAATGTGACCATGAATATTAACACGCACATCTCTCACCATCTTTCTTCCATAATCCTCATAGTCAAGTCGAACGAAACCAAGCTTACCAAGCATATCTTCCGTAATATAGTTGTCACCATACTCCATATTAAGCTGAGCATCCCAAGCTTTTATACCTTCCACCCCACAAGGTGTTGAGTACCTCATGAACGGTGCATCAAACTCCTTAGGTGGTGCTCTTGTGAACACAACAACTCTCTTCTCCTTAGGTAAACAAACCCGGTTTTCTCCAACTTCTTCTTTCTTTTCAACATCAACCTTAACTTCTTCCAAAATATTTTCCAAACGCTCCAATGAATCACCCGAGTCCTTGAACATCTCTTCCAAGTTTCTCAAGTACTCTGACACGTTGCTTAAACTCTCCATTTCACTAAAGCAATTAACAACTATAACATAACTAACAACATGAAAATCCAAACTATTAGCATTAGGGTTAGTCATAATCGAAACATATCAAAAATGAAATCAAATCAAGTAAACAAATAAGTTCAAACTCTCAAAACATCAAAACAACTAAAAAAAAAAAAAAAAAAAAAAACTTTTCCGAGGCATCCATCCGATCGGTTTAACACTCCATCCGATCGGATGGTTGAATCGTAAAAATCAATTTTTCCCAACCGAATCGGATGCGGGCAACATCCGATTGGTTGGATCAACTTTTTTTTTTCTCTAATTTTATTTTAAAACTAAATTAAAACCTTAATATAAAAATTAATTCCTAAAAAAAAACTAATTTTCTAAAAATGAAAAATAAAACATAATTAATAACTTTAATAACCATTAACTAATTAATAACTATTATTAACTAACAAAACTAATAAAAACTCTTGAACTACTTAATCATTAAACATAAAATTAACTACATTAACTACTAAATTTTAATAAAAACATTAAAAGCATTTAAAGCTAATCTAATTACCATTATTAACTATCTAATTAAACTAACACTTAATCATATCAATTACTAACATTAATCTACCATTAATCTAACATTAAAAACTGAAAACAACAAAAACAACAAAAATCAAAAAACTTTTACCGAGACCACCAACCGATCGGATGGAGATCCATCCGATTCGGTTGGTCCCGAACCTTTTTTTTTTACTTTTTCAAAAACCTATAAAACTACCAAGTCTAATAAAAAATAACCAAGTAAAATAACCAGATTAAATAACCAATTCCCCGGCAACGGCGCCAAAAACTTGATGTGTCGAACGTGTTGCAAGTTTTAAAAATTTATAAACACGATTTATCCAATTCTCTAATTAACACATACGAGCAAGTATACTCGTCCGTGATAGTAAAGGTGGGTAAGTCGAGATCGTCCCAAGGGAGTTGGTATTAGAACTTAGTAAAACAAGTTTTTACAAAAAGCAAGTAAAATCCAATCAATCAAAAACATATACTTGTGTGTAATTCCTTAACTAATTGTATAGAGTAATCTACAAAGTTTGGTGTAACTTGTAGTAATGCACAACTTTATATGAATGATTCACAATCAATGGTTTATCTCTTGAAAATCATTTCTAAGAATTCAATCTCCTAGTTAATTCCTTTCGGCCTTTTCAACTATTACGACAATTCTATTAAACTCTTTGTTGTTTGAAAAGCATTTCTTATCTTATGAATTCCTACGAATCCTTTCGGCCCTTTCTCGTGATGAAATCGTTTCCAAATCCATTTTAATGAGTTAATATGGTGCTTGTCACACACCATAGCCCATACTAAATCGTGCACTAACGTTTTGGAATAAAAACATAAAGAAAATCCTTTCGGCCCTTTTTATTCTTTAAAATTGTTTTTACCAACTAATTAAGCAAGATTATATTGTATCTCAACAAACTCATAAAACAAGATATGTTTTCATGCATCAATATAAAATAAGAATACTCTAAAAATTGTCACATCATACACACAAGTATACCAAAAATCACTCCATAACAATTATAATCAAACACAAGTAACAAACCATACTTTCATTCAACTTAAAGTAAAAGTAGTTCATAGTAATTTAAACAAGAGATACCTAGTTTAGGAATTACAAGAACTAGAATTGTGGAACTATAGCAACCACACTCCTCTAATCGCCTATTACTACACGTAAACAACTCCACACTCGAACCACACTATTGAGACTTTAACTCAAAGTTCCTGGACGTTTTTCATAGCAATTACAAGCTTTCGGGCAATGATAATAAGTTAGTAAGGACTTGGTGTAAGCCTTTACTAGGTTTGGGGTGTCACACTTTGTAAACTAGCCTTGTGTCCTATATATAAGTGAAAGAACACTTATCCAACAAGTAAAAACGTCCCTTATGTGTTTAATAAGCAAGAAATGATAAGCCACCATGATTATGGGGCTTAAATTCGTCATTAAATGGAACTTTGTAACAACATCTTCCTCCAACCGATCGGTTCTAGGCTCCAACCGATCGGTTGGAACTCTCGGTAAAATCCATCATCTCCCATCCGAATCGGATGCGGGCTTCATCCGATCGGAAAGGACCTTCTGCCACACACAACTTTTATTTTTTCTTGTCTTTTCTTGTCGCGAGCTTTATCCTTTTTTTTTGGCATTAATTTCTTCCATAGAACTCGATATTTTCTTGATATTTGAACATAGAAATCTTGAGATTATCAAATCCTTGAGTTCTTGTGTGGTTTCTCTCTCGTTTCCATCTCGGGAATCTTCCAATGTGCATAATCACTTCAATTCTTTATCTTTTTGTCATCTTTTCCTGTACTTGGCTACATTAACTTGCATATACACATTTTCACGATTAAGTAACAAATACACACAAATATAACCAAATATAGTGAACAAAACCACTGATAACGCAACTAAAAACATGCTTATTCCGAGTGTTATCAATTAAGCATCCCAATACTTGCTACCAAGAATTGAAATCTACCTACATCAAAAGATTTTGTAAGAAGATCTGCGAAGTTGTGATCAGAATCAATTTTAACCACTTGAATCAACTTTTTCTCATTGCAGTCTCTAATAAAATGATGTCTAGTTTTTATGTGTCTTATTTTAGAGTGTTGCATTGAATTTTTAATTATTCAAATTGTACTACTATTATCAATATATATGACAGTGTTCATGAAATTGTACCCATAGTCAAGAAGTTGATTTTGAAGCCAAAGCACTTAACCACAGCAACTTGCAGCAGCTACATACTCAGCTTCAGTTGTTGAAGTAGCCACAATTGTTTGCTTCTTACACTACCATGAAATGAGTCTACATCCAAGGAATTGACATCCTCCAGTTGTTGACTTTCTGTCCAAGCTTGCACCTGCATAATCACTGTCTGAATATGCTACCAGGTCAAAAGGTGATTCCCTAGAATACCATAGACCTAACCTAGGTTGTGAGACATAAACCTCCTCTTCAATAGTACCATATAAGAAGGCACTCTTGACATCCATTTGATAAACTGTGAAGCCCATAAATGAAGCATAGGCCAAAAATAGTCTAATTGCTTCAATTCTTGCTACTGGAGCAAAAACCTCTTCATAGTCTATACCTTCCTCTTGTGTGTACCCTTGGGCTACAAGTCTAGCCTTGTTTCTTATTACTATGCCCCTTTCATCCCTTTTGTTCCTGAAAACCCATTTAGTGCCAATTACCCTTACACCTTTGGGTAAATCAACTAGCACCCAAACCTTCTGAATTTTAAATTGGAGAAGCTCCTCTTGCATAGCTTCTACCCAGCTTGAATCATCTAAGGCTTTGAGAACATTCTTGGGTTCTGCTTGTGAGAGGAAACATACAAATAAGCAAGAGTTTGCATACTCATGCTGCTTTGATGCATAAAGAGCATCAAGAAGCCCTTGTTGGTCTGAAGACATAAGTTGCTTCCTTATCTTCACAACACACTACACCAGAAATTGGTTATAGGGACTACATTTGTAGTCCCTATAAGCCCCGAATGTAGTCGCTAGAAGCTATAGGGACTCCGGGTAGTCCTTGTATCAATGGTCGGTTTTACTCGGTTGCTAAAGGTTTTAGGGACCACACTTTTTCACTTATAGCAACTACGTTAGTTGACTTGACTTTTCTGACTTTTTGACTTGTTGACTTTTTGACCAATTACTAATTTCAGTGACGCAACATTTAGGGACTACATGTGGTCCCTAATAGTAAGTTGACTATTTGACCAAATTATGTTACGCCTCAGCTTTAGCGACCACAAGTGGTCACTAAAGATTTACTTATAGCGACTAGATCGTGACCTATAGCAACCACGTGTAGTCTCTATAGGTGTCTTTGACCAAAGGGCGTTGTAACCTTTAGGGACCACATGTAGTCCCTAAAAGTTACTGCACCTGTTTCCTCAACAGGCCGCTTTTCCACGTTTTCCCAGGTCTTTCCGACCTATTTCCGCAACCTGTTTTCCAGATTCCAGTTTTTCCAGACTCAACACAAACCAATTCAACACAAACAATAATTTAAACATGCAAATCCCATTCACTACAAGTGTTCAACAAGCAAATCCGAGTTCACTACAAGTGTTCAACGACTTAAAACAATAACTTAAACATGTTCAACGACATAAAACATAAGATGTTCAAAAGCATAGAGTGTCTAACAAACCAGAAATCACAAGTACATCCCCGCCTAGCTACTCATCTTCAGGGGCATCTTCACGGTCTTCATCAACTTCAAACTGATGTGGATCGAGTGGGGCTGGTTGGGTCACCGGAATGTTTGCAGCAATCAACTGTTGGTAGAGCCCCGATAGCTGATCTTGACTCGCCGCAAACGCTCTAGCCCACGCCTCTCGAGAGACTGGTGGTCTGGAGGGGTGGGAATGAACAGAAGATGAGCTGCACCCAGACGATGACCTACGAGACAGCCTCCTACCCCGTCCCGGAAGAAAGCTCCGACTCTCTCCCAAGACCCGGGTCACTATCTCTTTGTCAGTCAAGGAGGGCCCTTCTTGGCCCTCTTGCGGCCTAGTCGCAATCATCTCGTTCTGTAAAGTCACAAAAAAAGTTAATTAATTTCATAGAAATGAAAAATGACTTAGTTGACCCATTTTAACCCAAACGTGTACAAATAAGTAACTTTGTCGTTTATATTACACATATTTCACCCGTTTTAACCCAAATGTATTAAGTTATTTTGAGACTAGATTAAGCAGTATAAGCAAGTAATGAACTGATGTGTAAGTTATTGAGATCCAAATCCTAATAGTTTTCTAGCAAGATTAGATTAAACTAGATTTTGACTATTTAACCTATAACCACTGGATTTTAAGGTTTAACTAAACTACTAAGACGTATATTGACATGTTTCAACAACAAGCAACAACAAACATACACTGGAACACCAATTTATCAGCAAATCCAAACAGTCCTTTATTACACTGATTTTATGAGTTTCAAAGCAACACACTGATTAAGGCCATGAGATATATCCACAAGGTTCTAATATGATGCAGTGAGCTTATAGAAGCATAAAAACACAGACAACATCAATTACCTATGAATCCAAGTTATGCTATATATGGCAGTGAAAATGATATAAATGGCAACCATGAATTATACTGGACAAGCTAGTAATACAAGGCAAGATATCAATTAACATGTACCAAAGAAGCATAAAACAACAAAGATATTCAGCTAATGAGTACTTATACAATAAAAGCTAAAACTAGAGCAGTATGTACAAAAAAATAGATTCACCGGTTCACATCTCAACCAAATAGATCATTATTCAGACTTCGGTAATATTAAGCATGAAAAAGAAGTATGAAAGCTAGAAGGACTTTTTAGTCCAAATAGAAAGTTAAACTAACAAAAAAGATTACAAGATTTTTCAAGTTTTCAACCAAATATTAAGCCGAAAATGTAATATAAACAACAAACAGGTGAAATGTGTTTTTGGTTCTTAGAAAGAATTACTTACATATTGCCCTTCAGCAACCGAGCTGTTCCACTTTCCCTCCTTTGTATGCTTTTTCTTGAATTGCTCAACCAGATCGGGATATGTATCAGTGGCCTCATCATACTGAAAAACACATTTAATGAGTGCATGATAACATTTAATGAAAAAAAAATAACTGAATATATAATAACATTCAAACAAATGTTAATCAGCTTACCTCCTCAAATCGGCTCTGAGCATAGGATTTCGTCCCATGATTCGATGAGTAAACCTGTTTTGCCCTGTTCGTCTTGTTTGAATTAGAACGCTTGAGCCATTTCTCCGATGTCACCATATCACAGTATTTGTGCCAGTTTTCTAATGTCATGTTTTCTGGAGGAAAGTTCCTGATTTTGATTGGCTCAATGTACCCATCGCGTCCCACAAACTCACGTTCGTGGAAGTTGTGCTTCCTGCCTTTGTATCGTGCTTGGAACGAAGCTTTAATCCCTGTCTCGATCTCTGTAGCATGGGGCCCTGTAAGATGCTCTTCCATATCAAAGTAGTGCTGCAATTCAAATAAAATAGTTATGTAATGAATATTGTTTACGAAGTTAACATAGTAGATTTAAGTGTAAAGCTCGACCTTGAGTGTAGGCCATATGGTTGTCTTGTACTTATCTGGTACATCGTCCCACGATACGAAACAAAAAGGAACTTCTCTTTCTATCTCGTTGGCGATTAGGCCCGTGAAATGGCGGTTATTTTCGCCCACAGGTTTAACGGTGCTTTGATCAACAACATCAAATTTGATTGACAGCTTCTTTTTTCCACCATCCTTGAATTTCTTTTTCAGCTCACCGTCCCTGGCCCTCTTCCGGGCCTTTTCGTCTGCAAATTCAAATTTAAATGAACAAATAAACGATACAAGTAATGAGTTTTTACAAAAACAAACAAACTAACAACTATACTAAACTACCAAAATTACCAACTTAATCACTAAAAGAACAATACCACACTTAATATATATGTCAAAAATGAATACAAGAATCTCAAAAAGACAAAAATTTGGCCCACTGGTATGAAAGAGCCACACCAAAAAGGAGCAAATAGGAATCTGAGGTGCACATTGACCCATCAGGTGCATTCAAGCAAAGAAGCAGCAATACCGACTGAACCCATGACCTTTAAACCAAAATAACCCATTATGGAAATACAGCAGAGATAAAAACCAAATATACACAACTGCAGCCATGTTTTGAGCCACTGAACCAAACACCCATTACAGAAAAACTCTACAAGTAATTGTATTCAAATGAATAAAGTCAAATTATAAGTAATGAAATTCAAATTAACTTACTTATGTGGTAGGGGGGAGGCTGCCACGGACGATCATCATCAGGGGGACCATTGTCCCCACCATGCCCTCACCCTTGAACCATTGCCATCTGTAGAAATAAATTGATAACAATTAAAAATAAATTGAAGTTCACAAATATAAAAGTACAAGTACTTGAACAAATTAAATAAGCAATTCGAAACACTACACATATTTGTAAAAACAACTGATAACAATTTCATTCATATTACTGTCTTTACAAATCACTATTTCATATCAATCTGAATCACTATCAGGAGCACTATCAGAATCACTACTAAAATCATGAGGAACATGATTCTCATTTTCATCAATAAAATCATCATCGTCGACGAGAGAACGAGTAGGCTGATATTGAACTTCCGTTGATGGACCAACTCCACTCAAGCTCCTATAATCCAAATCTTCCAAATTAGCTGTCAATGCAAGATCAGATGACATGCTGTCATGAATAACATCTGCATCCACGATGATGTCCTTATCCCAAATCTTTCGATGGTTGACATCTTGGACGACCCTCCAATGATGTGATCTAGAAGGGTCTTCAAGGTAAAATACTTGTCTTGCTTGTGTTGCAAGAATGTACTGTTGATTCCTCCACCAATCATCTCTTGTAGATATACTGGTTATATTATTTTTAGTAACACAAAGTTGGGTACTGCGAGTGTTATTGGTCTTAAACCATTTGCATCGGAACAATACAACTGTGTGAGAGGTTAGATATTGAAGCTCCAAAATTTCTTCCAACACACCATAATACATAGTTTCATCATCCACCCCGGGCGTTGAAACACCGCTGCATTGAGTTGTTAGGCGTTCATCGCGGCTGTGAACCACAAACTTCACACCGTTAACTATACAAGAGGTGTAATAAGTTGCATAATTTGACGGCCCACGTGCCAAAGCGAGGAGTTCAAGACTACACTCGGATGGCTTTTCTGATCGGAGAGTAGAGATCTATGCCAAAGACAAAAATAGATAACGCATTAGTAAAGAATGCGTGGGAGAAAATTTTGTTGGTAAATTATATACATTGAGTTTACCTTGTCGCAAAACCAGGGAGAAAATTTTGTAGGTAAATCATTCTCGGACATGGCAATACGACACTCTCTGTAAATGTTCATGATATTAGTATACTCATCAAAGATATAACTTACGTAGAAGAGTGTTGATATGAAAAGCACGTACGTCTTGTATTTGTCGATTTCATGACTGTTGTCGAGGACATACCATTCTAGTTTCTTTCTAACTTCTTTATCCAACTTTTTTTCAACACCCGCACTTTTTGGCTCACAAACTGATCGGAATACCTGCATCTCGCATGTTGGAGGAGGACCATCATCATTTCTGTCTGGACGATTAAATCTTGTTTGAACACCCTTAAGATAATGTGAACAGAAAGTTAACGCTTCCTCTGCAACATACCCCTCCGCTATGGAACCTTCGGGCTTAGCTTTATTTCGAACATAATTTTTTAACTTTTTCATATACCTTTCAAATGGATACATCCACCTCATGTATACAGGCCCACCTTGAATGGCCTCTTCTGGTAAATGCATGACCAAATGAATCATTATGTCAAAAAAGGCTGGAGGATATATTTGCTCGAAATTGCACAATATACGGATCAATTGTTCTTGGGCTTTCAACAAGTCTGACTCCATTAAACTTCGAGCACAAATCTGCTTAAAGAACGAGCAGAGTTCAATTATTGGTGTTGCAATACTCGGGTCCAAGAACGCTTGAGCTCCAACGGGAAGCAACCGCTGAATCATTATATGACAGTCATGAGACTTCATGCCTGTTATGTTGTTATCATTGTCGGTTACTTTTGAGTTGAAGTTTGATCCGAATCCATCAGGTAGTTTAACTCCTTTAACGAATTCACAAAACTTTCTTCTCTTTTCAGGTGTGAAAGAGTACATGGGGTGAGGCTTTAAGAACTTCCCGTTGCCTTTATTTGTGAGCCACAACTCCTTTCGAATCTTCAAGTCTTGTAAGTCTTGTCTTGCCTTGTTAGTGTCTTTGGACTTGTCATTCATTAACAATGTACCCAGCAAACTCTCGCATACATTTTTTTCGATATGCATGACATCCAAATTGTGTTTTAGTGCAAGACTTGACCAATACGGAAGCTCGAAGAAAATCGACCGTTTACTCCAATTCCTTTCTACGAGGGGACGTTTTCTCTTCACACCCCCATGACTCGGATGTTTACCCGGAGTATGTGTCGGCACTTTAGCAAGTTGTTCTAAGATTTGAGCACTATCGAGTTTGCGTGGAGCTGGATTCTCCTCGGTCTTACCATTGAAGGTCTTCTTCCACCTCCAACGATGATCCATGGGTAGGAATCTTCTATGACCCACATAAGCGGTTTTCCCATTTACACGAGTAGATGGAGTCTCATCATTACATGTAGGGCAGGCAAAGTAGCCTTGACCACTCCAACCAGACAAACTACTGCGGGCTGGAAAATCATTAATGGTCCATAAAAGCATTGCTCTCATTCTGAACTCAGTGTTTGTAGCAACGTCTAATGTCTTTTTTCCTGGCTTCTTCCATAATTCCTTCAACTCCTTAACCAAAGGCTGCAAGTAAACATCAATGTCCTTACCAGGTGATTTAGGGCCAGGAATTAACAATGTCAACATGAAAGAAGACTCTTTCATACATATCCACGGAGGGGTATTATATGTTGTCAATATGACAGGCCACATACTGTAAGACTGACTCAAGTTGCCAAACGGATTGAAACCATCAGCAGCCAACCCTAGTCGGACGTTTCTAGGTTCTTCTGCAAAGTCTGCATTCTTCTTATCAAACTCTTTCCATGTTTTACCATCAACCGGGTGGCCCATCTTACCATCTTCAGTACATTGTCCAGTAGCATGCCATGTCATATGTTTTGCGGTGTGTAAAGAGCCGTACATACGCTTTAGCCTAGGAAGCAAAGGAAAGTAACGCAACACTTTGTTAGGAACTTTCTTTCCCGTTGTGTCTTTGTCTTTCCATCTACTCGCCTTGCAGATTGGACAATTTTCCAAATTTTTGTTCTCGTCCCCCCAAAACAAACAACAGTCATTCACACAAGCATGTATCGATTCGTACCCTAACCCGACTTTTGCCATCGCCTTCTTAGCTTCATAGTGTGACTGGGGGATTTTGGCTCCTGTTGGGAAACATTTTAGAAGAAATTCCATTGTTTGGTTAAATGAAATATCAGTCCATTTATGAAAGACCTTGAGGTGCAACATCTTTGCCAAAAAGTCTAGCGAAGACATCCAAGTACAACCCGGGAATAACTCTTCATTGGCCATTTCAAACAACGCTTCCAGATTGTCTTTTGTAGGACCCACATCTTCTGGAGGCTCGTTACTTGTCGACCCATTGTTGTGGTCTATGTAATTGTTCTGCCTACGAATATCGCGAAGGACATTGATCATATCATTTGTCTCATCTACTACCGGTGGTGGAGCAATAATCTTGCTTTCACCGTGATATTCCCAAACATCATAATACTTGCTAAACCCGTTATTATGTATGTGACGCTTAATATCAGTGAGTGTATGCTTAGTCATGTTATCACACGTCCGACATGGGCAACAACATAAGCCCCGACCATTTACGTGTTCTTTACACCTCTCAATGAAGGCGTTAAGACCAAGTTTAAACTCATCGGTATTACGATTTAAACCTTCCCTAGTCCAATCCTTATCAATCAACATAACTGCTCGTGTGGTGTGGTGTGTTGTGGTTGTGGTTTTGATGGTGAGTGGTAGTGGTTTTGATGGTGAGTGGTTGTGGTTTTGATGGTGAGTGGTAGTGGTTTTGATGGTTATGCTGATTTTACATACGTTCTGATATTTGGTTGCAGATCCGGCTGACAGAGGCTCAACAAGAAAAAGCAGGGAATGATTTGAAACCTGAACAATTGGAAAAGGTTGCTAAATTAGACGATTGGCGAAAAGAATTGAAGCTCTTGGAGGACAAAATGGCTTTTTGGAAGCTCTATAAAATCAGCTTTTACGGTTTTATTAGGATTAGCATTGTAGTTTTTCATTTCTGATTAAATATGCTTCACATTTGATACTAGTCTGTCCAGATTTAGAATTTTAAATGAAAAAATTCGGAAAATGTCTTTAAGATTGGCAAATTATTCAAGTTTTTTTTTTAGCTCTTTGTACCTTATATGAATGTTTAGATATGAATACCTGTTGTAAATTGTCCAGTGTTCTAAAAAGATGATTGCGTAATGTAATCAATTTTATTAATGTCTAAGATCACGATGATAAAATAACTTAAATGCCTCAATATTCACTAAAAATAATCATCAATAACTCATCTTACACCATAAGGGCATAAGCCTTTTGGACTGTTATGTAGCAAACTGCATATAATTGACTTTCAAATCCCATATGTTACAGAGATAAAAAGAAGGACTCATCCGCATAAAGTGTCAATAAACATAAACTATAATTGACTTTCAAATCCTTATCAAATTAAAAATAAACCTTTACACCAAATTAAAAATAAACCAAAACCATAAACCTTTACACCAAATTCTAACCTTTCACTATTTGTGTGGTCGGTCGGGAAGACGGAAACAACATCAGCGGCGATGGTGGTGGGTCGGACAGCAGCAGCAGGAGAACGGTGAGTGGCGGTGGTTTTGATGGTGAATGTGGCGGTGGTTTAGATGGTTATTTGAATAAATGTGGCGGTGGTTTTGATGGTGAATGTGGCGGTGGTTTAGATGGTTATGTGAATAAATGAGTGGTTTTGGTGAGAGTTGCATAAGTCTTGAGTGGTTAATGAGCCCTTCAATTTGGTACTAAAACTTATAGGGACCACATTTAGACCTATAGAGACTACATGTAGTCTCTACATGTCTAGCGGGAAAACGAAAACACTTGGGCGCCTTTTTTGAGTTTCATGAAAATTTTATAGGGACCACAATTTGATACTATAGCGACTACATGTAGTTTCTATAGGCTTTTCCAATTCTTTTTCCCAAAATGCTTTTCATATATAATAAATAAATTAACAAATACAAAAATTAAAAAATATATTTAAGAAAAATAGTGATTTATACCACAAATGTTATATAAAAAAAACGTAAATAAATCGAACGGTGTTAACCCACAACAATGTTTGTTCACAACATTAGCGTTTTACGTTTTCATTTGGCTCGCAACTTTCCCGCATAAAGAATTGGCGAGGAAACTATCATCCTCACAAACTCTTATCCTCAACCTCACAACATCTAATCTTCACGCCAATTTCACAAACTAAGATGCAGCGAAATAATCATTTTAGGTGCTCTTGTGAAAAAGGAGATATACTGCTAAGAAAATCACATCGGCCCGATACCTATGGTAGAACTTATTATGTGTGTCCTCTTTCAAATGTGAACAATCATACGTTTCTTATTTACGTAAATATATAAATAATTAGGTTGTTAAAAATAAAATTCTTATGATTTGGTTATACATGAGATGTTAAACGAATAAGCCGAGATAATATGGTTATACATGAGATGTTAAACGAATGAGCCGATATGCATAACATGTTAAACGGACACGTCGACGACAATAACACTAATTGTTAAACGAACGAGTCGAGATGCTATGGTTATACACGAGATGTTAAACGAACGAGTCGAGATGCTATGGTTATACACGAGATGTTAAACGAACGAGTCGAGATGCTATGGTTAAACACGAGATGTTAAACGAACGAGCCGAGATGATATTGTTTATTTAAAGCACGTTGGACGACATCAGTTTTCACAACAACAACAACATTTTATTAAACAACAACAACAACAACAATAACACAAACAACAACAACAACAACAACAACAACAACAACAACAACAACAACAACAACAACAACAACAACAGCAACAACAACAATAACAGCAACAACAACATCAACAACAACAACATTACATACGAAGATTTTCCATTTCACCTAACAGGTCACGGAGTATTGCATCCGACTGACATGCGTGGTCGTGGCTGTCGGGATTCGTTGCCATTTCAAGTCTTGCCTGGAGCATCCTTACTCTTGCCTCTAGCACCTGTTTTTGTGCCTCCAGCATGTTTATCCTAAGATCTTTTTCATGACAGTTTGAGCACACAGAACCGCTTGATGTTGAAGCAGAAGCAGTTACTCGTAACTGTTCATCAAAATCACTCTTCCAAGTAAAATATCCACATCCATGATCTTTTTCTCTTGGCTGTTACATAAATAATGAAATTATATGATTGTTTGTATATTTACAAAAATAAGAAATGTATAATTGTTCACCTTCGAAAGAGGACATGCATAATATTCCCATCCAAATGTATCTGGTTTATGTGATGTTCTTTTTTTTATATTTCCTGCTCCACAATTACACAAAAAAGGATTATATCGTTGCATCTCAGGTTGAGGTTGAGTAGTTTTTAGGATAAGAGGTTGTGAGGATAAGATGTTGGTAGCTTTTGTGAGGTTGTGAGGATAAGTTTTTTGGATAAAGTGTATATAAGAGCAGATCTGCTAGCTTTTGGATAAAGTGAGGATAAGCTTTTGTGAGGTTGTGAGGATAAGTTTTGTGAGGATAAGTTTTTTGTGAGGCTCGTTCGTTTAACATCTCGTGTATAAAGTACTACTCGTTCGTTTAACATCTCGCGTATAACAATATCATCTCCGCTCGTTCGTTTAACATCTCGTGTATAACCATATCATCTCCGCTCGTTCGTTTAACATCTCGTGTACAACCATATCATCTCGGCTCGTTCGTTTAACATCTCGTGTATAACCATATCATCTCGCCTCGTTCGTTTAACATCTCGTGTATAACCATATCATCTCGGCTCGTTCGTTTAACATCTCGTGTATAACCATATCATCTCGGCTCGTTCGTTTAACATCTCGTGTATAACCATAGCATCTCGAATCGTTCGTTTAACATCTCGTGTATAACAATATCATCTCAGCTCGTTCGTTTAACATCTTGTGTATAACCATATCATCTCCGCTCGTTCGTTTAACATCTCGTGTATAAAGTACTACTCGTTCGTTTAACATCTCGCGTATAACAATATCATCTCCGCTCGTTCGTTTAACATCTCGTGTATAACCATATCATCTCCGCTCGTTCGTTTAACATCTCGTGTACAACCATATCATCTCGGCTCGTTCGTTTAACATCTCATGTATAACCATATCATCTCGCCTCGTTCGTTTAACATCTCGTGTATAACCATATCATCTCGGCTCGTTCGTTTAACATCTCGTGTATAACCATATCATCTCGGCTCGTTCGTTTAACATCTCGTGTATAACCATAGCATCTCGAATCGTTCGTTTAACATCTCGTGTATAACAATATCATCTCAGCTCGTTCGTTTAACATCTTGTGTATAACCATATCATCTCCGCTCGTTCGTTTAACATCTCGTTTAGTGCGAACAGAACGAAACGCGCTAACGTTTTTAACGAACGTTGTTGTGGTTTAAGCCCGTCCAGTTAACTTACGTTTTTTTATAATTAAATATTTATAAAATAATTTTAATTAATTTAGATCATTCTTAATAAATTAAAAATAAATTAAATTTTCGTTTATGTTTAGGGACTACATGTAGTCCCTAAAGGTTTTGCGCCAAACCTTCCCACCAACAACAATGTAAAAATTTTCAATAATCAAAATTTTTTCGTAGTCCCCTTACTTTTAGCAACTACATGTAGTCCCTATAAGTTTGGCGCTAAATCTTCCCGCCAACAAAAATGTAAAAATTTTTAATAAACAAATTTTTTTCGTAGTCACCTTTACTTATAGGGACAACAGGTAGTCGCTAGAAGTTTGGGTTAAAGTTAGACTTTAATCCTTGACTTTTTTGGATGGTCACTAAACATTTAGAGACTACATGTAGTCCCTATAAGTTTGAGTCAAAGCTACAAGTTTTCGTTGATTCTTTTTTTGTCGTGTAGCGGAATTATAGTGACTACGTGTGGTCCCTATAAATTTACATGTAGTCCCTAAAAATTATGGTCAAAGATCGGAGCAACTTAGTTGAAAATTTCGTCTCCACTTTTATAGTGACTACGTGTAGTCCCTATAGGTGGGTTTATAGGGACCACAATCTGTAGTCCCTAGAAGTCTTGGTAGCGAGATCTCTAAATTGGTGTAGTGCCAGATTGTACATCACCAATCACATTTTCCAGGGAGTGGACTTTGTGAATCCTTGTGTGTGGGGTAGTAGGAACATGATAGTTAGGTGGGAGATTGTTGAAATCCACCTCATCTTCTGAGAAATCTACTTCATTTGAGTCTGATGGGCCAGCAGTAGAAACATTTGGCCTAGCAGTAGAAACATTTGGCCTAGCAGTATCAAGTTGGGTTTCAGCAGTACTATCATCAATAGTACTGTTAACTTGATTCTCTTGTTCCTCAGTTCCATCTTCCTTGTTTTCACCTTCAATCCCTTCTTTAGCTTCATCAGAAGAAGGTTCATGATTCATTGAAGTTGAATCCACACTTGTCCATATTGGCATCAACACATAATCTTGATCGTTCTCTTTTCCTAACCCTGCCTCATTTGTTGCATTATCAGCTTCTGAACCTGAAAAATCATTAGTTTCTGCAACAATAGGCACATAATTTGTAAAACCCGAAAGTTATCATAATATGAATTGACAATAATGCCCTCGAATTAAAATTTTGAGAACTTAAGAAACCATATGAGTAAAACAAATTATATTTAACTTAAGGTACATTATATATAAAAAACTACCTAAAAATTTAACTACTTAACTAAATACTCTTATGCTAATCAAAAATAAAAATGTCCTAACCAAGACTTGTACAAAAGAAACGCCTAATCCATGAACGCTAACTAGGATTATGACTAAGTTCGTTGTGTAACAAATAACTTGATAAAAGGCCCAAATCCCTCCTAATTAGGACCCATTTTTGGTCCATTAAATCCCTCCCAAAGATAACACACGGTTTTCCTTTTCTTGGCATAACCGATTATCACAAAAAAACTAGCAACCCTAGTTTCTCTCTAACAAAAACCCTCGGCTCTCTTTCCCTTGTTCTTTGCTGCTGCTGTCGATCCTCAAAACCACCAAAGGAGGCTTGATTCTTGTTCCATTTTTGTGTCATCCATCATAAGGTAAACATGTTGTACTTGTATCAAATCCATGCGAATTGATTTTAGCAAAAACCCTAATCGACACTTGTTTCTTGTTTTCTGCCGAGCGTACCAAGAAGAAAGAAGGAGGAAAATCGTGGGTGCCTTGATCTTTTGTGTTCGTGTTATTCGTTTGGTCTTCAATGGTATTCATACCACTCATCTTGATCAATCCTTATTCGAATTTATAGTGTTCTAATCGTTATAACAATCAAAAGATAATAAGAACAAGATGTCACATAAAATCATAAAAAGAAAACCCTAAAATCTATGATATGCAATTCGATCCTGGTGTGTGTGATGGTTTTAATTCGTTTTGATTACGTTAAGACCCATGATATTTGACCTAAATATGTTATGGACTCACCTAAAATCGTTGGTGTCAAGAACTAATGAATAGAATGACTAAAACCCTAAATTACACATATTTCTGTGATGACTGCTTCTGAGCTGGATTTTTATTCGACTTTAACCGGATATAACTAAATGATATGAACATATATTTTGGTGTTTTAAGAGTCTAAAACTAAGTTCAATAAAATGGCTACCTGGGAAAATTTAGTTTGTAATTTTTAGAGGCCTGGAAGGTTACTTTTTGATTTTTAGAAAATTATGTGTCTGATCGGATTTGTGAGTCTGGAAAATCAGTCCGGGTTTTTGAATTTTAGTTTCCAAACCGTGTCGAATTAGGAGGTCTCCTTTGAACTGGGTAATATTTAGGATGTCTATTACTTCCTGGAATTTTTGTAGATTTTTTTGAATTTTTCTTAAAAGGTTTCTAATTAATAACTTTTCGTATAGCAAAATTAATCAGAAATCTGGACGAGTTGGTTTAAGTGAATTTTAATCCATAGCTATGTTACTTAATAAAATCTGGAAAAATTAGATAAAATACTTAAGACATTAAAGTATCTCTGGGAATTTTTGGGGAATTCATTTCTGAGTTCTTATATAATTTCCGATTTATAGAAAACTTAACAATTTCAAGCTTAAAACTGTTAGAACTGGATGAAAAGTATAAAAAGGGTTTTGAAAGGTGTTTCGTGTTATTTTAAAGAATAAAGGGACTAAATGTGTAATTTTATGAAACTTGAGGGTTTGATTCGTGCCCCACTTATATTTGAGAGTATAATCTGTAATTTAGTAAAAATGAGGGTTAGTTGTGTAATGATGAACATAATAAAGGTTGAAGTGTAATTTGTATAATTATAAGGTTTATTTTGTGATTTTGGTAAATCAAGGGTGTAATGTGTAAACTATGAAACTTAAAGGACGGGAGATGTGATTCTGAGTAAATGATGTACTTAAATTAGTAGTTTGCAATATTTTCATTCAAGACCCTTAACTTTGGGATGTTGCAGTTAAAAACCCTAACTTATGGAAACATGTCATAGTTAACCTTGAACTTATGAAAAAGGCATTTTGAACCTTAACCTACTAACATGGTCATCTTTAATAAGTTGATAATCAGGAATGATAATAACTAAAGTTACTGAATGTGTAAAGTTACTTAAGATAGAGAGAAACTAAAATGAAACCTTATGATTAAGAAACTATGAAATCATAAAGCTATGAAACTTATAAGTACAATTATAATTCATGTAGATTCACTGAAGCGGGAGTAATCCGGTGTTTTGTGATCTGCCTTTGGTTTGTTTTTTCTATCGGATAAGGTACAGATACTCTGCCTTTTCAGTAAGGGTTCTTATATTCTATACATTGATTTTGAGTTATGATTCAGTTAAGATTTCCCAAGCCATTGCTATGTTCCCTTTGAGTGAACCTTTGATATTCCTCTTGATTATGATCTGAGCTTCGTTTATCTGACCTATGCCTTGCCAAGTTGCTCTAAAGTTCTGAACTATCTTTGTGAGAAATTAAGACTTTGGAATGATTTGTTAAACTAAGGATTTTTGAAATGGTTTACTAAACTAAGGTTTTGAACTACTTGTTTTGAACTATCTTTTACGAAGGTTATTTTAATGACTATCTTTATGAAACCAATTTAAAGACCATTTTAATTAAATACCTTGATTAAGCTTTCTAAAATGAATCTTTTGAATAAAGACTTTGAAGATGGACCTTTGATAAAGACTTTGAACTTTAATTAAGATCCCCTTTGTTTTTAAAACTATGATATGAACTTTGGAAGACCTTGGTGAACCACACTATTATGAACTATTCGATATGAACCCTTTTCTATGGACCTTGTGATATGACTTTGAGATGCACCTTTTGATATATGATCTTTTGTGATGACTTTGAGACCTGACTCTTAGTTTGATACCCGAGCCAAATTTCTGTGTACCTAGCCAGGAAGGTAACCTGGCCATGTCTGTGATGCACCACTGGCATGACTCCCGTGTGGGGAGTGATTTCTCACACCGTCCCTTTTATGATTATCTACCATGGCTACTATGATTTTGGGATGACTTTGAGTTTGGGGGCGTATGGGTTGCAATCCTAGGCATGTCTTGTTTAGTGGATTTAACTATGACTTTGAGTATGACTTTGAGGTGACTGGTGCTGTGTGCAATACACGCCTTTCACACCCCTGGGAGCTGATCACTCCACTATTATGATACATGAGGACACCCCTCATATTATCTGGTTGCCTAAGAGGTATCCCCTCTGATTGCGAGATTGTGACTTTGAGCTTACGACTTGGAGATTATGATGTTGAGATTATGACTTTGAGTTTCTGGGCTCGTGGTAGATGACTATCCTATTTTTCCTTTATTACTCTTTTGCTTTGATTATACCTTATGACATTCCCAGTACTTCACTATATTCTGTTTCGTTATCTTTGCTTGTATTATGTATCTGTTCACTGAGCTTTGTAAGCTCAGCCGCACGTTTTCTTTTCGTGTGCGGCAGGTTTTAGTTTGAAGATGGGTATGAGTGAAGAGACTTTTGGACTTAGAAGACTTGATAATTATTTTGGCCTAGAGACGATTGGAAGTTACCACATTGTTAGAATTTGTATTTGCTTTTGTAACCTTGTAATTTCAGTATTTCTTCTATAACCTTTGAGAATCTTTGTATTACTTTTGAATGTATGCTTTGTTATATCTGATATGAAACCATTTGCGTGACATCTTTACCCTTGTCGGGTTGGGGTGTTACATAATTAATTGATTGGGTAAGAGTCTCAAGATCAAATAGCCATTTGGGACCTTCACCTGCTACATTGGATTTGTTTTCTATAAATTCCACATGCAGGTTTTCCTCAACTCTTCTAGTTCTTGAATTGTATACTCTAAATGCTTTGTTATTGAGAGAATATCCAACCAAGAATCCTTCATCTGCTTTACCATCAAATTTTCCTAGATGGTCTAAGGTATTCAGAATTGTCACATGACATCCAAAAGGTCTAAGAAATCCTATTGCAGGAGTTCTACCTCTAAAAAGCTCATAGGATGTCTTATTGTGAGACTTAACAACCAAAACCCTGTTCTAGACATAGCAAGCAGTACTAACTGCTTCAGCCCAAAAAGTGATAGGCAACTTAGATTTAGCTAACATGGTTATAACAGCTTCTATGAGTGTCCTATTTCTCCTTTCAGCAACTCCATTCTGCTAAGGAGTTCTAGCAACACTAAATTCTCTTCTAATACATTTTTCTTTGCAGAAATCATCCATAACTCTATTCTTAAACTCTGTCCCATTATCACATCTAATGACTTTTACTTTCTTGTCTACTAAGTTTTCTATTTCTGTAATGAATGTCTTAAGAATGCTAGATGTCTCATTCTTAGAACTTAAAAAGAAAACCCATGTAAACCTGCTATAGTCATCAGTAATAACTAGACAAAATCTTTTATGCTTTATACTACTCACAGAAGTAGGACCAAATAAGTCCATATGAAGCATAAACAATGATTGATCAATAGAGTTAAAAATCTTGGGCTTACAAGTGGCTTTATGTTGTTTGCCTTTAAGACAAGCAACGCATGTTTGGTCATTTTCAAATCTTTTCTGAGGCAACCCTCTTACCAAACCATCTTTGACAAGTTTATTTATGGTTTTGAAATTAATGTGACCAAGCCTCCTATGCCATTTCATAGATTAATCCAATGTGGCCTTTGCAACAAGACAAGTAAGAGCCTCTTTAGGAACAATCTTCTTCATATCAACACTGTACATGTTGCCCTTTCTTGGAATTTTAAGAAGTACTTGACTTTCATCAGGCATCTTAAAATTAGAAGAAAGCACAAGACATTCAGTGTCAGTAAAAAGAACTTTGCTCTTTTTGTCACACATTTGTGAGACACTAAATAGGTTATACTTAAGCTCTTGCACATGGTACACATCTTCAAAATCCAATTTACCGGTTTTAAGAGTACCTTTACCAGTAATTCTTCCTCCTATTCCTCCACCAAAGGTAACATATCCTCCATCCAATGATTAAAAGTATAAAAGATAAGACATGTTGCCTGTCATGTGCCTTGAACACCCACTATCTGAATATCCTTGATCTTCATCATCTGCTTGTGAATGTCCCTGCACATAATTAAGGAAATTAGTTTCCTTGGGGAACCCAAGCCATTACTGACTTGAGTTTGCCTCGTGCATCAATGTAATTAAATCTTTTGAGAACAGTTGATGCACCATTGGATTTAAGAGGTCTCCAAATCCAACATGCTGAGGGCTTAATAGCATTAGCCCTCTTTTCCCTAGCAGCAGTATGAACTGCTTGCCTAGCAGTATGAGCTGCTGGCTTTGCAATTGTAACCTTTGGTTTCCAAATTTGTTTTAGTACCACTGCTATTGTTGGAAAAGGCCTTTTAGTAGTTATTGGTGCATGTTTGAAAGTCGTTTTTGCACTTTGGACTACTGGTTTTGGGTAAACAGATTTAAATGGTCTAGCAGTAGTAACTGCTTGTCTAGCAGTAGTAACTTGTTTTGGGCCAGACTTTAATGAAACCGCTCTGGGTGTTATTCTTGTAAAATTAGAGTGACTTTTAGTTGTATGCCTTTTTAAATTCACCCTTTGGTTTGAATACCCAGATACCCTTAGGTTGTAAAAGGCTGCAAGATGGTCAAAATCTCCAAAAACGAAATAAGCTTTGTTATAAAAGACAAAGTCATCACCTAGTTGGTGAGACTTGAGGTCATTCTAATTCCTTTGGTTACCTCTGGGCTTGTTTGTGGTTCTATATTATTCACAATATCTTACTGGTTGCCTAACATGTTTAACATTTGTTTTAGGCTTAACAGTATCATTCTTGATCACCTTAGGAACACTTGTTCCTTTTGCCTTAACAACATCAGGTTTAGACATAACCTGATCTTCCTTATCATCATCAGATGTCCAGTCCTCAATGATTGGACCATCTGATTTCCTACCAGAGGACACCTTGTCCTCAGGAAGTGAAGTATTACTTACACTCTCACTTACTTTTATAGGTTCATCAACAACTACATTTGCTTTTGGCTGAACACCATATTCTAATATAGGTTGTTGAAATTCAGACAAGCCTGTGTGTTCTAGGTCTATCCCTGGGGGTGCAGGGATTCCTCTATAAGGAGGTGGAACATTCTTATATCCTAACCCAGACTTTGCTTTGTTGATCACTTGACATTCAATTATTTTGCTTACACCCTTAGAGGCATAGTCTAATGTTTCTACACTTAATTGAATGTTTTCACTTTTCTTTTTAAGCCTATCATACTCAGTTCTTAAAAAGCTAATTTCAGCATCTTTAAAAAATAAGTCTTGTTTAAGAAGACCTTTATCATCAGAAAAAGTATCTTCATTGTTCTTATATTGTATGATCTGCTTCTCTAGGGTAGCTAAATGTAACACCCCGAAAATCTGATTTAGCGGAAGCATACATGTTTGGGTGCTACTAAATTGGTATCACAACACAAAGTATAAAGAATGGTTTTAACTCAACCATTTAAAATAGATTTCATATTCAAAAGTGATTTGTTTACAACATTTCAAAAATGGTGCGAAAATATAAGCCCATAAAAGATTTCAAGTGGTCCCAAATGCATCAGAGTCTTCTATGACCATGCCATGCCATACCAAAAGCCTTCATAACTAGATTATCGCCTTAAACCTGAAAATACATGCTAAAAAGTGTCAACACGAGGTTGGTGAGTTCATAGATTTGTAATAAAGCAGTAAAAATACTGTGAGTTCCATAAGAGTTTTGTGACCATTGTGTCGCTCACAATGTCCTGAAAATAGTGTTTACCTTCAAGTAAAGTTTGTGATGTGGACCAAGTGTAGGGTATGCAACCCAAAATAAAATAGTTTATTACGCTAGCTCTAAGTTCATGTAACCGAAGCTATAACAGTGTGCATGCTCTAGAAGCATGTTAAATACAAAGGCCCGGCAAGTGTTTATCCCAGACACTTGTGTTTCGACATGGTATACGTTCGTTTGCCTATCCGGTCAACCCGAACGGGGACGTTACTCCCAATAGATCTATTTATAACATTCGCGCTTCCCAGCAGGAATTGACGGTTCATGAGTTGGGAAAATTTGGGACATAATAGTGCTTAGGCTAATCCGCGTAATAGTTTGATAACAACAGTGTTGGTCCATAAAATAGTTTTGCATGTTTCTCACCCCGATTGTAAAACAAGTTCAAATAGAGTGGGGTTACATATCAGTCAATCACATAATGCTTTCAAATAACCAATTCAAATAATTCAGCTCAACAGTCAGATATTGAGTAAACAGTTTGCAGATTTCAAATAAACAATCATTGAGTTTAGTTAAAATGAGCATGTATTCTCCCCCAATAACAGTTTTAAAAAAACCAGTAAAAGTAGGGGCCATGAACTCACCTTAGCTTGCAGCAACGTAAAATATCACAATAGTCACAACTGGCATCAAGAGCAATACATAACGATATCGAGGGTACAGGCACAACGGTGCCGAATCGGCACAACCTAATATATATAGTTATCTCAGAATACGTCTCGCAAAATAAAGAGTTTTGAAAAGACAAGCATTTTAGTTTTCGTGGATTACTTGTATCAAAGTTTGTAAAAAGTTTAGCGTTAACGTTTCGTGTGGTGGTAAGGCAGCACAGACTCAAGAATACTCACGCCAAAAATGGGATAGAACATCGATACTGTCAAGAAATGTACGGGTGAGAACTTGAGTCGAGAAAGGAATGACAAACGAAGTCAAGGAAAAATAGTGACCAAGGGAAGTGTCAACAATTAAGTCAATTAATACGGTTTCGGTGTTCGCCCAATAATCCCAAGTAGTTCAGAAATACATTCGTGTTTCATTAACAATGACAAGTTGGATTTACAATTCAACAATAAGAGTTTACAATTAACTAATACCATTCGTCATTTGACAAATTTATAATAAAAGTGTTTTTGAAAATACAATCTTTGTAAAACCTTGTGGAGGCATATAGTTTAATTAAATAGTTAAGTTCAAGTTAAACATCTAGTTATGCATATAACGTCAAGAGATTTTATTTTGCCTTCTAGTTAGTTTAAGAAAATGTGAACTTATGAGAAAGTTTTCTACTTGTTCGTATATAACCTCCCAAGTTGCATAGTATTTAATTAAACTATGTTTTCTATATATGGCTTAGGTGGTCTATTTGCTAAATAATCCGTTTTAGTAATTTGTCCAATGACCCGAGCCCTAATCCGTTATATTCTATCCGTATTCAAGTATCGATCTCAAGAGAAATCGAAACGTTGTCAATATTTCCGCGTTAGTCAAGTTTTCCCGTAACCGAAAATATATTTATCGCGTGTTATATGTACTTGACAAAATATGAAATACGTATTTTTGGACTTTTAAGACAAACTTTTTATTGGGCTTTGGCCCTATTAAAACACCAAATGCATCCTAGTATAATGAGTTTTTTTTTGGCCCAACACAAAAACAAGTTTTAATTCATGAGATTGACTGTTTTTAAGCACGTATCACAATGCATTAACCTAATATCTGTATTTTTACATATGGTGATTTAACTAAGATGTGACTAACTTATATATAGTCGCTAGCAGAAAAATATAAGAGTTGCATAAAATTATACGCTTAGTAAGCTAAACTGGTTGATCAAAACGAATAATTTTTAAGTAACATGGCAAAAAGAGTTTGGTTGGCTAGCTTGCAAGTATCTTTTTAGGTTTTAAAGGTATTGATTAACATCATCATACATCTGATCGGCCAATGGCTAAGACTATACTAATTAGCATCTATTGCAAAATTATAAAAGATAATCCACAAATATCAGTTCTTAATCATCAAGTGAGCAAAGCAGATGCCCAAAAAAATGGAGAACAATGAATGAACAGCTTGTCAATTTCTATTAAGAATGCATAGAGAGACTGAGAACTAAAATGCCCAAAGTTAACTGGGGGATGATGATGTGGGTTTCTCGATGTAACCCAAAGACTAGAATGAGAGCAACGAGCTAAGACAAACATCAACAACAACATAATCGATATCAATCACGAAAAAAAAATTCCTGGACCTGTGGTCACTCGTACCCAAACCAAATCAAAGTTGTAACTAAAACCAAACTACCATGACAACATCAAAAACAATAATGAGGGTTCGATATGAGTTTGATCCGTAGTCAAAGGGGGTCTGACCCGACAACGAAAACAGATCCAAGACCAAATAAATAGATAAGCAATTCGACATCGAAACCATAGTCGACTATAACTCGAATCGAATCCAAAGCAATCACACAAACACCATTCCCATTCAAGATTACCACACGAAATCAGTTTAAAATGTCTTAAAATCCATTATTAATCCACGAAAATTATTAGCTCTTATATGTGTATAATCGGTTAAACAAGAAAATACATAAATGTGGGTTTCGCGATTTACCATTTCGAGAAACAAAAGGGAGATGAGGCGGTGACGTTGGTGGTGGAGGTGGTCATAGCCGTGGTGGCGCCCTCGAACCAAACAGGCTCAAACACAACTCAAACTCAAACAAGACCCTAGCTTTGACCTCTTTTCCTTGATCTACATGTGTACGACACGAATTTGACTCGCCGGGAGTTGGCCGAAAAACAGGGCGGCTGCTGAAACCCTAAGGAGGTGTGAATGATTATGGGATTTGAGTGTGTCCCATCCTGTTGCGTTGTACCGATTAAAAAGAAAAAAAAAGAAGTAACTCTGACCATGGCTTTCTTGGTGTTGTCTTGTGAAGAGATTAGTTGGAGAAAGGTCACCATCTTTAGGCAGACGCGTGATCTGTTTTTGTGAGGACCAGGGTGACGTTGAAGGTTATCAGAAGAAGTAGATGGGGAAGGAGATGGAGCGGCTGGTTATAATGGAAAAGGGAGATGATGAAATTGATGTGTCCTCTCATGTGGTTCGAATGGATTAAAAAGAATGAAAAAGGATAGCTTTGACCTGGCTTTCTCGGCGTGCTTCTCATGAAGAGACCATCCTAGGAAAGATTACAATTAAGATGGTGATGTAGGCCTGAGGTTGGTACCAGTGATGCGCAGAGAAGAGAAACAAAATAAGGAAGAAGATAATATAAGTAGGGTATGGGTTTTTGAGTTTATTAAAAGAATATAGATTTTATTTTATTGATACCTGATGTTTTAATCTTTTATGAATTAAGCTACTAAAGATTAACCACTAATTAACCTAGATCTAGAGAGGGAAAGTTAGAGAGAGAAAGAGATGGAAGGGAGATGATTTCACACACTTAATAATAAAACTTCTAATTTCATCAACCAACAACCCTTTCCCTAAGGAGGGAAGGAGTATTTATAGTTTTACATGGAAGAGGGCATGTAGCCCTAATTCTCTTAACTAATACATCATTAAACATAATAAAATAAATAAACGACACAGCCCATGGGCCTTCTACACGGGCTGGGCCTAATAACAAACCTAAAGGCCTAAGCAACCTTAATACAATATGATCAATACTTGAATAATACAAAACGTGTTCCCAACAATCTCCCCCTAAGTATTGGTCATCAAGGTTGCTTGACGTCGTCTTAGCTTCTTTTGGCTTTGACGTCTTCAAAATCTTTGTTCTTTGTTCTTGATAGTGATGTGATACGATATGGTAGTGATCTGCCATATTCCAACGATCTTTGCTTCCGGTGTCTTCACGTCTTCTCCACCATGTTCATATTTCTTTTGACTTTAGTTCTTCAACTTGTTCTCAGTTCTTTAATCTTTAACTTTGAGAAAGGTTGTAGCGCTTGAACTTTAGACTTTTCTTTAACAATTCTGAACTTTTGATATTTCTGAGTCTTTGTGAGAACTTCTCTTTAGGATATGAGCATGATGGAGTCTTGATGGTGGCTGAACTCCAGGTCTCCAAGCTCCGCAGCAGCAACAGCACGAACCAACCGGTACTTACAGGCTCAGACTTGAGATCATCAACAGCATAGTGTGAAGACTTTCTCAAATCCTAACCCAGACCGTTCTGAACCGGATTCCCCCGAAAGGGATAACACGGACACACCGAAGTGCACCCACGATTCAGTGAGTCGCTGGAGATCACCCCACGACTGTAGACCGTTTGGAGCAAACACTAAGCGTAACCCGCAAGAAGTTACCGAAGTGACCTGCTGTCAGAGTTGTTTGATGTTGCTCTGGCAGGATTTCCATTCAATCATTGATAATCACAATTGTGACTTTTCTCATGAATGTTCTTGGCAGATTGCTAAGATCTGCGAAGGACACTTTCTTAATTTTACATCTGCTGCCCATGATGTAGAATAGCAGAGTAATACTAAGTGTACCTAAGAGATCTTTTTATGAATCTCATGGCTCTAGACTCAATTAGTGCACATTTGTTTGGTCGTCGGAGGCGTGGAGCAGATTGCCTCCTTTTCAATATCAACACTCTCGTAATGAGAGGTCGATAGATTATGAAGGGTTCTCCGTGTGAATGAAACAAATGTCTTTTGAGAGACACTTGAGTAGCTTAGAAGGTTTAGTGCAGTGCGTCACTGGGTCCATGACGACTTTGATCTTCAATACCGGTGATTCTTGATCAACCAGTAGATTATGTATTGAACCCGGTGTCTGCCCTAAGGTTGAACAAATGGAGGGCTATTTCTTTTCACCCTTTTCTTTTGCTTTTCTTTTTAATTCTTCAACCCCTTCTTTCTCCGTTCATTCATTTTCTCCCTTTTTTTTTTTTAATATCATACCTAGGACTTTCTAGTTCTAAACTATTGGTATTGTCCTTGGGTAGATCCCTCCGGCTTTGGCGGATCATAGGACGGTTTTCCCTAACCTTAGTCACCTTATAACTCCATGACTATCCTAATGATGCCATAAAACCAAACCTTTTGAAAATCTCTCAAAGTGTTTATGATTGTAAAACACATTTTGTTAACACTTTGAGAGTTTTGTTATTTTCAGAAGAACTCCCCCTTAACATGTGCTCATATTCGTTTAAGTAAAATCTGCACATGTCGGGAAGAGTTGGCACTTTTTTTTTTTTTTTTTTTAATTGATTGATTTTTAGTGAACCTGATCATCGCGAGACACGCTTACATCACCAGTTGGACTGGCTTGAAATTATTACCCGTCCAGATCAGATTCAAAGATCATCGCTCGAAATTGGTACATTCTACTCAGACATATCCATCGCGAGACACGCTTACATCACCAGTTGGTCTGGCTTGAAATTATTACCCGTCCAGGGTATGTCCTTTCGACTACTGACTGTTGTTATCGTCAATTCGATGGTCAATTCTTGAGTCTTATACTCATGAGATATCATCGTTGCTTCCACCATATTTTAATCACATTTTCATTCTCCCCCTCAAAAATAGCATAATAATGTTGTTTTTGATAAACTTTTGATTAAAATATGCTCTTTTTGAGGTGTTTGTGGAAGAATGTCAAGAACGTTTGTAGATTTTGGAACAAAGATTTTTCAAATACTCCCCTTAACAAGGGAGTACTTGTCCTTATGAGCAGAATGTTTGAAAAAACTTTAGAAAACATTCTGGTTTTAATTATGCTCATAAGTAAGAAGCTTTCGCTCCTTTTTCAGGATTGAGGCACTGAAGCGTACCTCAGGGTCCTTTCTTTACAAGAGCGGGTTGTACACTGTTATGTGTGCACAAGCCGTAATAATGATTAAGCGCGGGTTGTAAGCTGAAATACTTACAAGCCATTGAAGATTTTTTAGGATAAGTGCTCGAGAAAATTATTTATTAAGCACTTTCCTTTCTTTAAAGCACGGGTCCTGAACTGATGTGTTCAGAAGCCATTTTTGGTTTTAGGATTAGACAACAACCTTGGGAACCCATTTAAGCACGGCGCCAACGGGTTTACCATATTTTGAAATCCATTTGTAAGCTGTGTCAATCCTTTTCAAAGAAGTTGAATTCCAACGCGGACTGAAAACTGGTGTTTTATTTTGAAATAACGCTCGTGGAATCAACGGTGATTTAAAACTCTTTTTTTTTTTTGAAAATTGTTTGAGAAACCCAGTGTTTCTCTTGGAGTTTTAAAACTTGAAGAAGAAGATTTCCATCTAGAGTTGAACCTCATGGGTTCTCTTTGAAGATTTGTTTTTGAGATAAATGGAAACCTTCCGGTATTTGGAATGTTCAAAGCAGAGTCATTCTTATGTTGCAGCGAAAGCATTTCTGATATTGAATATTTGAAAGGTTTTGAACGACTTTGCTTTGGTCTCCACACTTGCTTTACCGGTGTAAAACGAGAGTATGGAGTTTGAAAAACTCGATTCTTTCCATTTGAAGCTTTTGGGGTTTTTAAACAACATTGTTTTGGTCTCCACACTTGCTTTACCGGCGTAAAACAAGAGTGTGGAGTTTCAAAAGCTTGAGTCTTTTCTTTTGAGACATTTAGATTTGAAAACTTTTGAGAAGTAAGTGTTTCAGAAAAACTTGATTTCTTTGAAAACTTCCTTCCTTTTTGCAAAGAATAGGTTGTAAACTGGGAAACCTTTTTCGAAAATGGTCTTGAAGATTCACCCGAGTAAACCTTCTTCGAAACACTCACTTCTGTTGATGAAAATTTTGAGATTAGAGCTTTTCCTTTTGATTGGTTAAGAGACTCAAACTTCACTCTTAAAGCATTGTATGAAGTTCTCAAATCACTGTAATCTTTTTGAAGATGATCTTGAGATGCCAATTTAGATTCCAAAGAGGCGATTTGTTTCAAAAATTGATCTTTTTCAGCTTTAGAATCATCCGTTTTACGAGCCAATTTCCGTTCGAACTCAATGTTTGTTATTTCAAGTCTTTCAAAATAATTTTCGAATTTGGTCTTTTTCTGAAAAAAAATCGGTTTTGGCATCCTCAAAATCTTTTGTTTGTTGAGCTAACAGCGTTTCAAGCTCAACCACTTTTGTTTGAAGCACATGATTATCATTTTCAATCTTATTATCAAAAAGATACATTTTCTCCCCCGTTTTCTTTTCAAAATCTGGAGTATTAGATTCGAACAGGGGATTTGGAAAGGAAACTTTTGTGATTTGAGACTCAACCCTTTTCATTTTCATTGATTCAATCTTTTGCAAAACATTTACAAACTTTTTATCGGTGAATTCAGACAATTGAGATTTCAAATCTTCAGTCTCTTTTTGTTTCATGTTTGAGTTTTGTGTCTGAACTCGTGAACTTTTGATTGAATCAAACAGATTATTGTAACTCAGTTTCAAATGCTCAGTTTCTTTTTCGTACTCAAACATTTTATGTCGTAAAACATCGATTTCACTCAAGTCTTGACCTTTTGGGTCATGACTGTTTTGAAAAAACGAAGACATTTTTTGATTTTGGAGTTCAATCTGAAATTTGACACTTTGGCTTTGACACCAGTCAAGCCTTTTCTGAAGTTTGAAAACTTTAGTTTCCACATCATTGTTAATTTGAGAGAGATTCTCATTCTCTTTCACTAGATTCTCAATTTCTGTTTGCAGCATCTCTTTATCAACAGCATGATTTTTCATAAGATACTCATTACCAGATTCATAAAGTGCATTCATCAACACAGAAACAACGTCACGACTAAGAACATTTTGCAAGAGTCGATCATTTTCTTTTTCCAAATTCTTCTTTTGAACTTTTTGTTTTTGAATTTTGGAGTCTTTAGCTTTGAAAATGTTCCTCATTGATAGAACCTCGTCAAATAGATCTTCTTCCCATTATGATGCACATTTCTTCAAGTGTTTGACATGAGGTAAAATTTTCTTTTGAAGAATTTCTATCTTTTCTTTTTCCACAGGAGAGAAAAAAGAAGAGACAGTGATTCTAGAATTAAACTCAATTTCATTTTCTAAAAATTTGATGTCTTCCATAAATGTCTAAAAATGTTTGACAATTTTAAATGCTGGAGGCATTTGTGGATCAACATCATTCTCTGTCAAATAATTGTCGAGATGTGCATCATTTTGGGAGAGATGATATATTTTTTCTGAGGTACGTATCAGCGTTTGTTCTGGTTTATCTTTTGGTGGCACAAATGATTTGCTTATGTGAGGTCTTGCATTGTAATCATAATCCTGTTTTGAAAAATCTCTTGCTTTTGAAGGATCTCCGATTAAAAGATTTCTTTTGGATCGACTCTCAAACTTGTTTGGACGTTCAAGATCATCAATTTCCTCATCATTACCATATATATCATCTTGCTCAAAAGTGTCATCAAACAATAATTCTGCATTGTATATCTTGGGATTTTTACTGAGTGCTTTTGAGAGACCACGTGGGTAATCACTACCAAGGGCAAATCCGTGTCCTTTCGGATTTGGTTTTACCGTTAGTTGTTGGATTTGAGTGATGGATTCACCATTTTTATACACAATTTTTTGAAATTCTTTAATTTGTGCTTCCAAGGTGATGATATCCGCAAGATATGAATCAACACGTTTGCTGCTGGCTTGCTTTTCCTCAAGAAGTTGATTTTGAGAAGTTGAAAGCTCAGATTGAGTTTTTAACATCTCAGAATTTAAGAAATCAATTTGTTTTTTGAATTCAAACTGATCCTTTTCTTTTTGAGAAAGAAGCACAGCCTTAGAATCGGTTAATTCACGTACTTGGTTTTGCAAATCTTGAACTTTGACATATTCTTTTTGGAAAGCGATTTCAAAAGATTGTTCACGTTTTTCTTGTTTTTGGTATCCAGAAAGTTGTTGCTTATAGCACTCATTGTCCCGAGATAGTACTGCAATTTTGGCTTTTAAGGTCTGATTAAGTTCATTGCACTTCTCTATTCGTGATTGGGTGGACACTACCAAGGCCTGAAGCTCCGAATCTTGATTAGTCAAATGCTCATTTTGTTCAATCTAATTATGATTGTCATCTTCTATTAGATCATCAAATGAGACAACTATTCTATCATCATCAAATGATATATCAGTGTAGATTTGATTATCTAAAGAAGATGAGAATGATGAATCATTTTGAACAGAATTTTCACTTGAAGATGAAGATGCGGAAGGTGAAGCAATCTTATGAAGTAAACTTTGTGGATCAGGAACCTGAGAAAGACCGTCAGTATCGTAGACCGGGCCTGTCTCGGACATATTCATTTCCTGCATATTTGCCATGAGCATTACAGCTGCGTTTGCCTCAAGATCTTCCATATCATCATCTGACTCTGCATTTGCCATGAAGTTTTTTTCTTTCACATTCATTAAGCTTGCTTTCTCATCCTTAAGTGCCATCAAGAGAGCTTCTTTGTGATATGCACTGCCCATAGTTCGAGGCTTTGGACATGCAGTAGCCATATGACCATTCCCTCCACAGTTGTAGCATGTGATTGAAGTATTTGCAATGCCTTTTGATTCCTTTTCATTCAATTGATTCCTGTTCTGATCTGTCCCCATGCTATTTCTATTAAACCATGAAGAATTAATCCTCTGCCCTCCAGACTGAAACCTCTGAGACCCAAAACCTCCTGTGTTGTCTGAACCAAATCTATCCGAAGTCCTGTTCAGTATCTCCACTCTGCCATCATTAACAACTGCCTGATTCCTTGTGTTTGAAGATGAACGAAGACGGTTGTTTGATTTGTTGGTTAACTTTCCAAATGCTTTAGCAATCAACCCAAATGTTTCATTAAGGGATCTGAAAGCATCTTCTTCTTCATCATAATCAGCGTTTGAGTACATGTTGGAATCTGTGCTGTTGTATTGAACCATTTGATTGTCAGAGTATTGTGAAGGTGCTTCGCATGGAACTATTTGGTTAGAAGGTTGTATAGAACTGCTGCAATCATCCTGCTTTTCAGATTCTATCCCACTGCTTTCTGTTTCTATCCCACTGCTTTCTGTTTCTATCCCACTGCTTTCAGTAACACCCAAATTAGCTTCCAATGCTTTACCCGTATTAGCTTGCTCTTCTTGAATCTGCAACATCTTTTCATTCACTCTTTTGTCAGCATGTCTAAAAAATTAGAGAAAGGTGACATCTGTTCATTAATTTGCGACCTTGATTGATGCATTTTCTCTCCCCCTTGATTGTTGCGATGAAATCGGAAGAATCAAACTAAAATGCGTAAAGTGGATTTGTTAGGTCGAAGATCGGTTGTTGAAGTAACTTGTGAAACGAGGAAAGATTAATCTTGAAGTAGCTTGTGGATGTAGGATCTTTAAAGGATAATAACGGTTGTTGTTGAAGATTAGATTTTTTGAAAGGTGAATAACTTGAAGAAACTCTGAGGATTTTACTCTAGAAACTCAGAGAATTCAATCGTTGAACCTCGGAGGATTTCACACTAGAAACTCGGAATATTCTAAGCCCAAGTCCAAATTCGTTTATGATATCCAACGAACCCAAATAATCACACCCCAAACTATAAGTACTCCCGGATAACAAAACTCGATCAATATCGTGATCCTTAATTATGTCCGTGATCAAAATAACCAGCTTGAATTTCTTTGTTTAAAAAAATTCGTCCGTGTATACACTGAGAAAAAAAAATTCGGACTTAGAGTTAACAATGAAGACCCAACACTAATTCACCACTGAATTCGGCCCAAACCCACGAGTCCAATAGAGTTAAACCAAAATTTTCTCAATATAAATCACCACTTCTCAAACACACGAACCCTAATGACTTTAACACTTTGCAGCCACAAGTCAAAATCTCTCTCACTCATAAACACACAGCCACAAAAAAAAAACTTTTCTCACCTCTTTCTACTATCAACTGAATGAAGTCACGGTATGTTTCTTTTTTGTTGTGTGTTTTGTGTTGATTTATTTGACGGTTCTTGAACGAAACAAAGGAAGGAAATAACAGAATTTTGTTATTTGACTTTCTTTAATTTCGGATATAACAGAAAGTGTAGGCTTCAAAGATAGATCGATGATGGTTAAATCTTTCGTGTTCTTGATCTTTAAGAACTTGAAGTTCAATTGATACCACGAAAGAAAGAAAAAATCTGAGATCTTTAGTTTGGTTCGGTGATGATGACTGATGAGGAAGTTATTTGTTGTTCTTCACTGTTGAAGTTGTTATTTGGTTGTAGGATTAGGGGATGGTTATTTGTTTTAATTTTGTGTTGAGGGTAATGATGGATCTGTGATGATGTCTCTTGATTGGTTTTCTTTTAAGAACGAATCGTATATGGAAGCAAGAGAGAATCTGAGATCTTAAACCCTTTCCTTTTCGTGTTTAGTTACTGGAAATTGTTCGATGAAAGATAAATTCGATCAATCACTTGTTCGGTTAAGCACTCATTCGATCAAAGTTGTTCGTGTAATCTTTTGTTCGGTGACAATTGTTCGGTGAGTATGTTCGGTGAAGTTGTTCGGTTAAAATTTGTTTGATCAAGTTGTTCGGTTAAAATTGTTCGGTTAAACTTGTTCGGTTAAATTGTTTGGTGAAGAAAGTTCGATCAAGACTTTTTCGGTGAATGAACATTCGATGAAAAGTTTGTCGATCAAAGTTTTTCGGTTAAGTCACTTATTCGATCAAATGGTACTTCGATCAAATAGTTCGACGAAAAAACAAGTTCGGTTAATTTAATCTAACTCGATTAAACAACCTAAGTTCGATCAAACCCAGAAGTTCGAATAAACCCAGAAATTCGATTATATCACCTAACTCGGTGAATAATCAGTAGTTCGATTAACATACAAGTTCGATCAATTAAACTCGGTGAAGTAACTTCGGTGAACAAGAAACTCGATGAATATATATCTGAAGAACAGTAACAACTCGGATGAACGATAACAACAGTAACTTGTCGGATTTCGATTTTATTTCTTTTAGATCTAATCTTTTAACAACCTAAATTACCCCTAGGCGAATGATACCACTTGATGTTTTAAACTTTTATGAATTAAGCTACTAAAGATTAACCACTAATTAACCTAGATCTAGAGAGAGAAAGTTAGAGAGAGAAAGAGATGGAAGGGAGATGATTACACACACTTAGTAACAATAATTCTAATTTCATCAACCAACAACCCTTTCCCTAAGGAGGGAAGGGGTATTTATAGTTTTACATGGAAGAGGGCATGTAGCCCTAATTCTCTTAACTAATACATCATTAAACATAATAAAATAAATAAACGACACAGCCCATGGGCCTTCTACACGGGCTGGGCCTAATAACAAACCTAAAGGCCTAAGCAACCTTAATACAATATGATCAATACTTGAATAATACAAAACGTGTTCCCAACAATACCCGAGTACCCCGTGTCCCGTTGAGCTAAAATTTAATTGATGTACCTTTGTTTGGTACTTTCGAGCAACAATGCGAAAAAATAAATTTTCGTGAACGTTCTTATTTAAAATAAATACTATTGACTTCGAAAAAATAACTATCGGACTTATTCCATAACTAGCGTGGTGCCGGTACGCGTATGATGTAGCATTTTTCAGAAAAGCGAGTTGGCTTCTCGGTTTTGTAAGTAAATTGCAAGTAGGTGTCAGGAAGTGATTACTTCACTTTTCTTGATAAAATCAGTAGTTTGGATGGTTACGGTGTGCGAGATAACGTTCCGAAATAATCTTGTAAGCTCAAAATTGTTCAAATAAATTGCCAAATAATAATAAGTTAATTTTTATTATAAAAATAATGTTTGGAAAATTTCGGGTGGTTACACTAAACCTATCTTATGATCTGTTAAGTTTTGATGAGTTTTGCTTAGTTCTATCCTTTGATCATCATAATGTTTTCTTAAAGTTTCTAGTTCTTTAAGAGCAGTGCAAGTATTAGAACAAACTTTATCATTTTGTACCTCAGTAGCAGAGAAAGCCATGAGTGCCATCTGAGAAGAAGCTTCTTCTTCATCTGCCATAAAACTCCAATCAAATCCTAAGCCATCAATAGCTACCATAGCTTTTGAATTTGGCTCAGTAACTTCCCCTGCTTTGGACTTGCTTCCAAAACCTTTGCTTTTGCCATCCTGATGCCTTGGTCTTCTACATTCCCTTGAGAAGTGCCCCATCATGTGGCAGTTGTAGCATTCTATCTTTGACTTGTCAAAACCAGCAGTATCATTGCTGCTGATAGTGATCTTCTTCCCTGTTCTTTGATAGAATTTCTTAGCCCTCATGCTAAGAAGAGAAATTTTCCATTTAAGGTCCATCTCCTCCAAATCATCATCATTGATTTCCTGGAGGTCTTCATGAGTAAGCATAGACCCATCATTCTGGCTTGTGAGAAAGGCACAACAGGTTTTCTCATCCAGAATACCAATGGTACTGCCTGATGAACTAGCAGTACTAACTCCCACATCAATCTTCACATCTTCAACTGTATTTGAGTTACTAGGAGATGACACAAAGGCCATGTTCCCAGTACTTGAACTAAATCCGCCAGTCTTCTTCACATCTAGTTCCACAATTTTGAAGTTGCTATACAAGTCCATTAGGTTCATGGTGTCAATGTCTGGCTTGTTCTTCCAGACAACAACATGCATAGCGCACTCTTCAGGTAAGCTTCTCAGAAATTTTGAGTTTAAATCTTCTTGAGGTATATCCACCCCAAGAATAGCAAGTTGGCTCACAATCTTCTGAAGCCTGTTAAACATGTGGTCTAATGATTCATTGCTTGTTGAAGAGAAGTTTTCAAAGTTCTGCTTGAGAAAAGTCTTCTGGGTCTTCTTGGTGGCTTCATTCCCACCATACCTAGCAACAATGGCCTCAAACAATGACTTAGCATCTTTGAACTTGCTGAAATTTAAAAGTTGATCATTTGGAATGGTCATCATCAGCATACTTCTGGCCTTGAGGTCATTCTTCTTCTTTATCCTATCTTCTCCAGTTGTTGGGTTGGTCTGCACAGTTGTCACTACCTTATCATCAACTGTTGATGTAGTGGTTGTAGGCTTGAAAGAGTTTCCTTCTTCAATAATTTCCCAAAGTGTATAGTCTTGCACTTGGAAATATTGCTCTATCCTTAGCCTCCACATATCAAACTCATTCTGCTTGAGCATTGGCAACTTTGCAGCAACATTCGTTTGAATAGACTCCATGTCCATTTCTTCTTCTAAATCAAAAGTATCAACCTGGGAGCTCTAATACCAATTGAGAGGATCAATCAGCCCTTTACCACTTGTGAGGATTGATTAATAATACACTTAGGATGTTAGTCCTTTTAACGTGTATATGATACTTTGAGTGAATATGATTAAGTATGCGGAATCTACTTAACCACACTTAGAAGGATATTGGTTATGGAAATGGAACAGTGATGCTTGTTATTGGAGAATGAACACAGAAAGTATAACACCAAACGATTCAATATTATTGAGAATAATACGAGTGATCTTCACTATCACTAGGGTTACAAACCTTGAATCTCTATGTTTCTATGACTTTATCACTGATTGAGGATGTGTGTTACTACTTGTTCAACAGATATATATTTTCTAAGCACATGCACTAGTCTAGACCCTTAATATCTAGGCTAAGATCTCCCTTTTATACAACAAAGGAGATCTTTACAATATTTTTAGGTCTTGTCAACTACTTGCTGGTTGAGTGTGTCAGTAGCAAAGATACAACTTGTTCTGTGTATACAACTTGTAGACTGATCACTTATCAAAGATATTATCTACCGTATATACTTGACTTTTATACACAAAATATCTTTTTCATACTTATCTAATCAGCTGTAGTATACTTCAACAGTTATCCACTCACAACTAGTATGAGTCACTCCAACAGCAGTATTCAACCAGCCGTACCTTTGTTTGTACTAGCAGTACTAACTTATCAGTTAGTACTATTAGTTATAACTTGAATAGACTTCAAATATACACTAGCAGTTAGTGCTGTTAGTGTATTCTTCTCAACAGTACTAACCTTTAGAACATTTAGTTTCCAAACGCTAATCTTCAGAACATTTAATTCCCAACAAGAAAGATAAATAAATCACGAAATTCTATGGCTCTTGCAAGCCGAAGGCTGGCTAGTAGGGCTCCGTACTCTGCTTCGGTGTTTGCAATGTCAAATTCAAACCGAAGTGCATAAGGAAACTCCTTCCCTTCTGGAGTGACTAATACTAGACCTGCTCCAGAACACAAGGGGCTTGATGCTCCGTCCACATAAAGTTTCCATCCTATCCCCCTCTTTGAGGGTTTCTTCTTTGGATTATCTTTATCCTAGCTCAAGTCGGAGGATGTTTCTGTCAGGAAACCTTCTGGTATATACCTTTGAGTAGGGCTTCTACCTTCATATTCTACCTTGTGTTCTTCCAATTCGGCATCCCACTTAGCTATTCTCTCTGACTTATCAGGCTTCAACAATATCTGCTTAATTGGTTTTTCCGTCAGCACTACAATGGGATGAGCTTGAAAATACCGTCAGAGTCTTCTTACAGCGTGAATCAAAGCTAGGATCAGTTTTTCCAACTCCGGGTAATTTAAATCAGCACCTTGGAGAGTTCTACTAACAAAGTAGATAGGGATTTTTTCTTTTTCTCTTTCTACCAATAATACAGCTTGGATGCCTTCGTCAGAAGTAGCGATGCACATGTGCAAAACTTCATTTTTCACTGGGGTGATTAGTATTGGTAGTATTTGGAGAAATTTTCTCGTTCCCTCCAGCTTTGCCCCTATTTGTGTTGCATCATCTGGAGTTTTTTGGCCCATGAATTCCCTAGGTACCAAAGATAGAGCCAGAGGTGTGCCTACGTGCTTCAACCAGTAGCTTCTTAGAATCTCCACCTTATCTTCGAGGTTGTATAGGCCTTCTATTACCTTTGGGAAGTGTGTTTCTTCTGTTGTAGGCGATTTATCTCCCATCCCTTGCATAACGAAGAGATACCTTAAACATTTCCATTCCTCAATGCTAAATAAACACCCCTTCGGGCTATCCCTTACCTTTTTTTTCGAAATTTTTCAAAAACATTTCAGATAGCTACGCATAGGTTTTCTTCATTGTTTGACTTGCAATCTTTTGCTCTCTTGAAAGGGATATCCTCCAGTTTTGTACCTACGGGCACCACTTCCGGAGGTTTCAAGAGATTTTTGGACTTCCATCTCCAATTTGCCATTATTTTTGCGTTGTAACTAGAGTATACAGTTTCTATTCCTTTGGTGGAATGGAATTTCATGGCCGAATATATGGTGGATACAACAATAACCATTTTCTGCATGCCTGCCCTTCCTATTACTATGTTGTAAGGGGAGTCCGATCTTATAATGGCGAAGGTGAGGGTTTTCGTTCTTGTGAATTTTCCTTCTCCGATAGTTAAATCCAGGAATACCTCTCCCAAAGGCCATGTATGCTCGCTTGAAAATCCCACCAAAGGCATTTTGGAATCAAACCGCCTTGATCTAACCGAAGGCCTAAGCTTGAGGAGGTAATGCTCATGTAAGATTTCACAGGGACTCCCACAGTCCATGTAGGATCTGTTGACTTCAATATTGGGGACTTAAATCTTTATAACCACAGGGTCAGCTGAAGGGGCTTTACCCGTGATAGAGGGAAACGTTACTTCTCCCATTTTGCATGACTCCGTCTCTTCTTACTTCCTCTTCAAGTTTGGCTCAACCCAACGAACCATAAGTATTGGGGCTTCCGCAGGGGGGGGTGTCTTTTACTAACTTTTCACCGGAGGTCTTGTTCTTTCCCTTCTTGATGCCTTTTATTAGGTGTGCCAATTGTCCAGACCGTACGGCTTCTTCCATTTGTTTCTTTAATTCTCTGCAGTGATTTGTTTCGTGACCATAATCTTCGCGAAAATGACAGAATTTATATGTGTCCCTGTTTTTGCCTTTGCTCATCATTCGAGGGGGAGCTTCAATGGCTTTTGTAGCTCTCTCTGTCATGAGTATCTCCCTCGGGGACTTAACCAGGCTTCCTAGAAGCCCGTGGTTAGAACTTTTGTTGTACGGGGTGAACCTGTCTCTGTTTTTCTTGTTTTTTGACCCTTCCCACGAAGAATGTTTCGATGACTTGTCATGTCTTTCCTTTTGTTCGATCGGAGCCCCATTAGTGGCTACTTCCTTTGCCTCTATCCATGTGTAGGTCTTTTCCATTACGGCTTTGTAAGTTGCTGGGAGATCGGTAGACAGAAATTCTACCAAGCTTCAATTTCACAAGCCATGCACGAACAAGAAATGCGATGATCTTCGTGTAAACCCAAGATCTGTAAGGTATCATCAGTATATCTGGTGACAAAGGCCCTGGTACTTTCGTTCTCCTTATGCTTTATATTATGCACCGTTAAATGAGTCCTTGTTAACTTCTTTTGTTGACTAAAGTGCGATCGAAAATTAGCCTTAAGGTCATCTAGGTTCACAATTGTAACACCCCGCTAAAGCGGAAACACGGGATGTAACGAGTAAAGGCACAAGCACAAGATAATAGAACATGCCATCATTAATTAAACAAAAAAGTACAATATTACAACATTGTTTTGGCCGACATCGGCAATTAAACATAAGTTTGAGATTTCAAAACATATTGTCTTGACAACTTATTGAAAAATGTAATAACTTGTGATAACTTCATTTCGTAGTGCCTTTATGAAAATGCTTACTGACGGTCACCTGAAATGCATGAGAAAACAGGTCAACTATGAAAATAGTTGGTGAGTACACATGTTTTATATAATAAAAAAATCTTTATCTTTAGAGAAAGTCTGCATGGCAAACATCCTGTCAACTCATCCTGTTACAAGTCCTGCGTATACAAGACTTGTAACATACGAGTTCACATACATTTCCATAATAAAAGTAAGTCTAAAGTCTTAGAGAAAAAGCCCATAAGGCAAAGGTTCTGTCAAACCATTCAGTTGCAAATCTTGCCCATAAAAGACTTGTAACCTATGTTTTCACAAACCATTTCGTAAAAGATAGTACAGTTTATGTTCAAGCACACGTTGTCTTATTAGTTCACAATATAAGCACCACGTATATAATAAATCAAGACTGCTCCGAACAAGGGAGACTTTGCACTGCTCCGAACATGGGAGACTTTATGTCACTCCACCACCTAGGCGAAAATTACTGTCACTCCACTGACATGGCGAGAATTATTGTCAAGAATGCTCCGAACATGGGAAACTTTACACTGCTCCAAACATGGGAGACTTTACACTTAGTACGTACGGCACATAAAGTTCAAAACAACTCATAATTTCATAATTAAGTTCAAGAGTTCAAGTCAAGTTATAGGATCAAGACAAGTCAAAGGAGTTCAAAATAAGTTAAAGGGTTCAAATCAAGTCATACTAGTTCAAAATAGTCAAAGGGTTCAAAATCAAGTCAAAGGGTTCAAAATCAAGTAATAGTGTTCATAAAATAGTAATCAATTTAGTTCAAGTATAAATCATGCATTCCACCCCAAAAATATAGTGAAAAATAGTAAAAGAGGGGTTGTGATTACTCACCAGTAACGAAGTATTGATGGTAATCGGAATATAAGTACGATGGGAAAACCGCGAAAACCACTAAGGACCTATATAGAAAATATAACACGTCTTAGGCTCAGGGAAATGTTAAGTAACACTTATACTCAGGTTTTATATTGTCTCTTATGTTTATTATGCCATAATATAAGTTATTTATAAGGTATATAGAAAGACATGGGTAAAAAATGACATTTTTATATGCTTATATGGGTTTTTACACAAAGCTGATGGAAATTTAGTAAAAATCTCGTCTTAATTTGCTCGCCATTTCCAAACCGTAAATGATAAAAAATATGTGCTTTATATTATCAAAATGGTATGAGTCTTAAATTTTCAAAAATCATAGTCTCACTTTACTGGAAACTTCATAACTAGGGAAAAATGACTATTTTACCCCTGAGTCTCAATGCAGAAAGTTCCAGCTTCTAGTTAGGCTTACGAAAATGAGTAGATCTCTTTATCTACAGACCCTATGGACATGAATCCAATTGGAGAAGTTTTGTTTATGCCTTGGGTAAATTTCATTCAAAAGGACCTGGACTCAAAAATGCATAAATATATGACTTTTCTCACTTAGAAAACTGACATGCAAATCTGGGCACGTTTTGGTATACATTTTTTTAAAAATTCATCGGAATGAATTAAGACGCAAGATTTTTGGGAAAATTACCTTGAGACATATGGCTAAATCACTATATTTTTATTTTAGCTCAAAAAGTTACTGAGATAAAATGGGGTAGTCATTTTTGGCTATTAGAAATCTGGGCAGATTTGGACCAATCACAACAAGTTACTTTATGCTTTTTAAATTGGTTTTTGTGTATAACATGTAAAGACTAATCATATAAGGCTCTTTATTCATCTATTTACTCAAAATGTCCAGGAGCATGATGGCTTTTAAAATAAAAATGAGGGTATTCAATCATGCGTAACCATGGTGAACTCAACAACAATAAACATGAAATCCAACAACTCTTGCAATCAAAACCCAAATCAAGCCTAAACTAACTAATCTAACAGTAAAGACCCTATGAAAACTTGATCAAATCATCCAAAATAGAGCATACAATAGTTTATTAGCATAATCCTAATGAAATCTCTAATAACCCAAGATTAGATTAAAAGACACAAGATATTTACCAAGATGATGAGATTGATTGGTGTTTTGAGTGAAATAAATAAAGAATAAGACTAGGGGCTTCATGATCTTCAATCTAAGATACAAATATTAGTAAAAGGATTGATGAAATGTGTGTTTGGAGTTGTTGTTGGGTCGTTCACAATGGTGGAGAAAACATGGAATGAGTAAAAGAAAATGTGAGATCTAGTTTATGTATAAAAATGAAGGCATGCAAGGTTTATGATACAAGTGTCCTAGTTTGCATAATCCTTTTGACAACACAACAGTGACACACCACATGGGTATACCACGTGGTGTCATTTTTCAAAAAGGGGAAGGGAGGGTTGAGTGGAGCTTTTGATTTAATTTGAGTATTAGTTTGTTATGCAGTGTAGTTTTTTATCCCGGTAATTTAGAACGTAAATGTTTTTAAGACACGAATGTTAAATAAATAACATAAAAATTATATTTCCATAAAATATCACTTTTAGTTTACAATGACTAATTTTGATGTTTCATGTATATCCCGTGTTGGGAATTAAAGCTTCCAATATGTTAATACTGCTCAAGATAGATAAAGCTGCTCATGAGATTACAACTGCTCAGGTGATTAAAAGGAAAATGCTCTAAGTATGTTTCTACTGCTGGTTATAGAGTTACTGCTGCTAATGAAGCTTAAGACTGCTAGTGCATATTATAACTGCTAAGAACTTCAAGAAAATATACACTAAGTAGTTAGTGTTGCCAGGCTTAATGTTAATGCTGCTAGTTCATAGTTTCAACTACTGCTAGTGTATTTAGTTAATACTGCTGATAAGATAAACTTGTATAGTCGGTTAGTTAATTATTGAAAAAATTATTTAAAGATTTATCTTTTATAGAAAGTTATTGTAAGCCGACTAGGACTCTTTAGCCTATAAAAGGAGGTCCTAGGGCATAGAGTTATATATACATTATTCATAACTTCAAGGTTGTAAACCCTAATACTTAAAGAGTATTCGTATTAATAATATTGAAGTTGTTGATTTGTTTACAATTATGTTAACTGTTCTTCTTAATACTATTGTTTAGATTCCGCATAAACCTTAGTAATTCAACACAGTTTCTATACCTAGTTGTGTTAATTCATATAACATAATTAAACCTTTACAAGTTAAGGGAGTCGATCAAGTGTTTAGCTGGGATCAACAAGTAGTATCAGAGCTTGTGATCTAGAAGCTATGATAAAGAAGAACCTGTTTAAGCTCAAAGTTGTTCAGATCTTACAGAAGACATGGATTCAGAATCTACACATATGATTACTGCATCAAAGGTTCTAATGCTCAAGTCTGGCGAGTATGAACTATGGAGAATGAGAATAGAGCAGTACATTCAGGTGGTTGATTATTCTCTATGGGAGGTTGTAGAGAATGGTGATTCCTTACCAAAAACTGAAGTATCTGCTGCTGGTGTTAAGACTGTTGTGCCTATTAAAACTGCTGAAGAGAAGGCACAAAGAAGATTGGAGGTTAAAGCCAGAAGCACTCTCATGATAGGCATTCCTAATGAACATCAGTTGACTTTCAATCCTATCAAAGATGTTAAGTCTTTGTTAGCAGCTATTGAGAAGAGATTTGGAGGGAATGCTGCTACTAAGAAGACTAGGAAGAATCTTTTGAAGCAACAATATGAGAACTTTGCTGCTCCAAGTTCTGAGAATCTTGATCAGACCTTTGACAGACTTCAGAAACTTGTCAGTCAATTAGCACTTGTGGAAGTAATAATTCCCCAAGAGGATATAAATCAGAAGTTTCTATGAAGCTTGTCACCAGAATGGCATACACATACTGTGGTATGGAGAAACAAGGATGATCTAGATACAATGAGCATAGATGATCTGTACAACAATCTAAAAGTGTATGAACCTGAAGTCAAAGGGTCATCTAGCTCATCTTCAAGAACACAAAACTTGGCTTTTATGTCGTCCTTCAATACCAGTTCTGGCAGTACTAATGAAACAGTTAATACTGCTCATGGAGTTAGTATTGCTGGTACTCAAGTTAATACTGCTAGTTCTACAAACTTTGATAACTTGAGTGATGCTGTTATCTGTGCCTTCTTGGCTGGTCAAACTAACAGTTCTCAGATTGTACATGAGGACTTAGAACAACTTCATCCAGATGATCTTGAAAAGATGGACTTGAAGTGACAGATGGCAATGTTGATAATAAGGGCAAGAAGATTCTTGAAGAAAACAGGAAGGTAGCTCAAAGTCAGTGGGCAGGACAACATGAGGTTTGTTAAGTCAACAATAGAATGCTATAACTGTCACATGAAAGGACACTTTGCAAGAGAGTGTAGGGCACCAAGAAGTCATGATTACAAGAATGAAGAAAGCTCAAGGAAAGCTATGTCTGTGGAACCTACAAATTCTACAGCTTTGGTGTCCTGTGATGGTTTGGGTGGATATGATTGGAGTGACCAAGCAACAGAAGGACCAAACTTTGCACTCATGGCCTATTCTTCTTCTTCATCAAGTTCTGACTCAGAGGTATCTAATGATTCTGGATGTTCTTATATATCTTGTTTAGATACTATTGAGGAACTTAATGCTAGGAATGAAAAATTATTAGAAGATTTAAAAAGGTTAGAGTTAGATAATTTAGGCTATAAATTAGGTTTAAAGTCTGTTGAGCAAAGACTTGAATTCTTTAAGCAGAATGAGATTGAGTTTGTAGAGAAGGTTAATATTTTGGAAAGCAAACTTTATGTTAAAGAGAATGAAATTCAAGAACTTACTAAGAGGTTAGAACATGCTCAAAGAGAAAAGGATGTAGCTCATTAGGAAAAACAAAAAACATCAATGTAAAGTGAATAAGCTTGAGTTTGCATCTGAAGGTGTAAATAAGATAATTGAGTGTCAACTTATGAGGAAAGGTAGTGGTATAGGTTATAATGAAGTTTCCCCTTCTATTACAAGCAAATTTCCACCTCCTTTACCTGAATTGTCTTGTTTAATTGAGTCCGATGATAAGTCTGTAGGTGAGAATAGTAAGTCTAATAAGCAGACACCTAAAGTTGAAAAGAAGAATTCTGATGCACCTATCATTGAAGATTGGGTGTCTGATGATGATGAAGATCAGGTTGAGTCTACACCTAAAGTTGAAAGTAAGACAGTTAAACCTAGTGTAGAAAAGGTTAAGTTTGTCAAACCTAGGTTTGGTGATAAGTTGTCTAGGAAAATTGTTGATTACACTGAGCAACCTAAGAGCAATACACAAAGTCCTAGAGGAAATCAGAGGAATTGGAATAACATGATATCTCAAAGACTAGGAAGTGATTGGCAAATGTTTAACAAGGCTTGTTATCACTGTGGTAGTTTTGAACATTTACAGGATAATTGTTTTTACTATCAAAAACCTGTTTGGAACTATGCTAGGAGGGTGAATCACCAAAGTTTTTCTAAAAGTACTCACCCAAATGCTAAGAGAAATATAGTTCCAAGAGCAGTGTCAATAAAATCTAGGCATGTATCAGTTAATACTGTCAAGCAAAATGTTTTTAAACCAACAGTATTAACTAATACTGCTAGACAAGTTGATACTGCTTCCACCAAAAGAACAGTGAATGGTGCTAAATCCATGTTACACTTTTCAAATACAGTACATTCATCTGTAAAAAGGCCTATTCAAAAGAATACAACATTTAGTACTGCTAAGGCAAAAGCAGTAGTTTCTACTGCTAAGCCAAAAGCAATAACTGATACTATTTTGGGAAACCATTTTTATGTTGTTAAGGCCTCAGCTTGTTGGGTCTGGAAACCAAAAGTTAAAGTTTTAGATCATGTCTCCAGACACAGCAATGCATCCATAGTTTTAAAGAAGTATGATTATGTTGATTCACAAGGCATATCCAAGTCAGTAATGGCTTGGGTCCCCAAAATGAACCAATTTTCTTACTTTATGTGTATGGGAATCCACAGGTGGAATTAGAGGATGAAGGAGTATTTGACAGTGGATGCTTAAGGCACATGACAGGAAACATGTCTTATCTCACAGATTTTGGAGCTATTGATGGAGGATATGTTGCTTTTGGGAGTAATCCCAAAGGAGGGAAAATCAAAGGCAAAGATACAATAAAAAATGGTAAATTAGATTTTGATAATGTGTACTTTGTAAAAGAGCTTAAGTTTAACCTTTTTAGTGTCTCACAAATGTGTGACAAAAAGAACAGTGTTCTTTTTACTGACACTGAATGTTTTGTCTTGTCTCCTGACTTTAAGTTGACTGATGAAAGTCATGTTTTACTTAAAGTTCCTAGAACAGACAACATATACAGTGTTGATTTAAAGAATATGGTTCCCAAAGGAGGTTTGACTTGTCTCTTTGCAAAGGCCACATCTGATGAATCTAAGCTTTGGCATAGAAGGCTTGGTCACTTAAATTTCAAAACAATGAATAAATTGGTTAAGGGAAAGCTTGTAAGAGGTTTACCTTCAAAAGTTTTTGCAAATGTTGAAATCTGTGTTGCTTGTCAAAAGGGAAAGCAACACAGAGCTTCTTGTAAGACCAAGGCAGTGAACTCAATAAATCAGCCTTTACATTTGTTGCACATGGATTTATTTGGACCAACATTTGTGAGAAGTTTAATGAAAAAGATGTATTGCCTAGTTGTCACAGATGATTTTAGTAGATTTACTTGGGTTTTATTTTTAGCAACTAAGGATGAAACCAGTGGCATTCGCATTTTTAAGTCTTTCATAACCAGGATAGAAAACCTAGTTAATCATAAAGTTAAGGTAATAAGATATGACAATGGAACTGAGTTCAAGAATAGGGATATGAACCAGTTTTGTGAGATGAAAGGTATTAAGAGACATTTTAGTGTAGCTAGAACTCCTCAATAGAATGGTATTGCTGAGAGGAGGAATAGGACATTAATTGAGGCTGCTAGAACAATGTTAGTTGATTCTAAGTTACCTACTACTTTTTGGGCTGAAGCAGTTAATACTGCTTGCTATGTGCAGAATAGAAGTTTAGTAGTTAAGCCTCATAACAAGACCCCTTATGAACTTTTACAGGGTAGAAAACCAATGTTAGACTTTTTAAGACCATTTAGGTGTACTGTTACTATCCTAAATACCATAGATCACTTAGGCAAGTTTGATGGCAAGGCTGATCAAGGTTTCTTTGTTGGATACTCAATGAATAGCAAAGCTTTTAGAGTGTTCAATAGTAGAACCAGGATTGTGGAAGAGAACTTACATGTTAGGTTTAGTGAGAATTCACCTAATGTTGTAGGAAGTGGACCAAACTGGCTGTTTGATATTGATGCACTAACCAAAACGATGAATTATGAGCCAGTTGTTGCAGGTACATACTCTAATGAGTATGCAGGTACAAAAGCTAATACTGATGCAGGTACACAAGCTAGTAAGGAGACTGAACCTGCACAGAAGTACATCTTGCTACCCATATGGACTATTGATCCACTTATCTCAACACAAGAGTCAAAGAGTTCACAAGCAGATGAAAATCTAAAAGATGATAAAGAAGATGGTGTTAAATCTTCAAATGAGGAGGAAAAGCAGACTGATGAACCTCCAAGCAAAGAAAATGTGTTTGATGAATATGTTCAGGATGATAATATTGGCAGTTCTAATGATGTTAATGCTGCTAGTAATGATAACAATACTAACAGCACTAACAATGATAAAACTGCTAATAATGCTGATAAGGAAGGCATTGCTTTTGATGAAGATAAATATCCAATTGATCCAAACATGCCTCCTTTGGAGAATATATATGCTGATACAGATGATGAAACAGTTGGTGCAGAGGCTGACATAAACAACTTGGATGATACTATTCCTGTTAGTCCTATTCCAACTACCAGAATTTACAAGGATCATCCTAAAGAGCAAATCATTGGAGAAGTGCAGTCTTCTGTTCAGACAAGAAGAATGACAAAGAATTTAGAGGAACAAGGTTTCTTTGCAAGATCCCTTCATCAAAGAAACAGTCATAAAGACCTTCAAAACTGTTTGTTTGCTTGTTTTCTATCACAAGTAGAACCCAAGAATGCACATAAAGCATTGCAGGATCTAAGCTGGGTGAAGGCTATGCAAGAAGAGCTTCTACAATTCAAGCTACAAGAAGTTTGGACCTTGGTAGATTTGCCAAATGGGAAGAGGGCAATTGGTACTAAATGGGTTTTCAGATGCAAAAAGGATGAAAGAGGCATTGTGATTAGAAACAAGGCAAGATTAGTTGCTCAGGGATACACTCAAGAAGAAGGCATTGATTATGATGAAGTCTTTGCCCCAGTTGCAATAATTGAAGCTATAAGGTTGTTCTTGGCTTATGCTTCATATAAAGACTTTGTAGTGTATCAAATGGATGTGAAAAGTGATTTTCTGTATGGGACAATTGAAGAAGAAGTATATGTCTCTCAACCACCTGGATTTGAAGATCCTGACTTTCCTGATAAGGTATATAAGGTGGAAAAACACTTTATGGTTTACATCAAGCTCCTAGAGCTTGGTATGATACATTGTCAACATACCTGTTGGACAATGGTTTCTGTAGAGGGAAGATTGACAAGACTTTGTTTATCAGAAGACACAAAAATGATATCTTGCTAGTTCAAGTTTATGTTGATAATATTATCTTTGGATCAACAAACAAGCAGTTATGTGTTCAATTTGAGAAGCTTATGCATGAAAGGTTTCAGATGAGTTCTATGGGTGAACTCATATTCTTCTTAGGATTACAAGTCAAGCAGAAGGAGGATAACATATTTATCAGTCAAGATAAGTATGTAGCTGAAATTTTGAAGAAGTTTGGGTTTACTGATGTGAAACCTGCAAAGACAACAATGGAAACTTACAAGCCCCTGCTCAAAGATGAAGATGGTGAAGAAGTTGATGCTCACTTATATAGATCAATGATTGGTTCATTGATGTATCTTACAGCTTTAAGACCTGACATTATGTTTGCAGTGTGTGCCTGTGCTAGATATCAAGTTACACCAAAAGTTTCACATCTTAATACTGTGAAAAGAATTTTTAGATACTTGAAAGGTCAACCTAAATTGGGCCTTTGGTATCCAAAAGATTCATCTTTTGATTTGGAAGCATACACTGATAGTGATTATGCTGGAGCTAGCTTGGATAGGAAATCCACAACAGGAGGTTGTCAATTTCTAGGATGCAGGTTGATTTCATGGCAGTGCAAGAAACAAACTGTGGTTGCTAATTCCACAACAGAAGCTGAGTATGTGGCTGCTTCAAGTTGCTGTGGACAAGTGCTCTGGATTCAAAATCAATTACTGGATTATGGGTATAATTTTATGCATACCAAAATATTTATTGATAATAGCAGTACTATGTGCATAATTAAAAATCCTTTTTTTCATTCTAAAACAAAGCATATAGAGATAAGACATCATTTTATAAGAGATTGTTATGAAAAGAAGTTAATCCAAACAGCTAAAATTGATACTGGCAAGAATGTTGCAGATTTGCTCACAAAAGCTTTTGATGTGGGTAGATTTCAATTTTTGATTGCCAGTACTGGAATGTTAAATCTTTGAAAATTCTTATCTCTTTGTGTTTTTGTAATATTTTGTAGGGATTAGTACTGCTATATATGTCAATAACTGTTTCTGTTGCTAAGTGTAATTAGTACTGCTAGTTATACTTAGAATTGCTAGTTTATACTGCTTGTTATCCTTAAAACTGCTAAGTATACTTGAGTATGTGATTATTAGAGAATGTGTTTTTGTTTGTGTTTTGGTGTTCTTGGACTAATCTTTTGCAGGATAAGTAATGAAAAGTGTTGGAGTGCTGATAATTCAGTTGTTTGGAGTAAAAAACTGACTTAGTGCTACTGAGTATAAGTTAGTGCTGCTACGCATAACTTACTACTGCTAGGTTTATGCTGCTATGTCTGAGAGTGCATGGATGGTTATGTAACTTAAGGGTTTAAATCCCCAATTGGATCACTTAATCAGTTTCACGCACTCATAATTCTCTCTAATAACAAACCCTAACACATTTTTATCATCTAACTTCAAAATCCCCAAATCACAAATCCTAACTCAAAATGTCGTCACGCAAATTTGCTGAGAGTCATAACATGGTTGCCTTTCTTGATAAACCTAAAGAGTCTGAAGGGTTCACAGAAATTATTGATTTCTTGAATGCAAACCCTATAAGGTTTGCATTAACTGTGAATCCTACTATATACATTTCTCACATTCACCAGTTTTGGTCTACTGCTAAGGCCATAACTATTAATGGAGAAGTACAGTTAAAGGCTAATGTAGATGGCCAAGAAATACTTATCACTGAGTCATCTGTTAGAGAATCACTTCAACTAGCAGATGATAATGGTGTTGAGTGTCTCTTAAACTCTGCAATTTTTGATGGTCTTGAAAATATGGGGTATGAGAAGAAAAATGACTTTTTGAAATTTTACAAAGGACTCTTCTCACCTCAATGGAAAATTCTAATCCATACCTTCTTACATTGTTTAAGCCCTAAAACAACTGGCTGGAATGAGTTTGACACTATTATGGCTTTTGTTGTAATATGCCTAACTACAGGACAGAAGTTTAACTTTTCTAAAATGATTTTGGAATGTTTGGTTACGAACTTGGATACATCATGCAACTATTTTTCTATATCCAAGATTTTTGCAATGGTTTTTGGATCAACAACTTTCTCAACAGAAGGTTCACAAAAGAACATTTGATACACCCTTGCTCACAAAGAAACTGTTTGCAAATATGAGAAGGGAGGGTAAAGATTTTTCTGGGAAAGTGACACCATTATTTCTTAATATGGTGACACTTGTCCAATCTCAAAACCAGGGTGAAGGTTTAGCAATCCCAACTGAAACCTATCACACACCCACAATTTTACCATCCACATCACCACCTAAAAAGACCTATACCCGTAGGTTCACCAAAGGAGGCACTCAGCTACCTCAGGCTAGTGCTAGTATGGATGCAAATGAGGCTACCCATCAGGAGTTGGGAGGTAGTTTGGAAAGGGCTACCACTAATGTTGCTAGCTTAGATGTAGCACAGGACAGTGGTAACATTAATAAGACCCAATCCAAGGCAACTTCTAATGAATCAAGTTCCCATGGAACTGATTCAGGTGAAGGAAACCCCAGGCGCTAAGAAACCATGGGGGGCTCAAGTGCTCAAAATAGGTTTGGGGCTGAGTCTAGCATTCCCAATGATGAACCACTCGGGAGAGGTAACATACTCCAAAGTGATGAGGGTAGTATTGAACTTATGAATGAATTGATGGCAAAACGTACCAAACTGTCCAAAGATGTTCTTGACCTCCAGCAGCTTACCACTTCTCAAGGTTCTGATATTATCATGTTGAAGAGAAGGGTTAGGTATTTAGAAGGAAGACAGAGGTCAAGAACACAAACATACAAAAGGTTATACAAGGTTGGTACTACTTCCAGAGTTGAATCTTCTGAAGAAGCACAGAGTTTGGGGAAGGATGCTCCCAAACAGGGGGGAATACAAGCACAGCTTCAGGGGAGGAAACTGGGGTAGAAAATAATGAGATGGTTGCACCAGTGGTTGATGAATTTGTGGAGCAGGTGGAACAGGTTAATACTACTAGTGAGCAAGTTACTGCTGCTAGTGAAAAAGTTTCAGCTCCTGAGCCAAAAGTTACTACTGCTACTACTATTGATGATGAGCACACTTTGGCTCAAGCTATGATTGACTTAAAGAAGACAACACCAGTCAAAGCAAGTTCAAAACCCAAAGCCAAATGTGTGATTATCAGGGAACCAACTTCCACAACAACCAAAACAACACAATCACTCCCACAACCACAAGGCAAGGGCAAAGGAATATTGATTGAGGAACCTGTGGTTAAAACTTTATCAAGAGAAGCTCAACTCTTAGCAGATGCTGAAGCTGCTAGATTGTTACAAGAAGAGTATGAGGAAGAAAATAGGATAATTGCAGAGTAAAGAAGAATCAAAGTAGAGAAAGAAGCAAAGAAAATTGCACTTATGAGCAAATGGGATGACATTGAAGCAAAGTGTGAAGCTAATTATCTCTTAGCTCAAAGGCTGCAACAAGAGGAAAGAGAAAAATTTACTGAGGCAGAGCAAGCTAAACTGCTTATGGAATCTTTAGAACAAAAGAAAAAATTATTTGCACAAAAGAGAGTAGAAGCTAAAAGGAACAAACCACCTACCAAGGCTCAACAAAGATCAATAATGTGTACTTACTTGAAGAATATGGATAACTGGAAGCAAGATCAGTTCAAGAACATGAGTTTTGAAAAGAACAAGGAAGTTTTTGATAAAGTCTTCAAGAGAGTAAATACATTTGTTTCTATGGAAACTGAGGTGGTAGGAGGTTCTAAGAGAGTTGGAGAAGAATTATGAGTTGAAGGCAGCAAGAAGCAGAAATTAGATGAGCAAACTGAGCAACAACAAGAGCAAACAGAGCAAGTACAAGAAAATGATGCAAATGAAACAACTAATCTACAACAATTGATAGAAATTGCAAATGATCATGATGAAGAAATTGTTGATGCTGTTCCTTTGAAGACTAAAGTACCTATCATAGATTGGAAAACTGGTTATCGTGGAAAGACTGCTTGGTGGGACATAATCAGAGTTGGTGGACAGTCTCAAAGGTTTGTCACTTTTGCACAAATGCTCAGAAACTTTGACAGGGAAGATTTGGAGACCTTATGGGCATTAGTCAAAGAAAAGTATGGAGATTCTAGACCAGAAGACATTTTGGATAGAGTTCTCTGGGGTGACTTGAAGGTTATGTTTAAAACTTATCATGAAGATAGAGTTTGGCATGATCATTATAAAAATAAAGTTTTTCTTTGGAAGCTTTTTCAATCATGTGGAGTTCACAATAGTACAGATTTGGGTTTTGGTCACACATGTGGTATTTTGAACGGCCACACAATAACTTATTTATGTGACTAAATGTATCAGAATAAAATAAATAGCCACACCTGATCCAACTTGTGTGACCATTTCAGAATTACATCTAAGGCTACAGCCACACATTTTGTAACAACCAAGAAATTTCAAGTCATTACTTTTACCAATTTTATTTGCTTATTATGCTATTTTAAGTAAATTGGCTTTTGCCGGGAAAGTTGCCCACGTATGTCGTGACACGTACAATTAAATTCATAATTTGACTCAGACTATGCCCAGTCTACCCATTTGTGCTAGCCGGATCGATAGTCTTTATACTAGCCGGGTTGATAGCCAAATGCACCTTATTTGTGTTAGCCGGATCGATAGCCGGATTGATAACCAAATACACTCAATTTGAGAACTACCCGTTAATATGATTTATTTTTCCCCAGGTACTTGTTTTCATATGGAACAATTTAATTTTCCATTTCTACGCGAAGTTTGCACTTTTTACGTTTTACGCGTTTTCGGCTCGCGTTTTAAGCTTTAACGACGTTATAACACTCCGAAAGGCTCGGGAAATTTATGAAACATCAAATTAGGTCATTTTAAGTAAAATTTGACATTCTTATGAAAATAGTATCTTCATGACATTTATTTTCACAAACTATGCATAAAACGTTACCGGTTTAGCCCCGTTGGCCTTCAAACTCACTCCGTGACTTATGATACTTGTGTAAAACATGTATATAACGTATTTTTATAAAATAATAAAAGATAACACTCCCTTTTAGCCCCAAAAACCGCCCTCCCCCCCCCCCCCTTTATTTACACCAACACTCCACCTTTATCTCTTTTCTATACCAAGGAATCTCATCATTATTCTCATACATGCAAATCTAGCTAAACCATCCAACTTTGTTCTTCTCCTTCTCCACCCCTTTTTTGCCGAAAATCAACAGCCCAACACCACCATTTTTCAAGTTTTTCAAGTCTCAAATCTTGCATCATTCGTTTGGTATTAGTCTTGGTAAGTTTTCCTAACATTTTCAACCTCATTTCCCTCTTTTTCTATGATTTTTCTATCATTTTCTTAGAGTTTTTAAAGGACTAGAAAAACAACTCTTGCATGTGTTATTTTAGATGGTTTGATTCAAGATCTTATAGGAAATAGGGTGTTTGATAATTTGTTAGGTTGGATTGGTAAGTGTTATGCAAGAGTTCAATGGATTTTTATGAGTTTTTGGACTAGTTATTGATGATTTTCTTAGATAGATTGTTTATGAAACTGAAGTTAAACCTCAAAATAATCTTTCATCTTCTGGAAATATTGAGTTGTTGGGTGAATAAAAGAGTAGGAATGATTGATTTTAGACATGCATGGGTATTAGACACAATAATCATTCATAAAGTAGCCATTTTGATTGGTCAATAGTCTGTCTCAGATTTGATGCAACAAGATCAGTTCACCATTTTGTCCTCAGAAGGTTTTAAGCAAAACTAAAAATATTGGGAGTTAGCCCCAGGTCTTAGGATTATTTCCCCAAAAACCTTACATCTTAATTCATCATGGAGATTTTTAGAGAAAATCCACACTAAAACTGGTCCAGGATTGCATTCTTAGCCTGGCCATGTCCTCTTCTTTGAAGTTTAGACCAGTTTTTTTCAATGTGAGTGTTTGTGTTAACCATTGTGATTAACAAGTGTTTGAGAGACTCAGAAAATGGGTGTGTGCAGAGTGATTATGCAGTAAAATGGACAAAGTAGAAATGTGGAGGGAAAGTAAACACGAAATATTAACTGTCATTATAGTTTATAACTAAAATAACAATGTCCTATAAATACTATATGAACAGGCATGATATAAAGGTTGTGATGGTTTAATAAGAACCAACAGACATGACCCTTTATCCATAACTGTCATATAATTGTATTCTAACTACCTTAACTGTCAATTTCGACATTAACTAATAACTAACTAAGGTTTGTTGACTTGTGGCCCAAACCATATGTTTGTGCAGCCTTATTGGCATATACATGGCTGCAATCTATACAAGTACTAAATATTTATACATAATAAAATGACTGAGGTTCTAAAATAGATTACAAGGTTGAATTTGATCTTAAAACTTCCAACAATCTCCCCTATAAGATCAAATGTCCTTGAATATGTTTTCCTCTGTTCTTGCTTTCACTGGTGTAATCAACTGATGATGGTAAAGTCATCAGTAGAGTTGCTGTTTGTGTCCCCTTCTTCCTGTTTGTTCCTTTTGCTTGTGCTTCCTTTCTCATAATGATCTTGAGTCTCAATTTGGTAGTTTGCTTGGTACTTGTTATTCAGATCTTCTAATTTAATTCCAAAATGCTCAATCTTCTTTTGCTCTTGACTGTTCATTCCATTAGGTTCTATCACTAGATCTTCATGATCTCCAAGGCAGTTCCTTTTGCCTCTTGAAACATGTCCTTCTGTTTCAACTTGTGACACCCTGGTTGTGCTATAGTAGCACTTGAAAACATCCAAGTATTGATTGTAGCATTTCTTGATCTCTTCACCATATTCATTTGATAGGTCAAGTATCTCTGCAATATAACCAAAATCTTTTGCAAAAAATACACGTAGGTATCCTCCTAAGGTTTCAACCAGTTTATAAAGATCCATTAGATGAATCTCTATTCCATTTATCTTTGGGGGTATGGGACCAGGAAACTCTCTTTTGAGATATACATCATAAAACCATTTGAAAGCTTTATTGAATCTGTCCCTAAATATGTCCCATTCTTGACTGATAATATAGTCATTTTTCAACAGATCAAGAAAAGAAACATATTCATTAAATGAAGTAATTTTAGTTGGATAGTATACACCTTTTACATAGACATAGTCTCCTTCATTTGGTTTGTTTCCAACTGTTGATGTTTTGGTTGGACATACATAGGCATAGTGTCCAATTTCTTCACATTTGTAACATTTCTGTGTCAAAACATCATGCTTCTCTGTCTTTCCTTCATTATAATGAGAACTCTCATCAAGTAATTTGAAGTAATCCTCCATATACTTGTTCTGTCTCATGTTCATTTTGTTTTGATCAAACAAACAGTCTGTTGGATCTTTAAACATAGGCACAGGTTTGCATTTGTTGCCTTTGAATGTTAGATCCAACCCTTGTGCTTCAAGTTGAGTTGCTGATAAGATGTTCAATGTCACATCTGGTGTATAGAGTACACCAGGTATGCACATAATCTCTCTTCCAATCCTGATGTTTACTTCACCAATTCCATGTATGAACAATAATTTGTACAGGTCTTGCAACTTTTCCACACTGAACTTCTCTTTTAGTTTTGCAAATAGGTTTTTGTTTGAGCAAACATGCCTTTCAAGGTGTTTGCTTATGTACCAGATCTTGTCCCATGTTCCTTCATCTGTGCCTTCAATCATGAAGTCAGTTGATAGATGGACACTTTCAGGGTACATGATTTGAGTGTGTTTTGTCTCAGAAATATTTTCTGAGTTTGCAACTTCAGAGTTCTTCCCTTTGTTTGGACAATTGATGGCAATATGTCCCCTAATTCCACATTCAAAACATCTGTATCTCTTGTGCCTGTCAGAATCATTTTGGAATTGTGGTAGTGCATGATTGTAAACTTCAATTTCTTCCAACTTCTTCCTGAGCATTTCTTTGCACTCATTTGAAATTTGCCTTATGCAATTTCCAAGTCTTGACTCACTTTCTCTTTTAATTTGTCTCTGAATGGATTCCTTTTGTAATCTATTCCTCAAATATCTCCCAGGTTTGCTATGATGCCAAATCTTAGCCTGGCCATGTCCTCTTCTTTGAAGTTTAGACCAGTTGTTTTCAATGTGAGTGTTTGTGTTAACCATTGTGATTAACAAGTGTCTGAGAGATTGAGAAAATGGGTGTGTGCAGAGTGATTATGCAGTAAAATGGACAAAGTAGAAATGTGGAGGGAAAGTAAACACAAAATATTAACTGTCATTATATTTTATAACTGAAATTACAATGTCCTATAAATACTATATGAACAGGCATGATATAAAGGTTGTGATGGTTTAATAAGAACCAACAGACATAACCCTTTATCCATAACTGTCATATAACTGTATTCTAACTACCTTAACTGTCAATTTTGACATTAACTAATAAGTAACTAAGGTTTGTTGACTTGTGGCCCAAACCATATGTTTGTGCAGCCTTATTGGCATATACATGGCTGCAATCTATACAAGTACTAAACATTTATACATAATAAAATGACTGAGGTTCTAAAATAGATTACAAGGTTGAATTTGATCTAAAAACTTCCAACATGCATGTCATATTTGATAGGCCATTTACTCTAAAATGTTACAAATAACCCTAGGTTGGTAAAAACATGAAAGTTGGAGCTAAGACCTGTATAAAACTTTTACCATAGGCCATGTGTCCATTAGACCTGTAGATAAAAAGATATGCTCATTTTGCTAAACCTAATTTGATGTTGGAAGTAACTTTATAGAGACACAGGGGTAAATTGGTAATTTCAACCATGTTCTGAAGTTTTCAGTTAAGTCAGGCCTTGATTTTCATATAGTACAGAGTCATACCTTTCTAAGCATATAAAATTCATAATTTTAGCCTTCACGGTTTAGAAATGGCGACCCGATTAGTGCGGTAATTTTATAAATTTTCTATCAGCTTTTTGAATTAAGCCATATGAGTTATTTCAAACGTCTTTTCGACCCATGACTTACTATAAGACTTTTAACTAAATTACCTTATGATGTCACAAGTTCAAGTACTGAATTAAAACACAAGTATGAGTGTTATACCTTAATTCCCCGAGCCTAAGTCGTGTTGTATTTTATTTAGGTCACTTGTGATCTTTGCGGTTTTTCTCGACGTGCACACTTCTCTGATTTCCATTACTACTTCATCGTTGGTGAGTTCATAGCCCAATTTTTTACTCCAATTGTTTTACAAACTCCATGGGGGAGATACATGCTATAAATATTTATGATCACAATGCTTTAAAAATTGAATGCTATCATGTTATTATTATTGCCTAAGTTTCCCATAGCCGAAAGTCCCTTTATTGTGAACCGTTAGTCGCTTGCGAGTGAGCACGAATACAGTGGATAGATCTATTGGAATTAACACTCCCCATGCAGGTACGTGCCTATAAGGCAGTCGTGTGTATTGTATTCGTACCAAATGATAGGTGTGGCTATTACCTATGTATGAAGGGCAAATTTTATGCTATTAGCAACAGAGACGTAGCGTCGGGGTCACGAGCTTAGGGCAATAATAACCTTACTAGACTCTGCATTTGTTGCTTAGTCATTTTTATAAATGATTTATTGTGATCGATTGCTTATTACTAAAACTCTATGGATTCACTCAACCTTTGTGTTGACGTTTTAGCATGTTTTATCTCAGGTTTGAAGGCATGAAGGTCTTGGTTGGAGTCGCACGGATATATTTTGAAGACTCGGCATATTTTCACATTTGAAGATTCTATATTTTAAAGATTTATATTATGTTTAAAACATTTGCAATCTTTTGAAAACATTGTGTTTTATGAAAACTGTTGGGACCTTTGCAAACTCTGAGGTTTTAATGTATCAAATGTGAAACACTTTTAAAACGTCTTTTTTAAAGGGTCGTTTTCCTTGACTTGTACTTTGTGCTAGGAAGTAATACCCCAATGAACTATCTTCCGCTGCGATAATTTTGGGGGTGTTACACATTTGAATATTTTCGTGACTATACGTATCTGGTAAAAAAATTTTGATTTTTTAGTCACTTATAATTTGGGACATGTGACGGATACAAATAAGTTTGAAACATTAGTCACACTATATATATACATATGTTACAAATATATGTCACACAATTGAAAAGTGTGACCAAAATCCATATATGGTCACACGAAGTAATTGTGTATGTGGTTAAATCATACACTCAAGTTTGTCACACATTATTTAAACGTGACTGCTAGTTTTTGTTGAAAATTTAGCCACATATGAATTTGAAATGTGTGACAACTGAAAAGTAAGTTTGAAGCATTAGTCACGATATGCATTTAAAAGTGACAAATATATGTCACACACTTGAATAGTGTGACCAAATGTCATATATGGTCACACTAAACCATAGGCATACATGATTAAGTGTGACCAAAATTCGATACAAATGCTCACGTAAGTTAATATGTGTGTCTAAAGTTAAGTGTGTGTTTGCCTGCCAATTCCTAATGTGTATGGTCACATTTAATTGTAGCACAATCATGTGACTGTAGGCTATACAATAGTCACACCATACCACAAATGTGCATCTAAATTATGTTTATGGCCACATTATAAGGGTATTATATGTGACCAATACATTCAAAATAGTCACACTGTGAAATATTCATGTGACTATAGTCAAAAATTTCAAAATCTCAATGTTTTGGCTCCATTGTTGGGAATTAGATTTGATGATTACAAAACTAAATATGCATAAATGAAGAAACGTGAAACAATAGGGACTTAATGTAATAATTAGTTAGCTTCCTTTGGAAGTTAGGTATTCTTGTAAAACCCTATTTATAAAGAGTGGTAGGACGGCAGTATTAGATATCCAGAAATGTAGAACTCTCCAATGAGAGTCTAATAGAAACATGTGTATGTACACGTTAATTAGAAAGGGCCATTACTAAGCCTTCACTCACCTTGCATATGGATCTTTTTGGCCCTACTTCTGTGCAGAGAATAAATCATGCTAGTTATTGCCTTGTCATTACTGATGATTGCACTAGGTTTTGTTAGGTTTTCTTTATGTCTAAAAAGGATGAAACCACTGGCTTGCTTCAAACTTTCATTAGGCAGATAGAAAACCAGCTTAATCATAAGGTTAAGATTATTAGATCAGACAATGGCACTGAATTTAAGAATAGAAGCATGCTTGAATTCTGTGGTAACAAGGGAATAAAATATGAGTATAGTAGTGCTAGAACTCCCCAACAAAATGGAGTTGCTGAAAGAATGAACAGGACCCTCATTGAGGCAGCTAGGACTATGCTAGCAGACTCACTTTTACCAACCACTTTTTGGGCTGAAGCAGTCAATACTGCTTGCTACATATTTAATAGGGTAAGAGTGACTAAACCTCAGAACAAAACTCCTTATGAGCTTTTATTTGGCCATAAACCAGTTATTAGTTACATAAGACCTTTTGGGTGCCATGTTACCATTCTAGATACTCTTAGTGTGCTTGGCAAGTTTGAAGGAAAATCTGATGAGGGGTTCTTAGTAGGATATTCACTAAGCAGTAAAGCCTTTAGGGTATACAACTTAGTGACAAAAAGGGTAGTAGAGAGTCTTCATGTTGACTTTCTTGAGGAGAAACCTAATGTGAAAGGAATAGGTTATAGATGGATGTTTGATATTGATTATCTGACTGATTCTATGAATTATATTCCTGTTTCTATTGAAGTAACTAACAATGCAGGTACTCAAGTTGCTTCTGATGCAAATGCTTCTGAGCAAGAAGAGGAGAATGAAGAACTTATTGTTGTTCCTACAACAGTAGTCAAGATTGATACAGCTCATGAAGGCACAAAGAAATCTTCTACAACTTCAAAGAAGAAGGAGACTGTTCCCAAGCCTCAAGAACAAGGGAAAGAGGCTTCTCCTACAAATGTTTTAGAAGATGTTCTATCTTTCAGAGATGAATTGAATGCATTGGCTGACAAGCATCTTGGAAAGAAGGCTACCAGTACTAACTCAGTTAATTCTGGTAGTGATTCAGTTAATTCTGCTGAGTCTGATCCTACTCAAGTTGATGTTTTTGATAATTCTGAGATGCCAGAGCTTGAAATCTTTGATAAGCCAAGTGAAGGAATCTTTGATGAAGCTTCTTATGATGATCAATGAGTGATTACTGATTTCAAAAACTTACCCACAGAAGTGGATGTAAGTCCAGCTCCTACACTTAGGATTCACAATATTCATCCTAAAAGTCAAATACTTGGTGATCCTAAGTCAGCTGTTCAAACTACAAGCAAAGTGCAGAAACAATCAGAAGCTCATGCACTTTTAAGTTTTGTCAAGAAGCAGCAAAGGAATAATCACAAAGATCAACAACATTGTCTGTTTGCATGTTTCCTTTCTCAAAAGGAACCTACCAAGGTTTCTGAAGCTTTAGAAGATGAGAGTTGGGTGGAAGCAATGAAAGAAGAGCTCTTGCAGTTTAAGTTGCAAAAGGTATGGGTTCTTGTAGATCTACCAAATAGGGCAAAAGTAATTGGCACAAAGTGGGTCTTCAGGAACAAGAAGGATGAAAGAGGAGTGGTGGTCAGAAATAAGGCAAGATTGGTGGCACAAGGATACAGACAAGAGGAAGGGATAGACTATGATGAGGTTTTTGCACCTGTGGCTAGAATTGAAGCTATCAGGTTATTTTTGGCCTTTGCATCCTACATGGGATTCATAGTTTATCAAATGGATGTCAAGAGTGCTTTTCTGTATGGCACTATAGAAGAAGAGGTGTATGTTCACCAGCCTCCTGGTTTTGTTGATCCTGCTCATCCCAAGAAGGTTTACAAAGTAATCAAAGCCTTGTATGGATTACATCAAGCTCCCAGAGCTTGGTATGCTACTCTATCCACCTTTCTTGAGGAACATGGATACAAGAGGGGTGTCATTGACAAGACCTTGTTCATCAAAAGGAACAAGAAGGATATCATTCTAGTGCAAGTGTATGTAGATGATATCATCTTTGGTTCCACAAAAAGGTCTTGGTGTGAAGAATTTGAGGCATTGATGAAAGGAAGATTTCAGATGAGTTCAATGGGTGAGCTCACATTCTTTCTTGGACTGCAAGTGAAACAAAAGGAAGATGGACTTTTCATTTCTCAAGACAAGTATGTTGCTGAGATGCTGAAGAAGTTTGATCTTGCAAGTGTAAAGACTGCAGTCACACGAATGGAGAACAAGGTGCCATTAACAAAAGATGAGGATGCTGATGATGTGGATGTGCACCTATACAGATCTATGATAGGTTCTCTTATGTATATAACTGCCTCTAGGCCTGATATTATGTATGCAGTTTGTGCTTGTTCTCGTTTTCAGGTTACTCCCAAGACTTCACATCTTCATGCTGTGAAAAGGATCTTTAGGTATCTAAAGGGCAAACCTAATTTGGGCCTTTGGTATCCTAGAGAGTCATCTTTTGACCTGGAAGCCTATTCAGATAGTGACTATGCTAGAGCAAGTCTTGACAGGAAATCCACAACTGGAGGTTGTCAATTTCTTGGTAGAAGATTGATTTCCTGGCAATGCAAGAAGCAGACCATTGTGGCTACATCAACCACTGAAGCTGAATATGTAGCTGCTGCTAATTGTTGTGGACAAGTCTTGTGGATTCAAAATCAGATGTTGGATTATGGTTTGAATTTCATGAATACTATAATTCACATTGATAATGAAAGTACTATCTGTATAGTAAAGAACCCAGTGTATCACTCTAAAACTAAACACATAGAAATAAGACATCACTTTATAAGGGATTGCTTTGAAAAGAAACTGATTAGGCTGGAAAAGATACACACAGAGTTTAATGTAGCTGACTTATTGACCAAAGCTTTTGATGGCCCTAGGTTCAATTTCTTAGTGGTTAATATTGGAATGGTAAACCCATAGCTACATTTAAGGGGAGGTTACATTTAAGGGGAGGTTAAATGTATAGTTTGTATAATAGTACAAGTATTAAGTAGATTTAATTCTGGTAGAAGTTAAATCTGGTAGCTTTACAGTTAATTCTGGTAGTCAGTATATCTTAGTTCTGCTTGCAACAACATATGTTTGTATATTTTCTTGGTTTTTAGATTAATTTTTCCAGGAAAAACATGGATTGGTAGTAATTAGAAGCTTTGCTAATGGCTTTTATGTGTGTTTGTCTGGTATTTTTGTTAAGTCTGGTGCGTTTTTATTAAGTCTGGTTGACCCAAAGTTAATTCTGGTAGTGTTAAAAATGTAATTAATTTTTTACCGTTAGGTCTGGTCGTACACTTAATGATTTTCCTGTTTAAATAATACCGTTGCTATTTTTTGGGGAAAAAGAGGTATATATGGATAAAATTTAATTCATTTTTCATATTTATCCATTATTTACTTCTAATTTTAAAATCTTTATTATCGACCAAGATCACTCTGTTTTAACAACCAGTACAAAACCCTAATTCGCCAGTCAACCAGTACTTACGATTTCTCTATGGCTCAACTTAAATATTGTGATAAGCATAACCAAGTGGGTTTCTTGAAGAAACCAAACAAGAGTGAAGGTTTCGAACAGATAGTTGATTTTTTGAAAGGCTCTCATCTCAGGTATGCCTTAACACATAATCCAACTATCTATGATTCCCTATTCAAACAGTTTTGGGGGACTGCTACCTCCGAAACTCTTGCTGATGGGAATCTACATTTAAGGGCAACCATTGATAACCATGCATTTTCTATCTCTGAAGCATCCATTAGAAGTAGTCTTAAACTGGATGATGCTTCAGGGGAAACTATGTTATCAAATAATATGATTTTATGGGTAACATTGGATACCCCACTGATGGTGGTTTCACCTTTTGGAAAAGTCATTTTTCACCACAGTGGAAGTTTTTGATCCATCATTTGCTACACTGCCTAAGTCCCAAGAGTGGTGGATGGGATCAATTTGGAAGCAATATTGCTTCTGCTTTTGTCTATCTTTTACTTGGAAAGACTTTCAATTTTTCAAAACTCATCTTTGATGGCATGATAGCAAATGTGAATAGTAAACACAAGTTTTAATGTACCCTCGTTTTCTTCAAATGGTGTTGGAATTTGAAAATGAAAACAAACTGCAGACTTATTTGTGTATAGCCTTTAAGGACAAAATTTTTAACAATATGAAAAGGGGTTTTCAGGGGACTCATAGACCATTATTGCCTGCTATGTTGCCTGCTACTACTAACATTGCAGGTACATCATCAACTGGAAGAGTTGCCCACTCCCCAACACCCACAACTGAGGAGCAAACCCACGATGTCCCTCGATCACCTACACCACCACCTAGATCACCCACACCACAACCACCATCACCTACACCCACACCACCTTCACCTCAACAGCAAACCCAGGTTCCAACTCCAACTCAGGAGGAGGAATCCACTTCAATAACTATGGATGGTCGTCTAAAGTTGGTTCCTACATTGGTTCAAAGGATTACTGTATTGGAGAAGGCAAACAAAACCATAGGAAATGCTATTGTGACATTAGTCAGGAAAGTCAAGAGAATGGAGAAGGTTATGAAGGAAAAAGGGGTTGCTTTCAGTGATACAGAGGGTGCTGAAGAAGAAAATTCTTCCAAATAGGGAAGGAATTTGGGTAAAGAAGAAATATTTCAGACTCCTACATAAGCAAAATCAATAAGTGGTATCAGAGAGGGTTGCTCTCGATATCTAGGATCTATAAGGTTGTTACTGTTGGAGATGGAGCAGATTCAAAGGAAAAGGAGCAGATTTGGTAAAGGTTTTATGATCGGTAATGTTTTATTCATGTTAATCGTTATTTATTAAAAAAAAAAAAAAGAAAAAAAAGGTATCGATGCACATGGGTCTATTACTGATTGGTAAAAAGTAGGGATAGTACTACCGTATTAACTGAATTGATGAGCAATAAATTGGTCGATGGGTGCATTAGTGAAAAGCAGTTTGACCTCGTACTAATTTGATTGATCAATGAATATGTTTGTCGCTTGTGGTTGGTCAATCGAATATTATTCAATCATGGTGTGAATTAATTGGTCGGTAGCTTACTGTTGGTTATTTGGCTTGTCGCTTGTGGTTAATTAATAAAACGGTGTGTCGCTTATATTATTAATTAATCAGTTGAAGGATTGGTTAATGGATGTCGGTGTTTGGATTTATTCATCTTGGCTTATATTTAATTGGTCGATAAGGTTTATTCGTTAAAGGGTACTGCTACTGACAACATGATTTAATGGAGTACTGTTATTGACAGTAATCCTACTGGTGCAATGATGTATCTGATTGTTAATGTTAGTACTGCTATGTTTTGGATTAATACTGCTCTTCGAATGTTAATTCTGCTCACTTTATTTTAATACTGCTCGTTTGGATACTAGTACGGCTGAGCTTTTCACTTTGTACTGCTCACCTTAGCAGTTAGTACTGCTCTCGGAATCCGTTTGTACTGCTGGCTTTGGTGATGGAAAAGTTTATACTGCTGGTAATAAACTTTGTACTGCTGGTTTGTACTGCTAGGGCAGTTTTGGATCGCGAACAAAATAATTTATTTTTAAGGGGATTATTTGACGAAGACAATTGAATATTGCTTATTTGATGTAGTAGTTGAGTTTCACAGGTTCGTGTTCTTATCATATCTCAAAGTGGGTGTTACACTTTGGAGATAACTTGTTTGTGCGTTAATGCGGTGACAAAGACTTGATGAATCTAGCAAAGGTGTATGATCTACAAACTGATGTTGCTTAATTCTCACATTTGCTATCACTTTAAGGAGTTACATTGTAGTGCTCAGTGTCTCATATAGTTGAGGATTTATCAAGAGGTTGCGACCTACTTCTAGTATAAGTTTGGAGTCACATGGATAGTACAAGATATAAGACGCAAGTTTGGGAAATTCAACTTCTTCATCAAATTCGTTATACTCGGTTTTCTTCATCAGTAATCATTCCATAAAGCCTACGGAGTTCGTGATTCAAGAGATGGTAAACATATTGGTTTCAGGGGAAGCTTGTTGATTAAATGTTTAACCATCTACATGCACCACTTAAGGGGAAGTGTTTCGATTCAAGTTGCATGGAAGACCCCTATTCGATGATTACAAAAAGGGGAAGATGATTGATTTGCAGCTTATTATGTGTGGTGACATGTTCAAGAAGACCTTAAGGAAGCATTGAAGATTGTTTCATGGAGATAGTTTTGTAATATCAAATAGGGGAAGATTGTTGGGAATTAGATTTGATGATTACAAAACTACATATGCATAAATGATGAAACGTGAAACAACAGGGACTTAATATAATAAATTAGTTAGCTTCTTGTGAAAGCTAGGTTTTCTTGTAAACCCTATTTATAAAGGGTGTTAGGGTGGCAGTAAGATGTATCCAGAAATAGTAGAACTCTCCAATGAGAGTCTAATAGAAACGTGTGTGTGTACACGTTAGGTAGTAGTAGATCTATGTAATAGTTTGTTTATTTAATAAAGATGAGCGCGCTTGAATAAGGGTAAACAATATAGGGCTTCATGTAAGGCTAAATTATAATGACCATGAACTTTAAGTTTCTTCCTTGATAAGCTTCCTAAGGATTGAACTCTAATATTTTGGAATTATTTTGAACTCTAACTCTTCAAATCAACATATCTGATCTTGTGCAGCATCTTTTATCATCAATCTTCAAACCATCTGATCTTTGCAGCAACATTGACTATTTGTACATCAATTCTTAAAGTTTCATACTATTCTCATCACTTCCAGGTGTGTTAACTCCTGTGAGAGGTGAATCATTGAAAATTTAATGGATTTGATGTCTCTTTACCAGTTAGCCATTAACTCTGGAGTAGCCAATGTTTGGTGTAAAACCATGGTACATTGATAACCATTTCAACTCTTTGTACATGAAACATGGTGAGTTGAAATACCATATGATTTTTAGCAAATCATCAGCTATCAACGGATTTGGTTTGTCTTTACCAAAAGCCGTTTGCTTTTGGACTAGCCAATTCTTTGGTGGAATACAGACCTCACCTTGGTGAATTGATAACCAGTTATGGATTTCCACAGCCTTTACCACAAGCCATACTCTTGTGGGCTAGCCAACTCTTCACTATCACAGATATGGTGAGTTGATTACCATACAATTTTTGGCAAATTGTCAGCCATAAACAGATTTGAGGTATCTTTACCAGAGCCGTTTGCTCTGGATTAGCCAGTCCTTATGTGGATTAGACATGGTGGACTGATGACCATTTGTTGTGTTAGTGCAAAGCACCTTCACCAAGTGGGAAGTTCCATTAATCCCACTTATCAACTTGAAAATTCTTTCAAACACCCCAAACTGCTTCCTTTTGGGATTGCATCTCAATTAACTCCAAAAGCTGATTACATACCTCATCATCCTTATTACCCAGAATCTTCGTTTCTAGCATTTCCTTGCATACCCTTGGATGTAGAGGGTATTCAACCTCTGCTAGCATGTATATGTGAGCACTCTGCAAAGTCAAACAATGAACCTGACAATTATCAAAATACCTCTATCTTACAATTTCTTGTTGATAGGGCAGCTTCCAAATCTTTTCAATCCTTGATGGTTGATCAAACATGGTTTTTAAATCTCCCCAAAGAACTCTTTCAAATTCTTCTTCTGGTCTGTCATCTCCATATTTGATCATCATCAACTTGTACAGCTCCTTAAGATCATTTCTGCTCAAATCATTCAATAACCCTGGAAAATTGACATAAATAACCTCTGTATAATCTTCCCTGATTATTTTATAAGCTCTTTTCTTACCAGTTTTGATGATCTGCCAATTGACAATCTTGGCAGGCTGAGCTAAACTTTCAGTAATTGACCCCATTGTAAATTCCTCAGAAGAGGGTTCTTCTTCCTCTTGCACATCCTCCTTAGAAACTGATTTACCCTTCTTAGCTGCTCTCTTTCTTCTAGTCCACCTTATAATGGGCTTCTTAACTTCAACCTCTTCTTTTACAACCTTAGATACCTTTTCAACCTCAGTCACTTTTTCTACCTCAGACACCTTTTGCCTTTTGAAACTTCTTCTAATAGAATCCTCATAGTCAATAGGCTTGTAGTTATGATCCCTTTCATAAGCTCTGAGATACATACCCTCAACCTCTTCATATGACATTCCTCTCATCTTTTCAAAAGTACAATGCATCATATTCTTCAAATATATCTTCATATCAGACATCTTTTGCTGCTTTGTGAGTTTCTTGGTAGTACTCTTCCTCTTTTGTGTCTTCTTGATCTTCTCCATGAAATCTCCAAGTGTGTCTCATTCCATTCTGGCATTCATGAATTCTGCAAGCTTTGTTGCCCTTTCTTCAACTGTCAGACTTGCATCAGCTTTGAGCTCTTCCAGCTTTGACTTAAGTTCAGCATCATCTTCAATCAGAGACATGTATGGATCATCATTAAATTCCTCTTGCAGCTTCTTTTCAAGTAGTTCATCCCTTTTCTTTATCTCTTCAAGCTTTGTCTGTTCAGCTGCTTCTTCAGCTTGAATCCTTGCAATCTCAGCCAAACTTGCTTCTTCCTCTCTTTGTTGCCTTTTTGTTTTCTTAGGCTGAGGAATTTCTTCAAGTGTTTGCTTTCCGTCCCTTTGAGTTGCAGCAGAATTATCACCACTAGAATTAACATTCTCTTGATCACCAGACTTAACTATATCCTCATCAGAATTAACCTCTTCTGTCACCAACTTCCTTCTTAGCCTTCTCTTCTTCTTCTCTTGAATTTGACTTAAGAGTCTTGGCTAAGGTTTCTGCTGCCTCCAATCCTTCAGGACTAATATCTGATACCAATTGTTGAGATCGTTTAAGCCCATCTAGGATATGTTTTACAAACATTATTGTTGTGCATACCGGAATTAACAAAGAACAATAATGTTAAACAAGGTTTTATTTATTCAAGCGCGCTCATCTTTATTAAATAAACAAACTATTACATAGATCTACTACTACCTAATGTGTACACACCCACGTTTCTATTAGACTCTCATTGGAGAGTTCTACTGTTTCTGGATACATCTTACTGTCACCCTAACACGCTTTATAAATAGGGTTTACAAGAAAACCTAGCTTTCACAAGAAGCTAACTAATTTATTACATTAAGTCCCTGTTGTTTCACGTTTCATCATTTATGAATATGTAGTTTTGTAATCATCAAATCTAATTCCCGACATCCATTGTAAGCATTTATGTTGTCTTTAATCCTATCTAGCTAGTTGTTCAACAACCACATTAATTGTACCGTATTATATCATTTTTTTCCTGCATTATATAATACCCCAGTTATCATCAACTCTTTATCATATCAAGTGCTTTTCACCGTAGATGCACAAAATGGTTGTCAAATGGTCTGCATTGACTGTTGGGTTGAAAGTGAAAACAAGGCTGGATTGACCTTTTTTGCACGGCGTCCCCCTTATACGGATTTCAGGTGGTATGTTTGTCCAGTGTGCCTTGAAAGAAGGGGAACCCCATCTTATACTGGTAGAGGTGGTGTTACAAGGGAAAACACAACTACAACAGATAGTAGTGGATATGTAATTGGCTTACATATTAATGCATCTACAAGAGTTGGTGCTTACTTAGGCAGTGGTGATGAAGAAACTGGACCAACTGCAACTCAAACAGCAAGTGGAGTATGCCCAAGTCAAGCACCAAGTGAGGAACCTGCTACTCAAAAACCAAGTGAAGAATCTGCAAGTCAAACAACTAATGAAGAACCTCTAACTCATAAACCAAGTGATTCACCTGCTAGTCAATTAACCAAGTGAATCACCTGCAAGAAATGCTATGTTGTCTTTCAGTGTAAATGTAATTTAACTGATATGTTGTATAATTAATATGTTATTAACAATGCAGTATGGTTACTACTTTTTTTTGTATGTGTTAACTTTATAAGTCAAACTGGGTTATTCCAAACACTCCACAATGTGTTTTTCAACTATACATGTTTATCTCATAAGCAGTACTAACTATACATTCTAGCAGTCTTAACTCTAACTCTAGCAGTCTTAATTCTATTTCTTGTCCTTGGGTCCTAGATACTTTCCCATCTTCCTGACCAGTTCTCTTTTCTACTCTTTCTGCTTCTTGAATCCCTCAGATTCCAATGGTTCTGCAGTTCTCTTTTCTACTCTTATATCAAATGCAACACCTTTCAGAGCCTTGTTAATTCTGGCATGTTTCTTAGTGTAGATTTCTTCAATTTTTTCTTAAGACCTATCCTTGAAGAATTTCTCTTTCCAATTATCCTGACCTTTCAAATAAGCTTTCATGTACTTCAGTCTCTCACTTCTTGAAGGAGGTTTCTTGAGATAAGCTTTCTTCTTACTCATTTTCTTTCTCATCTCATCCAATAAGTCATCAATTGTTGATTGTTGCTCTTAAGGAGTATACATTAATCTTTCATCTACTTGTACTTTTTCTGCATACTCCTTGTCTGCAAGAATCTGAGCATCTCTCTCAGCATCAAGATCAGCTTGCACTTGTCTTGCAACTTCTTCATCTGTAATCATTTGTTGTTGTTGCTGACTGGGTGACTGAAACTTAAATTTCTTCTTAGGTTCTTCAATCAACAAACCTTTGCCTTTTTCTGATGGTGAAATGGTTGTTGATGGTGTTTTTGGTACTTATACTGGCTCTTTAATGACAACTCCTTTTGCCTTAGGTCTTGTACTCTTCAACTTTTTTAATACTTGAGCTATTGTAATATCATCATCACCTTGAGTAGAAGCAATACTAACTTTAGTCTCAGTAGCACTAACCTTATCACAAGCCACATTAACTTCAACACTAGCAATATTAACTTCTTCATTGGCAGTCTTAAGTGTAGTAGCATCAAGTAACACCTTAGCCACTTCAACACCATCCATAACAGCTTCATTACCCTGTTGATCAGCAACAACAAATTGATTCACATCATCATCTTCCCAAGATTCATTTTCTATCCCAGTATCAACATCTACCCCAGTTTCCTCCCCTGAAGCTTTGCTTGTATTCCTCCCCTGTTTGGAAACATCCTTCTCCAAACTCTATGCTTCAGCAGAAGATTCAACTCTGGAAGTAGTTCCAACCTTGTATAACCTTTTAGTTTTGTGTGTTCTTGACCTCTGTAGACTTTCAAGATACCTAACCCTTTTCTTCAACCTTGTGATTTTAGTACCTTGAGAAATTTTAAGCTCCTTAAGATCCTTCTTGAGATCAAGAACATCCTTTGACAATTTTGTACAAGTAGCCATCAATTCATGAACAAGTTTAATACTCCCCTCAGCACTTTGGAGTGTGTTACCTCTCCCGAGTGGTGCATCATAAGGTGAGTTAGGCATAGCCTCAGACCTAGTCTAAGCATCTACACCCCCCGTATTATCCGGTTAGCTGGGACCTTCACCTAAATCAGTTCCAGAGGAACTTTCTTCATCTGAACCCCCCATTGTTTCCATGTGACTGGGTCCTTCACCTGAATCAGTTCCATGTGGACCGGACTCATTAGAAGTTGTCTTGGTTCGGGTCTTAATGATGTTACCATTGTCCTGTGCTGCTGCTAAGCTAGACACAGTAGTGGCAGCCCTTGCCAACATGTCACTCTCCCCCCCAGTGACAACCTCATCTACAACAGTTGGTATAGAACCACTAGCCTGAGGTAGCTCAGTGTTCTTGGTGTTAGTCCTACGTTTATAGGTCTTTTGTTGTTGTTTAGATGATGTAGCCAAAAGTGTGGGTGTGTGATGGGTACCAGTTGGGATTGCCGAACCTTCACCCATTTGGGTTTGGGCTAGTGCCACCATTGTTGGAAACAAAGGTGTCACTGTCCCTGAAAAATCTTTTCCAACCCTCCTTATATTAGCAAAAACCTTTTTGGTAAGGCGGGGAGTGGAATAAACATTTTTGTGACTTTTCTTATTTTTAAATTGGTTGTCCAAAAAGAGTTGCAAAAACCTTGGATATAGAAAATATTTAGCCGAAGAACTATCCAAGTTCTTAACCATACTATCAAAAATTAATTTTGAAAAATTAAATCTTTGAGTATTTTCAGCCAAACAAATTATAGCAGAAGTTAAATTACTGCTCAATTCATTCCACGCAGTGGTCTTTGGACTTAGTGTTAGGAATATAAATATTCATATGAAGGTTCGGTCACCCCGAGTATCTAATTAGCATTTATATAGCTCGTAGGCTTATATATATTCGTTTAGTATTATTAGTAATATTAGTATTAACTTAGTCGTATTTATATTTGTGGAGTGGGTCGGGGCTTTCCCCACTGTCAGCTCACTCCACAGCCCGCTAGGGGCATATTATGTTGTAAGTATAAATACCCCTTCCCATACAAGGGAAGGGTTGGAACTTCACTTCATTTCTAAGCTAATATACACATAGTTTTCTCTCACTAGAAGTTCCCACTTTCTCTCTCTAATTCATATCTATTCGATCCATCTAAAGGCCTCAAACAAGTGTTTCTTGCATTGTGAATACCCTACAATTGGTATCAAGAGCCATGGTTAGGTCCATGAGAGTTGGTATTCACGGATTTGTGTAGTTTTTGAGGTTTTTTGGTTCGATTTGTTAAGTTACATTTATTTCATTTTGTGCTTTGTTTAGTGATTAAAAGTTGTTATACCTTGTACTTTCTAGCTTAGGAATAGTATAAGAGTAGTATTTAGTGCTTGGATTCACAGATTTAAGGTTTGTGTGGTGTTTTTGGGTGATTCGAGTGTTTTTCTTTCAAGTGTTCTTGGATGCGGTTTGTGTATTTTGGACGTTCTTGAACGCGGTTTGTGTCACATCGGGTACGCGGTTTGTCCTATTACTAGTTTAGGCAAAAGGACAAACAGCATTGAAAGTGACGTGTTTGGAAGTTTGTGCCAACGCGGTTTGTCTCTAAGGTGCGTACGCGGTTTGTGTCAATGCGGTTTGTCTCTGCAGCGTGAACTCGGTTTGTGTCAACGCGGTTTGTATCTCCAGCGTGAACTCGGTTTGTGTCTACGCGGTTTGTATTTGCAGCGTGTACTCGGTTTGTGTCAATGCGGTTTGTCTCTCCAGCGTGAACTCGGTTTGTGTCTACGCGGTTTGTCTCTGCAACGTGAACTCGGTTTGTGTCTACGCGGTTTGTCTCTGCAGCGTGAACTCGGTTTGTGTCTACGCGGTTTGTCTCTGAGGAGTGTATGCGGTTTGTGTCTACGCGGTTTGTCTCTGCAACGTGTATGCGGTTTGTGTCTACGCGGTTTGTCTCTGCGGCGTGTATGCGGTTTGTCTAGGCGGTTTGTATCCATAGAGGTGCTATTTTTACGTCAAAACTTCAAACGGCCATAACTTTTGAACCGTAACTCCGTTTTCAGCGAAACACCTGTCAAAACGAGTTTCTAAGTTTTCAGACCAAAATTTCGCTGTAACAACTTGCATCAACCAAACCAAATCACAACTTAACAATAGTGCAACAATCCAACAGTCATCATAACACATATCAAGCATCATTTCACGGTTTATTCTTGATTTTGTAAAACCCCGCGAAAGAATCTATTTCTCGGTTTAAATCATAGAATTGTAAAATCCCGTGCACGGTTACATCATGTCTACTACTTCAGATTCCTTCATATCTGAGGTACTCAAGTTGTACGACACATATGATAACCAAATGATTTCCAATTCTGGACAACAAATGTACGTGTGTGATTCTGATAATACCAATGTGGAATCTTCGTGCCCGAAATCACAAGAGAAAGAGCTTCATCAGTCACTTATGCTGTTTAATGCAAAGGAAAGTCGCATCGAATGTTTTCGTCTACTTCATTCACATCTCAAGGTTCTGTTTGATAAATCTGAATACGTGATGGGTTACACACGGGCTTTCACAGCACTCTTTGGTCAAGATGTTCATGATTTCACAGTCGAAATGACTCTATATTTAGATCAACTTGAACAACAACTTGACAAAGAAGAATTCTCTGAAGTAAGATCCAGAGCAGCTTTCAGTGTGATCAATAACCAACTCCAGGTGTTCATTGACTCGCAATACACTAAGGACTATGACTATGACAGTCAGATGACAAAAGGGTGTTTTGCTAATTACACTGGATTCGAGGTTGACGTGTTCAGAGTTACATTACTACAATTGATGAGTAATGTTAATGGGTTTATTGATGAAAGGGCTAAACAAATGGGGAATGGAACAAGATCAGACAAGTTTGATGATGGTGACAGCACAGGAGGTGATTTCACAATATGTGAGAATGCAGCCTACGTACCTGAAAATCACCAAGCACAATCTGCTGTGGTACATCTGTCTTATCTAGATAATGCTCTTTCTAATGAACAACAACATACTGATCATCTTAAAATTACTTATGACACATATCTGTTGGAAAAGACTGATAGCAATATTACCTCTGATTCAACAAATATGAGTCATAAGGGGGAGAAATTGATCAGGATGCTGAACATGAACATGATAATACGTCGAGTTCTTTGCCTACGGCTGAGTTTTTCAAATCAAATGATATGGTTGAAAAAGAAGTTTATAATGAACTTTCAAAAAGATTTTCACAGCTTGAAAAACATTGTATTTCTCTTGAAGTTGAAATACAACATAAGGAAGAACGTTTTCAAACTAAACTACCATGTAAAAATCCGGAACTCCCTGAATTCCGTGAATTTTTTATGATAAATGATTTGAAAGCTCAGCTAGAAGCAAAAAACTTAACGATCAAAAACCTGAAAAACAGATTGACTGAGATGCGTGACATGCTTAATGAAGTTAGGACTAAACATGAAAATGATGTTGTTGCAACAATAAATGCAGAATTAGAACATAAAGTGGCTGAATTGTTTAACGATAATGAGTCGTTGAAAAGTCATTGCAAAGAACTGTGTGATAAAATCAAAGAAACAAAAACTAAGAATGTAGAGCAAACTACCTCTTTGATTACTAAAAATGATGAATTCAAGGCTCAACTTCAGAAAAAGGGTTTTGCAATTGCAGCGTTGAAAAACGAATTAAGAAAATCGATAGGAAATGGTGTGAATACTAAGTTTGCAGAACCATCAATCTTGGGGAAACCACCACTTAGAAAACAATCAGTTGTTAGACAACTGACTGCGTTTAGATCTGAACGGTCAAATGTTTCAAAAACACGGTTTGCCTCCCAAGTTGATGCGAAAAAATTTTTGTCAAAACCAGTCACTTCACAGTCTAGACCTAGTGAAAAGGAATATGCTGTTGCAAAACCACATCACATGAGTGCTTCTAGTTCTTCTAGGATTAGTTTAACGCGTGTGTCACTTGTGACACCAAAGGAACATGTTAGACATAAAGACATTGTTCAGAATCAAAACCTAGTGGACGCTAAGAAAAACACACATGAAAAGTCTAGGAATTTGCCTGTTTCTAAGAGTAGTTGCGTGCCAATTAAGGCAATTCCCGTAGCCGATCACTCTAAGAACCCTAGATCTTTTTCTGATTCCAAACACTTTGTTTGCTCGACTTGTCAGAAATGTGTTTTCAATGCAACCCATGATGATTGTATAAAAAAACTCCTGAAGGAAGTGAATGAACGTGCCAAGGTTCCATCCTCTAAGACTAGAAACAACAACAAGCCCGTAGAACCAAAGAGGTGTATGCAGAAACCTGATAGGCCGGTTGCCCTAGGACAAAGGTTTTCTCCCAAAAAGTCTGTAACTGTGCATGAGAAACCAAACACTCCTAGATCTTGCCTTAGTTGGATACCGACGGGTAGAACTTTTAAGATTGTTGGTCTTAGGTGGATACCTATTCGAAAGATGTTCACTAAGTGCGAAACCAAGGTTGACAGTGAAAACCCAAATGGTCTAAATTTTGATATCACTAACCCATATAAATGCAAAAAAACTCTTAATGTCAATGCAGGAAGTCTTTACTTAAGTGCAGGTACATCGTTCAGGCCTTGTATTAAGGAAAGACTCAGAGTTTGGGTGCCGAAAAGAGTGATATCTCATGATGAAGGGGTTCAAACAATTCAAGCTTGATGAACATCAACGACAATGACGTCTGTACAAGTCAGTGCAGGCCTCGTTCTTCATCGATTATGACGTCTGTACAAGTCAGTGCAGGCCTCGTTCTTCATCTAATGACGTCTGTTCAAATCAGTTCAGGCCTCGTTCTTCAATGACTATGACGTTTGAACAATGCAGTTCAAGCCTCGGGTCTCAATGTCATCATTATGGCGTCTGCTGACATTTCTTCAGGCCCCGTTCATCAAAGAAAAGAAAGGCGTACGCTTGAGTGCGCTTTATCTTCGGAAGAAGAGGAATCTTCTTATTCATGACCATTCTCATCTAGCTTCGTGGTCTTTAAATGCTCATTCAGTCATCAAGGGGATAAAGTATATTCTTATTCACCCGGTCTATCAAAAATGGCAGTTGGTCGTCACATGCAATTTTTGAGGGGGAGAAGGGTGAATAAACTGCATGGTGATTGAGATTTGAGTAATGGTCAGACGAATACTCTTGTTTCTGACTACTCTCATCAAAAGGCTTCATACTTGCTCCATGCTCATTCAGATATCAAGTGGATCTACTTCCATTCGATTGGACGTTTAGTCACTCAATCAAAAATGGCATCCTCGTATGCTATCTTTGAGGGGGAGAAGTGTGAACAGTGGATCAACCTCATATGCACTTGTTCAATCAAAGATGGCATCCTCGTATGCAATCTTTGAGGGGGAGAAGTGTGAACAATGGATCAACCTCATATGCACTTGTTCAATCAAAGATCATGCTCATTCAGATATCAAGTGGATCTACTTCCATTCGATTGGACGTTTAGCCACTCAATCAAAAATGGCATCCTCATATGCTATCTTTGAGGGGGAGAAGTGTGAACAGTGGATCAACCTCATATGCACTTGTTCAATCAAAGATGGCATCCTCGTATGCAATCTTTGAGGGGGAGAAGTGTGAACAATGGATCAACCTCATATGCACTTGTTCAATCAAAGATGGCATCCTCGTATGCAATCTTTGAGGGGGAGAAGTGTGAACAAGTGATTCGTTGTACATTTGGTTGTTGGTTCACTAACTTGAGCTGGGCATCTAATTGTGACCATAGAGTTGATCAGGTATCACTTATTCGAGTTTGAAGTTGACTTCCTCAAAGGCGTAATCTTATCCTATCTTGAAGTCGGGGTTGGTTGGATGCATGACTTTCTATGATAACTTGCTCGTGCTTAAGATTTAAGTTGAAGTCTTAGGTTATCTAGTTACCAGTAGTCGGGGTAACTATCACTTAAAGGAGTTACGTTGTAGTACTCAGTGTCACACGCCGATGTCGTTGTGGATAATCGTAAGAGGTGTTAATGTCTCATACCTTGGTTGGGTATTGAGCACTTAGAGATTTGCTTGGAGCACTAATTCTCTACACCGTTCTTCCAACATTAGTGCAAGCGTAAGTCACAAGAATGGGGAATTCTATCTTCAGGCTCAAGTTTGGTATATCGGGTTTGCTCCATCAATTATCTCATCATAAGGCCTACTTGAGGGTTGATAAAGATAGTCAGAGACGGTTTCGGCAGCGGTTAATTCTCACTTGATCTACTTGAGCCTAAGTTGTTCTTCTCACAAGATTTCAAGAATATGTTCGTATAATGTGTTGCTGATTCTGAGGTATCAAAACCAGCAAGGGGGAAGGAGACATACATCTGAATGCACAATGAGTACACATGATGGGCTTTATACTTCTTCTCAATTGAAGATTATTCCGGGAAGACAAATGTCATAACCGCAGAGAAAATCAATGTTCTAACTCGTTCTTTCTGGTGTGTCATTCCAACTAAGTGTGGGAAGAGAATGTCAGTTTCTGATGATAAAAGAGGTACACAATTGTATGATGGTTCCTGTGGTTAGTCGATATCCTACTGAAGGAAATGTGTACATCCGGTACTCAGTAGCTATTATGGTACTGTCTTGGTGTTATCATGTCGACTACATACGGGATAAATTGTTTACACTCGGGACTTAGCTGAATTTGGTGTAACAATTCTCATCTGCAATGTCCTGAAAGGAGATAAGGGGATTTTCGGGTCTTAATTGATCTTGATGATGCATTGTTGACTTCATTAATGGGATTGAGTGTGTACTTCGGGTTTTTGGGCTTCATATATCGAGACTGGCTGCATCTCTTCAACTACTTAGGGGAAAGTGGTCTCTGGATACTTTTGGTAGGCATTTCTTCAGTATTCAGCGGGAAGAAATGTGAGAAGAATTATTCAAATGTGAGATGATTCGTTGCTGATCTATTTGAGGATCCCCGAACGGAGAATCACGATGATTATTCTTAAAAGGGAGCAACAATACTTAATGTGGTTTGCTACGGTTTCCGCTGTACGCTTACCTTATGTAAGCTTGAAAGAGAGCTTAGAATCTGCTCAGTATGAAGATTGTCGGTTTGGGGGGAAGCTATCAAAGCTGTACATTGGGAAGGCTCAAGTTCCGTCGTCTGTTCAGGAGCCTCGAAAGCTTTGGTGGTGAAAGTTTAAGAGATGATTGACCACAGATTTCTACAACATACTGAACGTATCCTCATTTTGGTATTCATTTCATCATCGTCTTAAACTGAATAATATAGTTTGTACATATCTTAAAACATACTGTAAATAGAAAATTATAGAACCAGAAAATTGTATATAGAAAAATATTAAAACCCAGAAAAACCCATAAAAATTAAAAAAATAGAAAATACCAAAAATAGTTTCACCTAGGCATGTCTTCTGTTTATCGATAACATTTACGGACTTAGAAATGTCATTCAATAATGGCACGGGTCTTTAAATGAAGCTCGAGCAGAAGTTAAAATGGATTGTTAAAACATGTCTAAATGGCTTGCTATTACTTTAGATAGCAACCCGCGCTTCATATTGGGGAAAGCACGTCGCCAAAAAGACGGCTGTTCCTCCAACTGGGTGATGTTCACCTGGGCATGGATTACTTCATATCCATGTTTCTTCGATCTGATGTACGTTTCAGTGCATCATTTCTTGAAAAAGAAGAGAAATCTTCTTTGCATACAAATAGTTTTCATTCAATGATTCTTCTGAAAATTATTTGTGAGACACTTGGTGGATATGTGTTGTATGAAATTTGCTTATACTTGGATTATGCATAAAATTTGTCACTCAATCAACGACTACAAAACCTCATGACAGTTCTTGTTTGATGAGTTGTGGGGTTAAGCTTGATTTTAGTTGAGACTCAACTAGAATACGGGTCATTGATTGAGGGGGAGAGTGAATTCAAATTTTATATCATCAAACGGGTTTCTTGATTAATTCATGACTCTTAGAAAAGGTTTTGCAGTTAATGGGGTATTAGTTGAAGAGGATATTGCTTAAATATATCAAATGACCAAGTGTGTTAGTTGCTAGAAAGTTTAGGACATTATGTGCAATTTGCTTGTAGTATCCTAGCTTCATATAACTAGAAGGTTCATTTGTATCTCTTTGGAATCCTCGTTTAATCCCCTAGATACATTAAAACTCAAAATCTGAAAGAAGTTAGAAAACCCGATGTGTTTGATGTTCTTGAATGCTCCACTGACATTTGTATGAACTAAGTGAATGAGTTCCAATTGTTGTTTGTCTCTGCTGCTTAATTGTTGTTGATATTGTGCATATGTTCTCAGGATTCGCTTAGGTAGATTGCTATTATGTTAGAATCATGTTCCTAAGATCCTGAATTAAATATTGAAATCTGTGTGAATTGCCATGTTCATGATTGCTAATTGCTCTTCATGCTAGATATTGGTTTGACGTAGTTCCTGATTGTGGTTTGATTATAAGATGAACTTGGTATTATAATGTGGCAAGCTGCTGAAGGGTAGCTATTAAGGAATAGTGTATCTGTATGCATGTATATCTGTGTTGATATTCTTATGCAGATTCCATAGCCAAAATGAATGTGCCAGTTCCCATTCTAACCATTTAATCAGACGTTCAAATTCTATTGATTGGCTCGGAATTCACCACGACAACAACATCGGCAACAACAACAACCACAACACCTTCACCTCCACCACCATTATTTCAACAAAGAAGTACTTACTCGGATCTCGCCAAGAGGGGATCGACAATACTTGAGAAGATTTGTTGGAGGATGGATGATTGATGTTGACCACTGACTCACTCAGAAAAGCGGGTGATTATATCGTCTGCGCAAAAAGGTCAAACTCATATGTGTCATAATAATCAAATGTGCAAAATAAGCAGTGAATCTCCCTCTTAGATTAAGGGGGAGCATAGTATGTTCTCATCATCAGAATATATTAAATCGGACACATTTTCTCCCACATTTTCTAACTTATTTAAATCAATTGGGATCACAAATCTCAAAAGGTTTGAAATTTTTGATCGGGGGAGAGAATGTGATTTAAATATGAAACCTGATGAAAATGTGATGTTTTGGATTTAAGTGTAGGCTCTCCCATATGTGCAAAACTCTTTCATATATCGATGCACATATTGAGGGGGAGCAAATGGACAAAAAGGATTGGGCATCTCGTAAGAACGGCTCAGACTTCACCAAAGAATTGACGAAACTTGAATTGTCATCAATCGAAAGGATACGTCTTGGCCGGGTAATAATTTCAAGCTGGTCTAACCAGTGATGTAAGCGTGTCTCGAAAAAGACGTATCTGAGTAGAGTGTACCTCTTCGAGAAACTTTCTGTGGACTTGACCAGGCCGGGTAATAATTTCAAGCTAGTCTAACTAGTGATGTAAGCGTGTCTCGAATCGGTCATGTTCACTGAAAGTGGATCAATTCAAAAAGTGCGAGCTCTACCTAACATGTGCAAATTTATAAAACAATCAACCGAGCACATGTTGAGGGGGAGCATTTGAAAAATATAAAACTCTCAAGTGTTTGCAAAAATGTGTTTCAGAATCATGAACACTTTGAGAGATTTTTCAAAAATTTGGTTTATGGCTATCGTGGAAGAATACCAAAGACCGACCATTTTAATTAATGTATGGAGTTATAAGGATGGTTAGGTTAGGCTCAAGTTCCCACGATCCCGCCAGAGCCGGAGGGATCTACCCAGGGACAATCCACTAGTTAGTGTAGAAGTCCTTAGGTATGATTAAAAAAGGAGAAAAGTGGATAAGGGAAAAGTGCCGACTGAGATGGAGCTAGTACTGGAACAAACCCAACAAGGTGCTAGTTATGAAGTCTCGGTAAGCACTGAAGGGGTTGAAGAATGAAAAAGAATTGTAAAGAGAAAGGGTGAAAAGAAATAGCCCTCCTTACAACTTAGGCAGAAACCGGGTCAATACATATGCTGTCAGAATCACTTAGTTGATTGCTGGCATTGAAGACAAAGTATCATGGACCCAGTGATACGCTGGACAACCCTCCCTAGCCACTCAAGGTCCCTCAAAGGACTCTTGTTTCAATTGTCACGGAGTTCAATACATTCCTATCGTCTCTCTCACTCCGAGTTAGATGATATTGAAAAGGTGGCAGTCCTCTCCAGCCTCCGCTCATTAAATCAAAACGCACTATAGAGTCTAGAGCCACGAGATGCATAATAAGATCTCATAGGGACACGAATTATTTCTACACTGGTTGTTCATCATTAAGGACACCAGTTGTAAACTTATGAGTCCTACGCAGATCTTAGCAATCTACCAGAACATTCATGAGGGAATTTACAAATGTAATTCTCAATGATTGAATGGAAATTCCTGCCAGGGTCAACATCAAGCAGCCCTGAAAGCAGGTCACTTCGGTAATTCTTTATGGATTACGCTTAGTGGTCGCGGCAGTCTCAAATGGTCTACAGTCGTGGAGTGATCTCCAGCGACTCACCTAATCGTTGATGTGCTACGGTTCGATCTTAAAAGGCCCTCTGTGGGTTTTCGATTAGGAACGGTCTTGGTAAGGATTAGAGAGAGTTTTCACACTATGCTGTTAACAATCTCGAAGTCCGAACCTGTAAGTACCGGACGTTTTATTGCTAACTGTCGTATGCAGGAACTTCTGGCGATTGTAGCTGATTGCTGTTTCAGCTGTTTGCGGTTGTAGCTGATTGAATGCTGTAGCTGGTTGCTGTTGTAGCTGGTTGCAGAAAAGATGCCAATCCACTACCACATGTTCACACTACATCATCATCTTAATCAAAGAAGTCATGATCAACCTAAAGACCTTTAACACAGCTTCTGCAAACTCTGATGCTGAAGATCATGACACCAAATAGTGTGAGCATGTCGGCTCAAAGAATATCACATCACAAGGATACATACTGCTGAAAGATGACTTGGAGACTCAAGTTGGATGATAGTTTCGAAGAATACTCAAAATCATCCAAGACAAAGAAAGGTCATCACAAGATCACTGCTGAATGCACTATGTTTCAAGTTAATGAAGAATCGAAGACTACGAGCTATGACATCTAGTTCAGAAGACAGAATGCTAGAATTCAAATTATTATTTCCGGGGTGACCTCCCTTAGGGGGAGATTGTTAGGAATATAAATATTCATATGAAGGTTCGGTCACCCCGAGTATCTAATTAGCATTTATATAGCTCGTAGGCTTATATATATTCGTTTAGTATTATTAGTAATATTAGTATTAACTTAGTCGTATTTATATTTGTGGAGTGGGTCGGGGCTTTCCCCACTGTCAGCTCACTCCACAGCCCGCTAGGGGCATATTATGTTGTAAGTATAAATACCCCTTCCCACACAAGGGAAGGGTTGGAACTTCACTTCATTTCTAAGCTAATATACACATAGTTTTCTCTCACTAGAAGTTCCCACTTTCTCTCTCTAATTCATATCTATTCGATCCATCTAAAGGCCTCAAACAAGTGTTTCTTGCATTGTGAATACCCTACACTTAGACACACTAAGACAGTATGAATTAAGAATTTCCACTGAGGAATCCCTACACTTAGACACACTAAGACAGTATGAACGTATCCTCATTTTGGTATTCATTTCATCATCGTCTTAAACTGAATAATATAGTTTGTACATTTCTTAAAACTTACTGTAAATAGAAAATTATAGAACCAGAAAATTGTATATAGAAAAATATCAGAAAAACCATAAAAAATAGAAAAATAGAAAATACCAAAAATAGTTTCACCTAGGCATGTCTTCTGTTTATCGATAACATTTACGGACTTAGAAATGTCATTCAATAATGGCACGGGTCTTTAAATGAAGCTCGAGCAGAAGTTAAAATGGACGGTTAAAACATGTCTAAAATGGCTTGCTATTACTTTAGATAGCAACCCGCGCTTCATATTGGGGAAAGCACGTCGCCAAAAAGACGGTTGTTCCTCCAACTGGGTGATGTTCACCTGGGCATGGATTACTTTATATCCATGTTTCTTCGATCTGATGTACGTTTCAGTGCATCATTTCTTGAAAAAGAAGAGAAATCTTCTTTGCATACAAATAGTTTTCATTCAATGATTCTTCTGAAAATTATTTGTGAGACACTTGGTGGATATGTGTTGTATGAAATTTGCTTATACTTGGATTATGCATAAAATTTGTCACTCAATCAACGACTACAAAACCTCATGACAGTTCTTGTTTGATGAGTTGTGGGGTTAAGCTTGATTTTAGTTGAGACTCAACTAGAATACGGGTCATTGATTGAGGGGGAGAGTGAATTCAAATTTTATATCATCAAACGGGTTTCTTGATTAATTCATGACTCTTAGAAAAGGTTTTGCAGTTAATGGGGTATTAGTTGAAGAGGATATTGCTTAAATATATCAAATGACCAAGTGTGTTAGTTGCTAGAAAGTTTAGGACATTATGTGCAATTTGCTTGTAGTATCCTAGCTTCATATAACTAGAAGGTTCATTTGTATCTCTTTGGAATCCTCGTTTAATCCCCTAGATACATTAAAACTCAAAATCTGAAAGAAGTTAGAAAACCCGATGTGTTTGATGTTCTTGAATGCTCCACTGACATTTGTATGAACTAAGTGAATGAGTTTCAAATGTTGTTTGTCTCTGCTGCTTAATTGTTGTTGATATTGTGCATATGTTCTCAGGATTCGCTTAGGTAGATTGCTATTATGTTAGAATCATGTTCCTAAGATCCTGAATTAAATATTGAAATCTGTGTGAATTGCCATGTTCATGATTGCTAATTGCTCTTCATGCTAGATAGTGGTTTGACGTAGTTCCTGATTGGGGTTTGATTATAAGATGAACTTGGTATTATAATGTGGCAAGCTGCTGAAGGGTAGCTATTAAGGAATAGTGTATCTGTATGCATGTATATCTGTGTTGATATTCTTATGCAGATTCCATAGCCAAAATGAATGTGCCAGTTCCCATTCTAACCATTTAATCAGACGTTCAAATTCTATTGATTGGCTCGGAATTCACCACGACAACAACATCGGCAACAACAACAACCACAACACCTTCACCTCCACCACCATTATTTCAACAAAGAAGTACTTACTCGGATCTCGCCAAGAGGGGATCGACAATACTTGAGAAGATTTGTTGGAGGATGGATGATTGATGTTGACCACTGACTCACTCAGAAAAGCGGGTGATTATATCGTCTGCGCAAAAAGGTCAAACTCATATGTGTCATAATAATCAAATGTGCAAAATAAGCAGTGAATCTCCCTCTTAGATTAAGGGGGAGCATAGTATGTTCTCATCATCAGAATATATTAAATCGGACACATTTTCTCCCACATTTTCTAACTTATTTAAATCAATTGGGATCACAAATCTCAAAAGGTTTGAAATTTTTGATCGGGGGAGAGAATGTGATTTAAATATGAAACCTGATGAAAATGTGATGTTTTGGATTTAAGTGTAGGCTCTCCCATATGTGCAAAACTCTTTCGTATATCGATGCACATATTGAGGGGGAGCAAATGGACAAAAAGGATTGGGCATCTCGTAAGAACGGCTCAGACTTCACCAAAGAATTGACGAAACTTGAATTGTCATCAATCGAAAGGATACGTCTTGGCCGGGTAATAATTTCAAGCTGGTCTAACCAGTGATGTAAGCGTGTCTCGAAAAAGACGTATCTGAGTAGAGTGTACCTCTTCGAGAAACTTTCTGTGGACTTGACCAGGCCGGGTAATAATTTCAAGCTAGTCTAACTAGTGATGTAAGCGTGTCTCGAATCGGTCATGTTCACTGAAAGTGGATCAATTCAAAAAGTGCGAGCTCTACCTAACATGTGCAAATTTATAAAACAATCAACCGAGCACATGTTGAGGGGGAGCATTTGAAAAATATAAAACTCTCAAGTGTTTGCAAAAATGTGTTTCAGAATCATGAACACTTTGAGAGATTTTTCAAAAATTTGGTTTATGGCTATCGTGGAAGAATACCAAAGACCGACCATTTTAATTAATGTATGGAGTTATAAGGATGGTTAGGTTAGGCTCAAGTTCCCACGATCCCGCCAGAGCCGGAGGGATCTACCCAGGGACAATCCACTAGTTAGTGTAGAAGTCCTTAGGTATGATTAAAAAAGGAGAAAAGTGGATAAGGGAAAAGTGCCGACTGAGATGGAGCTAGTACTGGAACAAACCCAACAAGGTGCTAGTTATGAAGTCTCGGTAAGCACTGAAGGGGTTGAAGAATGAAAAAGAAATGTAAAGAGAAAGGGTGAAAAGAAATAGCCCTCCTTACAACTTAGGCAGAAACCGGGTCAATACATATGCTGTCAGAATCACTTAGTTGATTGCTGGCATTGAAGACAAAGTATCATGGACCCAGTGATACGCTGCACAACCCTCCCTAGCCACTCAAGGTCCCTCAAAGGACTCTTGTTTCAATTGTCACGGAGTTCAATACATTCCTATCATCTCTCTCTCACTCCGAGTTAGATGATATTGAAAAGGTGGCAGTCCTCTCCAGCCTCCGCTCACTAAATCAAAACGCACTATAGAGTCTAGAGCCACGAGATGCATAATAAGATCTCATAGGGACACGAATTATTTCTACACTGGTTGTTCAACATTAAGGACACCAGTTGTAAACTTATGAGTCCTACGCAGATCTTAGCAATCTGCCAGAACATTCATGAGGGAATTTACAAATGTAATTCTCAATGATTGAATGGAAATTCCTGCCAGGGTCAACATCAAGCAGCCCTGAAAGCAGGTCACTTCGGTAATTCTTTATGGATTACTCTTAGTGGTCGCGGCAGTCTCAAACGGTCTACAGTCGTGGAGTGATCTCCAGCGACTCACCTAATCGTTGATGTGCTACGGTTCGATCTTAAAAGGCCCTCTGTGGGTTTTCGATTAGGAACGGTCTTGGTAAGGATTAGAGAGAGTTTTCACACTATGCTGTTAATAATCTCGAAGTCCGAACCTGTAAGTACCGGACGTTTTATTGCTAACTGTCGTATGCAGGAACTTCTGGCGATTGTAGCTGATTGCTGTTTCAGCTGTTTGCGGTTGTAGCTGATTGAATGCTGTAGCTGGTTGCTGTTGTAGCTGGTTGCAGAAAAGATGCCAATCCACTACCACATGTTCACACTACATCATCATCTTAATCAAAGAAGTCATGATCAACCTAAAGACCTTTAACACAGCTTCTGCAAACTCTGATGCTGAAGATCATGACACCAAATAGTGTGAGCATGTCGGCTCAAAGAATATCACATCACAAGGATACATACTGCTGAAAGATGACTTGGAGACTCAAGTTGGATGATAGTTTCGAAGAATACTCAAAATCATCCAAGACAAAGAAAGGTCATCACAAGATCACTGCTGAATGCACTATGTTTCAAGTTAATGAAGAATCGAAGACTACGAGCTATGACATCTAGTTCAGAAGACAGAATGCTAGAATTCAAATTATTATTTCCGGGGTGACCTCCCTTAGGGGGAGATTGTTAGGAATATAAATATTCATATGAAGGTTCGGTCACCCCGAGTATCTAATTAGCATTTATATAGCTCGTAGGCTTATATATATTCGTTTAGTATTATTAGTAATATTAGTATTAACTTAGTCGTATTTATATTTGTGGAGTGGGTCGGGGCTTTCCCCACTGTCAGCTCACTCCACAGCCCGCTAGGGGCATATTATGTTATAAGTATAAATACCCCTTCCCACACAAGGGAAGGGTTGGAACTTCACTTCATTTCTAAGCTAATATACACATAGTTTTCTCTCACTAGAAGTTCCCACTTTCTCTCTCTAATTCATATCTATTCGATCCATCTAAAGGCCTCAAACAAGTGTTTCTTGCATTGTGAATACCCTACACTTAGACACACTAAGACAGTATGAATTAAGAATTTCCACTGAGGAGAAAAATTACCTTTATAAAACTTTAAAGCATCTGATTTTCTCTCATAGCCCATCAGTGAAAGTTTTTCAAAGATTGTAGTATTTGGAAGTTTCTCAACTCGGTTAGCATCATCTAGGAGAAGATCTCTTCGAATAGACGCCTCTGTAATGATAATCATTTGCCCATCTACAAGGGCATGGATTTGTGCTTCCCCATTAATAGTTTTGACCTTAGCAGACGACCAAAACTGGATAATGTTAGAAGTATATGTAGTAGGTTTTACTGTTAATGCAAACTTAATATAGCTTGCATTAAGGAAATCAATGATCTCAGTAAAATCTATAGACTCATTGGATTTTTCTAAAAAGGCAACATTATTATGAGGTTCGGTAAAAGTTAGGTTCGACATTATGATTTGATTTGGGGGTTTTGCAATATGACGATTAAAATTCGTTTAGGCCGTGGAAGAGAGAGAGTAATGTGTGCGTGAATATGATTGTGTGCCGCAATTGGGGATTTATACCCTTTAAGTAAAAAGTGACACAAACGTACCCTGCACTCCCAACCAGTACTAACGGATACCCAGCAGTACAAAGTTTTCGCTACCAGTACAATTTTTTGCCAAGCAGTACAAACTTTGTGCAAAAACTTTTTCTCAGCAGTATGAACTCAATTTTCTTTTAAAACCATACTACACTCATACATTTGGAAGGGATTAAGTGTAAAGGAAGACACTTAATCAGTTTTGGTGATATTGTTGTTCTTGCATTTCAACACAGTTTATTGTTTCAGTGTTAATAGTCTTCTAAGTATCCAAGAAACCAAACACCCCTTTAACATCAGGGAAACACAGGTATCATAAACTAATAATAATAACTGCATTCAAATATCATAAACTTGTATGAATTGGAAAAGTTAAGTAATATATAAACCAAGTCAAAATAAGTTTACATTTACATAGGCAAAATATATAAACAAAAGATACATTAAGAAATAAATAAACTATCTTGAATAGTTTTGTAAACACCAACTATTTTCTCTCTTGTTTCTTCTATTTCTTTGTCCTATCATCAACTTTCTTCTCATGCTCCAAAATGATCTTTAAATCTTCCTCGTTCTTTTCTTCCAGCTTCTTTATACGCTTGTTGTAAATTTCTATCAATGTGTTTTCAGTACCATACTGGCCTTTATTACATTTCTCCCAAATTTCTTGGGATATGTTAAAAAATTTCTTTAACTTTTCAGGGATTGGAGGAGGAGAATCATCCCTTGGGCGTTTGTTTTTGTTTGAAACAGGAGTTGAAGAGGATTCAGCCATTGAAATTTGAAATATAATATCTAATGAAAATATCAAAGGAGTTGTATATGAACGGTTGATTATGAACGGTTTTCCATGTCGATAGGTATAAATAGGCTGCAGAGGTATATGAACGGTTTCCAATACTTTAGGCGGGAAGAGGGACCATGAAAATGCGCCAAAAGTAATCAGATGGATAATATTGGTCCGATTTGGTTTGTGTTTGGTTTGGATTGACTAATATAGTTGATTTGGAAGTGTGTTTGGTGTTAGATTGACTAATTGACTTGTTGATTAAGGTAATTGATATTTTCTATATTAATGATATTTTCTATATTAATGATATTAAATCTGATTAGGGTTTGACTCGACAAAATAAAACCGAGGGAATGTTCGGAATGATTCGGGATCAGGTTCATTATTATTGACCCGAGGGAAGTGTGTGCGTTAAGGGTGCGTTAACGCACCTGCGTTAACCCCTTAACGCCACGTTAAGGTGAGCTATAATAAAATAAAAAATAATAATAATAATCATTTCTACCCCCTCTAGAGTACTATGTATCCGTTGTGTTTAAAAAAAAATTACAAAACACCCCCTTGGTTCTTAAGCGGGATAATCAAATTCAAATTCAAAAATTCAAAATTCAACTACAAGCGGGATAATTTAATTTCAAATTCAAATTTCAGGGTGCCTATATATATACAACACCACTAGAGTATTATTATCACACACACAAGTCACACACAACTCACCGGTTGTGGAACAACCGGCAAATCCCTTTGGAATGAGTGAGGATGAACTCCGACTTCTGGAGCAAGATGAGGAAGTGAGGAGAGAAATAGAACAACGCGAACTAGAAGAGGAAGCTGCTCGTATGGAGCAGGAGAGCAATTGGTTTGATATTATGGAAGGAAAGTATTATGATGGGGAGTTTAGGTCCTCTTCGAGTGAGGACGGTTGGGTTTCAGATGATTCCTTTTCTTAATTTGTAGTTTTAGTTTCTATTAATCGTACTATGTATTGTGTTTTAAGTTTAATGTTTAATGTAATTTGTGTTTTAACTTTAATGATTAATGTAATTCATGTTTAAAATTCGTGTTAGTTGTTAAATGAAGTATTAATCATAGTTTAAGGGTTCATTTTGAAAATAGTTGAGTTAAAGGTGAGTTAAGGGTGAGTTATGATTGCGGGTGTGTTTTTTTAGTTAAAGGTGAAAAGGTTAAAGCTGACGTGGCAGTGTGTTAAACTTTAACACTGAGTGACCATTGGTAATGCTCTTAAATTTGGTTAACTACGAAGTAAGGAAATTAGAAGTGTACGTGAGACCATGGTTGTCAGGATCCCAATCCTGATCTTAATTAGGATCTTACGATTTTACGATACTACAAAGTAAAAACGATCCGGATCTTACAAAGGATCTTTGAAAGCTTAAGATCTTATAGGATCCCGATCTTTACCATAGGATCTTAAGAACTAATACGATACGATCTTACTTTTCTCGAACCACAAACTAAAAAAGTATGGAATGTATTTTGTAGAATTTTAAAAAAAAAACAACATGTTAATACTCTTAAAATTTTCATAATCATAATTTAAGACAACATTTCTATGAAATATTTACATAATTTGTGTTTATGATATATATTAATTTATAGATTTGTATAATATTACAAAAACTATTAACAAAATGACATTATAGTAGGATCTTAAGATCCCGATCCGATCTTACAAGCTCGATCTTGTAAAGACGAAATCGATCCTAAGTAGGATCCTGATTTTGAAAACCTTATGAGACATTTGGGATAAAAACAGAACACACGAGGGCTATTGGACTATTCGAGACATGCTACCCGTTGACTAAGATATTTGGATTTATTGGACTATTCGTTTGGTTATTGTTTGAGTTACAGATTGGTTTAGCGTTCAGGGTTTAAGGTTTAGGGTTTAGGGTTTAGGGTTTAGGGTTTGTATAAATACTCGTTATATTACAAATTACTCGGGAAATTGATTTTCAATAAAGTCTTTTGACTTGGAAACGTTCGATAAATGAAAGAGTCATGGCGAAATTTTGTTATTTCTAAAGATTAATTTTTTCATAAGTCCAAACTTGTTTTAAATCATAAAACAAGTATATATACCTTGTACTTAAAAATGGGATTATGGGAAAATACCGACGATTACCGATCGACTCTCCTTTTTGGATTTGTTTGTTGTTAGTTATCTCTTTGACTTCTTTTCGTCATCTCATCTCGACTCGAGTTATCGTGAATACACTTCTCGACTATTCGGTTATTCGCTTTTTTGGAGTGAGTACTCGTGAGTTCGTGTTCTCTACCGTTACACGAATGATGATACCAAACCCTTTTAAAAGGCTAAAACGAGATTATTTTTGGAAATGAGAATAACTAACTTTTGAAAACTCTTGCGCATTTGATTTTTTTGATGAATGTTGTGCCGAGTACGTTGCGTTGCGATACGTTGCGTTAAATCATTTGATACGATATTCATTTTATTTAACTTTTAAAAAAATTGAATATATTAGAGTATTTTCTTTTGTTTTGTCGGTGGATTTTAGCGTGACTTAATCTTAATACCGCCAATTTTGTCCATATAATATTCAATTACGGATAATTGATACCCGCGGGGAAACCCGAAAAACCGATGGATAATATTAATAATCGGGTATCCGGTGGGATATGGGGCGGGTACGGGTATATTATAAACGGGTTCGGGTACGGGTACACTAAAACCCGCCCTGAACCCGAACCGTTGCCATCCCTAGTTTCCGGCCATAGCCGGATTTCACCGCTACGTCAGCACCATTAGCCTTTTTTTTTTCTTTTTTTTCTTCTTCTTTTACAAATCTTGTCACGTCAGCTATAGTTAAACCAAACCACAAATTCAATAGTCAACCGGCAATTAATCCCTTTACCCGATCATTTGTAAACACACACAATAATCAACACACACATTCTTCTGGCAAACACAAGCACGCAAACAATGAATCCAAATAACAACAAAGGTATGTTTTTTAATGTTTTCACATATCAGTTGATGATTGATTGTACAATAGTTAGTATCAGGCTTTTGATCTATAAATGGTGATGTTAGTGGTTGTTACCAATCGATTCTATTGTAAAATGGGGTTGTTTTGTATTTTATAATGGTTGTTATGCTATGTCTAATGTATGCTCTATTTTTTTTGTTTTTCATACTCTGATTTTCGTATACATAATGGTTGTTATGCTATGTCTAATTAAGTGTTTTGTGTCTGAGTATTTTTTGTTGCCTGTTTGTGAGTACACTGAGAGGTCTAAATCAATGAGAGCATTGGAATGTGCCTAGTTTGTGATTGGCCAGTAATGAGAGTACCTAGCAGACTTGTTTGTGCTTGGCCACCAATGAGAGGTCCAAATGCAGCCTATTAGAGTACACTGAGATGTCCATTGAGACTACAAATAAAGGCTTTTGAACTGTTTGTGAGTACCCTAAGAGGTCCAATGTTTGTGAGTACACTGAGAGGTCCAATTGAGACTTCAATTGTAGCCTAGTTGGCCACCAATGAGACTTGAAATGCAGCCTAGTTTGTGCAACATTGCTTCATTGTTTTGGATACTACAAAAGAGGACCAAATATGAGAACACAATGGATTCTTATGCAATGGTAAACCATCAAAAGGTTTTTCTTTGATTGTGATATAGCTTAACATTTGAATAAATAAACTGATCTAGCAGTTATTATTTGTAGATGTCATACAAATTTCTTCTGATTCAAGCAGTTCAGAATCAAATGACGATGCTCTCAACATCCTTCCTGGCCTCCTTGCTTAGTATTATCCAGAGCAACATTTTGATGCAAGTACTGATACTTGGGAAGTGGAACCTATCCAAGCCATTGAACCTCCAGAGGAACTCCCATCTCAAGCTCCTATCCTGGCTCTCCATGTGCAAGTTCAAATACCAGTTGAAAAGGCACACAAAAAGAAATTTACACAGGATATTGTCTTGGGAATGCCGTGTAAGAAGAATCCTATAGGTTTTGGAGCACCTTCTAGCAGCCATGGGAAAGGCAAGACTAAGATGGTTTAGGCGTTTAGGATATACATTAACAGCTTTTGTGTTTTGTAAATGGTATTTGGTTCAATTCTGACATTTAATTTGGATACTGATTTTCCCTTATGTATGTACTGTATTATGTTATAAATATTCTCCTTTCTGTATTCCCCAGCAACTTGCTGGTTTTGGTTTTCAATATATTACTTAATAAAAAGTCTTCAATGTTCAAAAAAAAATGTAGCAATTTGTGTTTTGTAAATGTAATTAGTAAGGGTACAATAACTGGTAATTATGTAAGTATTTTGGTTTGTTAAATGGGTAGCAGTTTGTACTGATGATGTGATGGTTGCACAGTGTGGTACATTTGCGATTATTAAGATAATGATATATAACATTTGGAGCCAAAATTTTGATTTATTCAAGTTTATGCTTTAATTAACAGGTTCAAAGGCAAAATTTTCAAATAATTCAATTGTTAATTTCAAATTACAACTTGGAGACAAATTTTTGATCGAAATTTTTTGAATCACCTAATTAGAAGCAGTTACCAAGAATAACGATTCATATTCTTGGTATACCCTCTTTTCTCTCCTTAAAAAAAACTGCAAAGAAAACACAAAAATCAAATCTTCTATCACCATTACTCTCCAAGCTAAGCCATAATCATTTTCTTTTACCCTTTGTTGCTCAAGAGTCATGGAAATTGAACCCATTGTTGATAATGATACTTTGCTTCCTCCTGATGATATTGTACTTGATGATAACGCCTTAGGATATGAATCCGAAAAGTATTCTGATGATGAAGATATAGATGCGCCTGGAACCAACCAACCACAAACGATACTAGCTAAGAGGGGCGCAACCAGGCTATTAAAGTTTCGCGCGAAGTATGGCCAACCTGGTGGAATAAAGCTCAAGGTAACCTTCGATGCATTCCATAGGATATCAGGGGAACACAGAGCAGTGTTTGTGAGTTTTTTAGGAGATCTGGTTCGTGAGCACATAGGTGTGAAGATTCTTTCCTGGAAGAAGGTGAATAAACAATCAAGAGATAAACTATGGGCTAAAATCATGGTACATATATACTATTTTGTAACCCAGTACTACATAAGTTTATATATGCAGTTACATTATGTGCAACTAATTAACAACATTGTGTTAATCTTTGCAGAAATTTTTTGATGTTGACATGACATTCAGAAAATTGATAATGACTCGTCTTGGTCAACTGCTAAGGAATTACAGAATGAAGCTCAAATTCAAATACATTTTGCCCAACCTAAATACACCTTTCAAACTGACTGAAGTACCGGACAAGTATAGTGAAATTATGGATTCAGCAGACTGGGTCGAGTTTGTAAACTACACGACCACCGATGCATACAAGGTTTTAATTAGTCATCTTTATATAAGTCTATATGTCATTTCATAATTTTCAGTTTGCAGCATTACCGCATCTAAACGCCTTATGATTTTGTGTTTTTAGGAGAAATCTGATAAAGCTAAAATGGCGCGTTCCCAAAATATTTATCAGCATAAAATGGGACGAGGTGGATATGTTTATGTCAAAGAGAAAATGGTAAGATTACATAATGTTTGTTTTACAAATTTAGAGATGATCAGTATGAGAAATGAATCTGTTTACATTGCCCAATTTGCACATTTGCATTTAATACCGTCATATTTTCGATTATCTTGGTTTAACTGTACATGTGTAAGCATCCTCATATTTTCGTTTATCTTGGTTTAACTTTACATGTGTATGCATTTGATGTTTATTAGATCCAAAATAAAGAGATTGAAGCGGATGAAGAACCCCCGCGTGATCTAATGTGGTTGAAAGGAAGGGTAAACAAAGACGGTGAATACCCAGATGATGATATTAGATCAATGGGAGATAAACTTGTAAGTTTGACTGCAAATTCTATTATTATGCTTATATAGCAGCAGCATTAACTGTGTACTAGCAGTAGTAACTTGTATACCAGCAGTATTAACTGCGTACAAATAGTAGTAACTGTGTACTAGCAGTAGTATATTTTTCATTGAAGTTCATGAGCAGCACTAACTCTAGCTGAGCAGCATTGACACAAATATGAGCAGCAGTTACTCTAACAACATCAACAAGACTTTTAATCCCAACATTTCCTATATTTTTTGTGCAGAAAGCAGCTGATGACCAGATCAAGGAAGGAACCTTGAGTGTTGATAATGGCACTGATGCCATGACAGTTGTCTTTGGTAAGGAAAAGGGCGGTTATGCCAGAGGAGTGGGAGGTGGAGTAACATACAAGAAGTATTTTGGCCTTCCTCGAAGAAAACAAGAAGCCGATGAAAGACTTGAGTTACTTCAAACTCAACTGGATAATGAGAGACGCGAGCGTGAATAAAAAGATAAATTGGTCAAGAAATTGTCCACCGAGATGACCGAAAAAGATGTGCAGGTCAAGAACTTATCCGGTGAGGTGGAAAAAAAAAGGGATTGCTTACTCTACTGATGACACAGTTGAATAAACAAGTGATCAATATAACTTTGCCATCTGATCCCTTGCCATTAGCCTCAGATGTAAGCAACTTTTTATGTTGTTAACAATTTCATTTTCTAATGCTAACACCGCTGATGCTAATGATACCATGCATTGAACATAAACTTATGAGTCAATGTATTTCTTAATTTATATTTCTGGTGACTCCAATGGCCATTGACAATATAGAGAGCAACGCTAATGAGGTGGACGGCACTCAGACAAGTGATGTTGTAAGTCCTAAAGATGCGAGAATTCAGGAGAAGTCCAATGGCCTTGAAACTTCTGAAAAGGTAACGGAAACAATGGTAAGTAATAAAACATCCCCCTTTGATTTTTGAATTTTACATACATGATCGACTAATGTACCGTGTTTTATATATACGTATAGGAACCTGTAAACCTGTCAGGCCTAAGCAAAAGCCTAAGTCACGACGAAACGGGTCTCCAGATTCCCAATCGCAACAAAATGTGTCGTCTCCAACACAAGCACTGCCAACCGTATGTATTTCAACATGTTTCTTGTTACTCTTTTGTTTAAATAATGTAACGTGTTTTATATATACATATAGGAACTTGCAAAAACTGTCCGACCCAAGACAAAGCCTAAGTCGCGACAAAACAGGTCTCCGGATTCCTAATCGCAACAAAATGTGTCTCCAACACAAGCACTTCCAACAGTATGTATTTCAACATGTTTCTTGTTATTCTTTTGTTTAAATAATTTCTGATATATACATGCAAAAATTCTTTTTTTGTAGACATTTAAGTGCAAACTGTGGCACGTAAAGAAAACAAATATCGTTGATTTGGGTACCGTATACCAGGCTAATGGAAAGCAAATGCTGCATAACCGACCACTCCCAAATGATTGCTACAGAGTGTCAATTGATTCATCGTTAGTTGATGCAGCATGCATACCGGACGTAGCAAATAATGGGTTAAAAATAGTTAAGGAGTGCGTAAGTGGTTTCGTTGTATGGCTAAAGGATCAAGTTATTCTTGAAGAGGAGGTACATACATGTGTTTTTTCAACCTACATATATATAATTCTTCATATTTAATTCAATGTTTGATAGAAGCGTCTTTTGTTTACTACAGGTTACACCAACAACCCCTGTGACAAATTGTGGACCACAAGTACCATCAAGGAAACAATATGTATCTGTTAACGACTTAAAGAAACTGCAAGCTGCTAAGCCGCTGAAGATTCAAAAGTCTTTAGATTATTGTACTTGAGAATTTGATTAATTAAGTACGACATTACAATTGTATATTCTGTTCAGTTATATACATTCTTTAATTCAATTTGAAATTTCTTGTTGTTTTTAATTATGTTTTATATATATATATATATATATATATATACTCATTCCAGCAGCACTAGCATAGTACTAGCAGTAGTAACTCTGCTTCAGCAGGACTAACTTAGTACTGGCAGTAGCAACTCTGCTCCAACAGTACTAACTTAGTAATAGCGGTAGTAACCTTGTGGCTAAAAGATGAAGTCACATAATATGGTCACGCTTATCAACATTATTAGTCACTCTTTGTTTAATTCGATGTGTGACTAAATATTACAAAAGGCCACACAAACTAAAAATTCATGTGACCATTGGATGATCAACAGTCACACAAAATACACATTTCTTCACTTTAAACAGCATATGGTCACACTTATTAACACTTTTGGCCACTTTCTGCTTTTTTGTATGTGACTAAATACCCAAAACAAACATGCTTTGTGTGACAAAATATTACAAAAGGCCACACAAACTAAAAATTCATGTGACCATCGGATGATCAATAGTCAGACAAAATACACATTTCTTCACTTTAAACAACATATGGTCACACTTATTAACACTTTTGGCCACTTTATGCTTAATTGTATGTGACTAAATACCCAAAACAAACATGCTTTGTGTGACTAAATATTACAAAAGGCCACACAAAGAAAAAATTCATGTGACCATTGGATGATCAATAGTCACACAAAATACACATTTCTTCACTTTAAACAGCATATGGTCACACTTATTAACACTTTTGGCCACTTTATGCTTAATTGTATGTGACTAAATACCCAAAACAAACATGCTTTGTGTGACTAAGTATTACAAAATGCCACACAAACTAAAAATTCATGTGACCATTGGATGATCAATAGTCACACAAAATACACATTTCTTCACTTTAAACAGCATATGGTCATACTTATTAACACTTTTGGCCACTTTATGCTTAATTGTATGTGACTAAATACCCAAAACAAACATGCTTTGTGTGACTAAATATTACAAAAGGCCACACAAACTAAAAATTCATGTGACCATTGGATGATTAATAGTCACACAAATAAACATTTCTTCACTTTAAACAGCATATGGTCGCACTTATTAACACTTTTGGCCACTTTTTGCTTAATTGTATGTGACTAAATAGCAAAAACAAACATGCTTTGTATGATTAAATATTACAAAAGGCCACACAAACTAAAAATTCATGTGACCATTGGATGATCAATAGTCACACAAAATACACATTTCTTCACTTTAAACAGTATATGGTCACACTTATTAACACTTTTGGCCACTTTCTGCTTTTTTGTATGTGACTAAATAGACAAAACAAACATGCTTTGTGTGACTAAATATTACAAAAGGCCACACAAACTTAAAATTCATGTGACCATTGGATGATTAACAGTCACGCAAAATAAACATTTCTTCACTTTAAACAGCATATGGTCGCACTTATTAACACTTTTGGCCATTTTTTGCTTAATTGTATGTGACTAAATACCAAAAACAAACATGCTTTGTATGACTAAATATTACAAAAGGCCACACAAACTAAAAATTCATGTGACCATTGGATGATCAATAGTCACACAAAATACATATTTCTTCACTTTAAATAGCATATGGTCACACTTATTAACACTTTTGGCCACTTTTTGCTTAATTGTATGTGACTAAATACCCAAAACAAACATGCTTTGTGTGACTAAATATTACAAAAGGCCACAAAAACTAAAAATTCATGTGACCATTGGATGATCAATAGTCACACAAAATACACATTTCTTCACTTTAAACAGCATATGCACACACTTATTCACACTTTTAGCCACTGTTTTTTAAATTGTATGTGACTAACTCGAAAAAAACAACACACGTTGTGTGACTAAATCATCACAAACGTCACATTTATTATATATTCATGTGGCCATAGGACGGAAAATAGTCATACATACTGATTAATCCAACAAAACTTGTGCCTAATTTGTCACACATATTCGGGTTTTGGTCACTATTTTTCAATGAAAACGGCCACAAACTAAACAATGTGACCATATGCTACCTACGGTGGCGCGACCTTTCTTCACACACACCAAAAAAAATGTATGTGACTATATGCATATCGTCACACATTTTTGGTGTGACGAAAGCCACTTTTTGTACCAGTGTCATACTGTGATGATGAGAGGACTTCAAATCTACATGTTAGTGGAAAAAGACTATCCTTTAGTTAAGCATACACTTGACATTATACTCAATGGTACTGTCAAACTTCAAGTTGATCATTGGAGTGAAATGGTATATCAGCTTCTCAAGAAAATGGAGAAACAACTTTATGGGGCTGATTATAAGAAAATGAGGGAATAGTGTTTGGAAGCATCCTCCTGGTGAAGGATTATACTTTGAAGGAAACTTGATGATTTTAGATGAAAATATCAAGTTTAGGGGAGGATTGTTGGGAATTAAAGCTTCCAAGATGTTAATACTGCTCAAGATAGATAAAGTTGCCCATGAGATTACAACTGCTCAGGTGATTAAAAGGAAATGCTCTAAGTATGTTTCTACTGCTGGTTATAGAGTTACTGCTGCTAATGAAGGTTAAAACTGCTAGTGTATATTATAACTGCTAAGAACTTCAAGGAAATATACACTAAGTAGTTAGTGCTGTCAGGCTTAATGTTAATGCTGCTAGTTCAGAGTTTCAACTGCTGCAAGATTACTACTGCTAGAGTTAGAATTAAAACTGCTAGAGTATTTAGTTAATACTACTGATAAGATAAACTTTTATAGTCGGTTAGATAATTAAAGAAAAGATTCTTTAAAGATTTATCTTGTATAGAAAGTTATTGTAAGCCGACTAGGACTCCTTAGCCTATAAAAGGAGGTCCTAGGGCATAGAGTTATATATACATTATTCATAACTTCAAGGTTGTAAACCCTAATACTTAAAGAGTATTCGTATTAATAATATTGAAGTTGTTGATTTGTTTACGATTGTGTTAACTATTCTTCTTAATACTAATGTTTAGATTCCGCATAAACCTAAATAATTCAACACAGTTTCTATACCTAGTTGTGTTAATTCATATAACATAACTAAACCTTTACAAGCTAGGGGAGTCGATCAAGTGTATAGATGGGATCAACATCCAGAGCCTTCCGGAGTGTTATAAAGTAGTTAAAACTTAAAACGCGAGCCCAAAATGAGAAAAACGTAAAAAGTGCAAAGTTTACGTAATAATGCAAAAATAACAATATGACTTTTAAAATATGTATAAAGTGAAATAAAAATTCCTAAAACATGTAGACCGAACACAGTGTAGGGTCGGTTCCAGTTAATTGTTCGATTAACGACGTACACGAGCTAACCTCACAAGTTACTCGTAAAAGTCAATATCCACGAAATTAAATAATAAGTGAAAGAAATTGGTTAAATAATAATTGTTACAAAAATGCTGCCTGATTTTTTCCCATTCCACCATATACGAGCAAAATCTCGAAGGGTGTATGTAAACATGTGACAAGCTACAGGCATAACCCATTTCTGCATTCGAATAGCCCCTTCGAACAAGTGTAAAAAGTTATCTGGGTCTCCCTTCCCATCATAGGTGCCTATGTGTGAGGGCATTTTCAGCCCGTCAGGCAAAGGGTAGTCTTCAATCCATCTCACGAAAGGTGTAACGGACCCCATTGGTTCCGTATACAAGCAATTATAGGGTGGTGCATACATTGGATTAGCATTATAATGATTGTGGTTTGGGGTTACGATATTTGGAGTTTGGTTAGAGTAGGGTGGATAGGTTGTGTGCATACCAAAAGGAGTGCTCCCTCCATTGGTAAACGGTGGGTATACCGGAGGTTGCCCGAAGGGCATGTTTTCATAAGACTGAGGAAAGTTAGGGTTGTTGGACTGCCCATTTAATGGAGGGTATAGATTATGAGGATAATACTGAGTTTGGAACGGATGATACATACTATTGGGATGAAGATTTCCTCCCATATTTAATGGAGGTGGATTGCCTTCTATGCCTGATGCGTGAGAAGGCTGCAACGGAACCCCTGTTTCAGTTCGCCCCAAATGAGCAGCTAGCAATGGAGGCAGATTTACCTCCGTACCTTCCCTTCGGTGACTTCTCCCATTAGAACCCTCAGCTGCCACTCCTTTCCTTCTGGTCGGAGTCCGTTCAGGAACTTCTTCAAAACCCACAGATCTTCCACTCGGCCTTCGACCAACAGGAGACCCTATCCTTAGTGTAGAACGTGTTGCCCCATGTGCAGGAGGCCTAGGTTCCATCTCGATCTCTTCATCATAGTCGTCGCTGGAGTATTCCAACTCCCTTCGCATCTCTGTATTCCGAGCCTGCCTCCAGCGTGCTCTCATCAGAGATTCCAATGTTTCGAAGTTGGCTTCGACAAAGGCTGGACTAATAATTGGTTCCGGATTGGCTGATGTCGAAGCATGGTGATTACGTGTTATTTATGGGCGAGATCGTGTTGTGAAAGTGAAAGCGGTTATTGGGGGAAGGTTGTTGAGATCGTTGACTGATATTGGTGTTAAGGTCGAGAATCCCGGTGGGGGAGTATCTTCTCTTCCTTGATCCAAGCCGAAAACGTATCGAACTTGGTTGGCTGGTTGTAAACTTGGAAATAACAAGACCAATTGTAGTGGGTCCCACGGATAGCGCCACTGATTGTAAAATAACTTGCACTACCAGGCCTTACGATGGTGATCGAAGGATATTGGGGATGTATGGATACGCCAAGCTTGTTAATAACCTGAAATAAGAAATACGAAGACACTACGTCAAGTGATTGCACAGGGGGTGGACCCTGCGAATCACCTCCGGCGTGTGAATAAGTATATGATATGGTAAGTCGGTAAGTTTAAGAGGAAATGTATTTGTTAAGTGAAAGTACCATCATCAATAACCCGTCCAAGCTATTTATATGAGAGGAAGTAGGCCTTGGAGAGCTTATGCACAAATGTCGAAAATCATGGGGGCGTCCCATGATTTCAGTTAACCGCTAGGGCTTAGTGACCCACTATCTCTTTCTTGGCGGGAAATTCATTTGCACAAGGGAAAGAGGGGACGTGGGTATGACCAAGTCAAGGCCTTCGATTGGCGAGTTCCCAGATGGTAACCATAGATGAATAATTTGACGCCAATGAAGATTTTAGGAGGATGACTTAGACCTTCGAGAAGAAGGTTTCGTACAGGCTCGAAGGGGTGTCCTTCGACCTGTTCGGAGGGTACATCATCAAGTAACATGTAAGTAAATTTTTCATGGCGGGAAATTCATTTGTATTTTTATATGATATCTATACCAGATGACAACCTCGGAAATTCGCATACCCAGTTGGATCATTTTATTTTAGTAATCATGTCTCAAAGATATATGGTCTAACTAATCAAGATGATCATATAGGACCCATTATCTATATGAATGGTAAAGTTTTTTTAATGTTTAATCGTAGCATAAGGTTTAGAATGACTGGTGAAAACAGATATATGAAGCTCAAACATCAAATATGGATATAACTATATAAGCCAACACCATAACCCAGCCTAAGACGAGGGGAATCGTGGCACGGATTGAGGACCAAATGAGGAGCATAATGGGGTCCCCTTATGCCGCGGCCCTCTCTATCTAGTTTTCCAAAAGGGGTAACATAGTGGCTAGGGACTTGGGATTTTGCAGTAGAGGCCCAAGTTCAATTCCCGCAAGCTGCAACTTCTGAGGTAGCCTTGTAGCTCACTTGGTTACAACTTCCAACTTCCAAGGGGTAGGGCCGTAAACGAACTGAATGTTCAGTGAATATTTCATGAACCGTTCGGTAAAAAGTTCGTTTATTTATTAAATGAACGAACATGAACAATATTTTACGATCGTTTAGTTAAATGAACGAACATGAACAAAAGTCACGTCCGTTTATCTATGTTCGTGAACGTCCGATTATACGTTCGTTAACGTTCGTTTATGTTCATTTATTTATTTATTTTCGTATACCATATCTTTAATTGTATACTTTTAAAATTAGTTTGTTTAAACAAAACAACACTTATAAAACAATATTAGATGGATAATTTAATAAATTTTATGTTTGTTTGTCTATTTTCATTTATGTTCGATCGTTTATGTCCGTTTAGCGTTCGTTTAGTGTCTTAATGAACGAATATAAACGAACATGAACAAGTCATTTTCTTAATAAACGAACATGAACAAAAAAATTCGTTCGTTTAAGCGTTCGTGTTCGTTTCTTTGTCCGGTAAAAATTAAATGAACGAACATGAACAAGGCTCCGTTCGTGTTCGTCCGGTTTGTTTACAGCCCTAGTAGCTCACTTGGTTACAACTTCCAAGGGATAGAGTCTTAGAGGACTTTGTGAATATGGTCACTTTCCTGCTATGGGTGGAAATTTTCTGCAGCGAGGTGGTACCTCAAAGTTGTCTTGAACATTTTTTTTTTGATGGAGTTGCTGGTTATCAAAATGAGCAAGATAACTAGTCTTTGAGTTGTGTCTTTGGATTTTGAAATCTTTAACCACCACTTTTCTTAAAAAATACTGTTATGGTTCAAGTAATTCAGCTATATCAACATTTCAGATACCTTGTTTCAAACGAGACCACAGCACATTTATTTCAACAAAGACAACTTGTAATACTACTAATAAATAAACACTTGGTTCTTTATTTCATGAGACCAATGTATATTCTATGCGACATTACATCATACAAATTTCCAAGCAGAAACAGAAAAAACGGGTACATCTTTCCAATCAATCAGCAAACATCCACCATCACCACGAACAGTACAAGAATTCCCACAATCAAAGTTACTATTGAATAACTTTGCTTCAAAAAGTGCATTGCTACTTACTTCAATCTCCACCATCCCAAATCGTACAAAAAACGACCTCCAAACATCAACACCAATATGTCTGATAGTTCTCTCATCTCCATCAGCTGCCACAATGTTACGTATACTTTGACCATAAATGACCGACTCTGAAACCTTTCTATGCAGATCATCATTAGCCAAACAATACGACATACTGTCAAAAAGTGCACCATAGAAGATAAGGGCTTCAGTGAAACGATTTGCAAAAGCTGGCGTCGTATGATTTGCTTCTATTTCAGTAACGACTGTTATACATGGATTAATCTTTCTGATCACACGCATAAGATGTTCTAGATAGTTTGGTTTTGAGATTAAGGTTGATAGAAAGAAAGCTGCACAAACAGCAACCTTTTCGTGTTCATCTAGTTCTAGGAGATCTATATTGAAATCTAGCATGTTTGACACCATAACTATCTTGAAAGTAAATGGGATATTCATCGACTTTGCATATTCAGCAAGACGTTCGCCTGCAAAAAGCAAGAACTGTCAAAATATAGTCTGCAATTTACTCACCATTTTTTGGTTGCATACACCACTTTGTAAAGGCTATGCACTACATTGTACAACACCACATGGTGGTGTATATACACAAAAAAATAGTGTATATATCACCTTATAGGGCTTATTGAACTTAAAAGCAACATATTATAGTGTATATAGTTATAATCTCGATATTGCTTTAGTGAAAACTTGAAGGACTGAACTTGTAGAAACGAAAGTCTACAACCGCTAGTTAGTTATTAGTTAGAATCTGTAGAAATTAGCGAAGGGACATGTCGGTTTGTTTGTACCCATTCGAATACTATATATATGTACAAATCTGTAACATTACATTGGTTGGACAAAATAATATAAGTTATCTAGTTTGTTTACATTGTTTGCAAATCGTATTTGTCTCACACACAAAGATCCGAACACAACTGGGACAACAATTGGCATCAAGAGCCTTGTTGGAACATCTCGTTACAATCACTAAACTCACCCAGAAATCCAGAAACTGTTGTATCGAGACACAGAAACCAGAAACCCAAACACAGAAACCCACGACTGGAATTTGTTTTCCAGAATAACGCACACCCTTGATCCTTGTTAACATTAGAAGGGTTGCATAGATAACTTAGGGACATAAGAAAAGTCGTATACACCTTTTCTTTGTGTCGAAATTTGCAAACAGGAAGGATACCATTTCAGAAACTTGGTACCTTGGTTTGTTGTGAATTCGTACGCCACAGCAAAACCAGAAAAGTTTGGAAGATTTCTTGTCAACAAAGAACAAGAACGTACTTGTGTGTTTACTACTACAACACAACAAGGGAGAAGATTAGACGTCGAAAGATTGTGTACAAATTGTGGTACGCAAGAAGAAGAAGCGCGCAGAAAAATAAAAGGCATTGCATGGAATAAGAGAAAGATACCGGTATATACAAAGAATAGGAAGGCACGTTGGCAATACAAGAAGCAACAACAAGTTTGAAATACAGAAGCGAATTGATCACTCACTTCACAAAAGAAAGAATACCGATTAGGTATTAGGTGTTGTTGACATACGGTGTGGACAAGAAAAGAAAACGACAAGGAGTATTGAAAAAACAACGAAGCGAAAGAAACAAGCAATAGCGGAACGACAAACAAATCATTTTGTTTAGACGTTGAATTTGGTACAACGAGTACTAAAGAAAAAGAAGAAGAAAAGCAATATATTTGCTACGGTAATAATTTTACCGAGACTCATTAAGAGGCGACTTGGAATAAGAAAACAACGACAACAATTATTGAAGTTGATCGTGGCCAGAAATCATTTCGAATAGATTTTTTGGAGTAAGCCGAGACATAACAAGGGTCCGAGGCAAGTAGTAGGAACCAAGTCGAGAAGGAGAAAGAACAACGTGACGGTTTGTTGGTATATTGTTTCGACAACAACACAACCGAATTGAAATTGAAATGAGACGAGGAAAGAAACATACGTGGTTGATATCACTCATAATATCGACACACAAGTGGGAAACGCATAACATACGAGGTCACATTAATCACTATTTTGGATTTCATTTATACGCTTAGTATAGATTCATTTTTCATACTATTAGGAAATCCCGTGAACTATATTGATCCCGTATTACTAGGATTCTCGGATAACTATTTCTGTTCCCGTAGAAATAAGAATTACCATATTGGTTAGAATTCCCATACGATTAAACCGTGAAGATTTTAAACACATTTAGGATGGCCGGTGATGATACAAACGCTACAACCAAAACCCGTGACACCTATAGCACAATATCAATGCCCTAAACTTAAAACCACAAACTACACAGTTTGGACTATCCAAATTAGGGTTATACTTGAAGCACAAGGGTTATGGGAAACGATAGAAACTAAGGAAAATACACAAGTAGATGATAAGAAGGATAAGGCAACATTAGCTTTCCTATATCAAGCACTGACCGAAGATGTGATTTTACAAGTAGCTAGTTGTAAAACTGCTAAGGAATTGTGGGAATCGTTAAAAAGGAGACACGTTGGAGAAGAGAAAGTGCAACAAGCACGATTACAATCATTGATGATTGGATTTAATGCACTTCAAATGAAGGAAGATGATACGGTGGATGCATTTACAAATAAACTAAATAGTTATGGCACAAAGGCCAAAGAATTAGGAAAAACCTTGGATGAATCACTTTTAGTACGAAAGCTATTAGACTCCACACCAGATAGATTCATTCAGATAGTAGCATCCATAGAACAAACAAACGATCTAAATGACATCACTTTAGATGAGATCGTTGGAAAACTTAAGGCATTCGAGGAAAGGATAAAACTCCGAAAGGGAGGACAAGTAGATAGCCAGGATAACCTATTATTCGCACAAGGCGAACACTCTAAATATAAGAAACGTTTCAACAAGAATAGGGGTAGATCAAACTACACAAGAGGAAACTGGCAGAATAAAGGAAATAGAGATAACTCGAATGAAGGAAATTCAACTCACTATGACAAGAACAATAAGCATAGAAGTGGGTGGAAGAAGAAAGTGAAATGTTTCAATTGCGGGAAACATGGACACTTTAAGAAAGAATGTAGAAGCCCATCAACAACTCAGAAACAATCAAACCTTATCTTTGAAGATGACGAACCATCATTGTTAATGACTACACATGAAGAAGTATTGTTAAATGAAGAACAAATACAACCCGGAAAGTATGCTGCAACAGATGCTAGCATATGGTATTTAGACAATGGTGCAAGTAACCATATGTCAGGAACGAAGAGTCATTTTAAGTATATAGACGAAAGCATCACTGGACGCGTTCGTTTTGGAGATGGATCATATGTAGAAATAAAGGGTAGAGGTTCTATATTGCTAGGATGTAGAAACAAGGAGCAAAAGATAGTTTCAGATATTTACTATATTCCGAACCTCAAGAGCAACATACTTAGTCTAGGACAACTTACTGAGATAGGTTGTAAGATCATCATGGATGGAAACAAGCTGACTTTGTATGATAAGAATAGGAAGTTGTTGATGAAGGTAGAAAGGTCGAAGAATAGACTTTACAGTATTAGACTGCAAATAGAGACACCTATATGCCTCTTAGCAAATGTAGAAAGCCAAGCATGGCTATGGCACGCTAGATTAGGTCATCTAAACTTTGACGACATCAGCAAGATGACAAGAAAGGGTCTAGTGGAAGGAATACCAAGGATAAACCATGCAGGACAAGTATGTGATGCATGTTTATTAGGTAAACACAGCAGAACACCATTTCCGAATCAAGCTAAATTCAGATCTAAGAACCCATTGGACTTAGTTTATGGAGATCTCTGTGGTCCCATAAGTCCAGCCACACATTCAGGAAAGAAGCTCATCTTCTTATTAGTAGATGACTGTACACGTTTCACGTGGGCTTACTTTCTTACATCAAAAGATCAAGCATTCAATACATTTAAGGAATTTAGACAGAAGATTGAGATGGAGTTTAGAATGAAGTTAAGAATGCTAAGAACAGATAGAGGTGGTGAATTTACATCAACTGAATTCACTAAATACTGTAAGGAGAACGGAATAGCAAGACAGTTAACAGCACCATACTCACCGCAACAAAATGGAGTAGTTGAAAGAAAGAATAGGACGGTGTTATCAACTACTAGGAGTATGATGAAAGCAATGAAGTTACCCTTAACTTTTTGGGCGGAAGCAGTCAAACACGCCATTTACATACTAAATAGGGTACCAACACGAGCCTTGGAAGACAAAACACCATATGAAGCACTCTACAAAAGGAAACCAAACTTGGAAAACCTTAGAATATTCGGATGCACAGCTTATGCTAAGATAACAATTCCCCACTTGAAGAAGTTGGATGATAGAAGCATACCGATGGTTTATTTAGGAGTAGAGGAAGGATCAAAAGCTTGTAGGCTATATGATCCAGTAGAAAAGAAGAAACATGTTAGTAGGGATGTAAAGTTTATGGAAACAAAACCGTGGAACTCGAATGAAAACGAAGAGGATACAGACACACTAGACACATTTTGGGCTAGTTTTATAGAAGGAGAAGTTGACAATGGAACTGCTACACCAGTCAACATAGGAAATGATGTTATGTATCAAATGCCGGATCAAATACCAGAACCAATACCGGATCCAGCATCACCAATCACACCAGCAACATACACTTACAACCCTAACTCAGAATCAGAAGAAGAAGCTACTTTTAGCTCATTAAAGAGCACAGATCAAAGAGTTGATGATACACCAATACGAGGTTTGAGAAACATAATGGATATCTATCAAGAAACACATGAAGTAGAAGCACCTAGCTTATTCTTCACAGAAGAAGAACCCCGTAATTACAAAGAAGCATCAAAGGATGAGAAGTGGATTGAAGCCATGGAAATTGAATTAGATTCAATCAACAAAAACAACACATGAACTCTTACCACATTGCCAGCTGACCAAAAGGAAATAGGACTCAAATGGGTTTATAAAACCAAAAGAGATGCACAAGGAAAGATCATCAGATATAAAGCACGATTAGTAGCAAAAGGTTATGTACAAGAACAAGGAAAAGACTTTGATGAGGTGTTTGCGCCAGTTGATAGAATAGAAACAGTACGATTGATATTAGCACTAGCAGCATATCATGGATGGCAAGTACACCATTTAGATGTAAAATCAGCATTTTTACATGGAGATTTAAAGGAAGAAGTCTATGTCGCACAACCTGAAGGTTTCATTCAACAAGGAAACCTAGGAAAAGTATACAAGCTAACCAAAGCATTGTATGGCTTAAAACAAGCACCAAGAGCTTGGAACGTGAAGCTTGATAAGACTCTGAAGTTACTAGATTTCAAGAAATGTAATCTCGAACAAGCAGTTTATACGAAGAGGAGCAAGAATTCCACACTTATAGTTGGAGTATATGTAGATGACTTAATAATCACAGGCACTCCAAAGAAAGAAATAGACTTGTTCAAATCCCAGATGGAAGAAAAGTTTGAAATGAGCGATCTAGGATTGCTAGCATATTACCTTGGGATAGAAGTTACACAGACAGGAGGAGAAATTACAATCAAGCAAACTGGATACATTAACAAGATCCTAAAACAAACAAGTATGATGGATAGCAATGATACGAAGATACCATTGGATCCCGGCACTAAGTTGGTCAAGGCGGAAGATGGAGAACCAGTTGACGCAACTTATTACCGAAGCTTAATTGGAAGCCTCAGATATTTACTACATACAAGACCGGATCTTAGTTACTCAGTCGGACTACTCAGCAAATTTATGCAAGACCCGAAGGATCATCACCTGAAGGCAATCAAACAAGTAATCCGATACCTGAAAGGAACAAAGGAACATGGAATAATATATAAGGAAGAAGGCGGCTGCAAGATTACAGGTTACAGTAATAGTAGTTATGGAATCAACACAGATCAAGGAAAAGGAACTACTGGAATCGTATTTTACTTTGGAGAGTCACCTATTACCTGGTGTACTCAGAAGCAACCAACAGTGGCGCTCTCATCATGTGAATCAGAATTCATGGCGGCTACTGCAGCAGCATGTCAAGCCTTATGGTTAAAACGCTTACTCAGTGAATTAACTGGACAAGAAGAAAAAAGGATAACGCTTAAAGTTGACAACGTATCAGCAATTGCACTTGTGAAGAACCCAGTATTTCATGGAAGGAGCAAGCATATAGACATTCGCTATCATTTCATTCGTGAATGCGTAGAGAATGGTCATATTAAAGTAGAACACATTAGCGGAGAACTACAAAGAGCAGACATCTTAACGAAAGCCTTACCAAGACTCAAGTTTACAACTATGAGACAAATGCTCGGAGTTCAAGACCTTGGACAAAGCAACGATCAAGATTAAGGAGGAGAATGTGAACCAAGTTATAATCTCGATATTGCTTTAGTGAAAACTTGAAGGACTGAACTTGTAGAAACGAAAGTCTACAACCGCTAGTTAGTTATTAGTTAGAATCTGTAGAAATTAGCGAAGGGACATGTCGGTTTGTTTGTACCCATTCGAATACTATATATATGTACAAATCTGTAACATTACATTGGTTGGACAAAAATAATATAAGTTATCTAGTTTGTTTACATTGTTTGCAAATCGTATTTGTCTCACACACAAAGATCCGAACACAACTGGGCTTATTGAACTTAAAAACAACAATTATATAGTATATATAGTATATACTATAAGTTCATCCATATTTTTGGCAATCAAATTGCTAGAGATAGGAATGTGCACAGTGCATATACCATGTTGCTATGGAATGCCTTAAACTTACTCCAATTTAAAGGGTATTTTAGACATTTGACAAATAATAAAACATTTTACAGTATTTATGAAAAAACAGATTATTAGCACAAAAGATTGGACATACCGGTATCTTGTATCCTTGATTCTGCTCTTGTACTAACAGCAGTTAGCTTAAAACACTCAAGATGTTCTCGACTTGCGAGATCTTGCAACATGACTATATATTTCGTTCCAGTTCTAATATCGAGATCAATGACATGAATCTTATCTTCCTTAACATGTTGAAGTATTGTATGAACTGCACTATGATGGTAAATCTGAGACATTGGAAGCCTCTGATGAATCGATAAGATGCTCTTCTCAATACTTATCAGTGCTTCATGAAGATCAAACATCTGCATCTTTTGATCAGGTCCACTGTCAGCCACTTTTCCAATTTCGCGGTTTATTTTGTGACGAATAGCTAAAGAAAAATAGTAAACTAATCTTTCAACAGGATTTCCTTCATTGGAAGACATATTATTGCAAAAGTCAATGAGTTTGCTTGCACAGTCAAACTGTCGTTGACCAGTTTTCTCAGCTGAAGCTAGAAGAGTAACTAGCAGTTCAATGTATTTTCCTTCGTCATCAGATAGCCCGGATAAGGAAACAGGAAATGGATGATTCAGGTCAGTGACAACATCAATTTTTGAAGAATAAGATTCTATAAACAACTGAGCTGCCAGTCGGATTCTTGCATTAGTGGATAACTTTTGGTCATTTGCCTCTTTGGCTTCATTATTTTGAATCTTTTCATCATCCATTTTTGTTGATCTACTTGCAACTTGTGAATGTTTTGTACCCTTTATCATATGTCGAAAAGGGGGAGAGGCAAAATTGACATAAAGATTATCTAATTCTTCAGTTTTGGTTACGATTTCTTGATCAAATTGCTGCTTGGAAGGATACATCCCTAAGCCTGACTGCTAACAAGATAATGAAACTATATATTTTGTTACTGAAATATAGTAAAATTCTTGTCCCTCGACAATGTCCAGTAACTTTGATAGTAACCCTATTGTCAAATGTCGATTTGTTCAATTGTGTGTTTCGATGCTTATTTGCCAGCTTAAAAGGACAAATATTTACAAACATCTAACCATATAAAGTTAAAATGAAAGACAGCATTTTCTTACAACTTAAGAATAATCAAACATCGAGAGGGAACTACAAAGATTTGGCTGTTAACAAGACCACTCTTGTTTCATAAAGAAACTACAGTAATAAAAAACATTGTATGCTAATGTTTGAAACAAGCGTTATGACCATCACAAGCTTGCAAAGGGGTACAACAAAACTACAAAAGGACTTCCAAGGCTGGTCACCCATACTAGCACTACTCTCGATCAGGACTCGCCTCAATTCAGCATATAATGTTACGTTATACAAATTTCCAAGCCGAAACAGAGAAGACAGGTACATCTTTCCATCCAACAACAAAACATCGACCATCAGCACGAAGCATGCAAGAATTCCTACAATCAAAGTTGTTTACTATCAACTTTGCTTCATTCAAACTTACATCACTCAATTCAACTTCCGACATCCCAAACCGCTCAAAAAACGCCCTCCAAACTTTAATAGTAATGTGTCGAATTGTTCGCTCATCACCTTCAGCCGCTACAATGTTACGAATAGGATGACCATAAAACACGGACTCTGAAACCTTTCTGCTCAGATAATCGTCGGCCAAACAATCAGACACACTGTCGAAAAGTGCACCATAGAAGAAAAGAGCTTCAAGGAAACGAGTAACAAATACTGGTGAAGTGTGGTTTGCTTCAACTTCAGAGATAAGTGTTATGCAAGGATTGATCTTTCGAATCTCTCTCATAAGATGTTCAAGACGATTCGGTTTAACTATTAAGGATGATAAGAAGTATGGTGAGTAAATTGCAACCTTTTCGTCGTCATCAAGTTCGAGGAGATCTTTCTTGAAATCAAGTATGTCTGTTAGCATAACTATATTGAAACTAAATGGAATATTCAATGACTTTGCAAAATCAGCAAGACCATTACCTGCAGAGATTAAATTGCAAATAATTTTCTTATGATGGATATTTAGCTAAATGTTTGTTTAAGCCTATCAGTAGGACTTACAAGTTTCTTTTATCTTGGACTCCAATCTTGTACCGATAGCAGATATCTTCAGACACTCAATATCCCACCCACAATGACTTGTAAGAGCTTGCATCAAAACTGTATACTGCGTACCAGTCCTGATCTCAAGGTCAATTACATGAACTTTTCTTGCTCCTCTTACATGTTCAATTATTGTTTGCATTGCACTAAACTCGCAAACTTGGGACAATGGGACTTTCTGGTAAAATGCAAAAATACTAGCGTCTACATTCATCAACGCTTTTTGAAGCTCAGACATGTTCATAGTATCAAGTCCTTCACCCGCCATTTTTCCCATTCCACAGTTGATTTTCTCTCGAATCGCTTCAGAGAAGTAGTGAACTAACCTTTCCACAGCATTTCCTTCGCTGGAAGACATTTTATTACACAAGTCAATGAGTTTGATCGCACAGTCAAACTGTCGTTGACCAGTTTTTTCAGCTGAAACTAGAAGAGTAAGCAGTAGTTCAACGTCTTTAGCTTCATCATCAGATAATCCCGAGAATGAGACCAGAAACGGATGACTCAGTTCACAATTTTCGTTAACTATTGAAGAATAAGAATCAATAAACTGTTGTCCCGCCATCTGAATTCTTGCATTAATCGACATTTTTTGGTCCTTTTCGACACGAGGTTGACTAGTACAGTTTGGAATAGGAATCTTTTTGCCATTACCATTTCTTGTTCTGCTTGCAAAGTCCTTAACAATCTCAAATGAAGAAAAAATTGAAGGTTTTTCAATGTTTTCCAATTGAAAATCTGCACCCTTGAACATATGTTGAAAAGGTGGAGAGGCAAAATCGAAAAACAAATTTTCTATTTGGCCAAAATTTGATGATTTCTGAAATTCAGAAGAGAGATCATATTTTGCATGTTTACTGAGATCATATTGCTCGGAAGTAAACATTGTTATGATTCTGAACAAAATTTGTGTGGGTAAAATACAGCTGAGTTCATGTCATTCAATAGTGTCTAGCGACATAAATAGTAACCATGTGATCGATTTGTTCAATGTTATTTAGATGCTTATAAGCCTGCTTATATGGTAGATGCTTATCTTTAACATCAGCATTAGTACAACAGAATCAAAGTACAGCAACCCAACATGATAACTAGATCCGGCAAGATGGGTATGCATAAAAACAGAAAAAGTATCAGGTTGGGTCGGCTGGACCCGCAATCTTTTAACTCCTTTAAAATTTAATAAATAATTTGTCAAAAATTTGACTTTGGGCGACTTTCAACCCATTTGACCCATTTTCGTTTTAGCTATACTTTCTACTTTGACCCGTTTAACATAATACACACGCCAAATTGAACCACTCACTAAATGGAGTGAAATGATACATTTTTGTGCATGCTAAACATAGAACATCAAAAATAAATAACTATTACTAAATGCACATATAGATCATACACTAGAAACACTTGTTATAATACAAACAAATTTCATTTGTAAATAACTAATGGAAGTTTCTACTCCTAATTATAGGCTTATAAGTAACTAATCAGTGACTTCGCCTTAAATAGCAACCTTTTCATGATTCCGCTCTTGTACTAACAGCAGTTATCTTTTTTTTTTGTGCAAAAGGTAAATTTTATATTACTTCTCATCCAAAATGTACATCATAAACAACAGCTGATAAGGGCATTCCCAAGATCAGATAAAAAAGAGAAAATACAAGTCAAACTAATCAGAACCTATATTTGACAAACAACAACCATATATCAGACAACCTACATTTAGCATTACCTTTATGCACCATAAACCATCTAGCTACATTTCCCTTCATCTCCCCTCCATGACCACTCAACCAGCAACCACAGTGATCAAAGAATGGAGAAGAAAGGCATCACTAGGCACCCATAACCCATCCATGGGGGGGCTCTTCCAAGCAACCTACATTTCTCTCTCGAAGAAAGGCTTCAATTGCTTGAAAACACTCACCCTCCATGATGACCAACCATTACCTCCTTTAGCAGTGTATTGGGTGGACCAAGCAGGTTCATCTTTCACTCCTCGCTATTCCACCCATCATACACTGCCCACCCAGACCATATACCCTACACAATGAATTGCTCTATATTATGGTACATTCTAATGAATTAGACCTCTCATGGATCCATCAAAGCCTAGTCAGTCCCCACCCATGGCCAAACTGACAAGGAGAATGAGGAGAACATGAGTACAGTCACACCATTAGAACTCCAAGTACAAGAGCAATTCAATGTTATGGTCTGCAATAAGAGACATTTTGATTTCAAGTTAAGAGAAATCAAAATTGAGAAGACTGCTACATGTTTTATCATAATACCAAACACCCCTGAGTCTGTGCAGAAGCTTAAACTCACCACAGACTGCAAGATAAACTCTAATCCAAACACCCCTTTTAAGATATAAACCTCAATTCAGCAATAAACTGCATGCTAGATTATTACCCTGCTCCAAACTAGCTCACTTAAACTAATCTTGAATCATGGTTTTTGCTCTTTTGCATGAAATTCCCCACTTGCTTTCCATCATTCTCACAGCCTTACTTTCTCTAACAATAAGCCCAATAAGCCTGTTTTTCACAGTTTCCACAATGCTTTTGAACACATCTTCACTGCTTCTATTGACTTCTTTAAAAATTCTTCCATTCCTCTCATTCCAGATGTTATAAACACAGGCCGCAAGCATAAGCCTTCTTACCACACTGTTGATGTTGTTCCCATTGCCTGCATCATTGATTTCCTTAACAATTTCCTGCCAATTATTACCAAGACTCCTTATATCAGCCATGCTTTTTACCTTATTCCATACCTCAGTAGAAAGTGGACACTTAAAGAAAAGATGGACCAGGTCTTCAGAATCACTAGAACAAAAGTTATCTTAAAACATTCAAGATGTTGTTCTCGACTTGCGCGAGTTAGCAACATAACTATATATTTAATGTACGCGTACTTTTATATTCGGTTAATTACTTACATGTTATATGATCTATACGCTTATGTGTTTAATTATTAGTAGTCATGTTATTAAATTCCAACAATTATCATACAGTCAAATTCTTGTCCCTCGACAATGTCCAGTAACTTTGATACTATAGTAACCCTTTTGTTGAACGTCGATTTTTTCAATAGTGTTTAGATGCTCATTTTCCAGGTTAAAAGGACAAATAGTTCATATATATCAATTATTACTAACAAATATCTAAACATATAAAGTTAAAAAGAAAGACTATATTCATGGAAACTTAATTATTTTATTGGATTTCATTTCAAGCGCCTATGAATTAGTTCCAAGAAAGCGGTCGTTCACGTCAGGAATCAAGGTTGTTGATGTAGTTGCTATTCTTTCTTTTTTTTTCTACAAAGTTACAAAGATTATTTTTAACACTTGTTAGTAGGGCTGCAATCAAGTCAAACTTTTTATCAATCAACTCGAGCTCAAGCTTGACTCGATCAAGCTTTTATTAAGCTCAAGCCCAATCTCAAGCCCAAAAATTAGCTCGAAATATATAACAAGCCAAGCTCAAGCTTTTGATAGCTCGGCTCGAGCTCCTATCAAGCTTTTTCGAGCTTTACATAAATATATTTCCACTATAAAATTATATAAATAACTAGGGATATTTTGTGTATTAACATAATAATAAGGACTTACTTGTTACTTGGGAATGACATGTTGCTTTTTCAAAACAAGTATGTACAAATATACTAAAGTATACATACTTTCTAGTGTTAACCGTGAACCCAGTTTCTCACTAAGCTTGATAAATTTATTTTATATGGTTACAAATTTGTGTTTTAGTTGAATAAACCTTTTTAGAAGTTATAAGTGTCGACTGTTATAGTGTTATCATTTGTGTAAAACACTCGTAGTTTGGCTATTATGGTTTAAGTTTGTTTTATTTTATACATATATGTATTGACAAGTTTGGCTATTAGATATAATATTTTTATATACATTCAAGCTTTTCAAGCCGAGCTCAAGCTTTAATCGAATTTTTCAAGCCAAGCTCAAGCCTAGATGATTAAAGCTCGTCAAGCTATCAAGTCAATCTCAAACCTAACTTATAAATTTCAAGCAAAGCTCAAGCCCTGTTAAGCTCGAGTTCGGCTCGACTCGATTACACCCCTACTTGATTACACCCCTACTTGTTAGATAAAGGAACGAATACCATTAAACACGTATGCTATTATTGTAACAAGTGATATCACGACCAAATGCGATGCAACATAAGGACTTCCCGGAGGACACCAGTTCACATACTACTCCCGGGACACACCTCAATTCTACACTTACGGTTACGTTATACAAACTTCCAGGCAGAAACAGAGAAGACGGGTACATCTTTCCATCCTACAACAAAACATCGCCCATCAACATGAAGCATACATGAATCCCTACAAGCAAAGTTGGTCATTATCAACTTTGCTTCATTCAAACTTGCATCACTAAGTTTAACTTCCAACATCCCAAACCGCTCAAAAAATGCCCTCCAAACACTAATAGTAACGTGTCGAGTTGTTCTTTCATCACCTTCAGCTGCCACAATGTTACGAATAGGTTGACCATAGAACACAGACTCTGAAACCTTTCTGTTCAGATAATCGTCGGCCAAACAATCAGACACACTGTCGAAAAGTGCACCATAGAAGAAAAGAGCTTCAAGGAAACGAGTAACAAATACTGGTGAAGTGTGGTTTGCTTCGACTTCAGAGATAAGTGTTATGCAAGGATTGATCTTTCGAATCTCTCTCATAAGGTGTTCAAGTCGATTTGGTTTAACTATTAAGGATGATAAGAAGTATGGTGAGTAAATTGCAACCTTTTCGTTGTCATCAAGTTCGAGGAGATCTTTCTTGAAATCAAGTATGTCTGTTAGCATAACTATATTGAAACTAAATGGAATATTCATTGACTTTGCAAAATCAGCAAGACGATTACCTGCAGATATTAAATTGCACATAATTTTCATATGTTGGATATATAGTTTAATGTTTGTTTAAGCCTATGCGTAGGACTTACAAGTTTCTTTTATCTTGGACTCTAATCTTGTACCTATAGCAGATATCTTCAGGCACTCAATATCCCATCCACAACGACTTGTAAGAGCTTGCATCAAAACTGTATAATGCATACCAGTCCTGATCTCAAGATCGATTACATGAACTTTTCTCGCTCCTCTTACATGTTCAATTATTGTTTGCATTGCACTAAACAGACAAACTTGGGACAATGGGACTTTCTGGTGAAAAGAAAAAATACTAGCGTCTACATTCATCAACGCTATTTGAAGCTCAGACATGTTCATAGTATCAAGTCCTTCACCCGTCAATTTTCCTATTCCACGGTTTATTTTATCTCGAATTGCTTCAGAGAAGTAGTGAACTAACCTTTCCACAGCATTTCCTTCGCTGGAAGACATTATTTTACACAATTCAATGAGTTTGCTCGCATAGTAAAACTGTCGTTGACTGGTTTTCTCAGCTGAAACTAGAAGAGTAAGCAGTAGTTCAACGTCTTTAGCTTCATCATCAGATAATCCCGAGAATGAGACCAGAAACGGATGAATCAGTTCACAATTTTCGTTCACTTTTGAAGAATAGGAATCAATAAACTGCTGTCCCGCCATCCGAATTTTTGTATTAATTGACATTTTTTGGTCCTTTTCCACACGGGGTTGATTAGTACAGTTTGGACTGGGAATCTTTTTGCCATTACCTTTTCTTGATCTGCTTGCTAAGTCCTTAACAATCTCAAATGAAGAAAAAGTTGAGGGTTTTTCGATGTTTTCCAATTGAAAATCTGCGCCCTTTAACATATGTTGAAAAGGTGGAGAGGCAAAATCGAAATACACATTATCTAATTCGCCAAAATTTGATGGTTTCTGAAAGTCGGAATCTTTAGCAAGTTTACTGAGATCATATTGCTCGGAAGTAAACATCATTATGATTCTGAACAAAATTTTTGTGTTTAAAATACAGTTGAGTTCATGTCATTCAACAGTGTCTAGCAACATAAATAGTAATCATATGATCGATTTGTTCAATGTTATTTAGATGCTTATCTGCCTGCTTAAATGGTAGATGCGTATATTTAACGTCAGCATTAGTACAACAGAATCAAAGTACGGCAACCCAACATGATAACTAGATCCGGCAAGATGGGCATGCATAAAACTGATAAAAAGTATCAGGTTGGGTCGGCTGGACCCGCAATCTTTTGACTCCTTTAAAATTTAATAAATAATTTCTTAAAAATTGACTTTGGGCGACTTTCAACCCATTTGATTGGTTGCCTTTTTAGCTATTCTATCTAATTTGACCCATTTAACATAAAACACAGGCCAAATTGAACCATTCACGAAATGGGTCGAAATAATTCATTTTTTGTGCATGCTACACATAGAACATCAAAAGATAAATGACTATTACTAAATGCAAATGTAGATCATACACTAGAAACACTTGTTATAATACAATCAGATTTCATTTGTAAATAACTAATGGAAGTTTCTACTCCTAATTATCGGCTTATAAGCTACTAATCAGTAACTTCGCCTTAAATAGCGAACTTTTCTTGATTCCGTTCTTGTACTAACATCAGTTATCTTAAAACACTCAAGATGTTCTTCTTGACTTGCGCGAGTTTGCTACATAACTAGATATCTCTAGACCAGTCCTAATCTAGAGATCAATAACATGGATTTTCTTATCCTCTTTTACATTTTCAATTATTGTATGAATCGCACTAGAATGGTAAATTTTAAACAACGGAAGCCTCTGGTGAAAGGATAAGATCCTATTATCAACACTTATCAACGCTTCATGAAGATCAATCATCTGCATCTTTTGATCAAGTCCATCACCAGCCACTTTTCCCATTTCGCGATTTATTTTGTCACGAATAGCTAAGGGAAAGTAGTAAACTAATCTTTTGACAGAATTTCCTTCATCTGAAGACATGTTAATCCATAAGTCAATGAGTTTGCTTGCTTGGTCAAACTTCCATTGACTGGTTTTTTTAAGTTGAAGCTAGAAGAGTAAGTGGAAGTTCAATATCTTTAGCTTCATCATTTGATAGGCCCGATAATGAAACAGCAAATGGATGAATTGGGTCAGAGTTTTCATCGAGTTTTGAAGAATAAGATTCTATAAACCACTGACCCGCAGGCAGGATTCTTGAATTAGTGGATAAGTCATTCATTTCATTGTTATCAATCTTTCCACTTTAGGCAACTGGCTAGAAACTTGTGAATTTTATGTACCCTTTATCATGTGTCGAAAAAGGTGGAGACGCAAAATCGACATAAGGATTATCTAAACTCTTCAGTGATGGTTACATTTTCTTGATTAGATTGCTACTTGGAAACAAAAAACTCACTATTTCGGCTGCAATACAATAATGAAACCATGAATCTTTTCATTATAATACAGTCAAATTCTTGTCCCTCGACAATGTCCAGTAACTTCGATAGTAACCCTTAAAGTATTCAGAGGCACATGCAGCAGACACAATACAGGAAAAGAAAAGAACAATAATTGCCAAACACGCAAAGACTTTATATTGAAGAAACTTAACTCAAAACTCCAATACGATACAATGTAATGCCCTACCCTTCACGGTATATATAGACCAACATAGACGCGTTGTACTATAACTAGGATTACATTAAAACCTATCCTAAAGCAATGAGGACTACTCCATATTAGGATAAACTTAGACGAGTTGGACTAGCACTCCAACACGTATCTTCTAGAATCTGATATCACGACTAGAAGCCACATCAGACTAAGTCAATTCGCCAACAATCACCCCCTGAATTTCTGAGTTGTATACGGGAGGTCTTCAACACCAAGTAGATCTCGCATCTCCTTGAACTTGATCTTTGCCAACGCCTTTGTCAATATATCCGCTCTTTGTTCACTGCCGGATATATGCTCAACGGCTACTTCATTGTTTTCAACACACTCTCGAATATAATGAAATCGGGACTTTATATGCTTGGTTTTCTTGTGATACACCGGGTTCTTTACTAAGGCAATCGCTGAAGTGTTATCAACTTTTAGCATCACTCTCTGCGGTTGTCTTCCAGTCACTTCACTTATCAACTCTCGCAGCCAAATAGCTTGACAAGCTGCTGAACTAGCAACTATATATTCAGCCTCACATGAAGATAGTGCTACCGTACTCTGCTTCTCTGAACACCAAGTAATTGGTGCAGAACCATAGTAAAACACATGACCCGTTGTACTCCGACCATCATCAGCATCAATATTATAACTACTATCACTGTAGCCACATAGCACACCCTCTGCTTTTCTCGGATAAACAATCCCATAACTCGCGGTACCTTTCAAGTATCGAAGAATTTGTTTAATGGCTACCGAATGACTTTGTCTTGGACTTTGCATGTATCGACTCACAATGCCAACTGAATACGCGAGATCCGGACGCGTCTGAAGTAAATAGCGTAAACACCTGACATATTTTTCGATAACCGGTTGCTTCAACTTCTGTTTCATCTTCAGCTTTTGATAATTTCAAGTTCGGATCCATTAGAACAAGAACCGGATTACAATCATGCAAACCCGCTTCTTTTAAGATCTTCCACGCATATGCTTCTTGCTTGATTTTAATTCCGTTCGCGCCTTGTGTAACTTCAATACCCAAATAATAAGTCAACTTTCCAAGATCTGACATATCAAACCGTTTCGCCATCTCTTTCTTGAACTCATTAATAATCGACAAACTTGAACCTGTAACAAATAAGTCATCAACATACACGGCTAAGATTAATAAGGAACTACCTACAATCTTTCGATACACGGCTTGTTCTTTAGTACACCGATGAAACTTTAACGCCTTCAACATTGAGTCTAGCTTGATATTCCAAGCCCTCGGTGCTTGCCTTAACCCGTACAAAGCTTTAGAAAGCTTATAAACCTTGTGACTTTCTCTCGGCTTCTCGAATCCTTCCGGTTGAGTTACATACACTTCTTCCTCCAAATCACCATTTAAAAACGTTGTTTTAACATCTAAATGGTGTATTTCCCAACCCTCCACGGCTGCAAGGGAAATTAGAAACCGGATCGTCTCGATTCGCGCAACCGGTGCAAAAACTTCATCAAAGTCAATACCTTGTCTCTGCACATACCCCTTTGCTACAAGTCTCGCTTTATATTTATTAATAGTTCCATCCGCATTCTTCTTTATTTTGTAAACCCACTTCAAACCGATTGGTTTAACGCCTTGCAGTAAATCAACTAGCCTCCACGTATGGTTCCGCTCAATTGAATTAATTTCTTCTCGCATTGCTTTCACCCATTCCCCTTTTAACTTTGCTTCGCCAAAATTACTCGGTTCATCATCAATTAAGAGCAACTCGCAAGAATTTAATTCATAATCATTATATTTAACTGGTACAACCGATTTGCGAGTAGAACGCCTAACCTGAGGTTCACTTTCTGAACTGTTTGACTGACCAGACTCGTTTGGGCCTGAATCGGGCTGATCAGAATTATTATTCATGTCAGGGCCTGATGGGCTGTTACTGTTCACAGAATAGTTACTGTTCACATCAGAATCTGATGTGTGTTGTTATCGCTTGGGCCTGATGGGCTGTTAAACTGCTGTTTACTTCAGAAGCAACATTCGCTGATATAGAACCACTTGAATTTTGAAGCTGCTGTTGGAATTAATAGAACCAACATCAATTATATTACCCCAACTCACAATAAAATTCCCAGGTTCTAAATCTTTCTCAGCTTGTTATTTTTTCCAGTTCCACCCCCTTGACTCGTCAAACTCAACATCTCTATTAACAACAATTTGTCTTGAAATTGGATCATATAATCGGTACCCTTTGGATCCGGGTTCACTTCCAAGATGTACCAATATTTCGGACCGATCATCTAACTTTTGGACATTCGTTTCCACCTTCGCAAAGGCTATACAACCAAACACTCGCACGTGTTCCAAATTTGGTTGTTTGCCTTTATATTTTTCATACGGAGTCACTCCCACTAATGCACGCGTAGGAGTTCGGTTTATCAAATAGGTCGCATGCCTCACCGCCTCACCCCATAAGTAATTCGGAACTTTCATAGCCTTCATAATGCTCCAAACCATCTCCATAAGTGTTCGGTTTCGCCGCTCGACCACGCCATTTTGTTGTGGCGTATAAGGCGTTGTCAAATGCCTAATTACGCCTTCTTCATCACAAAAACGGTTGAATGCACGGGAAGTAAACTCGCCACCTCTATCGGTTCGCAAGGTCTTGAGTAGATTTCCCTTTTTTTTTCCACCATCGCCTTGAACAACTTTATTGTCTCGAACGCTCCATTTTTCTCCTTCAACATGTAAGTCCACATATATCTTGAAAAGTCATCGATCAAAACTAAAATATAACGGTTACCTTTCATGGTCGATGGGGAGATTGGTCCACATAAATCACCATGGACCAATTCTAGAGTTCTTGATGCTCGAAAAGACGCCTTCTTTGGGAATGGTTTTCGTGTTTGCTTTCCAACCATACACGCTTCACAAACTTTGTTCTCGTGACGTATCTTTGGAACTCCTAAAGCCATCCCATTCATTTGCTCCAAGGTCTTGAAACTTGCATGCCCGAGTCTCGCGTGCCATAACCATGAATCTTCATTGATTTTCGCCATAAGACAAATGGGAGTACCCACATTCAACTTTACCTTGTACATGCAGTTTTTCGAGCGAGCAACACACATTAATAATTTTCCTCCACTATCAAACATTGTAAGAAAATTATCTTTCATCCGAATTTCACATCCACATTCGGTTGCTTGGCCCAAGCTAATCACGTTACTTTTCAAATCCGGAATGAAATAGACATCGGTTAATATTTTTTGTTCACCGGTTTTTCCCACAAATATAATCGACCCCTTTCCTTTAATCGTCACACGCGAACCATCACCAAACTTCACAGTACCTGTTATCCGCTCGTTTAACTCCGCAAAATAACTTCGGCATCCCGTCATGTGGTTGCTAGCTCCGTTATCAAGATACAAAGAATCTTTTTCACTAGAATCGGCTTCAAATTTCTTGGGCAAAACCTTTTCTTCGTTTAAAAATATTTTTTCTTGAACGGTCTTCATCATAAAAAACGTTGCATCAACCCCATTGTCTTGTTCTTCAGCTTTTGTCAAGTTCGCCTCTTGTTTCTGGAATCGATCTGGACACTTTGAAACGAAGTGTCCATATTTATCACACCGGTAACATTTAATCCCCGATAAATCACGCCTTTTATTCGTTTGCTTTCCATTATCTTGGGTTTGCTTTCCATTATCTTGGGTTTTATCTTGCTTTTGACCGTGGTTTTGGGTGTTACCCCTTCCACGGCCTCGACCTCGCGACGTGTTGGATTCTCGACCTCGACCCCTACCAGAACCACGTCCATAGTTAGAAGAAGATTCAGTTTTAGAGAACATTAACTTACTTGAGCTGTCATTATCTTCTTCTTTAATTCTTTCTTCGTAGGCTTTCATTCTACCGACCACATCTTCGTACCCTACTGTCTTCAAGTCCAAGACTTGTTCAACTGAAGCCACGATGTGAATAAAACGCCTCGGTAAACTTGTAAGAAATCTCTTTACAAGTTTTCGTTCTTCTATTGTTTCTCCAAGTATCGCAGCCTTTGATGAAAGCCCAGACAACTTAGAAGCGAATTCATCAATAGTCTCGGTATCACGCATCTTCAAACCTTCAAACTCGGTCATTAAAGTTTGAAGTCTCGCCTCTTTCACACGCTCCGCACCAAGATTTCTTGATTTTATAGCTTCCCACATGTCTTTCGCTGATTTCAGAGTTCCTATTTGAAGTATCACGTCTTCTGGTACTGATTAGAACAGAAGTGCCTTCACCACGTTGTTCCTCTTTGCATCCGTAGAACCTGGTTCGATTACTTCCCACACTCCATGAATACCCATGATTACTTCCATTCGCATACTCTAGATGGTATAGTTTGTTGTTGTCAGCATAGGACACTGAAACATGGGGTCTTTTATTGTTGGCGTTTGAGACTGCGCACCCTGATCACCCATCTTCCTCCTACGCGAGTAAGTCTGTGGTGATGACTGTTGAGACTTATCCAGCCCTGGTAACTAACAATTGGACAGATCCCTTATATCCACGGGTCCTCCTCTGTTCAGAAACAATCAGTACAGCAGCACAGATTTACTTCTGATTGTTCACAGTAGCAGCAGCAGATTCTGATCAGTTTATACACGCTATTTCAATAGCCCAACTGATTCAGCACTTGCGCGACATGAACCACCAATGACTACAGCTTGAAGTCGTCTTATTTTAGGGTATATATTAAACCGTAAATCGCTGTATCAAATCTGCTAACTATGCTCGTCCAATCACAGACTCCCAGTTGGAATGAACAACTTATGGAACACTGATTGAGACCCTTTAGACGCGGCAACAATCCTCCACAATTCACATGAGGCTCTGATACCAATTAAAGTATTCAAACGCACACGCAGCAGACACAATACAGGAAAAGAAAAGAACAATAATTGCCAAACACGCAAAGACTTTATTTTGAAGAAACTTAACTCAAAACTCCAATACGATACAATGTAATGCCCTACCCTTCACGGTATATATAGACCAACATAGGCGTGTAGTACTATAACTAGGATTACATTAAAATCTATCATAAAGCAATGAGGACTACTCCATATTAGGATAAACTTAGATGAGTTGGACTAACACTCCAACACGTATCTTCTAGAATCTGATATCACGCCTAGAAGCCACATAGACTCAGTCAATTCGCCAACAACCCTTTTGTTGAACGTCGATTTTTTCAATAGTGTTTAGATGCTCATTTGCCAGCTTAAAAGGAGAAATAGTCATCAATTATTGAGGCGATGAGCGGTGAGCAATGAGCTTTTTGATTTTTAATGTTTGTTTGACAAAAGAGCGGTGAGCTTTGCTATTTTTTAGGAAATCTCATTTTTTCAATGCTTCTTTAAGAAGCTGTGAGCGGTGAGCAGTGAGCTGTGGCTACAGCTCACAGCTCACTGCTACTACTCATAGCTAATTTTGACAAACATAGCCTAACAAATATCAAAACATATAAAGCTCAAAAGAAAGACACTATATTTATGGAAACTTAATTATTTTATTGGATTTCATACAAAGTTACAAAGATTATTTTTAACACTTGTTAGATAAAGGAACTAATACCATTAAACATCGTATGCTATTATTGTAACAAGCAATATCATGACCAAATGCGATGCAACACAAGGACTTCCCGGAAGACACCCATTCACGTACTACTCCCGGGACACACCTCAATTCTACACCTAAGGTTACGTTATACAAACTTCCAAGCAGAAACAGAGAAGACGGGGTACATCTTTCCATCCTACAACAAAACATCGGCCATCAACATGAAGCATACATGAATTCCTACAATCAAAGTTGGTTATTAACAACTTTGCTTCATTCAAACTTGCATCACTAAGTTTAACTTCCAACATCCCAAACCGTTCAAAAAATGCCCTCCAAACACTAATGGTAAATTGGTAACGTGTCGAGCTGTTCTTTCGTCACCTTCAGCTGCCACAATGTTACGAATCGGTTGACCATAGAACACAGACTCTGAAACCTTTCTGTTCAGATAATCATCAGCCGAACAATCAGACACACTGTCAAAAAGTGCACCATAGAAGAAAAGAGCTTCAAGGAAACGAGTAACAAACACCGGTGAAGTGTGGTTTGCTTCGATTTCAGAGATAACTGTTATGCATGGATTAATCTTTTGAATCTCTCTCATAAGATGTTCAAGACGATTTGGTTTAACTATTAAAGATGATAAGAAGTATGTTAAATGGATTGCAATCTTCTCGGCATCATCAAGTCCGATGAGATCTTTGTTGAAATCAAGTATGTCTGTCACCATAACTATCTTGAAGCTAAATGGGATGTTCATTGACTTTGCAAAATCAGCAAGACAATTACCTGCAGATTAAATTGCACATATTCACTTATACATTATCTCACAAAATGCTGATGACATTCATAATTAAGGCATTTAATATATAGTTGAAAGTATGTATAAACCTATATGGAAGACTTACAAATATCTATTAACTTGGACTCCAGTCTTGTACCGATAGCAGTTATCTTCAGACACTCGATATCCCATCCACATTGACTTTTAAGAGCTTGCATCAAAATTGTATATTGCATACCACTCCTGATCTCAAGATCGATTAAATGAACTTTTCTTGCCCCTCTTACATGTTCAATGATTGTTTGCATTGCACTAAACTCGCAAACTTGGAACAAAGGTTGTTTCTGGTGAAATGCAAGAATACCCGCGTCTACACTTATCAATGCTCTTTGAAGATCATTCATGTTCATAGTATCAAGTTCTTCACCCGCCACTTTTCCCATTTCACGGTTTATTCTCACGAATCCCTTCTGAAAAGTAGTGAACTAATCTTTCAACTGTGTTGCCTTCACTTGAAGAAAGTTTATTGCATAAGTCAATGAGTTTGCTCGCATGGTCAAACTTTCGTTGACCGGTTTTCTCAGCAGAAATAAGAAGAGTAAGCAGAAGTTCAACGTCTTTAGTTTCATCATCAGATAATCCCGAGATTGAGACCAGAAATGGATCACTCGGTTCACAATTTTCGTTAACTTTTGAAGAATAAGAATCAATAAACTGTTGTCCCGCCATCCGAATTCTTGCATTAGTCGACATCTTTTGGTCCTTTTCCACAGGAGGTTTATTAGTACAGTTTGGAATAGGAATCTTTTTGCCATTACCTTTTCTTGATCTGCTTGCCAAGTCCTTAAAAATCTCAAATAATGAAAAATTTGAGGGTTTTTCGATGTTTTCCAATTGAAAATCTGCACCCTTTAACGTATGTTGAAAAGGAGGAGAGGCAAAATCCAAAGAATCATTTTGTAATTCGCCAAAATTTGAGGGTTTCTGAAAGTCAGAAGATGTATCATCTTTTGCAAGTTTGCTGAGACCATATTGCTTGGAAATAGACATCGTTATGATTCTGAACAAAATTTGTGTGGTTAAAATACAATTGAGCTCATGTCATTCAACAGTGTCTAGCAACATAAATAGTAACCATGTGATCGATTTGTTCAATTTTATTTAGATGCTGAGTAGCCTGCTTATATGGCAGATTCTTATCTTTAACATCAAAACAAGAACAACAGAATCAAAGTACGGCAACTAATTGATAATACATGGTAACTAGAAGTAGCAAGAGGGGCTTGTCATGTAATGGGTCGAACAATAAACTTTGGGAGACGTTTTAGCACATGTGTCCTGTTTCCGTTTTAGCTAATTTTTTTTTTTCTTTTTTTTTAATTTTTTTTTTTTTTTTTTTTTTTTTACATGTTTAAGCTAAAACACAACCCAAATCAACCCGTTCACATGTAAACGGTTCGAAATAATACTTTTTGTAAAGACGAAATAATACATGTTTTTGCCTACTAAAGTGTCAACATAGGACACTAAACAATTGATGGTTAAATGCAGATATATATCATACACTCAAAACAATTGTTAAAATACAAACAAGTTTCGTTTGTAGAATAATATTGAAAGTTTCTACTCCTAATCAGTGGCGAATCAACAACTATTCCCTCCGTCACCATGAAAATTAATAATATTTGATAGTTACTTGGTTTATTCACAATCAAAGACACCAGTTATGACAAAAACAATCTTTTTGGACTCTGATATATATCATCAATTACTGTAATTGAAAACTTTCCAGAAATGGTAATCATGGAAATTTCATAAGGAGGAGTTAGTGTTCACGAAGAAGCTCTATGTGTTTTTTCTTAATACACTTATCGTTTTAGAGTTTAAACTACATGGGGAAAAACCTAAAACTTTACGATTGACAGAATCGAAGAATGTACCTGCCTCCCAAATGTTATCTTTGACATGTAAGCTTTTGTAATCATCAAGACAGCTAGGAAACAACAGCCGATAGATTCTTCGTTATCAAACTGTCTACTGATTCCACATGTTATCTCAGCCTGCATATCAAGAAAAAAATGCTAATAGCCTCTGATTTGACAAAGTCGAAGCCAGTCTTACATGTTTTTTGTTCTCCAATTATGTATTTTATCCCATATATTCTATGTCTACAATATTGCCTTCATTTGTTATAAAAGACTTAAACGAGACCCGTATTCCATTTAGATATGAATTGGCCAAATTTATTGTTTAGTCCTGACAATTGAATCACTTCTACTGTCGAAAATCAATCTTAATATGTTTTGTTCTTTCATGAAAAGGTTCTCATCCATAACTGAACATGACACACAAGTTTTTAAAAGTAATAACTATTCAATACACCGGCCACTGAAAAGCAGTGAGAAACAATGATACATTGTAGTGATTCAGCTACCAGCTCAAGTAGATGTTATATTAAACATAATAAACCATATACAATGTCACTAGCGACATAAAGAACTAATTAGAATAAATAACACGTGGCTAAGTGGTTCAAGTTTTGTAGAACAAATAACAAGTAGAACGCTTTCATGAGAATTTCCAAGCAGAAAGAGATTGAATCGGTGTTCCTTTCCACCCAATAACAAGGCAATTACCATCCATATCAAGCGTACAAGAATTCCCACAAGAAACTTTTTCCACCATCAAATTTGCTTGATATATGGATGACATGCTGAGTTCTAGCTCCTGCATCCCAAACCGTGCAAAAAACTTCCTCCAAACATCAATATTCACATGTCTGATCGCTCTCTCCGCCCCTTCAGCTGCTACAAGGCTCCATATTCCATTAGCTAGATACATAGATTCAACAATAACACGATTTTCATCTTTGCAACCCATACAATCTTCCAAAGCATCAAAAAACGCCCCATAGAAAAATAAAGCTTCAATAAAACGGTTCACGAAGTTTGGTGAGTTAAGATTCACTGCTGACTCAGACACCACCATAACACGAGGATTGGTACTTTTGATAACTTTCATTAATGATTCTAGTCGGTCTTGTTGTGCAAGCATAGTCCACAAACCATATGATGAATAAACAGCCAACACTTCATCTAGATCCAACTCGAGTAATTCTTCTTTGAATTCCAACATATCTTCCACTATAACCGCATTAAAAGTAAAACACAAATTCATAGATTCAGCAAAACTTTTCAACCGATCACCTGTCTGCTCAATTTCCTGTTTGAAGTTAACCCCGACAGCGGTAATTTTGAGATGCTCGATAGGACAATTGGCTTGTGAAACAAGAGCTTGCATTAAAATAGTACACTGTACGCCTTGTCTTATTGCGAGATCAATTATATGAACTTTTTTCGACCCTGCGACACCATCAACCAAAGCCTGAACTCCAGAAAATTGGCCTGCTTGAAAAAATGGTAATTTCTGATAAACTGAGAGTGCAGTCGGGTTAGGAGTCGTCATTTTCCCTACCATATCTTGTACATGTTTCTTTCTTGACCCACTAAATGAGATTCTCCCTGTTTCACCCGAAATCTTGTGTTTTAAAGCTTTACAGAAATAGTGTACTAATCTCTGAATAGGGTTCCCTGAACTAGA